>CM040128.1:227275027-227895482 GCA_022559845.1 Amorphophallus konjac | reverse complement strand
CCAAAAAAATAATTAAATATACCAAAAATAATTTATAAAAATTCTGGGGCCTTACAACCGATATTTGCTGAAGACCTGGAGGGACTTAGCCCTGGTCGGGAGGGAGAGAGCAGTGCAGAATCCTAGGGTGCCGCTGAACGCGTGGGTCCGCCACTTCTACAACAGACACTTTTGCTTTCACCAGGAGTTTGCGAGAGACTAGACCCCCTGGGAGGAGTACACCGAGGTGGAGCTGCGCTTCCGAACATACACGAGGTACATCTACACACCACAGGAGGGGTGGAACCCCCATAGACTGCCGAACGTGACCCACCTGGCCGCGTACTTGGCATATTGGTTGGCAACGTTCGTGGTCCCACACGGGGAGGATGGCCAGCTGAGGGTGGAGCTGTTGTGGCCTGCGTGCCAACTGGCAGAGGGACGAAGGCTGGCCTTAGCCCTGGCGGCTTTTGCCAATGTTTACCAGGGACTTGGAGTACTGGCGGCGCACCCGACGCCACGTGAGCGGAGTCTGCTTCTGCCGACCCACTACCTCAGTGTGTGGGCTGGCCTACTATTTCCAGGGTTGGTGTCTCGCGGGTCCGTGGCGAACCAGGTAGCACCATTGTTGTTCAACTTTACCGGGCAACCGGATGGGGATGCAGTTGTACAGCTGGAGGAAGCCAGGAGAGTCTTGTGCTACTTGACCGGTAGGGGCGAGGAGGGAATTCCCTTTGACGGTGCCACCCGGGACTCCCACCTGATTCTGGTGCCTTCAAATGGCGGGGCAGCCCGTGCCCTTCCTTACCAGCAGGAGTCGGATGCGGCGTTGTACACAGAGTGGGTGATGAGCACCCGTCCAACGGTGCTGCCTCTACACCGGTCCGTGACGAGCTTTCTAGAGCCGTACTACCCCCACAGGTTCACTCGAAACTTCAGGTATGACCAGGGGATCCCACCGAACCAGGAGTTCCCTTTGGCGGGTCGTCAGTACAAAGCCCGGGACACACATTTGCTAGCTGCGCAGTGGTGGGACTTCTACTATCGCCGAGAGCTAGAGTGACTACCGACGCCGGGACGCAGGGGATGGTTCGACGTCCACTATGCCAAGTGGTGGTTTGAGCATAGTCACCAGTATCGGCAGAAGGCCTCGGCGGTCCGAAAAGCTGAGGAAACCCGTCTGTTGAGGGAGGATCTGCCTCTTATCGCACTAAACGACGGATACTTGCAGACTCACTTCTCTCGGATCCACCGAGAGGTGGAGCGGCTGGCACAGCAGGTGCCCCAGGGGAGCCGAGGCTCACTATCTACAGGGCGGAGTGGCAACGGGGCACTGAAGCCCCTTAGGCAGGCGCGGGCGGCGCCCGGAGGTTCTGGAGCGGCGACGCCTCGACCCGGTGCACCGAGGACTTGGTGGACCCAATTCCTAGCTGATTGCGGGTTTGAGCCGAGGGGCTCACTGGACTGAGTGCTCCTTGAGGGGAGTTTTGCAGACACTGTGATTGACGATTGGAGGCGTCATATCGCCCATGCGATCGGGTCGGCTGGACCCGTAGAGCTCGTGTCTCTCGTCGAGTGCGCCTACACCCTGAGGGACGTGAAGGAGGCGATCACGAAGGCTGGAAGAGTGGTAGGCTTGAAGCCAGAGTAGTTGGTTCCTCTGCCACTGACCCCCTTTGTGGCTTCAGGTGATACCTCTTCGTTAGCTTGTTACCCCCACTTTGTTGTTTTCTAGGGTACCTTGTTGAGGCATCTAATGTGGTCATGTTTCTTGGCAGGATCTGTGGCGGACAGGGATCATCCCTCCACGGGGACGTCTTCCGGGGACAGTGACGGCGCCCTTCAGCCCCGGCGGAAATGCCCCCGGGTAGAGACTGGAGTCAGGGAGGCCGGCGAGTCCACTCGGGGACCCGCGGCCAGAGAACACATTGAGGCAGAACCGTCTCTGAGTAAGTGCTATACCCGCCTACTTGCTTTATATTGATTCAGCCTTCATGATCGGCTAACCTGGTGTAATTAGGTTTGCTTGTCACAGCGCCACTGGAGGCCGGGGCTGACGCGGCCTTCTCGCCACCTGAGGAGGTCGACCCACTACCTGACGACGGGGTCAATTGTGAGATAGATATGGAGGGGCTCCTTCGTCTGATGGACGAGACTGCCCCCAATGTCGAGACCTTCCCTGATTTTGGGTCATGGAAGGTTTCAAAGGATGCCCAGCCAGGTAAATAATTCTAAGACCAAGCATGTTGTGTTTATGGCTGTTGTGAACGTGTCACATAGACATTTTTTTAAAGAGAAAAGAAAAAAAAGATTTAATATGGAAATAGGGATAAATGTGCTAAAATATGTGGGGCATGAGGAAAAGGGAGAGCATGAGATGCTCTAAAGAGAGTGATCGCCAGAGGGGTTACCTCAAAATACTAAAGATGATCGCATGTACCTTGTGTTAAGCGGGAAAATTGAAAGTTCTTCCTTCCTCCTTCTACCGGCCGGCCGATGAAGGGGGTTTATAGCTTGATTACCCATGCAAGAAAACACAAAAAAAAATAAAGATATGAATTAGCCAAGTGTGTAGTATCAATGCTCTAAAAGTATGAAATCAAACAAATTGGGCATGAACACACCTTGTGTGTTTTAGTTTAAACCCCTAAGAGGAGTAGCAAGGTATGGGGAATATGAATGCAATGCAAAGCAAAAACAATATATGGTATGGTGATAACTCTAGCGGAGAGCTAGAAGAAAGAGTGCGTATGATGCCAAAAAATGCTAAGAGAGGGAATCCATGCTCCTGTGTGTGCAGCAGTAAAGGGAAAGAACAAGGGCCGCTGCAGCTGCAGGATGAAGAACCGTGGGATGAAGAAACGCCGCTCGTGGGAAGGAGAATGCCTGAGGAAGCTCGCCCGTGGAGGAAGCTTGGAGGAAAAACCTGTAAAAGAGAAAGAAACTCTCTCTTCCTTTGTAGTTCTCTCCATGTTAGCTCCTTAACTCTCTTGTTAGCTCTTGTTCTGTTGTTGTTGTTTTCAGTCATCTCTCTCCCTTCGCGCGTGAGGGATTCAAGGGGTACTTATAGGCCCAAAATCCTTGCATCAATAGGATTAACACAAGGTAATCAATCCTCCAACAAGGATCCCTCTTCCCAATCGAACACAAGGTGTAAAATGGGGAAAGTATCACTACTGGAAGGTAGCAGGTGAAACGGAGACAGAAGTGAAAATGACGACCTGAAGAGGGGCGTTAATTGAAATGACGACATCCACACGGTCATTTATTCCTGGATTTATTTATGGCAATAAGGGACTTTCCTAATTTAAAATTGACAAATGACGCCTGTTTGAATGGGCATCAAATAATCAACGCCCCTCATGCGGGCGTCAATTCCTTCAATTTTATTTTCTTTAGGATTCGTAAAATCCAGGAAAAAACGCCTGTTTGAACAGTCGTTTATTTATGAAATCACGACCCCCATCAGGTCGTTAGTTAAATGACGCCCTTCCGCCAGGCGTTAATTACAATTGTTATGAAAAATTAGAATTATCATGAAAAAATTGCCAAATGATTAGAAAAACTTCATATTAAGCCAATATTGAAGTCCAGTTTGGGGCGTCACGTGGTGACATGAGATTTTCTCAACATAGTATCGATTTTGACATGTCTACAGTTGTCCCGCCTTGGCGTTTGCTTTGCAAGGGAGTGAGATGGAATGAAGCGAAAGTGCAACAAGCGGAATGAAGTAGAACGAACTGATAAGTAGATGCCATGGTGTGATGTGACACGCCTTCGACACTAAGTGTTGGAAACCTTTCTAGGATTATGAATGAAATAGCATTGGATGATTACAAGAAAGCAATGATTGGCTGGATGAACGAACTAAGCTAATAAATGAAAATGTGCGCGAGGGCACGGAAGGAAGGACACCATTGGAGAGCGGTTACCAACTAATGTGGATGTGCTACAACCAAGGTGGGTTTGCAGGAAAATAAATGAATTGAGATAAAGACCCAGCGAATCAATGCTTTCAAGAAACTAGCCTGAGCGGCTTCAAGGAGAATATAGTACTCGATTTTGAATGGAATATCTCCTGTCAATTCGGTTAAGAACGAGCGGCCTTCATTATTGGCGTAATATGAGGATTTTCATCATGAAAGCTCAAAGTCCTACATGATGCATGCTGGGCTAAAAGAAAAATTAAAACAAACTAAAATTGAAAATAATCAAGGATAATATTGTTAAATCATCTATATTTGGTCAGGAATCCAGATCTCTGAGCTGACACAAAGCCGAAGTCCATTTGTCCACGCGTCAACTCAGAAAGTGGAACCGTCATCCCAAACCTTAAATGACCCAACGGCCTATCCGTGCGATCAAAACTCCCCTAGAATTATCACTATTTTTGATGAAGGGGAACTCAGATTCCAGGTTCATCAGAATCACAAGGTCCTTGATATGCTATAATAGCGTAAAATACCATATAGTAAAAATACATACATGAAAGATACAAGGGATGGAATGATATTACCAGTGGAGTAAATCCAACCATTTCAAGACCTGCATGCACTGCGCTTCCTGTGCTCAAAAGTCATTAGCTCATAAAAGATCGTTAGCTCAGAATATGATCATAAGTGCATGACACAAGCAAAAGATATAATAGCACTTAAGTTCATGAATAATCATAATGCTTGTAAAGCAATTCAAAAGTGTAAGCTAAGGAAATGACGACTCTGCAAAGAGGCGTCATATTCATAAATGACGACAGTCATGGGGGCGTTAATTATAATCACCATTAGACTTGGAATCGGATTGAAACTGATGTCCGCACAGGAGGCGTTAAATAAATGACGACACTGAGAATGTCATTAATCAAATAAATGACGCCAAGCTATATGTCGTCAATTAACTGTCTCACTGGCGCTCCGTTCCCTGCTCGGAAACAAAACTCCAGCGACTGATTCGAACTCAAACTCAAACTGTGATGTTCTAAACTGCTAGCCAAAGCTCCAAATCATTATAAAAGGAAGCACACATCCTCTACTGCATACATCAAACACCTGAGAGCTGCAACAAAGAACTAGAGAACTGAAGAGCAGCAAGAGAAGAACAGCAGAAACAGTCACTTGTTTTCAAAAGAAAAGATGGATAGGATGTTACAGAACCCTTTAAAGAAGCCTAGGATGAGCTTTCCTAGGATATCTGAAGTTGCAAGCCACATTAGCGGAAGGATAGCTAAGGGCCAGGTAAGTTTAATATTATTTTAAAGCTTTTTATTTCATTCTTCCTTTTCTCTTTAAAATTCTGATTGCATTCTCTTCTCTTCTTCTTTTTTTTATTTCTCTTCAAGACCATCCAAATATACCAGGTCCAAGGAGGTTCTTGAAAATCAAGTGGCTCCCCATACTCCTCTCTAAACTCTCTTTAGATATGAGGTCTTTTCTTAGTAGATGGCACCTACTTGGCCTTGTAACCCATGCTACCCACTATGATGATATCCACCTAGATTGGGCCTCCATAGGAGCACTTATAGAATTATGGCATCCATACACTCATACTTTCCTTTTTCCTACCTTTGAAGCCACTATTCTCTTAGAAGAAGTAGAACTACTCCTTGGGTTAAGAAAGATGAAACAAGGAGAAGAGTCAAAGATGGCTAGCATGACTAAACCAATAAATGCTCATGACATGCTTACTAGCCTCATACCAAGCTCAAATCTAGTGAACCAAATCAAAGCTCATAAGGGGATCAATCTTCTAAAGTTGGCTTCATGGGTATACAAGAATATGGATAAAGCCCAAGAGGATGAGGATTTGTTAGAGAGAGTAATGAAAGGCTTTGTTATATGCATGGTAGGATCTCTACTCTTCCCTTCAATAGAAGACCACCTAGATGAATGCCACTTGTGTGCCATAGCTAGTATTTGGGAAGGAAAAAGGATAGGTCCGGCGGTGCTAGCCAACCTACACAATGGACTCACCTCGGCTTCCTTGGGACGGCCTCTCTATGGGTCAATGCTACTTCTCTCTTGTTGGGTGGACCTCCACCTAAAGTTTGATCCATGCCAAGAAACCCAATCGGCCTCAAAAATCTTTTCTAAGAGCCCTCTCCGGTATATGACGGATTCTCTAGGCTTATGTGAGAGGGTGACAAATCGGGTGCCAAAGCTTAAGAAGAGGGTTGATTGGAGGAACTACTTCAAGACCATGCCAAAAGATGGTTTCACATGCACACCGGGGTTCCTCAAGACCCAAGAGCTTCACTCGAGACTCTCCTCCGACATCAAGCTATGACTAATTGGCGGAACCGACTTCGTCCTCTACAACGCTCACCAGTGCCTCCCACAACATGGTCTACCTCGACACACATTTGAAGAAGCTTCTCACCTTCCACCACTCAAGAGAAGGGAACTAGGCTCAAGTGGGGATCAAGAAGAAGTCAAGACAATCATGGCTCAATGGAAGGTTGGACTACTCCATAGGTCCAAGACACATGTTGAAGAAGAAGAAGACAAATGCAAATCTTATGTAATAGCACTTAGGAAGATAAGGTCGATGGTGGCTCATTGAATGTAACAATGATTTTCTTTGATGAAATAAAAGAATCTTTCCTTATTTGAGCCAAAACAACATGTTATATGATCTTGTCTTCTAATTCAATGTGATTCTGTCAGATAAAACTGAGCTTCGGGTTTTCTGTACTGAGAAGCGCCTCCAAGCATGGCGTCATTTCCTTAAACAGCGCCCGCCAACACGTCGTCAATATCTATTAATCAATTTCCCTGAAAATGAATAAAACCCATAATTGACGCCCTCGCAAACTGGCGTTGATTAATCCGCGCCCCAACTTAAGGCGTTTTATTGCTAAAATTTTAAAATTATCAAAATATCCCCTTCAATTTTTTACAAATAACGCCTTGACCAATGTCGTTACTTAACAAACTAACGCCTCCTCTAGTGATGTCAATTCTAAATCGTAATCATGACTTTCAATCACATCAATCAAATTCTTATTAAAGCGCCTGACGACGGTGCAAGTTCCCATGCAAAGTTAAATAACGACCGAAAGCATGTCGTCAGATCCTGAAACCACGCCTTGATCAAAATCGTCAATTACGTGAGTGATGACAACAATTAGGACGTCAATTCTTTTCGACCGTTAAACCTTATTTCTCTCTTCTCTTCTCCGTCCTTCGTCTACTTTCCCTCTTCTGCAACCAAACCCTAACCGAGCCCCCATTTCTCTTTCATCTCATTTCCATTCTCTCTATCTCTCGAACCCATGGCGGGTCCTGGCAAATGGCAAAGGGTCTCTTCCCCCGAGGTGGTTGACCTTGGTGACGACGCACACGCCATGGAGGAGGAGGCTCCTCTCGCGGCAGCCGAAGACGCTCCGGCAGAGCACGGTGGAGACGAAGAAGTCCAGGGAGAAGAAGGAGAAGGTGAAGAAGAAGAAGATGAAGAAGAAGATGGTGATGAGGACGATGACGACGATGAAGAAGATGAGGGCGAGGAGGAAGAAGACAAAGAAGGAGAAGAAGAAGAAAGAGAGGAAGGGGAAGAGACACCGGCGGTGGCCCCTCGACCACGGCGACCACGGCAGCCTCGGCACCCCCGTCAGCCACGGCAGCCTCTCCGTGGGGGACTCCTAGCACCAGAACGAAGCAAGGTAGGTGCCCCTACCCCAGCCCTTTCATTTTATTTTCTTTTATTTTATTTATCAATTTTCCATAGCCCTCGGTGAAGGAAAGAAATGTCAAACCTGTGATAGAGTAAAATGACACCCCTGTGGGTGCCGTCAATTCAAACAATGCCCCACCTCAGGTCGTCAATTCAAATTGTTTTTTTTTAATTTCTGAAAATGGATAATTCATGAAACCACGCCCTGCAGCATGTCGTTATTTCAAAATTATCATGCTTAATTTTCATTTGCTGTTATTTTCCATGCCATTTTTTGATTTTCGATATATCTTTGTATTTTTATTTCCATTTCATACACTGTTTATTTAAAATCACCGCAGAAAACAACGCCTGCCACTGGGTCGTTAATTCAACATACAACGGCCACAGTGGTGGTCATCAATTAAAAATTCCATAATGGTAATTGGCGGGACAGAAAATAATCTTCAAAACAGCGTCCCCCACAGGGGCGTCACTTAAACAAACAATGACCCAGGGTTGGTCATCAATTCAAATTATTCATTAAATCACCATAAACACATTCTGAAATAGCGCCCCCCACAGGGGCGTCAATTAAATAATCAACGACCGATTATAGGTCGTTAATTCAAACAGAGAACAAACAACAAATGAATATCCATGAAACTCATATCAAACCGCTCTTTTTGTTGGCAGGGTTTGATGAGGACTAGGATCTCTTGGGTCCAGGTTCGAGCTGCTTACTACAGGCTCCCAGATTTCCAGAGGGCTAGGATATAGGCTATGGGGTTCAGACCCTTCCTTAGTATAGAGCCTATGAGACCTGACCTACCCCTGATCCAGGTGCTTAGGGAGAGATGGGACAGGACTTGCCGAGCATTTCTGATGCCGTGGGGTCACATGGTTCCCAGCTTGGAGGATGTTGCTAGGATTACCGGGTTGAGGGTGAATGGCGAGGCTGTGAGCGGGATCACCCTACCTGATTATAGCGAGTTGACACAGAGGCTGCTAGGGTTAGAGACGATAGTAGGGACACCTAGCGAGTGTAAGACCATCTACCGCACCGATCTTACCATTGCTATGGGGTTGGGTGATTCTAGACAGAGGTCGAGGGAGTCTCTGAAGCAGTTCTCGCAGAGGCAGATTGGGGGATTTAGGGCCGTCTACTGCCAGGACCCGGCTGAGAGAGAGAGAGCAGATCAAAATTTGAGGAGATTTTTTTTCTTGATGCTCGGGAGGTTATTGCTCGACACGAAGGGTGACATCATCAACTGCCGATTCCTAGGGATCCTCGAGGACTTGGAGAGAGTCGGCAGATACGCTTGGGGAGCTACTCTGCTAGCGCACTTGATAGCCGACCTATCCACGGGGACAGGTCAAGAGACGACTGTCAGTGGCTTCTCACCTTTCCTTCAGGTATGCATTTTTTCATTTTTTCTTTTTCTCTTTTAATGCATGTGAATGCTTTACTAATGCAATGGATGGATACAGGTGTGGAGTCACCTATACATGCCGATGGGGCATGCCGACACCCGAACCGGAGATGAGGGATCTTTCCCACTGGCGTGACGCTGGCGGCCATTAGTGACCGGAGCGCCACTCGCCTACGAGCTGGGAGTTTTACGATGAGAGTTCTGCGACTACCCCGCCTCACTGGTATGCATGCTAAATATGATGTAATTTTTATTATGAAATATGTATGAAATGATATGAGATATGATGATATGCATTTTTGTGAATGAAGGTGGTGTGGAGACCCTACGAGGGCATGACCGACGAGGGCCAGCTCTGGGTCGTAGCGGACCGACCTCGCTTCGAGCATGAGCTTTGGGTTCATTGCCTGAACGAGATTGAGCTGCTATGGCTTAGGCTGCTGATGAGGACCCTCGGCCTACACCAGGAGTGGGTTGAGGTAGGAGAACCCCGAGGGATAGGAAAGAAGACCCGTGATCGCACGAAGGTGACCGACTAGAGAGTCTGGTACCCTGACCAGTATGCTGACTGGCAGCGCGATGGTACATAGGTCACTTCCCAGGCAGCCGACAGCTCCGAGTACCTCAGACGCTACTGGGAGGTTTACGCCGGTCGACCCCATATGAGGGTCCTAGGGGTACGTATGCGTGCACTTTCTTTTTTCCTTTTATGCAAAGTTATATGCTTATTATGCATCTGATATGTGTGATGAATGTAGGATGCATGGGACATAGCGGCGATGGACATGCAGGCCCACCTCCACAGCCTAGAGGCCCAGTTGGCCGCCACACGGGTAGACCTACAGACCCTGCTGAGTGTTTAATTATCTATATGCAAATGATTTCTTGAATTATTGATAATTAACCACTGACAATCACAATGAATGCAGCGTGCCCAGTAGGGAGCAGCAGTGAGAGAGACCGGAGGAGACTCCAGCTCGAGAGGGCCTAGTGCAGAGATGACTGCACTACAAGAGTAGCTTGCTGGAGGAGTGGCACGGGCCGAGGCGGCAGAACGCGACCTCGCCACATGGGTAAGTTCAAACTCAAACTCAAACTCAAAATGCACTTGATTACATTTCATTATGTGTGTTCGTGAAGATTTGTGTTTTACAGACCGAGGAGCTCCGAGCCTCGCTCACCTGCATTGAGGCAGGACAGCGCGCGATGGCTACCCGGGTAAGTTAATAACAATATGTTTTAGTTATTTATGAAATTGAATTAAATGTGAAACAGATTATTTGTTTAATTGATTGCAGGCCACAGAGTTACAGGTGGCGCTTACCCAGGCTGCACTAGCCGGGACGGAGCTGGCCATCCGCGAGCAGCGAGTCGCTGAGCTTGAGAGGGCCTTGAGGCTACGAGAGGAGCTACCTCATGACGTGGCCGAGCTGAGGGTCACCCTCGACATGGAGCGTAGGGAGCGTGCCCGAGAGCGAGAGGAGCGTACGGCGGAGCGATCTCGAGAGAAAGAGGAGCAGAAGGAGGAGCAGGCAGCGCGTGACCAGGAGCTCGCGGAGCTGAGAGCACAGCTAGCCGTCACACAGGAGCGGCTACGGGCGACAGAGGAGCGCCTCCAGCAAGGCCGAGAGCGGGCGCGTGCTGCGAGGTACGCGTTTACCAGTTCTACTTTCATGGCGGGTTCCTTTCTTTGGCAGAGGAGTGAGGCAGAGGAGTAGGCTCGAGCTCCAGCTACTTCTCGGGGGTCCATGCCCCCTCCACGTGCTACTCGTCGGGACGACGATGGTGAGGTATAGAGTAGGAGAGAGGAGGGTGGAGGCGAGAGCTGAGAGAGAGACTTACTTGTACCCCTCCACCCTCACACTTGTACTTAGATATTCATTGATATATATACATGAGATTTTTATTACCTGAGTTACTTTGAGCGGTTGAGCACTTGTGTACCTACCTTTGCTTTTGCTTTCTTTCCTTTTGCCCTTCTTCATTCTCGTTCATTCTTGCCCTGTAGTTCACACTTAAACAAACAGATTAATCCATATGTTCGGCTTGGCCCCTTGCTCAATAAGCAAGGGGTTGTCACTTCTTTGACCTTGTTGACGGGTCAAGGGGCTAAACCTCTAATTAATGAAGGCGGATAATAGAAATATATAAGGAAATGCAGCATCCAAGCAAGCAGATGACAACTTAAAATAAAAGATGCCCACACAAAAATGCAATCAAGCATATGAGATGGAAAGCAGCATGCTTAATTTTTTTTCTTTTTTTTTGTTTTGAAAATGACGCCCTCGTATACAGGCATTGATTGAAAAAAATATTTTTTTTGAATTTTTATTAAAATGACAACATTGACAAAGCTGTGAATTTATTAAATGACGCCCCCTAAACGGGCGTGAATTCAAAAACCATTTTTTTATTTGTTTTCTTTATTTGAAAATGACGACGTAGACATTGTCGTTAATTATGTAAATGACGCCTACATGTGAAGGCGTTAATTAAATCATATATATTTTTCTTTTTTATTTCTTTTTATGAGGCTGAGCATAGCACAGAGGGTCTTAAGCCTTACACAATCACCATCTTAAATTCATTAATCTTTCTTAAATGTTTTAACAAAGGGTCAACGTGCTTATTGACTTATGCTTTTACTCATATTCTCTCGCAGCCCATCCTTCTAAGTAGCTCTTTGCCATCCTTTAAGCTTACAACCTACCATGGAGGGAGAAGTGAAGAATAAATCGAGGAAGGTCACGAGGGGTTATCGAGATTCAGGAATCTTCCCCCCCTACCCTAATGCCTATTGGGGTTCGGTCTTCGGCTTAGAGAAATTTTGTTGCTCTTTTTGCCGTTATTTCTGCATGCTTACGACCAGGGTTTTCCCTGCGGGCACTTTGCCCTCTTGACATGCTTTTCTTTTGTTGGTTTTCTTTTTTTTATTTGCAAATAAATAAAGACCTAATTGTACTTGGGCTTTAAGCATTTTGTTTCCTTTTGGGCCCTGACTTCCACCTACTAGGGCGGCGGGTAAGTTTGGTTAGCATTCCTTGACTCGTACTCCCTCTCGTGAGCCGAAGAGAAGAGAATAGGTACAGTTTTTACACTCTCAGTTTGGGTCTGACTTTCCTCAAATTTTGGGCCGCTTGATTTTACGAGTAAAGCATGTAGTGTGTGCGGGAATGACCCCAAGGTTAAACCACCAAGACTGAAGAATGAATTAAGGATTTTGATCTTTAGAGTTTGCGGCCTATGCACTATGCCAGCCTACAATTTTTCACCATTTTTTTCTTTTTTTCTTTTTTTTTAAATTTTTCTTTTTGAAGACTTAGGGGTAATACTTCTTCAGGTAAAGACCATTCCAAGGGTGCGCCAGCTCTTCCCCTTCTGCATTAATTAGCTTGTAAATGTCTATTATAACATAGGGCCCTTCCCAGTTCAGTTGGAGCTTTGAACGGGGTCCACCGAGTTTTACAAAGATTTTTTAATTACCATTTCACTAATTTTGAATTTTCTCTCAATTACTTTCTTTTGGTAAAAACGTGAAAGCCTATTTTGGTAAACACGCGCATGCTCGGCGGCGGCCAAACGCTTCTCATCTAGGAGTTCCAATTTAGCAAGGAGGGATTCATGACGCTCATCAATAGGGAGCTCATTGTCCAATTGTACTCGTAGAGAAGGGATAAGAATCTCATAAGGGACTACCGCCTCCATTCCATAAGTAAAGGCAAAAGGGGTTTGCCCAGTAGTAGTGCGAATGGAAGTGCGATAGGCCCAAAGAGCTTCAACCAATTTTTCTGGCCAATCCGCAAATTTATTAGCCTCACACGTTTTCTTGATAATTTTAATCAGAGTTTTATTAGTTGCCTCTGCTTGGCCATTGCCTTGTGGATAATAAGGAGATGAATGATGCAATGCAATGTTGTACCTGTTGCAGAGGTCCTGAAGTTCCTGAGAGATGAATTGTGGTCCATTGTCGGTGACGATGGTACTCGAGATGCCGAACCTTGCAATGATGTTCTTCATTATAAACTTGCAGACGGTTGACGCTTTAATCTCCGCATAAGCTTCCGCTTCCGCCCACTTGGTGAAGTACTCCGTGGCCGTGAGTATAAACGATTTTGGTTTTGTGAGGAGGTTCGCATCACCAAGAGGTCCAATGATATTGAAAGCCCACATGGAGAAAGGCCATGGTGAGGACATAAGATGGAGTGAAGAAGCAGGAGAATGAATTTTGTCGACGTGCATTTGACACTTGACACACCTTCGAACATAGATAGAGCAATCCTCTTCTAGAGAGGGTCAATAGAAGCCTAACCTAAGGATTTTCTTAGCTAGCATCTGGCTATTCACATGACCACCACATATTCCCGAATGCGCCTCTTCCATAACCTTCCAAGATTTGTCATCTTCCAGGAACCTTAATAAAACTCCGGTGAGACCTCTTCTATAGAGCACACCTCCAACTAAAGTGTATTGCTGAGCAACTCTTCTAATGGCTTTCTTCTCTTCGGCCGTGGCCTCCTCAAGATAGGATTGATCCTGGCAATATTTAGCAATTTCGTAATACCACGGCTTTTCCTCATCGTCCAATTCTTCCTCTAAATCCATCAACATGATCTCCTTATTCTTAATGATTCTGCCTTGCTTAACCTTCTTGAGCACCTCCTTCTTAACACTAAAGAAAGCTAGATCCTTAATAGCTGGAGTGAGACGCTTATGAACAATAACGGAATGGAAATCCCTTTCGGGAAGGAAAATCAAAGAAGAAGCAAGAGAAGCAAGAGCTTCAGCCAGGATATTCTGATCACGAGGAATATGAATGAAGCTTAATTTGGTGAAAAGCTTAGCGTAAGCAGAAGTCAATTCTTGGTAGGGCTTGAGTTTAGGATTGAGCGTGCGACACTTGGTGAGCACTAGGAGAAGAATAAGCTGACTATCACCTACAATCCGCAATTGGGTAACACCGAATTGGTGAGCGGCCTCTAGTCCGGCCAGAAGAGCCTCGTACTCAGCTATATTATTTGTACCTAGAAATGCAAGCTAAGAGGCGAGTGGAATAGTAATACCCTCTGGTGATAGAAGAACAATGCCGCTCCCTTTCCCTTTTGAATTCAAATCTCCATCAAAATGTAACGTCCACATAGAATCGGGCTGATTGACGGACATTATGGTGCGGACACCCGAGCAGCTGATCGGCACGATACGCCGAGCCACCGGTACCGCACGCGGAGCACGACACGAGCCACCTCAGCATCCATCTGGCTCGGAGATAGCCTGGAGACTCCGCCTTGAGCCTCCCCATTTATTATATTTAGTTAGACTTTATGTGTGTTTAATTTGTGTTTATTTCGTTGTATTCGGTTTGCCATTTTGATTGTAATAGGGGCTTAGGTGCAATTCGGACCCCGTGGGCCCCACGGGCCCCCCAGGCCCCACCCCATTGGGCCACCTCAGCCTAGGGTCCCACGTGGGGTCAGTCAACATGCCACATGGGGCATCTAAAAGTTTGAATGGTCAATTGTCCACATGGGGGACAAGGGACCAAAATAGTCAACATTTCCAACCAACACCCACCTACCATGTCAAGCTTGTTCCCCCCCTAGTCAATAGGCTGTCCCCCCCTTATTTTTTTATTGTAATTTTTGTGGAATGGTCAAATGCCATCCCAGCCCTCCATCTCACACCCCTAGATCCAACGGTGGAGGATGGATTAAATGGGTGACCTATATATGCTTGTATTTTCCCATTTTCATAGAATTAATGCATTCATTTGGAAGAAAAAAAACCTTGGAGCTCCAGCTTGGTGCGCCCCTCTCTCCCCCCTTGCAGCTGTGAAGGTTACCTCTGGAGGTGTGACTCCTCCCCTATCAGTTCCGGTCATCGCCGCCGCCGCCACGAGCCGCCTCCGCACCGCCATCGCCTTCATCGGAGTTCTGCCCGCGCAGTACCACAGCAGCCTCCATGAAATTCAGCCATCAACCACGAGCTCAGATCAACCTAGGAATTTTACTGGAGGTCCCAGGGGTGTCAAGGATACCCCATAAAATTTGGTTTGTCATTCCGATCCCAGTTCACAATTTTTGATTTTCGTCCACCCTTCCACTTTGGTTCTGCCAAAATTCTGTCCAGGTTCCCATCCGCCATGAGTTTCAAGTCTTAGGTCCTTTTTTTGATTTTCTTTGGTTCTCAAAATTTAACTGGGTGTTCCTTGCATCCATCCCTTCATCCACCTTTTTTTTTAATTTTTGGTTCGTCCATTTCATATTTTCTAAAATTCGTTCTCAGTCCTAGCTACAGTTCTGTTCCCCAGTTCCCAGATCCGACCACCAGACACTCCAAAAATCCTATCAAATCACCACCACCTCTAAATCAAATTATAAAAATTTTCCCAGCTTCGTGGTTTGATTATCTACAATGTTGAAGAAGAGCTCGAAGTCTGATTCCTAGGGTAAGTAGGTGGTCAACGGTGGTTCTCAGACAAGTACCCTATAAATCTGATGTCTCAGTTACTGTACAACAGGGATTTGTAAATTCATTAAAGTCTAGATCCGGCTAGATCCATCAGATCTCTCTGAGTCTAGATTGAAGCATTTGAAGAGAGCTTTCCAAAGATAGCTAATGCGTCCCGATCCGACGTCGGGATCGACCGCAGCGGCCATTTTCGCCGGAGCGCGCGCCGGAAAACAGAAATCAAAATCCGTGGGCAGCTAGTTCAACAATTGGGAATCGGGGCCGATCGACCCCCGATCGGTGTTCCCGGCCGACCGCCGTCCGTGGAGGCGCGCCACCAGGGGTCCCCATCACAGTGGGACCCACTCCTGCAGGTCCGGAGGCCAGCGCCACCCGTGGGCCCCACGGGCCCGCAGAACCCGCCATTCGGAAAGCACTAAAACGCGGAGTTCGGCACCGCCGGGCGACATCAAGATGCTGCCCGTCAACCCAATTAGCATGATTCCCGGGCCCTGCATGTGACCTTTTACCTCCCTGCGTGGAGTGGGTCAAATGGTTGTATTTCTGTAAAATTGTGTTAACCGGGAGTCCGTGATTGGCCGGGGTTGTCTTCGCCACGCCGGGTGCGTGGAGGTAATGATCCGAACTTCTTGGCGTTACATTGCTTAGCTAGTATACGGTCTTAGGCTGCTGCCGGGAGTGTAGGTACTAGCCCGTGTGTCCATGTCACCGCTGTGAGAGTGAGAGTGACCCGTCCCGCGACTCGATCCGAGTCCGGAAGTTGAGTCGGACTACCCTTGACCTCCGCCGATTCCTTAACCGCGCACGGTCCGCGCTTTCCCTCGCTTGGGACGACGAGTGAGCTTCTACTTCTGTTAGCGACGTTTTGCCACTAGGAGCTCGTAGTGTCGGGCTTAGTGTCTCCCATGTGTGTATTGCTGGTCGCGTCTTCATCTAGAGTCCGAGGGTGGCACTGTATAGTGTCGTCTCCCGTGTCCGTCCCGCATCAGTTTGGTATCAGAGCAAGTCGAGTCTAGGGTAGTCGTTGCATAAGTCTTGCATAGTCTAAGGTTACCCCACACACACCTTCACTCGGTATATCCAAAGGTGTTGTCCGACCGTTAGGTTTCACCTACCGGGAAGACCACACACTTGCGCGAGTGACCTTCGGGTCGATTACCTCCGCCGCGTACCGAGTCTTGGCCGTGTCTAGGGTGTAGTCGAGTCTCATTCTTTTCAAAACAAAAAAAAAGTGTTTTAAATTGCATTCTTTCAAATTACCAAAAAAAAGAGTGTTTTCAAATTGCAATTAGGTCTAGGTGCATTAGTCGGTGTTTGCATTAGTTAGTGCATTCCAACCTTGCATAGCCGGTCTAGTGTAGTGTCCAAGAGTCGGCATGTTCAACATGTAGTCCCCCCCCCCAATTTCCCATGGATTCCCAATCACCCGGGCCATATGGCCGTTGGTCTACTCATGGGCTTGGCAACCATCCTCTCCCCTTTCGTAGGCCCGAAGCCTCTGATTTTTATGGCTCTGATGATCCGGGCGACTACCTCAATTGGGAGGCCGCCATGGACAAATATCTTGAATGTTACACCATGTCCGATGCCATGCAAGTTAGTTTTGCCCGAGAGAGGCTTGTCAACAAAGCCGCCTGGAAATGGGATAGCATTGAGCGCATGAGAGAGGTTAGGAGGCAAAGGCCCATTGAGTCGTGGCATGAGATGAAGGACGATCTTAGGAAGGTCTACCTACCCGGCCCGGTCACCTCCAACCAACCCCACCCAATCACCTCCACCCAGGTGGGCCATAATCAGAGGCAACGCGCCGCACATGTAGAAGAGCCTAGGTCCACGACAAGGCCGACTTCATATGGGGGAGTCCATCACATCGCTCCTACTCCAAACCCCACCATTGCCGAACTCTTCCAAATCATTTTGGCTAAGGTGGATAGGAAGTGTGATTATATTGAGTCCCTGCTTCCCCCTTGCCTACCTCCTAGCCGAGATAGAACCAAGCATGACCCTAAGGAGGTAGCAACCGGTAGTCCCAATCCAGTGTCATCTAGAGTGCCATCCCGAGGTCCTCTACCCATCTTGGTGGATCCTCTTCCCCCACCCATGAGAGCTCCATTGCCTACACCCCCTATCCATCAAGAGGATAAGGGTAAGGGTCCACTTATTAAGGAGCGTAGAGGATCACGACAACAGTGTTATCGCTGCCAGGGGTTTGGCCACTTTGCCGGACAGTGTCCCACTCGGACATCTCTAGCCCTAGGGGATAAAGGGGTTGGAGAAGCCTCACTCTCCGATCTTTATTCGGAGCTACCTCAGCCACAGCTACCCGTGTTTCTAACGGGACAGCTACTTATAGCCGAGCCACTCCTTAGCTGGCTTAAGAATGGCCTGGCCCCATCTCCCCTCCCGTCTATGGACCCTATCCTACCTCTGGTGCCAATCAATTCATTTCACACCACTTTCCGGTCTAGTCACTATGTGGATACATTGGATGACCTTCTTAAAGGGTTAGACCGGCAGTGGATATTTACGCACTTGTTGGCTCCAGGCTTCGACCGACCCACAGGTCGTAGTTTCACTCATCCCGCATTAGGGTCCATCACCTCCGTGTACACCGTGGGTCATGTTACCACGGAGGTTCTTCTACTCCTCCCTACGCTGACCGAGTCCAACTTCATTTCCTTTTACCCAAGGGAGGAATCTTACTTTCTACCTATGACTGTCATCCCACCTCTCACAATGAATGAAGGTGACCATTTACACCTCCAAGATTTCCAAATGTGGGACAGCGATTTGTGGAGGCCTAGTCCGAGGGGTCATACCTTCTTTGATCCCTTCGACCCATTCTCTTGTGGACCCCGTGACCCACCATATTTACTCCACCTTTTCGAGAGAGTCCACCATCATACCCCCACCGTCTCATCTCCCTTCACGGATGAAGGTGACCATCAACACCTTCTAGAATTCCACACATGGGACCTTGAAATGAGGGAATCCATATCGAGGGGTCACACATTCTTTGATCCCTTCGATCCCTTTCTTCATGGGCCCTTTGGCCCATAACCTCCATTCCACCTCTTTAAGGAAGTCCACTATCACACCCCTCCTACTCGGGCCTGGCAACCTTTACATGGCAATAGGTCCAAACCGTCATTTGGGAGTAATGAAGACTTTGGTTTCCCTGGCCCACCTCAACCACCCAAACCTCTCGGACTTCCCACATCCAAACCCCATGTCCATGGTTGGTGCATTGTAGGATGTCTAGGAGTCCACCATGACATTAACCTCCGGTTATGTCAAATGCATGCATGGCACACATTCGGATGTCCTAGACCACCTTGCATATGATTGGGTTTTACTAACTGTAGGGTTGTTTAGGGTCGTGTGTGCATCCATGTGTTTCTTTTCTTTTTCTAAGCATGTTAGGTCGTGTATGCATCCTGTGTTTCTTTTCTTTTGCTAATCATGTTAGGAGTCTGCATGACGATGTCCGTCGTCACAGTTGAGGCCAGCAATGCACGGTACAAGGAGTTAGCCGATGTCCATTGACACCACCGAGAGTTCCAAGAGGGTGAATATGTCATGATCAGGGTAAGACCTGAACGGTTTCCCTCTGGAACCGTTAAGAAGTTGCAAGCTCGCGGAGTCGGTCCATTCAGAGTGTTGAAACATGTTGGATCCAATGCGTATGTTGTGGACCTGCCCGAGGAATATGGTATAAGCTCTACCTTCAATGTATCGGATCTTGTTGCATATAGGGACCCAGCGGTGATCCCTAGTGAGCCTTTTGAGCCATCTCCTCCCCTTGAGAGTGATCCCACACCTGAGTGTCCACTTCCACCTCCAGCCCCTTTTTCACGGCAGCGTGAGCATATAGATCGTATACTGGACGAGTAAGTGACAGTTACCAGGAGTGGATCTTACCCACGCTACCTAGTGCGATGGAGAGGACGGCCCGCTACTGAGGACACATGGATCACACATGGCGAGTTGCAGCGGATTGATCCAGACCTTTTGGAGCGATACAGGAGCGATGCAGACCCTTACTCGACAGGGTCAAGTTTCTCCCACCCGGGGAGAATTGGTGCGGACACCCGAGCAGTTGATCGGCACGATACGCCGAGCCACCGGTACCGCACGCGGAGCACGACACGAGCCACCTCAGCATCCATCTGGCTCGGAGATAGCCTGGAGACTCCGCCTTGAGCCTCCCCATTTATTATATTTAGTTAGACTTTATGTGTGTTTAATTTGTGTTTATTTCGTTGTATTCGGTTTGCCATTTTGATTGTAATAGGGGCTTAGGTGCAATTCGGACCCCGTGGGCCCCACGGGCCCCCCAGGCCCCACCCCATTGGGCCACCTCAGCCTAGGGTCCCACGTGGGGTCAGTCAACATGCCACATGGGGCATCTAGAAGTTTGAATGGTCAATTGTCCACATGGGGGACAAGGGACCAAAATAGTCAACATTTCCAACCAACACCCACCTACCATGTCAAGCTTGTTCCCCCCCTAGTCAATAGGCTGTCCCCCCCTTATTTTTTTATTGTAATTTTTATGGAATGGTCACATGCCATCCCAGCCCTCCATCTCACACCCCTAGATCCAACGGTGGAGGATGGATTAGATGGGTGACCTATATATGCTTGTATTTTCCCATTTTCATAGAATTAATGCATTCATTTGGAAGAAAAAAAACCTTGGAGCTCCAGCTTGGTGCGCCCCTCTCTCCCCCCTTGCAGCTGTGAAGGTTGCCTCTGGAGGTGTGACTCCTCCCCTATCAGTTCCGGTCATCGCCGCCGCCGCCACGAGCCGCCACCGCACCGCCATCGCCTTCATCGGAGTTCTGCCCGCGCAGTACCACAGCAGCCTCCACGAAATTCATCCATCAACCACGAGCTCAGATCGACCTAGGAATTTTACTGGAGGTCCCAGGGGTGTCAAGGATACCCCATAAAATTTGGTTTGTCATTCCGATCCCGTTTCACAATTTTTGATTTTCGTCCACCCTTCCACTTTGGTTCTGCCAAAATTCTGTCCAGGTTCCCATCCGCCATGAGTTTCAAGTCTTAGGTCCTTTTTTTGATTTTCTTTGGTTCTCCCAATTTAACTGAGTATTCCTTGCATCCATCCCTTCATCCACCATTTTTTTTAATTTTTGGTTCGTCCATTTCATATTTTCGAAAATTCGTTCTCAGTCCAAGCTACACTTCTGTTCCCCAGTTCCCAGATCCGACCACCAGACACTCCAAAATTCCTATCAAATCACCACCATCTCTAACTCCAATTCTAAAAATTGTCCCAGCTTTGTGGTTTGATTATCTACAATGTTGAAGAAGAGCTCGAAGTCTGATTCCTAGGGCAAGTAGGCGGTCAACGGTGGTTCTCAGACAAGTACCCTATAAATCTGATGTCTCAGTTACTGTACAACAGGGATTTGTAAATTCATTAAAGTCTAGATCCGGCTAGATCCATCAGATCTCTCTGAGTCTAGATTGAAGAATTTGAAGAGAGCTTTCCAACGATAGCTCATGCGTCCCGATCCGACGTCGGGATCGACCGCAGCGGCTATTTTCGCCGGAGCGCGCGCCGGAAAACAGAAATCAAAATCCGTGGGCAGCTAGTTCAACAATTGGGAATCGGGGCCGATCGACCCCCGATCGGTGTTCCCGGCTGACCGCTGTCCGTGGAGGCGCGCCACCAGGGGTCCCCATCACAGTGGGACCCACTCCTGCAGGTCCAGAGGCCAGCGCCACCCGTGGGCCCTATGGGCCCGTAGAACCCGCCATTCGGAAAGCACTAAAACGCGGAGTTCGGCACCGCCGGGCGACATCAAGATGCTGCCCGTCAACCCAATTAGCATGATTCCCGGGCCCTGCATGTGACCTTTTACCTCCCTGCGTGGAGTGGGTCAAATGGTTGTATTTCTGTAAAATTGTGTTAACCGGGAGTCCGTGATTGGCCGGGGTTGTCTTCGCCACGCCGGGTGCGTGGAGGTAATGATCCGAACTTCTTGGCGTTACATTGCTTAGCTAGTATACGGTCTTAGGCTACTGCCGGGAGTGTAGGTACTAGCCCGTGTGTCCATGTCACCGCTGTGAGAGTGAGAGTGACCCGTCCCGCGACTCGATCCGAGTCCGGAAGTTGAGTCGGACTACCCTTGACCTCCGCCGGTTCCTTAACCGCGCACGGTCCGCGCTTTCCCTCGCTTGGGACGACGAGTGAGCTTCTACTTCTGTTAGCGATGTTTTGCCACTAGGAGCTCGTAGTGTCGGGCTTAGTGTCTCCCAGGTGTGTATTGCTGGTCGCGTCTTCATCTAGAGTCCGAGGGTGGCACTGTATAGTGTCGTCTCCCGTGTCCGTCCCGCATCACATTAGTTCCTCATCTAGAAACTCTGAGCGAACAGGGTAAAATCTGGGGAGAGGGTGATGAGCGAGATGTTCTACTATGGCATAGCATTTAATCACTTTTTGTTGAATGTAGATGATATCAAACTGAGAAAGGAAGCTTTGCCATCGTGCTAATCGGTCGGTGAGAATAGATTTTTCAAAAAGGAACTTGATTGGATTCATACGAGCAATGAGGTGAACCTCGTGAGCTAATAAATAATACTTAAGTTTCTAAACTACCCAGACTAAAGTAGCACAAGTCTTCTCTATGGCTGAGTATCTCTACTCACAGGGGTTGAGAAGCTTGGACAAGTAGTAGGCTGCTCTTTCTTTTCCTTCTTCATCCACTTGCGCAAGAACAGCACCTACTGAGTCATCCAGAACAAAAATATAAAGAACAAGCGGTTTGCCTGGAACTGGCGGCCTCAGGACAGGAGGATTTGAGTGATAATCCTTCAATCCGTCAAAGGCTGCCTCACACTTGTCATCCCAAATAAATTTGACTCCCGGCTTGGTAAGCTCGTAGAACGGCCTACATCTTTGTGAATGCTGGGAGACAAATCGGTGAATAAATTGTAACCTCCCGATCAGTCCTCAAACTTCTTTCATATTATTGGGAGGAGGCATTTCTCTTATGGCCTTCGCCTTGTTGGGATCAATCTCGATAACCCTTTTACTTACGATGAATCCCAGTAACTTTCCTGATGAAACACCAAATACGCACTTCTTGGGGTTCATCTTGAGCTTGTATTCGTGCGACCTCTGTAAGACTTTGGCCAGAACCCTGGGATGCTCAATCTTCATTCTTGATTTTACTACCAGGTCATCGACATACACCTCGATATAAATGTGGATCATGTCATGAAAAATAGCCATCATGGCCCTTTGGTAAGTGGCTCCGGCATTCATGAGCCCAAATGGCATGACCACGTAACAATAAGTTCCCCATGGTGTAGTGAATGAGGTTTTCTCCTGATCTTCCTCAGCCAAGCGAATCTGATTATATCCAGAAAAGCCATCTATAAAAGAGAGGGTCTCATACCCTGCCGTATTGTCGATTAAAACATCAATATGAGGGAGGGGGAAGTCGTCTTTAGGACACGCACAGTTGAGGTCTCGAAAGTCTAAACAAATCCTGACATTTCCATCTTTCTTCATGACTGGGACGATGTTAGCCACCCAGTTAGGATAGAGGACGACTCTGACGAATCTAGCTTTATGGAGCTTAACGACCTCTTCTTTCATTTTTAATGCCATGTTAGGGTGGAAACGTCTCAACTGTTGTTTGACCGGAATGGACCCTATCTTAAGTGTAAGTCGATGATCAACGAGCGCAGGGTCTAGTCCAGGCATATCTTCATAACTCCACGCGAACGTGTCCTTGTATTCTTGAAGAACCAAAATAAGCACCTCTTCTTCAGAGGGCGGCAAATTCTTGCTAATGAGGATGATCCTAGGGTCTTCCTCAGTACCTAGATTTATTTCTTTGGTAGGCTCTTCTACTAAGGCTGATGGTTCATCGAACCTTCTGATACCACTGGCAAAAGCATCAGCCTCGTCCTCATATTCTTCGTAATCTTCATCCCCCTCTTCAGTAGGGTCTTCATCATTCATAATTCATACACACCAAACCCTTCATCTAAAGGACACACATCCTCACATTCTAAATCCGGCAGGAGTATCGAATCCTCCAGAAATTTGGGAAGAGCTAAGCATGCCTGTCACCTTCTAGCTAAATCTAGCAAGAACCTACGGGGAATCTGCCTACCCTTGGATTTCTTATAAGAAGAAGGGGGAGAGGAACAGGATGGGAAACTGGATGAACTACCCTGAACTAAATGAGGTGGAGGAGAAGAAGAGGAAGATGCAACGGATACAGGAGGGGATACAGGGAGAGCCTCCTCGTCGGAGGAGAAAAGAAGGTCCACTAATGAACCTTGAAAGAGCGGCCCTTGGATCGGGGCGCGCTCCGAAGCAAGATAGGAGGTCTCTTCAAAAGAGATGGAAGATTGGGGAGTTTGAATTTTGGCATTTTTTTTTCATTTTCAATAATGAAGCAATGAGAGGAAGGAATAGGAGGTGGTGTTGAGATTGAGAGATTAGCGAAAGATTGAATAAGTGATTGCCCATGCGGGGGCGTGATGGAGAGTTTAGAAAATTGCTCGAGGAGCAAAGGGGGAATCGGGGGGAACACTTGAAGTGAATCTGGAGAAAATGTTATCAAGACCGCAGGCAATCTAGGGATATCTGAGCAAAACATTTCAATAAGCAAATGGACAACAATTGTTGGATGGATGGATTTAAGAGAGAAAAGGTCGGCCCACAGCCTATCCACATTGAAGCCTTCTTCATACAGCACATCCGGCTCCCCGGTATCTGTGTAGTTGCTTAATAGCTGCCTTTTGTCAGTGATTACTGCTGGCATTTCAATAAGTTCATGAATCAATGGCGGCCATTCCGGATCAGTCGGCATAAACAGTCGGCTCAGAGCAATGGTGATATCGTTCATGTCGAACCATCTGTACCAATCACATTCGGGGTCATCTATCTTTATTCTTTTATCTGGCCGTAAGGACTCCAGGGCCTTGTATGTAGCCAATGGGGCTATGTGGTGAGCAAACTGTCGTGCATGTACATCTTGACAGTCCAGCATGGAAGTAACTAATGTGGTTTGCTCATCGTTATGAGTGCCCCCTTTCACAAAGTGTGTTTGCAGGGTCCATGTAAGAGGTTGCTGGTCTATTTTAAGAGTGGAAGTCATGACGGCCCATGGCCCTTGTTCATCTTTGTCTTTGCTTGGCCCTTTGTACCCTAGGCCACCCCGGGGAATCATCTTCTGGTGCCTGACAGGTTTAACTCTGCCTTGGATGTTAGCACCCAAACCTTTACCAATCTTATACCCCATTTTCATCAAGATATTCCATCCTGGGGTATTCAACATATTTTTTTTTCTTCCGTTGGGAAGGTAGGGGTGTTATCATAACTGATGACGGCTTAACAACTAGAGGTCTTAACAAATCTTATCGCGGGTCGGCAACATCCAATACTGAGAGCAAAGGCCTATTGGAGGGCCACATAGAAGGCACTGATGTTGCAGAATGTATATCCTCTGTCGGTAAAATGGGCATACTGGTGACTTTGATAATGCGCCCCTTGTGTGGAAATTTTATACATTGATGATTAGTTGAGGGTACAGCATCAAGCTCTTGAATATAAGGGCGGCCTAGAATGCCATTGAAGGTTGGATCCATGTCTAGAATGTGAAAATCCACTGTGATCGAGACCGGACCCAAACCAACTTTCAGAGTAATCATCCCTAGGGGAGGTTTCTTGGTGTTGTCATAGGCCGTGACAGTAATAGTGGATGGCCGGATTTGACTTTTCGGAATGCCACACATTTTCAAAGTACTTGGCGGCAAAACATTAATTGATGCCCCGGTATCCACTAAGCATTGTTTGACTGGCACTTTGTTAATATCAATAGTAATGCACAGTGCATATTTTCTGGCTGGCTGCGGCGCCAATTCATGTTCATAAAAGGTAATGGCCGGTTGATTGCTGGCTGGAGTCAGAATTGTAGTGACCTTTTCAACTGGGATATCTTCATTTACCATTACTTTCTGCAGATATTGCTTAAGGGCCAACTGATATGTAGTAGATTTTCTAATCAATTCTAGAATGGAAATCTTGGCCGATGTTCTATCTAGATGCTTTAATATATCATATTCCGTACCTGGTACAAACTCTTGCTCCTGTTCTCCTTGCTCTTGTACCGGCTCTGCTCCCGTTGGGGAAACACTCGGTGGAACATCCGTCCACTACGGTGCACCATTGTTTTCGATGCTTCTGTCGTGCTTGGAGTAGGTTGAGGGTTAGAGGAGGTAGAGGGAACGATAGAAGGTGTGTTGGATGCTGAGTGAAGATTGGTAGAAGGAGGGGTTCTTATAAGGGGCCTTGCCGGCTGAGGGTTACCGGAAGGTGGAGGTAGAGGCCGGGTAACAAGGAGAGGCCTCGGAAGCATGGTGGTGGTAGACAGGGTAGGTTGTGGTGAAACAGTAGGGGAAACGGTCGCCGGCGGGGGGCGGATAAGGAGGGGTCTATTTGGTGAAGAAGAGTTTATGGATTAGCGTGTAAGAAGAGGCCGCAAAGGAGTGGTGTTAGAGTTAAGTGGCCCTTGGGTGGTGGAACGTATGAGGGGACGTGTCGGGTGGGAAGAGGGTGCAGGTTGGAGCCTTCTTAATAATTGTGGTGGTTGACTGGAAGTTTGGTTAACAGCCCCGACAGAGGCGTACTCTTCATGCCAGCCCTGCCCTCTCTCCACTTCATGGATTAAGGTAACATGGTTTACTTGTTGATTTTGCACCGGGTGCTCTGGTAGTGGATTATTTACGATCCCCATATTCGGCTGGAGTGCAGGAACCTACTGTTGCTGTGGAGGAGGTACTACTAGTTGCTGAGGAGGCTGCTGAGCCTGTGGTTGCCGAGGAGGCCTTCGTGCCTTTAAAGTAGCAATGAACCTCCTCATCTCATCCCAATCAATATCACCTTCATCATTCATGTCATATATGTAATCTTTGAAGTGAAAGCAGTGATCAATGTTGTGCCCTGGCTGTCGATGGAAGATGCAATATCGAGAGGTGTCTACATGTTGCGGCCACACAGTTCTTTCTTTAGGCAAGGTGAGTGCGTTGGCGGCCATGAGGTCATTGAAAATATTGGGTAGACTTTCGGGCAATAGAGGATATTGTGCTCTTCGGGGACCCAATGGTCTTCTCGGTTGTTGCGGTTGTTGAGGTGCATAATTAGTCGGCGGGGGTACTTGATGATATTGTGGGGGTTGATTTTGTGGAGGGAAGTGAAGTTGTTGCTGCTGTTGTGGTGGAAGAGGCTGGAAAGTCTGAGGATGATTGTTGTTTGGCTGGTGCACTTGGTTCTGGAAGGCAGGCTGTTGTGGTGGCGGCCTTGGGTTCGTAGGGTGGCGGAAAGGTGCAGAGTTGCCAAACGTGCTCACCTGCTCATTGGTAATAGTGCCTTCAGTAGTTGCACCAGTATTGCCAGTATTGACATTCTTTCTTATTACCTTCGGCCTTGGTTCAAACATGCCCATAATGGGCAAATCTTTCATTTTTGTTTGTATATACCTTGCTCTTTCATAGAGATCCTCCATTATGCTTAATTTGTTCATTGCTAAGATGTGGCGGAACTGCGGAGTTGAGTTTGATATAATCATTTTTACTTGCTCCATTTCTGACAGTGTGTCTTTCAGTCTTTCGGCCATAGTTCTCCACCTATCAGCAAATGAAACGAAGTCCTCCTCGGGCTTCATCTTTTCGGCAACCAGATCGATAACAGACAGGGAGGGACCCACACAGTCCTTGTACTTCTGTAGAAACTTTCGTTGGACAACATCAAAATCGCCAGCATCAACTGGCTCCAAAGAGTAAAACCATTCTAGTGTCGGACCTTCTAAAGACCACCTAAAGAGATAGGCCAGAGAGGTCTTGTTATCCTGCCAAAATGACGCCTCGTACAAGAAGTCTTTCAAATGGATATACGGATTGCCTATTCCATTGTACCGCCGGAAATTCGACATCTCAAATGGGGGTAAGTGAAAGACTGGCAGAGTGGGAAGAGTAACTTCGGGAGCGGCCTTGGGTGCAGTGACCTTCTTGAGTGGCTCCTCCATACTAGTAATCTTTTGGAGGAGTGTAGTGTGGGTATCAAACTCAGCTGGGGCCGAACGAGAAGAGTATTGGTTCGGTATAGGCCTTCTCAAGAATTTAGGAACTGGAGGTTGTTGAGGCCTAGCGGCGGAGTGACTTGCCGGTTGGGCCGGCGTAGTCATAACAGGAGTTGGTGGGTGCGAGGGCACCCTAGGTGCGACCGACCGATCATTGGGAGAGTTAACAGAATGGCCACCCACGGCCTGGGGAGGGTTGGAAGATGACGGGACATATTTTCCTTTTAAGGCAGCTTAGACCGCCTGGCGTTGGGAATCATCCAGTTGAGTGAGAGCTTTGAGAAAATCATTAAAGTTGAAAGAAGGGGAGGTGTCCCCAGAAGTATTTTGGGTGGTAGGTTGAGCTTGGGAAGAAGGCTCAACCTCCAGAGAAGTAATGTCCACCATGTGGACCTGAGTGGGAGAGGGAACATAGTTTCCCTCGTAGTAGACGGAATCCTGAGGGGGAACCTCATAAAATGGGTCAGAGTGACCCTCCTCATAACCATCGTAGGTGGAGAGGGGGATTTCTGTAGCCCAATTAAGAGCAGCCAAACTAGGCCCCTCAGGGCCCAACAAGGCTCAGCTCAGCCAAGTGACAGCCCCCTGGGGCCCACTTAGGCGAGAAAGCCCAATAAAAGTTTCGCTCGAGGATACTACCTTCCTAGGGGGCCTCTAGGCTCGGAAGGCCCGAGCATCGGTCAGGTCATAGGAAAGGTCCATGCCCGAGCCATCTCTCCGCCCAGGGGAAGAAGGCACATGTAGACCAATTCGACCCATCTTCGTCCGAGCTAAGCCTACCGCCCGGATAGGGCTGGCCTCTCTGAGCTCAGAACGGCTGACGATTGCTTATCCATGCAGCCATTAAGAGTCCTCTGTGGGTAGGAATTTATAAAGGTGAGGGACTCCAGCTCCCCAAGGTGATAACGCTCCCATGATAAGGCAATAAAAGCCCACGTCGAGGATGTAACCCCCACCTGAAACCCCTCGACTTATAGGACTCCAGAAGACGGCGCACTATTTAACCCAGTGATACCCTCCGGCGAAAGGTAAGGGCAATCACACGCTCAAGAATCCTGAGCAGGAACCACTTCACCCTTTTGGTGGAGAGGGATCTCGCGCAGAAGCTACTTCCTCCCTATATCGCTCCCACCATAGCTCTACTGACTTAAGCATCGGAGGGTTTTCCCCAGGGACTCATCCCTGAGCCCCCTGATCCGTTTCTCTTTCTTGCAGTTCACTATCCGGTGATCCACTGCCCGCTCAGGACCAGCGCGAGATCTTGCCTCTTCATCTGGCGCCGTCTGTGGGAAACGTACGAGAAGCCAGTATGGTGAGAAGGAGCTCAGGGAGGAGGTCTGCCGGTGACAGGGGAAAGGCCATGGTAGATGCAAGGGATGGCCCCTCCCGGGCCTCACAGAACCCTCCCTCCAACGCCAGCACCCCCGCCGACGAACCACAACCCCCTCCTGCGGCAGTAGGGCTACCGCTCAATGGTGGCGCCGAAGCCTTCCAGGCCCTCAACGCGAAACTGGATGTCCTCGTAGAACTCATGAGGACCCAGGTGGCTAGGGATGGAAGGTCCCACGCCCGTTCAGGGAGCCCTCCCAGTGAGAATGCAACCCAATACA
Source organism: Amorphophallus konjac (assembly GCA_022559845.1). NCBI lineage: Eukaryota > Viridiplantae > Streptophyta > Magnoliopsida > Alismatales > Araceae > Amorphophallus > Amorphophallus konjac. Next base: position 227,866,223 of record CM040128.1, on the reverse strand, counting down.
CCGCCGGAGGCCGCTTCACTCTCCGCGGCCAGCAGATCATCCGCAACAGGATTGGAGGACCCTCGCAGGCTCCTCCTCCTGAGCAAGAGGCTTCCTCCACACAAAGGTGGGGAAAACCTGGGGTGCACCGTCTGAACCCAGAGACCGATGTTCCCGGAGATCACCAAGACACTCCTCCCAGCCCCACAGCACGACAACAGCCAGAGTTATCCCTCCGACTGCGAGATTTCGAGAGGCGTTTCGCAGAACAGGAGCACGCCCTCTGCGCCCTGCAGAAGACCTCTTTCCTGGAGGATGAGGAGAAATCCCCATTCTCCGAATACATCTTGAAGGCAGAGGTGTCTCCCAGAACATCCATCCCGACCTTCAAGCTCTACGACGGCCACGGCGACCCGGCCGATCATTACGACAGCTTCGACACTTTGATGACCTTGCATGGAGCGTCGGACGCCATCAAATGCCGAGCCTTCGCGACCACCCTGGTCCAGGGCGCCCAGGCGTGGTTCTGGGCCCTCGCCCCCGGATCCATCCGAGACTTCAAGCAATTTAGGCGAGTCTTCAAAGAGAGTTTCACCGGAAGTGCCCCCCCGAGGTCGGTAGCGGGGCTCCTGGCCCTCAAACAGGCGCAAGGGGAAAGACTCCGGGCTTATATTCACCTATTCAAGTCGGAAGCCCTGAGAATCCCCCGCCTGGACGTGGCCTCAGCCATAACCACGCTGACTGGGGGCACCCGGGACGGGAATCTCCGCCGCGAACTTGTCCTCCACCCTCCCTCGACCCTTGCCGAGCTAGTGACTCTCGCATTACGCCACGCCGAGTGCGAAGAGGTGCTCAGCGCTTGCCGAGACGCAACCGGCTAGGGTCGGGAGGGGGACAAGAAGCGGGCTTCCGAGCCAAGCTCAGGTTCGGGGAAAAGGTGGAACCATGACGGGGAACGCAAGGAACCGTCACGGAAGTACGAGCGGTACACCCCACTAGCCGCGCCGTTCTACGAGATCTACGAAGGCATCAAGGACTCGGGCCTCCTCCGCCAACCCGAGCCAATGAGATCGAAGAACCGTAATCGCAACAAGCACTGCTTATTCCACAACGATCACGGGCACCACACCGGCGACTGCCACCAGCTCCAGGATGAGATTAAGCGCCTGATCCGTCGGGGACATCTAGCTCGGTTCATAGCCAAGCGTAAAGAAGACCGAGGTGCCCCAGAGGAGATCGATAAGGCCCCCCGCGGGGTACACATCAATGTCATCTCTGGAAAAGCAGCATCAGGCGGTGACAGTAGTCAAGGAAGGAAGCGTCATGCCAAGCGGGTGAGCCGAGCCATAGAGCCTCCCAAGGCCCCGCGGAGTGAGCCCCAGGTCATAGTCTTCTCTGACCGAGACCTGGAAGGGCTGAGCACCCCGCATGACGACGCCCTTGTGATTTCGGCTACGATAAACCATTGTAACGTAGATAGGATTCTAGTTGACAATGGGAGTGCCCCTGATGTACTGTCCTATAATTGTTTCCTTAAGATGGTGGAGGAACCATCCAAACTCCGCCCGATCCTAACCCCTCTCTGCAGGTTCAATGGCCTGGCCACCTATCCCGAGGGAGCCCTAAGCCTGTCGGTTACATTCGGCACCCCACCCAAAACCATTACGGTCATGGTAGACTTCATAGTGATTAAAGGTATGATAGCATACAACGCCATCTTCGACCGGGGAATCCTCAGCCGAATAAAAGCGGTGACGTCTACCTATCACCAGAAAATGAAGATCCCCACCAAAAATGGGTTGGGGGAAGTCCGAGGTAACCAGGCCGCGGCCAGAAGGTGCTACAATATCTCGGTAGAGGCCACAAAGCCGGACGGGAAGGACAAGGGCCCCCGGGGAGTCGAGGATAAATCCGCAACCACCGAGCCTGGTGGCGAATTGCTGGCGATTTTCCTAAACGATGACCCGGCCCTAGGAGTAATGATCGGAGCCGACCTACCATCTGAGGTTCAACAATAATATAAAAAGTTACTTTCTGAGTACATTCGAGTTTTTGCTTGGGCTGATGATCAACTCTTTGGGATACCAGAGGAGACTGTAATGCACAAGCTCAACCTCGACCCCGCCGTGAAGCCCGTACAGCAGCGCAGGAGGAAGCATGCACCGGAGAAACAGGCGATCATCAAGGCGCAGGTCACCAAGGGGCAAGAGACTGGCCTTTTTAGGCTGGTCCTGTACCCGACGTGGCTAGCCAACGTCGTCCTGGTACCGAAAGCTTCAGGCAAGTGGCGGATGTGCGTGGATTTCACCGACCTGAATAAGGCCACCCCTAAGGACTGTTATCCGTTGCCGAGCATCGACCAATTGGTTGACTCAACCTCGGGCAACGAGATACTCAGCTTCCTAGATGCCTATTCAGGTTACCACCAGATCAGAATGGATCCAGAAGATGTCGAGAAGACCGCCTTCATCACCGACTACGACGTATACTGCTACACCCGGATGCCTTTCGGGTTGAAAAATGTCGGAGCCACGTACCAGAGGCTGGTCAACCACATTTTTGAAGGACAGCTAAGTCGGAACGTCGAGGCCTACATCGACAATATGCTCGTCAAGACCCCCAAGGCTGAAGACCACTTCACCGACCTCGCTGAGACCTTCGCCACCCTCCTAAGGTACAACATGAAGCTCAATCCTGCCAAGTGTGCCTTCGGAGTGAGATCCGGGAAGTTCCTGGGTTTCCTAGTCACTCAGCGCGGGATCGAGGCCAAACCCGACAAAGTCCAGGCCATCCTGGACATGCACCCGCCCGCCTGCATCAAGGACGTCCAATGCCTAATTGGGCGTGTCGCCGCTCTCAGCCGGTTCCTGTCCCGTGCGGCCGAGCGATGCCTGCCCTTCTTCAAGCTGTTGAGGGGGCCCAAATTGGCATCTGCTACGTTCGCATGGGATGAGGAATGCCAGAGAGCGTTCGCCGAGCTCAAGGAGTTCTTGGCCTCACCCCTGGTGCTCTCCAAGCCCGTTCCGGGTGAAGTCTTGTTGCTCTATCCTCGGCAACACCATCTACGGTTAGCTCGATCCTAGTTAGAAACGACTCGGGAGTCGAGAGGCCAGTCTACTACACCAGCAAGGTGCTCAACGAGGCTGAAAGGAGGTACCCCGCAATCGAGAAACTCGTACAAGCGCTGGTTACCTCCGCCAAGCGCCTCCGGCCCTATTTCCAGGGTCACCCCATCACTGTGCTAATCGGTGAACCATTGAAGAAGATCCTGGCCCACCCCGAAGCCTCGGGATGACTCGTCAAATGGGCCATTATGCTTGGGGCCTATGATATATCCTATTGGCCGCGCTCGGCTGTGAAAGGCCAAGCGCTCGCCGACTTCATCACCACCATCCCGACTGAAGAAAGATCCCCGTCCGCTCCTGGGCCGACCTGGAAATTGTTCGTTGATGGATCCTCCAACACGGTCGGTAGTGGTGTCGGAATCCTCCTGAAGTCCCCCGAAGGAGCAGAACTGTAATACGCCTTGAAGTTCAGCTTTCAGGCATCCAACAACGCTTCCGAGTACGAGGCCCTTATCTCGGGAGCGCGCATGGCCCGGCAGTTAGGGGCTGAGCGAGTCAAAATCCATACTGACTCCCAGCTGGTCGCTAGCCAAGTCAACGGCGAGTACGAAGCTCGAGAGGCACCAATGATCAAATACCTCCAACTGGTCAGAGACCTGGCCCAACAGTTCGAGAGAATCGAGGTAGTCCGAATAGCTCGGGAAGAAAACTCTCGAGCGGACGCCCTCTCTCGGCTGGCCTCCTCTCTCGACCCCGAAGATACCCGATCGGTCCTCCTTGAAGAGCTAGAGCGCCCGAGCATTGACTCGGAGCTCCTTACTATTGACTCAGCCATTTCGAGGGACTGGCGCACCCCCTACCTATCGTGGCTCCGGGACTCTCAAGAGCCTTTCGACCCTCGAGAGGCCCGCAGGTTGAAGTACCAAGCCCGACGCTTTGTCGTTCTAGATGACACTCTCTACCGGAGATCTTTCTCTGGTCCCCTCCTAAACTGTCTCGGCCCCGACGAAGCCAACCGAGCTATCCAAGATATTCATGAAGGCCTGTGCGGAGCGCACTCAGGAAAAAGGTCACTCACCCGGATCCTGCTACGGTAGGGTTACTGGTGGCCCACTCTGCAGCGCGACTGCACGGCCTACGTGCAACAGTGCGACCGATGCCAGTGATTTGACCACTTAGTCCATCAGCCGGCTACGGAGCTCGTCACCCTGACCGAGCCATACCCCTTCGCTCGGTGGGGGATCAACATTCTTGGGCCGTTCCCTACGGCTCAGGCCCAGAAGAAGTTCATTATCGTCGCCATCGACTACTTTACCAAGTGGATCGAGGACGAAGCCACGGCGAGGATCACCGAGACAGTCGTCTGCAGTTTCATCTGGAAATCGATCATTTATCGTTACGGCATCCCCCGAGTGATAGTGAGCGATAACGGTCGGCAATTTGACTCTCGTTATTTCTGAGACAGATGTGCCGACTTAGGTATTTGCAACCACTTCACTTCGGTCGCCCACCCTCAGGCCAACGGGCTAGTCGAGAATGCCAATAAGACTATCTTAAAAGGCATAAAGACTAGACTCGGCAAGGCCAAGGACAGCTGGCTCGAGGAACTGCCTAGCATACTTTGGTCCCACAGAACGACTCCCAGAATCTCAACCGGTGAGAGTCCTTTCCAGTTGGTATATGGCACTAAGGCCGTCATTCCGTTGAAGATCACCAATCCCTCCCTCCGAGTCATCTGCTTCTCGCCCGAGGTAAATGAGTAAAAATTACTCGAGAACCTCGACCTAGCAGATGAACTCCAAGAGATTGTCAGCATCTGAGCAACGGAGTACCATCACCGCCTCACTCGATACTACAACGCCAAAGTCTGAGATAGGCACTTCCAACCGGGAGACTTCATCCTTAGGAAAGCTGAAGCCTCTCGACCACTAGAGGCGGCGGGCAAGCTATCCCCTAATTGGGAAGGCCCCTACCGAGTGGTCGAGACGCTCGGGAAAGGAGCATACCGACTATCTACAATGGAAGGGGAACCCATCCCTCGGACATGGAATGCAGCCACACTACGCAAGTTCTACTTTTGAAGTTGTGCAAACAATACGAGTGAGATAAAATTTTCTCCTTTTAATTCAAATGATTGTTGGTACATCAGAAAGGCAAAAGCCAATACATTACACAATAGAAAGCAAAAAATCCATCTGACACCACTTCAAGAGGCCATTGCTCGGCTGACTCGGTTGATCTCCTTGCGTCCAGCCACTGACTCTGCCTCGCGTAGAAAATGGCTCGGATAAAATGCTGTCGACCCAGTTGGCTCGGGTGGCCCATGACAAAGGTGACAGAAGGGACTGCGGAGGGGAAGGCTACTTTCCAAGTTGACAGAGGCTGGGGAAGAGGGAACGCCTATGAAGGCCTCCTCTCTTCCAACCTGCCAACTCTTTGGAACGTACAGAGAGCAAGCACCCTCCGAAGAGTGAAAGAAAGGAAGAGCAGAAGAGGGAAAAAGAGGCTGCCAGAAAAAAAAAAGAAACCAGCATAGCTGGACGAGGAGGCAGGGGAAGGCCTGGAAAGGAGGGAGCTTAATTTGCTTCTCCCCCCATCCCTGAAGCGAGCAGAGAGGGACAAGTGGCGGCGATGCCGGATGCCCCCATCCGTCTTCCATCTCGCCCCCCTTCGGAAAGCCTCGCCAGAACTGATAGAGGAAACGGTGTGATTTTTCCGTCAAAATCCTCTCCAGATCCGCACGACGACCACCGGACCCGCTTCAAACCCGTGCGACGACCGTCGGACCTGCTCAAAACCTGAAGCGGCAAAAACCTGCCGTACTCCATCATCGACAGCATCGTCTTCCGAAGGATCTTCCATGCTCTGAATGCAACGGCACAACGCAACGTGAAGAAGGGGCGAGGAAAGACTGTCAGGGAAAATGCTAAGCGATGGAGAGGAAGGGACGCCCTTCAGTCTTTTTATAGGCAAAGGGAGGCTACTCGCCTTAAACGACTCCCTCCTCGAAAATACGCCAAAGGAATTTCCCCCTATGAACGGTCACCTCAAACCTCTCGTCTTCCGCCCCAGCTGGACACACGAAGCGGCCAGGCATTTAATGCATGAGAACGCGGAAAGTCACCCTGTCAGACGCTCACCCAACCATCATGCGAGATCTGCGCAGAAAGTATCGATCCTTTCCAACTACTACAGATACGCTGATCAAATCACGGTAAGGATAGCGTGAAATAAGTAAGATTTTATTTATTGCCTTGTAAAAAGTGGAAGTCCTTTTTTGAAAAAAGAAGGAGACAAACAAAGAAGGAGGTAAAACAGGACGATACATCAGGCCTAGGGCCCACTTTGAAGCTCAGAAGTGGAAGGCGCAGGTGTTTCACCCCCGGTGCCCTCGGTGACGGCCGGCCCTAGCACTGACCCCGCCTGCGCGGGAACTGCCTCGGTCGCGAGCCCTCCCGAGGTAGCCGGAGTTGGCGACCCCTCAAGAGAAGAGCCCTCTGGATCTTCCCCGCCCGACGTCGAGGAGCTGGAAGACGACATGTCCGAGTCATAGCGCTGGACAGAGGGGAAATCGATCCCAGAATATTGTTCCCTGGCATAAGCTACTGGCCGGCGGTAACCCTGCTTAAACCCCTTGCGGATGCCTCGGTGAAGTGCTGACTCATAGTAGGGAAGGGCAGCTTCCTGCAAGTCATCCCGGTAGGCCTCTGACCCCTTGTATTGCTCGATCGCCTCCGCCCCGGCCAGTCCTATCATGTCGGCAAGCTCGGCCTTCTCCCGCTCCGCCTCAGCCACCCGCTCCTCTGCCTCCACCGATCGTTTCTCTACCTCGGCCGACTTCCGTTTGGCCTCGGCTGCCCACTCCTCGGCCTTGACCAAACGCCTCTCCGCCTCAGCTCAGTCGGCCTCGGCCTCCAAAAGGAGGCGCTCCACTGCCTCCGCCCGGTCCACCAACTCGGCGCTCTCGGCCTCCCAACGGCCATCCAGCTCGAGACGAAGGAGGTGCTCCTCTTTAAGGAGTTTACTTTTCCTCTCGAGCGATTCCCGGGCCTTGGTTAGTTGCTCGGTCAGCACTCCAACCTCCAGTCGGCTCGACCGCGACAACTCCCTGGTCGCGGAGAACTCCCGTCGGAGCCCCTCATGCACCTCATTGAGTCGAGCTAGTTTCCTCTCACACCCTCTGACGGTCCAAGCAAGATTCGACCGCTCTGACTCCGACCGAACATAAGTCTCCGCCATTGTGGCCCCCATCTGGGCCATGACCAGGCTGCCCTCCATAATGATGTCGAGGACCCCGGGTGGAGAATGATGCTTGTCTCCCCCTTTCATCCTCGCAGACACCTCGTGGCAAAGCTGGTATAAAGAGCTCAAGATGCCGAGCCTTTCCAGAGCCACTGGCATGGGAACCCTTTCCGCACCTGGCGCCTCGCCAGAAGGCCAAAGTCGAGCTGCGGGATCGGCCGCCTCACGCACTGCGGTCGGTTGGGGTTGCGACGCCTCCGTAGGCGAACCCCCGACCTCGACCGACGCTGCGAGCCTGGCCGCTCCGTGCACCACGGTCGTTTGGGGCTACGACGCCTTTGCCGGTGAACCCCCAACCTCAATCGTCGCGGCCCGCACATCACCGCCCGAGACATCGCCCACCTCGACCGGCGCCCCTACCTCGACCGCGGTTGTTTCAACTTCGGCCCCCTCTGTTCCCAACGAAGGGAGAGCCGACCCGTCACCGTCACCCCCCGGGGTGCCCCTGGTCTCCTCGGCCCCCTCTCGCTCAGCAGATGGGAGAGCTGGCTCGGTAGGGTCGGCCCTATCTTGCCCCAGAGAGGGGAGCGCCGCCGAGCCACAATTGCCCCCAGCGGCGGGGACGGCCCCGGCCTTCCTGGCCCATTTTCTGGCCTTCACGGCCTCCCGCAACCTCCCCTCCACGGGATCCTTGTGCTTCGCCCAGCACGGCCGAGAAGTCCCCTCGAAGGCCTCCCCTTTGCCCTTGTCCCGGGCTCGGGAGCGACCCACAGGGGCGCCCGGCTCATCAGCCGCCGAGTCGTCGCCAAGGTCAATGATCTCAGCGGCCTCCTCCAGAGTCTCCCGCCTGGTGTCTGCACGAAGAAGAAGGCATGATCAGGAAAAGAAAGATGACCCCCACATCCAAAGGAGGATCTAAGTTGTGGCACCTGACGGCTTCAGTCCCGTAAGAAGACACCGCTCGATATTCTTCGGCGTCACCAGCTCTTCGGTAGACTGGCGATGTTTCAGCAAACGAGCAGCATACTCCTCCACATGTGGGGGGAACTCCTCCTGCCAGGGAGGGATATTCGGGTGGAAATTGGGCATTACTTGGCACCTCCAAGTTTCCTCCACCGAGTCAATCCCCACCCAGAAGAATCGGGTCTTCCACCCTTTATGCGAAGAATCCTTCACCGCCAGCGAAATACAGCTCCTATTCCTCCTCGCCTGGATGAAGTAAAAACCCTTCCCTGCCGACGGGTGCGCCTTCAACTTGAAGAAATAGTGGAAGAGGTCCAAGGAAGGAGGAACCCCGCACTAACGACAGAGGATTCGGAAAGCAGAGGAGAAGGTACGAGTTGGCTACCAACTGAATGGGTGCCAACTGGAAAAAGTTAAGAAGCGTGAGGACAAAGGGCTCGAGGGGGAGGCGAAACCCGCTCTTCCACACCAAAAGAAAGATGTAGATGTGGCCCGTGCGAGAATCCAGGCTTGTCTCATACGGGGCAGCAGCAGTAAAGCTATACTTGTGAGGCAGGTGAAACTGATGCTCCAGCCTCTTCACCTCGGCTTCCCCCAACTTGCTGTAGTTCTGGACCAGCGCTCTCACCACCGGTTCGTCGCCCCATCCCTCGGCACCCAAACGCTGGCCCGCCATAGATTTCGAGGAAGAAGTTGAAGAAGAATTCTCTCGAGACCTCGAAGATTCCGGTGGAGGAGGAAGCTGCCGGACCGCCTCCGCAGTTATCTTCGCCAACTCCTCAAACGCCGCCGCAAGTTTCTACTCCTCCGCTGTGTTCTAACGGCGCATCAAAGAGCCCCAAAAGTAAAGACGCAAAGGAAAGCTAAAACCCTAACAACGGAAAGAGTCTGGGATGACAACTAGCGCCCAACGCCTATAAACCCACGTGGGAGGCGGCGCGTCGTTCCGACCTCCGAGAAAAGGGGGCCCCTTCATTTCAAATCCATCAGGATTGCAATTATTACGGGCCAAGGTGACCAAGGCACGTGGCCTCCTGACACCGCCAGATTTCCACACACCTGAGCCACGCTGGTCCAAAACCCCAAACGACTACTCCTCCGAGCTTATTAAGGCTCGGGAGTAGGAGGGGGACAAGTGGAGAGGGGGATTTCTGTAGCCCAATTAAGAGCAGCCGAACTAGGCCCCTCAGGGCCCAACAAGGCTTAGCTCACCCAAGTGATACCCCCCTGGGGCCCACTTAGGCGAGAAAGCCCATTAAAAGTTTCGCTCGAGGATACTACCTTCCTAGGCGGCCTCTAGGCTCGGAAGGCTCGAGCGTCGGTCAGGTCACAGGAAAGGTCCATGCCCGAGCCATCTCTCCGCCTAGGGGAAGAAGGCGCATGTCGACCAATCCGACCCATCTTCGTCCGAGCTAAGCCTACCGCCCGGATAGGGCTGGCCTCTCTGAGCTCGGAATGGCCGATGATTGCTTATCCATGCAGCCGTTAAGAGTCCTCTGTGGGCAGGAATTTATAAAGGTGAGGGACTCCAGCCCCCAAAGGTGATAACGCTCCCACGATAAGGAAATAAAAGCAAACGTCGAGGACGTAACCCCCACCTGAAACCCCTCGACTTACAGGACTCCAGAAGACAGTGCACTATTTAACCTAGGGATACCCTCCGGCGAAAGGTAAGGGCAATCACACGCTCAAAACTCCTGAGCAGGAACCACTTCACCCTTCTGGTGGAGAGGGATCTCACGCAGAAGCTACTTCCTCCCTATATCGCTCCCAACATAGCTCTACTGACTTAAGCATCGGAGGGTTTTCCCCAGTGACTCATCCCTAGGCCCCTTGATCTGTTTCTCTTTCTTACAGTTCACTATCTGGTGATCCACTGCCCGCTCAGGACCAGCGCGAGTTCTTGCCTCTTCAGTAGGTATACCCATAGTTGGCCATATTGATGATTTTACCTGAGCGGAGTTTCATGTTTAAAGAGAGAGAAATATTTCAAATAATCAAATAGAATCAAGAGATAATCACCCACTCAAACAAGATGTACACTCAAGTTGTGATGAACCCAAAGTTTTAATGCTTTCTTTGGAGATTAAGGTGAGTTTATAATAAATTCTCTCCTTTGAATGTGGGTCCTAGTTGGGAGTTTGGTTGTAATCTCCGGGTTAACTAGGTTCTTTCTCTCTATTCACCAACGTATGGGTCAACTATACTCCGGGTGCTCCAATGGTACAACCTGCCCGGCGTCCGTGAGGGAATCCACGGGTGCGGGGACTTACGGAGGCTTGGTTTAGGAATTTCCGGTCCAATGAGATGGAATGGTCAAAGGAGGGTCATTCCTTTACCAAGAGGGGGTGATATCACGCCCCAACGCGGAATATCGGGACGTACAGTTAGAAAATAGCTAGAGATAATATTAATATGCTAAACTAAACAATTGTACAGGTGCTATGGAAATAAGTACTTCTATTGATCAAGAAAGACTCCAAGTTTTATTACAATAACCATCAATGCTTAAACACGATCAACCATAACTTCCAAACTGATTCTAATACAATAACTGACTCTCAAAAGGTAAATAAAGTGCTAACACAACACTAAGGAGTAACTAATGTAAACAACTATGCCAACTCGGCATCTACTAACAGGTACACTCAAGGGTATCGCTCCTGTCCCTCCCCTTCAGTATGCGTATCGTCACCTGAAAAGCCTTGAAAGGGGGAAAACAACTATATGAGCTAACGCTCAGTAGATAATAATAGGTAAGTTTACATGATTAGCTAATTAATTACATTTTCATATGCAATGACAAGAAAAGAAATAACTGACGAGATGATAAAACAGCGTAATATAAGATCTTGCAAGGTCAAGAAATATATGATGACAAGAATTTAACAAGAATATCAAGTACAAGAATGTTCAATAGGAAATTGAACTATAGAATTGGCCAACAAGCAAGTATGTTAAACATCAAGTCAAGCACGATAATGTAACAAGTATAACAAGAGATTTTCTGTCGTAGACGTCACGCTGATCATGCACTCGGTGCAATACCTCACCATGTCATTACAAACTCCCATGGGCACAAGTACTTTTCGGGCGCTCTCCCCAGGACCAGACCGGGCCCTTATGATGCGTTGGCATTGATTTGTTGGATCCAAGATCCCAAGTTTTGTCTAGATATTTTATCAAGTTTAATGGCCAATTAATCAGAGGAATTTCTGTCAAAAGTATGAGATTTAAGGACTAACATGTCCTTGGATTCATTAACTTAAAAACCTGGTATACGGTCACTTCTGGGCCGTTTGACAGGACATACGGCTACTACTGGTCGCATTACAAGAGCTGGACCAAACTCAGTCCACGAGGTCAAGAATGAACGATTGACAGTGTGCCGTTCAGGTAAGTAAGCAATACGTGACCTTAAGACACAATTACGATACTTATACGGACTACACTAGACCGTTCATGGAGACAAGCGGTCAACTATGGGATGCTCATGTGCTGATTAGCCCAAGTTGATCCGTGACTTATAATCCAGCGATTTGGTCATGAATTTCCAGGTCATAGCCGGGTCATACGGGTCTCAAAATGGCGGATTCTAACTCACCGGATAGAGTGTCCGGGTAGAATCGTACTAAGGGACAGTAATTTAGGCTTAATGGCCGTAATGCCATATAGATTGTTAGTGTGCTATTAGCATATTCTACCGGGGTATAAGGGCTTTTAATTGATTTCCTAACAGCCATTTCAAAATAACTTGATTCGTGAATTATTATAAATCTCAATTTCAAGAGATAAGTTAATTACAATATGGTAACTCAAGATACCAGAACAAGCCAATAATGACAATAGACAGTAATACAAGACATCAATTTACTTTCAAAGTTACCATTTTATTATATGGGTTTCTAATTAACCATTTGTGTGCGTTGAAGTGGAGATAGTAATCGAAATGGTTTTTACACTTTGATTGAGTGCAGGGACCATTGTTCTTTAATTTTGGATTGAGGAACACCGGGCTTAAATTGAGATCATAGGGTTGCATGTATGGGTCATTGGTTCCTCAAAATATGGTTTTCAATTGGACTAGGCTTGAATGGGTCGATCCCCTCACGGTCCGGATCGATCCTCGGGCCAAAAACAAGCCTACTGGGTATGTCAGCATATGGGTCGACCCATTGGGTCGACCCCTGGAAAACCAGGGGTCTGTCTGTGTATGGGTCGACCCCTGCACAGACAGACTGATGTCTGCTGTTTGGGTCGACCCCATGGGTCGACCCCCGCACGTCTGTAGTTAGGGTCAACCCAATGGGTCGACCCCCGCACGCCTGCTGTTTGGGTCGACCCCATGGGCCGACCCTCGCGCAGCTGCTGTTTGGGTCGACCCAATGGGTCGACCCTCGCGCAGACAGACTCTTGTCTGTGTATGGGTCGACCCAATGGGTCGACCCCTAGGTTCGCAGATGCGAACGAGACTTCCGAAAATCAACAAATCTCACCCAATTGGGGTCTAATTGGACTGAGATCTTAACCCCATGCCCCTAGGTTCTTGATGGACATATTAGGGTCATACTACAAGGGTTTGGAACACTAAATTCACCGAAAAATAAATCGAAATCACAACCTATCTTGAAAGAACACTTAAAAACCTAGTCTTAGCATGCTTCTAATCAAACACAAAATACTCTGAGTATGGTCTATAAAAATTGGGGATTTCTACGCCAAATGATAGATAACATGCTGATGATTACAACCATGTACATTAATTAGAGTTGGGTCTGTTATCATCTACCTGAATCGAAGAGAGATTTAGAAGTTAGAATGAAGAATGCCCGTTTGATAGCCCTTCACTATTTCCCCGAGATCTCCCTCCACACCTAATAGAATTTGGGGCTTTTACAACCAATGGAAAGAGCTCTCCGAGAGGATCAAAATGGTATACTCATGTGTAGATTTTGGTCGATGGTACCTACCTTAATCGAAGGAACAAAGAAGAAGGAAGGAGGACGACGGGATGCCGACACACCTCCACTAATCTCCCGAGATCTCCCTGGATCGATCTCCACTGCAGCCGCCGCTGCTACCAAAGGATTCTAGGCTTGAAGAGCTTTATTTTTATAGCTCATACACCTTCTGGAGCCTTCGGTGCTAGGAGAATTCGTCGATGCAAGGTGAGTGTTTGAAACGGCGCCGAAATGTTTGACCTAACCCATGCGCGACCAAATGCTTCCCATACGATAAAAATTTCGTGGCATTGTGAGAGGGAAAATGATCCTCTCTTTAATACCTTTCATTTGCCCCTGGTTTGGACTTATTTGGTTAACTATTGAGCACGAATTTGGTTAGGTAAGTCTGAAAATTTGAGTAATCCCACTAATTCGGCCTAGTTAATACTTTTATTAGGGTTACCCATAGAAGAACAAATTGTTAAACGCAATTGATTCTACAAGAATATGATTTTTATGAATTTTTATAAAATAGTTGAAATGTGACTTATTCTATTTATCAAAGAATTAATCTAATTAATTTCAAATTAATTCCCATTAATTCAAATAAATTCAAATAATTTCTAATTAAATTTCTAAAAGAATTTGGGGTATTACACCCTCCCCCACTTAAAGAATTTGATCCTCCAAATTCACTGCACTTTAATACAGAGATAGGGAAAGACTAGCTCACCTAGAATAAGTCAGGATACCGCTTCCGCATAGTATCTTCAGACTCCCAAGTAGCTTCCTCAGCTCCACGCCGATTCCACTGAATTTTGACCATAGGTATGGAACGATTCCGGAGTTGTTGTTGTTTCCGGTCTAGAATCTTGATAGGTCTTTCTTCATAGGTCAAATCTTCCTTCAATTAGAAATCCACATGCTGAATGATATGAGTGGGGTCGTACACATATTTCCGTAACATAGACACGTGGAAAACATTATGTATGCCTGACAATTGAGGCGGTAATGCCAATCTGTAAGCAACCTCTCCCACTCTATCCAGAATCTCGAACGAACCAATATATCTCGGACTCAGCCTGCCATGAATGCCAAATCTTCGAATCCCTCTCGTAGGAGAGACCTTTAAGAATACATGCTCACCAACCTGAAATTCCAATGCCCTTCTTCTATTGTCGGCATAACTCTTCTGTCTTGATTGAGCCACTTGTAACCGGTCTCGGATAATACGGATGTTCTATGATGATTCTAAAATAAGATCCGGTCCAAGCCATTACTTTTCACCTACCTCATCCCAACACAATGGGGAACGACAACTTCTTCCATACAATGCTTCAAAAGGAGCCATTTGAATGCTGGAGTGATAACTGTTGTTGTAGGCGAATTTAATCAAAGCCAAATGGTCACTCCAACTGCCTCCAAAATCGATCATGCAGGCTCTAAGCATATCTTCCACTATCTGGTTGGTTCTTTCAGTCTGTCCATCTGTCTGTGGATGAAAGGCAGTACTGAAATTCAGACAAGTACCCAAAGACGCTTGTAGTCCCTTCCAGAAATGTGAAGTAAACATGGGATCTCTATCAGACACAATGCTGACTGGTATACCATGGAGCCTTACCACTTCCTTCAAATACAAAGCAGCCAATACATCGACTGTCCATTTGGACTTAATGGGTAAGAAATGAGCTGACTTTGTCAATCGATCGACAATCACCCATATTGCATCAAGTCCACCACGAGTCCTAGGTAGACCCATAATGAAGTCCATGCCAATGCTTTCCCACTTCCATTGGAGTATGTCGAGTGGTTTCAACTTTCCTACCGGTCTAAAATGTTCAGCCTTGACTTGCTGACAAACCAAGCATCTACTCACGAAGTCTACAACTTCCTTTTTCATATTCGGCCACCAAAAGGATCTCTTCAAATCCTTGAACATTTTAGTGCCTCCAGGATGAATGGAGTATTTGGATCTATGTGATTCCTCAAGAATCTTGTTCTTTATTCCAGCTTCATCAGGTACACAAGTTCTACCTTGGAATAACAATCTTCCATCGTCAGCCATCGTGAAGTCAGGTCTGCTGCTCAAGCTTCCCTTGATCTCTACTAGCTCAGGATCATTATCTTGCAAAGACATGATTCCCATCAAAAATTCGGGCTTAAATTGAATCTGTGCAATCATAACCCGATCATTGTCAATATTCAGATCCAGACTAGCTAATTGTTCTAGTAGCTTCCTCTCTTGTAACATGAGACTTGACAATCTAGCTACAGGCTTCCGGCTTAATGCATCTGCCACAACATTGCCTTTTCCAGGATGATACTCAATCGAGAAGTCGAAGTCCTTCAAGTACTCCAACCATCTTCTTTGCCTCATGTTGAGTTCCTTCTGAGAAAATAAATATTTCAGACTCTTATGATCTGAAAACACCGTGAATGTTTCTCCATACAAGTAATGCCTCCATATCTTCAAGGGAAACACGACTGTTGCTAGTTCCAAATCATAGACAGGATAATTCTCTTCATGCTTCCTCAACTGCCTAGAAGAATAGGCAATCACCTTCCCGTGTTGCATGAGTACACAGCCTAAACCGATACCTAAAGCATCAGTGTATACGACAAAACCTCCTTCACCAGAAGGTAAAGCCAATACAGGTGTAGTAGTTAAACATTCCTTCAAAGTCTGGAAGCTTCGCTGGCAATCTTCTGACCAATCAAATTTGTTCTCCTTGCAGGTTAATCTTGTCATAGGTACCGCAATCTTAGAGAAATCTAGGATAAATCTCCGGTAGTAGCCTGCCAGGCCTAGGAAACTTCTAACTTCAGTCACACTGGTAGGCTGATCCCAATTCTTCACTGCCTCTACCTTCGAAGGATCAACAGAAATACCTTCTTTGGTGATGATATGTCCTAGAAAGGACACCTCTTGCAGCCAGAAATCACATTTACTAAACTTGGCATATAGCTGATGATCTCTCAACAGTTGCAATGCCATCCTCAGATGCTCAGCATGCTCCTCTTCATTCTTGGAATAAATCAGGATGTCATCAATGAACACCACGACCCATTGATCAAGATAGGGCCAAAATACATTGTTCATCAACTGCATGAAAGCTACTGGTGCATTCGTTAGACCAAAAGGCATAACGATAAATTCAAAATGACCATACTTGCTGCGGAAAGCTATTTTATAGATATCCTCTTCCTTAATCCGTAACTGATGATATCCAGATCGAATATCGATCTTAGAAAAATATTGAGCTCCCGCTATCTGTTCAAATAATTCGTCAATCCTCGGTAATGGATATTTGTTCTTGACAGTCTGCTGGTTCAATTGCCGATAATCGATGCACAACCTCATCGAACCATCTTTCTTCCGGACGAATAATACAGGGGCTCCCCAAGGGGAAGTACTTGGACAAATGAAACCCTTCTCGAGCAATTCCATCAACTGTTGCTTTAATTCTCTCAGTTTTGCAGGAGACATACGATAAGGAGCCTTGGAAATAGGAGATGTGCCAGGAATGAGATCAATAGAGAAGATAACTTCCCACTCAGGCGGAAGTCCTGGTAGTTCCTCTGGAAAGACATCAGGAAAATCTCGGACAACAGAAATGTCCTTAATCTCAATCTGCTGCTCAGGGGTTGCACAGACAAAGGCTATAAAAGCCTCGCATCCTCGTCTCATCAGCTTATCAGCTTGAAGAGTCGAGATAAGTGATACGGAGTTATGGTGTTTAACTCCCACAAAAGAAAGTCTCGGGTGCCTAGTAAAAGACACAGAGCTAGAACTGTAGTGAACACCTGCCTCATATCTAGCTAACAAATTTGCTCCTAGGATTACATCATAATCCTTCATGTCCATGCAAACTAAATCAACTGGCAAATCTCTGAGAAATAAAAGAATGTGTGGCACCCGTATCAAAAAGAACAAATGATGGCTTGTCGAGTATAATAAGAGTACCTTCGATGAGTCCACCATCCTCGGTGGTTCCTGCTTCATCTGCGTGCAAAGCTTGGAGCTTGCCTTGCGACTTTCTGATGCCTTGTGGTTTTTCCGGGGTAGCTTGCTCTGATAAAAGAGGATAATTAGGGATACGGTGCTCCTTACTTCTACATCGCAAACAGACGCCCAGCTTGCGCCAGCACTCCTCCATCTTGTGACCAGGACGATCATAAAACTTGCACACGCCCTTGAAGGGAACAATAGGGCCAGGCTCCTTGTCTTCGTGCTTCGGTATATTGCCCTTCCATGATTTGGACCCGCTCCACGAACTAGGTCCATTAATAGGCCTCTTCTTGCCATACCCGGGTTTGATATTCCCAGAACCCGTAGGTTGTTCCTTCTTTGTGCCTTTTCCACGGATTCTCTCTGTCATTTCTAGGATATCTTCTAGGACTTGAGCTTTCCTCACCATCTCAGAATAGGTTGAGATCTCAATCGGTGCCAATTGATTGATATAATGCAGCCTCAGTCCATTAAGAAAGCGCTTAGCCTTCATTTTCTCGATGGATATTAAGTGAGTAGCATAACGAGAAAGTAGAGAAAATTGATCTTCATATTCTGCCACGGATAGACTTCGCTGCTTCAAAGCCGCGAACTCCGCTGCCTTCTTTTCTTGCACTCTATCAGAAAAATATTTGCCATTGAAGAACTCCTGGAACTCCTCCCATGTGACTTGCTGATCACCGAGAGTCGCCTTTACTGATTCCCACCATGTCCTTGCATCACGTTCCAGTTGAAAGGTTGATAGAAGGACACTGATGAGGGCATCTCACGACACTCCCTCTAGCTCGGGTTGCCTGCACACTTTTGATATGGGATGGCTATGATCTCTACATGTTATCTTCCTTTTCCATGATCCCATCTTATGTATTTTCATTTTATTGAGGCTTATCTTATGTACTTTCTTTTATTGAGTCATGGTGTCTAGTCTATTTCTCTTATTTTGTGTAATTGGGCCTTAGTACCTTAGTGTGGGCCTAATGGGTTGAGTCTAGGACTTGTTGGGTCTTTTGTCTTAATGTCAGGGTCATTTTGGTCATGTAAAGAATGGTTGCCTATAAATAGGCCCCATCTCTCTCCATGTAAATAATTTTTGATGAATATTGAAGAAATCCCTTTCAAGTCTCCCAATTTCTCCCCTCCTCTCTCTCTCTCTCTCTATCTCTCCTTCTCTCTCCCAACAAGGAAAGGGGCGAACTCCTCCCTCTCTCCTCCCTTCCCAACCACTCCCAACCCCCACCTACCTCCATTAACTCAACACAACTTCCCATAGCCCATCTTTACTCCTCACCTTGTCCTAAGGGAGCTCCACCAATCCAAGCCCCACCACCCAACTACCACCTACCCAACACCACTTCCTAAGCACCCCTCCCTCTCCCCAAGGTTGAAGGGGCTCTTCCCTAAGCCCAAATTTGAATTTCCCTCTCCCTAGGGCTGTGCCCTTCCATCTTCCCACCTCCCTAACCACCCTTGGTCGCACCCCCCCTTCCCCATACTAACCAAGTTCGCCCCCACCTCCTCTCCCACTCACCATCTCTCTTGTGCACTTCCACCTTCCCACCACCACTCCTTGCAGCTCCAACTCCCTCTCCACCCCTCCCTGCCCCCCTAGACCTCTTGGAAGACCCTAGCCACGTCCCTCCCCTCTCCACAAACCATCAGCCATCACTCCCAAGCTGTGCTACCCTCTCTCCCACTCCCTTTGATCTTGCAAGATTGCAGTCCCAGGTAGCAAGTCACAGGCAGAAGAGTGGGGTCCTGAAGTCGCATCGTCTCCGGCCACTCCCTGATCCTCCTGGTGTCAAGGCCTACATATCTGGAAAGGTCTTCCAGAGAGCATTCAAGGTGAGGTGGTTTCGTCGACATCCGAGTTCCGAGCTGTCCGCAGGAGCCGATCTCCCTCGACCACGCAGAAGTCCTCTGGCAGGGAACCAGAGCCTCAGTTCCAGTCCGACCACGGCTTCTTCCTTAAAGATATGGGCACCATTTTTGTAGGGCAGAAACTAAGTCCCGTTAGCTTTCATCTCCAACAAGAAGGACCTCATTCGGCCCCCGGAGCTCTCAGTTACAATTTTCTTCGTCGGAGTGTGCAGTCTGCCCCTGCGGGTCCAGGTTTGACCTGTCCCCACTTTTCTGGCTACCACTCTCTCCTCCGACCTCAGATTGTGGCCCCGTCAACTTCTGCTTGAAGCTACTCCGACCACGATTGCGTCACCACCAGTTTCGTTCCAATCGAAGTTCAGGACCGTCCGCAGTGCCTTCTGCAACCTACTGTATCAGTTCTGCACCAGCCAGAGACAGAAGTTGCTGTCCTGTTCCAGTTGCCGGTCCGATCAGCCCCGAGTTCCAGAGCTTCCCCAAAAATTTAGACATCATCTTCTATCAGTTGGGAAACGTTTTCCACCCGTTTCGTCAAGTTTGGAGTTCTGTGGAATCCGTGGCAGCGTCATCATCGACACCCTGTACAGCGAACCTGAAGGTTGGCAGAACCGGCGGAGCTCGGAAGTCGGGTTTCCATTGCATAATTCCCCACCCCGCTTGGCCGGCTGAAGGCCCCTCCCTGCGTGGAGGTAATTTTGGATGTAATAAGCTTAATCCCTACCCCAAGATCACCCCTCCTGCGAGAGGTGTAGTGTTGTACTCCTTTCACTTTCAGGTCAAGCGACACCACCGCGGCGATCGGGTGTATACCCTCGCCTCCTGGCACGCCCTCGTCTCCGAGCGGGATCGGTGTTTACACACCGATCAGGTGAGCATCTGATACCATCCTTGATTGCCTCATTTCTGCAAATTTAGTATTGCTTTGTATGCCCGTCGGACGGTGAGAAGAGAGCCCGATCTTGCAATCTACTTTTGTGTGACCACTGCGGACTGGGAGTGAGTGCCACCCAAACCCCGCCCTGCGGGCCAGCGCCCACGAAGTTGGGTAACCCAGATCCTTAGGGGTCAGCCAAATCCCACTTAGTCACTTAGAGTCATTGGGTCCCACCTCGGACCCTCGCCATCATCCCCCGACCCCTCCGGGTGATCGCGTGTGCCGTGTGAGTAAGCCGCTATTGTGAGAATCATTGGAGTGCTTGTATGCTTGCGGGTCTAGGTCCTAGGATCTTCAATTCATACTTAGTCAACCTTGGGCTGTTTCACATCAAGTGGTATCAGAGCAAGTTCACAACTTGTCTCTATCAAATTGGTCCTAGGGCATGTTTACGCATTTAGAGTTCTCAGTTGCATCTCTTTATCCACTAGCATGGCCACCTCATACCGACCATACCCATCAGCCCTCTCCATGAGTTCAAACCCCCAAGAGAAGCCCACCACCAACACACATAACCTCCAAGGCCATGTTGAATACCTCATGGGAACCATGAACAATGCCTTTGATCGCCTAGATAGCACAAATGGTCAACTTACCCAATTAGGTGACAATGGGCCCACCCCAAGGGTGGACGATAGAATGGTCCCCCTCCCAATTCCCACCTTTGATGGAACCTCTCCTAGAGAATATTTAGATTGAAAATCCACATTGGACAAGTACTTCACTTGGTATCCCATGTCCGAGGATGAAAAGGCTTGGGTTGTCAAAATGCAACTTACCAAACGGGCAGAAACTCATTGGTTGCAAATTTTCGGGTTAAGGATACTTAGAAGGGAAACTCCCATCACCACTTGGGAGGACATGAAGGAGAAACTTAGGGCAAAATATGTGTTCCCTTCCTACCCGAATCACCAAAGCCTAAGGAGCACTTCAACTCCTTCACCCCCTCCTGGCCAACCCAAGACCCTAATCCCCCATTCCCGACCACTTCCCACCTATCCTATCCCGACCACCACATCTACACCCTACCTACAAGTCCTCACCACAACCATAGCTCCACAAACCCAATTGGGCCCCATGACCACCCCTCCACCTAGGCCCATGATGACCACCACCCCCCAACCCAAATTCCCCCACCAAACCCATATCCCACAAGCCCCCTGAACCCCACCATTATCCCTCCATCACCCCTAAAGAAAGATGCACCTCCCAAGGCCAACCAACCTAAACCCCCTCACCCAACCCACCTCCCGCTTCCTACACCAATCTTTCCCCAACCTAGGCCTCCACTACTTCCCCTTCCTATCCCAACCCAAGTCCACCCCTGCCCACCACCCCGAGTGTGCCATGCATCGACTACCACCAACCCACCCACCATAGACCTTCCTACCCCATTGTCCTTAGGAGTTGCAACCCACACCCTCACCCAAGTGGAGAGGGATACCAATCCGGATCCACCTCCCAAGATAGAGGAAATCCAAGGGCCACACAACTCACCCACCACTCCTAGCCTAGCTCCTCAAGAGCTACACACCCTTCCCCATGACACCGTCACCATAGATGAGTCCGTACTCCAATGGCTCAAGCAAGGCCTCACCATTCCTAGTTCACCACCAAGCCACCTACCCATGGGACATCAATCCCAAATCATTCCCACTCAGCCTCATGTCACTTATCAAACCTCCTATTGTGTGGAAGATTTGAGAGACTTAGTGGCATACCTACATTGGCAAGTCCACTTGACCGATATGCTAGCCATGAGGCCGTCGGAGCCTAGCACCATTAGCCTAGCTTACCCCGCCGTTGGCTCCATCACTTCCATCTACACTAATGGCCAATTTACAAGTGAGATCATACTCTTTCTTCCCATGGAGGAGGAACCCATCCTAGTCTACTCCCCAACCATTGAGATCCCAAGTGCTTTGATTGACCAACCCATTAGCAACCTTGGCCCAATTATCTTGAAGGAGGATGACTCACCATTGGAGGACCTTGAGAACAAGGAGTATCCCTACCTAGGTGACCCTTACCATGATCCCTTTAACCCCTTCCTAAGTGAGCCTAGATCTCCATGTAACCCACTCCCCCTATTCACCACCCACCTCACCCTACCCATATCGCCCATGTTGACCCAAACTCCTCCCTTCCTAGAATCGGGTTACACCATGAGAGCATTGACCTTAGGCAACAAACACCTTGGGATTGATGAAATGCCCCACCCCATAACCACCTTCCTAGATCCCTTCGACCCATTCACATGGAAGTTCAAAAGTCATCCCACATCTATGCACATGGGAGTCACCTTTGGGATAAATATGCATGAGTCTAGGCTTACTACACCATTTGACATGATTCATAAGTCGGGTACATTCATTCACATCACCCACAAGTCAAGTAGGAAGCATAAGTGGACCGTATTCGGATGTATTGGCCCACCTTCATTCATCATGAGTCTTAAGCATGAGAGGAGCATACATGGATGTCCGGGTCCCCCGACATTTGTCACACCCATGCATAAAAGGTTAATCTATGGATGTCCCGGCCCTCCTAAGTCTGTCACAATCTTCATGGAATCAAAGTGTGATCGGTCTACATTTGGCTGCCCAGGTCCACCTTTGCACACCATACTTTTCACACCAACATCACATCATAGTGCATGGCATACGCATTCTCGCAAGCATATAGGAAAGAGCAATGAGACTTACAAAAGGCGGGAAGATGCTCATCGGCGCCACTGCGAGTTCCAAGTGGGAGACTTGGTGATGGTGAGGACGGAGCGGCTCCTTCCGAGACCTGCCTCCAAGTTGAGGGCACGGGGTTCGGGACCCTTTCGAGTTCTGAGACGACTTGGCAGTAATGCTTATGAGCTGGACCTACCTGAGGGTTTTGGGGTACACCCTACTTTCAATGTGGCAGACCTGGTACCCTACAAGGGCCCCGCGGTGGAACCTAGTGAGGAGCTCGAGCCTTTACCCCTCCTTGAGAGAGACACTCCCGGAGGGACTCCACTTTCTAGCTTGAGAGACCGACGAGAGCAGGTAGAGGCAATACTGGATGAGCAGAGTATCATTACTAGGCACAAGGTGTATCAGCGCTACCTGGTTAGGTGGAAGAACCGTCCCCCGATAGAGGATACGTGGGTGAGTCGGGAGGATCTGCTGCGCTTGGACCCCGACATGCTGGAGCATTACGACAGCCAGGCGGACCCATACTCGACAGGGTCGAGTTCTCCCCACCCCGGGAGATTTGATGAGGGCATCTCACGACACTCCCTCTAGCTCAGGTTGCCTGCACACTTTTGCTATGGGATGGCTATGATCTCTACATGTTATCTTCCTTTTCCATGATACCATCTTATGTATTTTCATTTTATTGAGTCTTATCTTATGTACTTTCTTTTATTGAGTCATGGTGTCTAGTCTATTTCTCTTATTTTGTGTAATTGGGCCTTAGTACCTTAGTGTGGGCCTAATGGGTTGAGTCTAGGACTTGTTTGGTCTTTTGTCTTAACGTCAAGGTCATTTTGGTCATGTAAAGAATGGTTGCCTATAAATAGGCCCCATCTCTCTCCATGTAAACAACTTTTGATGAATATTGAAGAAATCCCTTTCAAGTCTCCCAATCTCTCCCCTCCTCTCTCTCTCTCTATCTCTCCTTCTCTCTCCCAACAAGGAAAGGGGCGAACTCCTCCCCCTCTCCTCCCTTCCCAACCACTTCCAACCCCCACCTACCTCCATTAACTCCACACAACTTCCCATAGCCCATCTTTACTCCTCACCTTGTCCCAAGGGAGCTCCACCAATCCAAGCCCCACCACCTAACTACCACCTACCCAACACCACTTCCTAAGCACCCCTTCCTCTCCCCAAGGTTTAAGGGGCTCTTCCCTAAGCCCAAATTTGAATTTCCCTCTCCCTAGGGCTGTGCCCTTCCATCTCCCCACCTCCCTAACCACCTTTGGTCGCACCCCCCTTCCCCATACTAACCAAGTTCCCCCCCACCTCCTCTCCGACTCACCATCTCTCTTGTGCACTTCCACCTTCCGACCACCACTCCTTGCAGCTCCAACTCCCTCTCCACCCCTCCCTGCCCCCCTAGACCCCTTGGAAGACCCTAGCCACGTCCCTCCCCTCTCCAAAAACCATCAGCCATCACTCCCAAGCTGTGCTACCCTCTCTCCCACTCCCTTTGATCTTGCAAGATTGCAGTCCCAGGTAGCAAGTCGCAGGCAGCAGAGTGGGGTCTTGAAGTCGCATCATCTCCGGCCGTTCCCTGATCCTCCTGGTGTCAAGGCCTACATCTCTGGAAAGGTCTTCCAGAGAGATTTCAAGGTGAGGTGGTTTCGTCGACATTCGAGTTTGGATCTGTCCGCAGGAGACGATCTCCCTCGACCACGCAGAAGTCCTCAGGCAGGGAACCAGAGCCTCAGTTCCAGTCCGACCACGGCTTCTTCCTTAAGGATCTGGGCACCATTTTTGGAGGGCAGAAACTACGTCCAGTTATCTTTCTTCTCCAACAAGAAGGACCTCATTCGGTCCCCGGAGCTCCCAGTTACAATTTTCTTCGTCGGAGTGAGCAGTCTGCCCCTGCGGGTCCAGGTTCGACCTGTCCCCACTTATCCGGATACCACTCTCTCCTCCGACCTCAGATTGTGGCCCTGTCAACTTCTTCTTGAAGCTACTCCGACCATGATTGCGTCACCACCAGTTTCGTTCCAATCGGAGTTCAGGAGCATCCGTAGTGCCTTCTGCAACCTACTGTATCAGTTCTGCACCAGCCAGAGACAGAAGTTGCTGTCCTGTTCCAGTTGCCGGTCCGATCAGCCCCGAGTTCCAAAGCTTCCCCAAAAATTTAGACATCATCTTATGTCAGTTGGAAAACTTTTGGCACCAGTTTCGTCAAGTTTGGAGTTCTGTGGAATCCGTGGCAGCGTCATCATCGACACCCTGTCCAGTGAACCTGAAGGTTGGCAGAACCGGCGGAGCTCGGAAGTCGGGTTTCCTTTGCATAATTCCCCACCCCGCTTGGCCGGCTGAAGGCCCCTCCCTGCGTGGAGGTAGTTTTGGATGTAATAAGCTTAATCCCTACACCAAGATCACCCCTCCTGTGAGAGGTGTAGTGTTGTACTCCTTTCACTTTTAGGTCAAGCGACACCGCCGCGGCGATCGGGTGTATACCCTCGCCTCCCGGCGCGCCCTCGTCTCCGAGCGGGATCGGTGTTTACACACCGATCAGGTGAGCATCTGATACCATCCTTGATTGCCTCATTTCTGCAAATTTAGTATTGCTTTGTATGCCCATCGGACGGTGAGAAGAGAGCCCGATCTTGCAATCTACTTTTGTGTGACCACTGCGGACCGGGAGTGAGTGCCACCCAAACCCCGCCCTGCGGGCCAGCCGCCCACGAAGTTGGGTAACCCAGATCCTTAGGGGTCAGCCAAAGCCCACTTAGTCACTTAGAGTCATTGGGTCCCACCTCGGACCCTCGCCATCATCCCCCGACCCCTCCCGGTGATCGCGTGTGCCGTGTGAGTAAGCCGCTATTGTGAGAATCATTGGAGTGCTTGTATGCTTGCAGGTATAGGTCCTAGGATCTTCAATTCATACTTAGTCAACCTTGGGCTGTTTCACATCAGACACGTTCTTGATTGCTACATTGCATTACTTCGAATATCTTTCCCATCTCATCCAGCCAGTGCTCAGCTTCATCAGGATCAGTCGAGCCACCAAATCTAGGCAGATTCATTCCCCGAAAGTTTCGATATAAATCACCAGTGCCATGGTGTGCAGCTCCTGCTTGGGCCACTTTTTGCAAGGCCTGAGTAAGGCCTTGAACCGTACGCTGCAAGTTCCTCCATTCCGCACGATCAGCTGCCATTACAAAGGCCTACACGTGGAATAGATTGCTTAGGTTCATTAAAAATAGATAATAACACGATTAAGATATGAACTTAACCCAAGTTTCTACCCAATCTCACCAGGTCAGGTCCTTAGACTTTAACAAGGTTAGGGGTCCTATGATAACACTTAGAGCCCTAGAACTTGGAAAACCTAGAACTTTTAGGGAAACCTAGGAATATTAAACCTAGGCTCTGATACCAACTAAACTGTCACGCCCCAACGCGAAATATCGGGACGTACAGTTAAAAACTAGCTAGAGATAATATTAATATGCTAAACAAAACAATCGTAAAGGTGCTATAGAAAGAAGTACTTCTATTGATCAAGAAAGACTCCAAGTTTTATTACAATAACCATCAATGCTTAAACACGATCAACCATAACTTCCAAACTGATTCTAATACAATAACTGACTCCCAAAAGGTAAATAAAGTGCTAACATAATACTAAGGAGTAACTAATGTAAACAACTATGCCAGCTCAGCATCTACTAACAGGTACACTCAAGGGTATCACTCCTGTCCCTCTCCTTCAGTATGCGCATCGTCACCTGAAAAGACTGGAAAGGGGGAAAACAACTATATGAGCTAACGCTCAGTAGGTAATAACAGGCAAGTTTACATGATTAGCCAATTAATTACATTTTCATATGCAATGACAAGAAAAGAAATAACTGACGAGATGATAAAACAGCGTAATATAAGATCTTGCAAGGTCAAGAAATATATGATGACAAGAATTTAACAAGAATATCAAGTACAAGAATGTTCAATAGGAAATTGAAATATAGAATTGGCCAACAAGCAAGTATGTTAAACATCAAGTCAAGCACGATAATGTAACAAGTATAACAAGAGATTTTCTGTCGTAGACGTCACGCTGATCATGCACTCGGTGCAATACCTCACCATGTCATTACAAACTCCCATGAGCACAAGTACTTTTCGGGCGCTCTACCTTGGACCAGACCGGGCCCTTATGATGCGTTGGCATTGATTTGTTGGATCCAAGATCCCAAGTTTTGTCTAGACATTTAATCAAGTTTAATGGACAATTAATCAGAGGAATTTCTGTCAAAAGTATGAGATTTAAGGACTAACATGTCCTTGGATTCATTAACTTAAAAACTCGGTATACGGTCACTTCTGGGCCGTTTGACAGGACATACGGCTACTACTGGCCGCATTACAAGAGCTGGACCAAACTCAGTCCACGAGGTCAAGAATGAACGGTTGACAGTGTGTCGTTCAGGTAAGTAAGCAATACGTGACCTTAAGACACAATTACGATACTTATACGGACTACACTAGACCGTTCATGGAGACAAGCGGTCAACTATGGGCTGCTCATGTGCTGATTAGCCCAAGTTGATCCGTGACTTATAACCCAGTGATTTGGTCACGAATTTCCAGGTCGTAGCCGGGTCATACGGGTCTCAAAATGGCGGATTCTAACTCGCCGGATAGAATGTCCGGGTAGAATCATACTAAGGGACAGTAATTTAGGCTTAATGGCCGTAATGCCATATAGATTGTTAGTGTGCTATTAGTCTATTCTACTGGGGTATAAGGGCTTTTAATTGATTTCCTAACAGCCATTTCAAAATAACTTGATTCGTGAATTATTATAAATCTCAATTTCAAGAGATAAGTTAATCACAAGATGGTAACTCAAGATACTAGAACAAGCCAATAATGACAATAGACAGTAATACAAAACAACAATTTACTTTCAAAGTTACCATTTTATTATATGGGTTTCTAATTAACCATTTGTGTGCGTTGAAGTGGAGATAGTAATCGGAATGGTTTTTACACTTTGATTGAGTGCAGGGACCATTGTTCTTCAATTTTGGATTGAGGAACACCGGGCTTAAATTGAGATCATAGGGTTGCATGTATGGGTCATTGGTTCCTCAAAATATAGTTTTTAATTGGACTAGGCTTGAATGGGTCGATCCCCTCACGATCCGGATCGATCCTCGGGCCAAAAACAAGCCTACCGGGTATGTCAGCATATGGGTCGACCCATTGGGTCGACCCCTGGAAAACCAGGGGTCTGTCTGTGTATGGGTCGACCCCTGGGGTCGACCCTTGCACAGACAGACTGTTGTCTGATGTTTGGGTCGACCCCATGGGTCAACCCCCACACGTCTGCAGTTAGGGTCAACCCAATGGGTCGACCCCCTCACGCCTGCTATTTTGGTCGACCCCATGGGTCGACCCTCACGCAGCTGCTGTTTGGGTCGACCCAATGGGTCGACCCTCGCGCAGACAGACTCTTGTCTGTGTATGGGTCGACCCAATGGGTCGACCCCTGGGTTCGCAGATGCGAACGAGACTTCCGAAAATCAACAAATCTCACTCAATTAGGGTCTAATTGGATTTAGATCTTAACCCCATGCCCCTAGGTTCTTGATGGACATATTAGGGTCATACTACAAGGGTTTGGAACACTAAATTCACCAAAAAACCAATCGAAATCACAACCTATCTAGGAAGAACACTTAAAAACCTAGTCTTAGCATGCTTCTAATCAAACACGAAATACTCTAAGCATGGTCTATAAAATTGGGGCATTCTACGCCAAATGATAGATAACATGCTGATGATTACAACCATGTATATTAATTAGAGTTGGGTCTATTATCATCTACCTGAATCGAAGAGAGATTTAGAAGTTAGAACGAAGAATGCCCGTTTGATAGCCCTTCACTATTTTCACGAGATCTCCCTCCACACCTAATAGAATTTTGAGCTTTTACAACCAATGGAAAGAGCTCTCCGAGAGGATCAAAATGGTATACTCATGTGCAGATTTTGATCGAGGATACCTACCTTAATCGAAGGAACAAAGAAGAAGGAAGGAGGACGACGGGATGCTGACACACCTCCACTAATCTCCCGAGATCACCCTGGATCGATCTCCACTGCGGCCGCCGCTGCTACCAAAGGATTCTAGGGTTGAATAGCTTTATTTTTATAGCTCATACACCTTCTGGAGCCTTCGGTGCTAGGAGAATTCGTCGATGCAAGGTGAGTGTTTGAAAGGGTGCCGAAATGTTTGACCTAACCCATGCGAGACCAAATGCTTCCCATACGATAAAAATTTCGTGGCATTGTGAGAGGGGAAATGATCCTCTCTTTAATACCTTTCATTTGCCCCTGGTTTGGGCTCATTTGGTTAAGGAATGAGCTCGAATTTGATGTTTTAAGGTGGTGGTTACTATTCAGCACGAATTTAGTTAGGTAAGTGTGAAAATTTTACTAATCCCACTAATTCGGCCTAGTTAATGATTTTATTAGGGTTGGTCATAGAAGAACAAATTGTTAAACGCAATTGATTCAAAAAGAATATGATTTTTATGGATTTTTATAAAATAGTCGAAATGTGACTTATTCTATTTATTGAAGAATTAATCTAATTAATTTTGAATTAGTTCCCATTAATTCAAATAAATTCAAATAATTTCTAATTAAATTTCTAAAAGAATTTGGGGTATTACAGGTGAGATCCTAAATGTGTAGAGAGAGGAGGTCTCTCAACCAAATGCCCTAAGATGCAGTCTAATGTAGGCAAATCAAGCAGATAATGATTAAACAGACAGTAATAGCAATCAACAAGTGAATGAACAACAGTAATCGGGGTTCTGTGGGCGCCGAACAAGATGATGACCTGGGGTAGGTCGCTATATCAATGAACAGAAAGCCACCAAAATGAAATAGCGCCTTAGAGTGAGGCGCTTTATGAAGAAATGACGCCTCTATAAAGGGGCGTCAGATGGCAGTAAATAGTGCTCGAAATGAAAAATAAAAAAATTAACGCCTTTGAGTAAGGCGCTGTATCAATGAAAGATGCCTTTGTGGGGGGGCGTCAAAAAAAATGCAGTGGCCAAAATCAATAGCAATCAAAGAAAATGATGCCTTGGTGTGGGGCATTAAATGTGAAAATGACGCCTCTGTGAGGGGCGTGGATTATGAAAATAATAAAAATGTAGAAACTAAATGGAAACAACGCCTGTTTGAACAGTTGCTATATGCAGAAATGACGGCGGAAGGGAGGGCGCAATTCAGTTCAGAGAAACGAAGGCCCTGATAACTGACGGAAATCAAATCTCCTCTAAAAAATGCTATAAACACTTCTCAGATTGGCTAATCCAGTGGGGGTGTGCACGTGGTGCACAAGGCGAGTGTGCTATGTGGAGCACGAAGGAGGGGCACACGAGGGTGCCAAAGGAGGGGCACGCAAGGGTGCCAAGGGGAGGGGCACGCGAGGGCGCTGACGGAAGGGGCACGCGACGGCGCCAAAGGGAGGGGTAATAAAACTAAAAACCAAAAAGTCCCACCGTGATCGCCAATTTGTGAACGTGTAACATAGATATTTTTTTAAAGAGAAGGAAAAAAACATTTAATATGGAAATAGGGAGAAATGTGCTAAAATATGTGGGGCATGAGGAAAAGGGAGAGCATGAGATGCTCTAAGGAGGGTGATCACCAGAGGGGTTACCTCAAAATACTAAAGATTATCGCATGTACCTTGTGTTAAGCGGGAAAATTGCAAGTTCTTTCTTCCTCCTTCTACCGGCCGGTCGATGAAGGGGGTTTATAGCTTGATTACCCTTGCAAGAAAACACACAAAACAAATAAAGATATGGATTAGCCAAGTGTGTAGTATCAATGCTCTAAAAGTATGAAATCAAACAAATTGGGCATGAACACACCTTGTGTGTTTTAGTTTAAACCCCTAAGAGGAGTAGCAAGGTATGGGGAATATGAATGCAATGCAAAGCTAAAAAAATATATGGTATGGTGATAACTTTAGCGGAGAGCTAGAAGAAAGAGTGTGTATGATGCCAAAAAATGCTAAGAGAGGGAATCCCTGTTGCTGTGTGTGCAGCAGTAAAGGGAAAGAACAAGGGCCGCTGCAGCTGCAGGATGAAGAAACGCCGCTCGTGGGAAGGAGAACGCTTGAGGAAGCTCACCCGTGGAGGAAGCTTGGAGGAAAAACCTGCAAAAGAGAAAGAAACTCTCTCTTCCTTTGTAGTGCTCTCCTTGTTAGCTCCTTAACTCTCTTGTTAGCTCTTGTTCTGTTGTTGTTGTTTTCAGTCCTCTCTCTCCCTTCACGCGTGAGGGATTCAAGGGGTATTTATAGGCCCAAAATCCTTGCATCAATAGGATTAAAACAAGGCAATCAATCCTCCAACAAGGATCCCTCTTCCCAATCGAACACAAGGTGTAAAATGGGGAAATTATCACTATTGGAAGGTAGCAGGCGAAACGGAGACAGAAGTAAAAATGACGACCTGAAGAGGGGCGTTAATTGAAATGACGACATCCACACAGTCGTTTATTCCTAGATTTATTTATGACAATAAAGGACATTCCTAATTTAAAATTGACAAATGACGCATGTTTGAATGGGCGTCAAATAATCAACGCCCCGCAGGCGGGCGTCAATTCTTTGAATTTTATTTTCATTAGGATTCGTAAAATCCAGGAAACAACGCATGTTTGAACAGTCATTTATTTATAAAATCATGACCCCCATCAGGTCGTTAGTTAAATGACGCACTTCCGCTAGGCGTTAATTACAATTGTTATGAAAAATTAGAATTATCATGAAAAAAACTACCAAATGATTAGAAAAACTTCATATTAAGCTAATATTGAAGTCCACTTTGGGGCGTCACGTGGTGACATGAGATTTTCTCAACATAGTATCGATTTTGGCATGTCTACAGTTGTCTTTGATTCTGGAAGTTGACATAGTTGCTGGTGTTATATAGAGGTGACCGGGGCATCAGAGACCGCCGCTCCCTCCGAGATGCGAGGCGAGGTGCCCCCATCTATTGACGGTCAGGAGCTCGCAGTGACCCAGGATGGCTTGGGTAAGTATTGAACCGCTATAGAGGGAATTGCCCTCGTGTTGTACGGTTGCTGGGCTGCAGACGCTGACTGTTATTATGTTGCTATTTGCCAGGTGAGGATCCAGCCGCTACTCTAGAGATGATTCAGGAGCTGGTCCGTGCCGGCCCATCAGTGTCCCTTCCCTCCTTTGAGGGGGAGCCTGAAGGGAGGAGTGCTTCAGTGCCGTCCATGGCTGGAGAAGCATCTAGCCTGTTACCACAGCTGTTGGTAGGGGTGGAGCAAGTTTCCCAGCTAGCCGTAGTGTCACCCTGTACTGTGGGGCTGGTTGGGTCTTCGAGCATGGGACCCTCAGGTACGTAGCTGGGGACTTAATCATTTCTGTTAAGCCCTTCGTGTTGATTGTCTTCTAGTGCTGAGATCTTGTTGGCATTGTTTACATGTGCTCCTTCGCCTCTAGAAGAAGGTGAGCTACCCCATGATAGGGCTGAAATGGTGGAAGAGGGGCCCACGGAAGTGGCTCCTGTTGAGGGCGACGAGGAGATCGTCGACATCGAAAAGGTTTCGGAGGGGAGTGCTCCGGTTGGTGACCTTGTTTGCTTCGTTGGCTTACATGAGCTTCCGATTTGGCCACCTTTGGGAGTTCATCAGGGGCCTCGTCGAGCTCTCCGGATGACGGCAGCTCAGAGATGGAGATAGAGGAGAGTTCGAGTTCGACCTCCTCGTCCTCGGGGGTTTCTGCTGGTAGGGAGGTTCCGACGGGGACCACTTCTGGAGGTATATGGTGGTTCTTCCCATCCTCATTTAATGCTTGTCGGCTCTATATGCTGAAGTGCTGACGTTCTTGGGTTACCCGCAGCGTCTGATCCTGGAGAGGGGCACGCGTCAACTCCTGACGGGGGTGGACAGGAGGAGCCCCATGTTCCACCCGTGCTTGCTGGGGATGACCGGACGGTGGAGGAGTCACTGCCCTCTCCTGGCAGGTGGTGCTGTTGAGGCGGAGGAGCGGTTACCTTCTCCGACCCCGGCAGATGACACCACAGGGGTTACTGGACTTGCTTCAGGTAAGGAGTCAAGGCTTGCCTTTCCTTTTTCTCAGGTTTTTTCACCTTATCAGTCGAAGGAAGTCTTACGTGTATTGCTCACCTCCTTTGGTGTTTGTCGGCACTATGCAGGTTCCATTGGAGTGTTGGCCGCGTCCGGAGACCTCTCCCTGGATTTAGGGGTCGAGTGGCCTACTTCTTCTTCTCCGCCAGAGCCATTGCTAGAGGCGGGTGCAGGTGCAGCCTTGCTCCAACGGGCGCGAGGCTACTCGTAGAGTGACCCTCTTCCTTCTCCAGGGGATCTGGGGCAGCTGCTGCGGGAGTGCACCCAGGGCTACCACGCGCTTGGCTTCCCACGTGAGCTCTGGATGTCCGGGTTAGCTGGGATCTGGGCTGAGTACTTGTGACTCCGCAAGGCTCAAGAGCAGAGGGCACGGAGGCTAGCGATGATCCAAGAAGCGCAGGAGCAGCGGGCTCAGCTTGTGTCAGCCGTAGCTGAGCAGAGGAGCCATGCCGAGGCGACTGCGTTGGCATCTCAGGAGTGAGCCGTGCAGCTGAGGGAGGTGGAGAGCCGGGATGAGACCTTGAGGAAGGCCTGGGAGGAGCAGTAGGTAGTCACCGAGCGCGTCGTAGCTGAGTGGTAGGCGGCCGAGACGATAGCCGGAGCTAGTGCCCAGCTCTTGTCCACCTTGGAGGCGGAGCTTGCGGCTGCGGACTTTCACCTTGCGATGCTGGAGGGGACTGAGCCTGAGACCTGATTGTATCTTTCTCTCTTTTTTTATTTGTGATATCCGGAGTGTATGGACTTTGTCACCCCAAGGGCATGTCTTGGGCTCCTTTTATAGAGTGTTAGTGACAAACTCCGGATCTTTTGTTTACTGCGTTGTTCCCTTCCTTTTTCGATGGAATGGAGTGAGATGTGTGAACTGATGACCACTTATCGTTAGTCGTGCTTGCTTGTTCTATGCTGCACTAGCACGAGTGATAGGGGATGACTGGGACCGGGTTCAGAGAACCTGATGTTAGAAACTGGAGGCTGAGTATTGGGTAGTAGGGGAAAGAAAAGGCTATATGTGGAGCCAATCTCCTTGGAGGATGAAAGCCTGCACACTATAGAACCAACGCATGCCCGCAAGAATGGGCCAAATAACGTGGTTTAAGGTTGTAGAGGTGATTCTGGAGGGTGTATTGACCCTGAACTGGATGGTGGAGTATTGGCTAGCATTATGTCGTGAGCCTAAAAATGCGATTTGCACGTGTCTGGGAAGCTGGGATTGAGCTGGCCGGGTGGCCTAGGAAGACATGGCAACCAAGATCGGGACTGGGAGGAGGATTGGAAATTGAAACTTGGACTGTGACTGGAAATGGGGATTGGAGCTGAAGCCAACTGGTGACCTAGAAAGGTACGGTAGTTGGGAGCTGGCTGGCGGCTAGTCTGTGAAGACATTATAGTCGACACTGGAACTGGAGGCCGAGCGGCTAGCATGTGAAGGCATTGCAGCCGAGACTAGAACTAGGGACTGGGTTGCTAGCCTATGAAGCCGTTGTAGCCGAAACTGGAACTTGAAGCTGGGCGGCTAGCCTGTGGAGGCGTTGTAGCCGAAACTACAACTGGAGACTGGACGGCTGGCCTGTGAAGGCGTTATAGCTGAAACTGGAACTGGAGACTAGTGGCTGGCCAGTGAAGGCATTGTAGCCAAACTGGAACTGGAAGCTGGCGGCTAGCCTGTGAACGCGTTGTAGCCGAACTGGAACTGGAAGTTGGGCGGCTGCCCTGTGAAGGCGTTGTAGCCGAAACTGGGACTGGAGACTAGCGGCTGGCCTGTGAAGGCGTTGTAGCAGAAACTGGAACTGGAGACTGGCGGCCGGCCTGTGAAGGCATTGTAGCTGAAACAGGGACTGGAGACTGGGACTGGAACTGGCACTCGGGATGACCGACCCCTGAGGGTGTAGTGGCCACCATTGTTGTGGAGTGACCTTAACCTCGCCATCGGGGAGTATCGTAGCCGACGGCTTTTGTAAGTGAAGAGGAAAGAGGGAGAGAGAGTTTTTTTTTCTCTTTACCAGCCATATCTCCCTTGCGGGTTTTCACTAGAGTTGGCCCCCCTTTTGCTTTTTTCAGTGCGCCCTTACGGGTTTTCACACCGAGGGGTTACCCGATTTTTCCTGAGGTGCCCTCTCGGGTTTTCACCTCAGCTGGGTTGGTGGCAATTTTTGCACCCAGTTGCCTCCTTGTAATGGAGTCGACCCGGCTCGCCGGGGTATCTCCATTTTTTACCCCATTCTTTTCTTTTCATATTCTATTTATATATTTATATATATATATATATATATATATTGAGACTATCATCCATAGCATGTTGCTGTCAGGGGACGTGACCTGGAACTGGAAGGTCTGGGCAGTCAGATATTGTTCCGCCACTAATCAAGGGTTTTCATACATTCTCGTTCCATGGTGGTGAAGGGCCACTTAGTCATGGCGAGATACAGCTGGAGTTATGGCTGGTGGATCAGGGATTGTAGGAGAGAACTGGGACCCTGATGAAACTTGAAGGCTCTGGATTTGCAGGGAATGTAGGATGTAGTGGCATAGAATGACAGGTGTCTGGGAATGTGCTTGGACAAAAGTCTTCTGGGATGGTGACTGGGAGCTTGACTGTCACAGGGACTGGTTGACCTGTGGTGTCAAAGCAAGTGCCTATGGTTGGCCGAACTGAGTGAGTGTTGGGCGAGGTCAACTGGGAATTATGGGGTTTGTGCTCTAGCAGCTTAAATTGATTGAAGACTGGCTCTGGGTAAGGCCAATGGCCCATAGAGGAGTGGGTGGAAGGTTGTTCTGATTGGTGGGGAGAGGAAGTTTTTCTCGTTATCGGCTCTACCGCTCTTTCGGGTTTTCGAGAGCTGACCCCCTTTAGCTTTTTCCGACGCGCCCTTACGGGTTTTCACGTTGAGGGGTTTTTCAATTTTTCCTGGGGCACCCTTTCGGGTTTCCACGTCAGCCGGGTTACTAACCTTTTTTCCCCCAGTTGCCCCCTTACAATGAGGGTGACTGGGTCTGCCGGGGTATCTCTATTTTTATCCCCATTTTTGTTGTTGTTCTTTTTTTTTTTGACTTACCTGGGAGCCTGGCGGCTAGACTGGTGCCGGTGCGGAAGTGCTCACGCTCTCATGGTGACGGGAACGATGGCAAGGGATTAGTCCCTGAGAATGCCTAGTGGCTGTTCCGGGGAGCTGAGCCGACAGCTTGACTGGGAATTGAAGACTGGGAAGACTGGCCGGTTAGATCCTTCTCGGGGAAGGACCGGCCTCACTGGTGGTAGCTGGGATGTGCGCCATAGTCCGGCTGGCGCGTGAACTCGTGCTCTGGTGCATAGTATAGCTTCATATGTTTGCCATTGAGAGGCGGGAACGGTCTGTGACCTTTATGATCAACGACCGTGTAAGCCCCACCCTCGTAGACATTTTGGATAATATACGGACCTCGCCAATTTGGCTGTAGTTTTTCGCTG
The DNA here is from genome assembly GCA_022559845.1 of Amorphophallus konjac. Taxonomy (NCBI): domain Eukaryota; kingdom Viridiplantae; phylum Streptophyta; class Magnoliopsida; order Alismatales; family Araceae; genus Amorphophallus; species Amorphophallus konjac. The sequence goes on along the minus strand of CM040128.1, from coordinate 227,829,893 downwards.
GAGCGCCTTGCCATGACTTCTGTTTCCTTGATCATGACAAGGTCGCCTTGCTTGAAAGCTCGCTACTTGACGAGCTTATCATAGGCCCGGGCCATGCGCGCCTGGTATACTTGCAGGTGTTTATAGGCTTCGAGTCGCTTGCCTTCTAGATCGACGAGCTCTTCTAGCCTTCTCTGGTACTCACTTTCGTCAGGGCCGACAAGGCCGGTGTGGATAGGCACACGATAAGTGGCTAACTGGACTTCGATGGGAATAACTGCTTCTGTCCCGTAAGCAAGGGAGAACGACGAGCACCCCGTGGGGGTTTTGTAGACCGTCTGATAGGCCCATAATGCTTCGAAGACCTTCTCACCCCAATCGCGTTTTCGGTGGCTAACAATCTTAGCCAGGAGCTTGCAGATGGTTTTGTTGAAGGCTTCCGCCAAACCATTAGCCTGGGGGTTGTAGACCGAAGAGGTTCTCCAGTCGATGTGGAACTTGGCCGCTAACTGGTATACGGCCTTATTTTTGAATGGTGTCCCGTTGTCGGACACTATGCGACTGGGAGTACCGAATCGGTATATAATGTTGTGCCGGACAAATTTGGCAATCATTTCCCCAGTGACCTCTTGCAAGGGAAGAGCCTCCGCCCAGCGAGAGAAATAATCGGTGGCGGCCAAGATGTATTTATGGTCCTTGGAAGATGGTGGGAAAGGCCCCGCGATGTCCATACCCCACTCGGCAAATGGCCAGGTGGGGGCTATAGGACGCAATGGATTAGGCGGTTTTCTGGGTATTGGGCCAAAGGCTTGGCATTGATGGCATGTACCGGCATACTGGACACAATCCGCGTACATGGTTGGCCAATAGAAACCTTTGAGCTTGATTTGTGCTTCATCCGATCTCCAGCCTGGTGTGCACCGCACAACCCGGAGTGGACCTCCTGCATGACGACTCGAGCCTCGGTGAGAGAGACACATCTCAGGAGAATTAACTTGTCCTTCTCGTGGACGAGCCTATACAGAGAGTCACCAATCAACTCGTACGAGGTTGCTCGGCGGAGTAGCTGGATCCTTTGAGCTCGGTCAGGAGGGAGACACCCTTTCTTGAATTTGATGATGGGCGAACGGCAATCATCCTCTTCTGGAGGCGTGCTCTGGTCAAGGTCATGGACCTCGTAAATGGTGGGACCGATGTTGCCTTCGAGTGAGCTCGGCATCAGCCTTCTATATTTGATGACGATGTCGACCTCACCCTCGGGCGGAAGCTTGATGGTCGCGGCCAATTTTGCTAAGGCATCTGCCTGAGCATTGTTGCTTCTGGAGATATGATCTACTTCGAAGAAATAGAACTTCTGGGTTAATCTGGTGATGGCGGTATGGTATGGAACCAACTCTGGCTTCTGCATGTCATAGATGCCGAGGACCTGTCGGACTATCAGCTGGGAGTCCCCGTAGGCTTTGAGACATTTAATGCCCATGTGGAGAGCCATCTGGAGGCCAATGAGTAGAACTTCATACTCAGCTTCATTGTTGGTCAGGGATTTCATGAGGGCACAAGAGTTGTATAAAACTTCACCCTGAGGAGTCAGGAAAACAATGCCGGCACCTGGCGTGGTGGCTGGATCCTGGTTACTCCGGGTGATCCCTCGGGAAGCACCATCGAAGTAGAGCTCCCAGCAAGGTACGCTGGTTATAAGAGCACTTTGCTGCCAATAATGCAAGACATCCCCGCTCTGTTCAACTGGTTGTTGGGATTGAGCAACAGTGGTTGTGAGAGCGCTTTGCTGCCAGTAATGCAAGACATCTCCGCTCTGTTCAACCGGTTGTTGTGATTGAGCAGCAAGGGACTACTCGTCTGGGAGCTCCGAGTTGAAGGGTGAGTCATCTGGTACTTGATGGGCTGCCAAGAATTTAGCCATGCCATGTCCCTTGATTGCCTTTCTGGGGACATAAGTAATGTCGTACTCCATCAATAGGAGATCCCACCTTCCTAGTCTGCCTGAGAGGACATGTCGTCGAAGGAGGTACTTCAGGGGGTCATGCTTGGATATAAGCTCGACTTGATGGGACAGGAGGTAATGCCGCAGCTTCTTAACTGCGAACACCAATGCCGAGCAAACCTTCTCCATGGGGGAGTAGCGGTACTTGGCACCGATTAGCTTCTGGCTGAGGTAATAGAGGGGCTGCTCTTTACCTTTCTCATTGATTTGCGCCAACAGAGCCCCTAACGATGCGTCCATGGCAGCAATATAAAGGATGTGGGGTTTACCCTTGATTGGTGCCCCCAGGACTGGGGGAGTAAGGAGGTACTCCTTGATTTGCTCGAAAGCCGCTTGGCATTCCGAGACCCATGTAAATGGGGCGTCTTTCTTCATCAGCCTACCGAAAGGCGCGCATCGACCGAAGAGGTTAGAGATAAACCTCCGAATATAGGCCAGCCTCCCTTGGAAGGACCTGAGTTTAGTGATGTTACTGGGTGGTGGAAGCTCCCGGATTGCTTTAATCTTGCTGGGATCCACCTCGATTCCTCGGTACCGGACGACGAAGCTGAGAAATTTGCTGGTGGATACATCGTAGGCGCATTTCATGGGGTTCATTTTGAGCCCATATTGTCGAAGACACTCGAAGACTTGGCGGAGGTCCCGCAAATGATATTCGCGCCTTTTGGTCTTGACGACGAGGTTGTCAACATAGCATTCGACGGTGTTGTGTAACATCTCATTGAATATTTTGGTATTGGCCCTTTAGTAAGTAGCGCCGCCATTCTTCAGACTGAAGGACATGCACTTGTAGTTGAAAATCCCCTTGGGGGATCTAAAAGATGTATGATTCTTGTCTTTAAGGGACATCCGGATTTGATTATAACCCGATGACCCGTCCATGAAATGATAGGTTCGGTGCGGTGGATTCAGAGGGGGGTGAATGAATCCCACCCTTAAAAAATTTCGCTCAAAAAATATTGTGGAATTAAAAACTCAGATGGCTTAATCAATTGAGCAAATATGTTTAGCGCGCCTAAACATTCATCTAGCGAAAGCGAAGGAAAGTAATCACCTCACTGCACAGATGATTTTTTAGGTGGTTCGGTCCACAGACCTACGTTCACCCCTCACTCCAAACCGGAGTGAGGCTTCCACTAGCAATAGCTAGAACCGCAGACTCAGTCTGCAAACAAATGCTGCCTAACAGCTTGACCAGGGGAACAACCTCCCCTCTTCCTCTAGACCGGAGAGAAATCACTAGTGACTACCCGTCACTAGCAACCAGAGATCGAAATCTCTCTTCCTCCACCCAGGAGGAAAACCACAAGTGACACCCAGCCACTTGCAACCAGAGACCGAAGTCTCTCTTCCTCCACCCAGGAGGGAACCCACAAGTGACACCCAGCCACTTGCAACCGGAGACACAAAGTCTCCCTTCTCCTGAGTCCACAGGAGGAACCCGACCTCAAACCAGAGAATCAAAAGAACAACGCTGAACAGATAAAAGGAAAAACAAGAAATAATAAAAACCACAGCGACTGAAAGCTGGAAAATGCATAATGTAGCTCTCGTAGGAGTAAATCTAGTTTTGATCTGATCCAAATACTAGAAGAACAAATCTTCAATGAAGGCTTCAGTTCTCTCCTCGAGCTCTCTATCTTTCTCTTTCTTTCTTCCTCTTCTTTCTTCTTTTCTCTGCTTCTCTTTTTCTTTCTCTCACTGTCTACTCTTCTCTTTCTTTTTCTCTCGATCCTCACGAGCTCTCTCTCTCTCTCTCCTTTTCTTCTGCAACTTCTTTCTTCTCCTCTCTGCTTCTCTCTTCTTCTTGCTCTCTTCACACTGGATCGTGCAGGCTCTAATTCACTCTCTGCTTCTGCCCCTTTTGCTTCGATCAGTTCTTCTTTAGGGGAAGAGGCTTCATATATATAGCAGTAGCAGGAAGGTGGGCGTGTGTCCTCCACAGTTCCCGCCCCAACACCTTGGCTGCGTGGCAGCATTTCAGCCTGCAGGATGACACGTGTCATGATCCTAGCTTCTTGGATCACGTGCCCTTCTAAATTTCCTCTCGAAGGATATACTTGCCACCTGAAGTGTGTACAGACTTCACCGAAGAGTGTTCAGACTTTTGGGATGTAATGTAGACTGCTTTTAACAAAGTGTGTACATTAGAACTGGATGCATGAACTTACTGATGCATCTTTATACAGACTGCAACGAACCCTGCATAGACTTCATTCATGCAAGCAAGACAGTGCATAAAGAACACGGGCAATACTGACTTGGTCAAGTGAACCAATGGAAGTTGTACAGACTGATGCAGCATATAGGAAAGTATGAACATCGAGATTGAATACACAGACATGCCTTTACGAATGTACAGACTTTGTATCTAATGCGCAGAGCCATGTACATACTTTGCAATGCCTAGTGTTAAAGCATGACAGCACAATGCACAAACAATGCGTATGCATGACACTACCCTCTATATGCAGCAGAACATGTAGACTTGAATGCATGGTGGCGAATGTACAAACTTTGTCTTGAGATGTGTACATATGCATAAGGAAGAAGTATGTAATGTACAGACTTGGAAATGCTTGAAGCACATGATGCAATGTACAGATTTGGAAATGCTGAGTGAGACGGATGGATGTACATACTTGGGCTGTACAGACTTCAACTCAAATATGCATAGAGACACTAAGTGAGATGGATGGATGTACAGACTTGGGCTGTATAGACTTCAAATCAAATATGCATAGAGACGCTAAGTGAGACGGATGGATGTACAGACTTGGGCTGTACAGACTTCAAATCAAATATGCATAGAGACGCTAAGTGAGATGGTGGATGTACAGACTTGCTGTGTGTAATGCATGCGATGTATAGACTTGATAGCATGAGACGCTGAGTGAGACTGACCGATGTACAGACTTTGAAAGACGATGCATGCACAAGCCAACGATTTACAGACTTTGCTAATGTACAGACTTTATGTTCAATATGCAGACGTTGTACAGACTTGCTAAGTTTGGAGATAAGCATGAACGCACAATGCACAGACTATGCGTGTGCATGAATGGACTATGAGTACATGACATTGCCTTACGTCTGTATGCAATAGAGTGTATAGACTTTATATGCATGGACACTATGTAAAGACTTTGCGTTCAAGACACTGAATATGCAAGAGAGATGTATAGACGAGTGCACAGACTATATGCTCAATGCAATCGTACTATGGCATGCAGCTACTGTTAATGCACCGAGGTCATATGACAGATGAACACTTAAAGCAAATGATGCATAGACCTTAAACCATGACTCATAGTATGTCATTATCAAAATCAGGGTTCCAACATTCTCCCCCTTTTTGATTATGACAATACTATGAGTCATGTGTGCTTATTCATACAACCATTTTATTTTATCATTTCTTCAGACAAACATATCTATGACTCATACCAATTTCTCCCCCTTTGTTATTATCAAAAAGAACCATGGGGAGGTATGAATGCAGAGATGCAGATGCAACAAGAAATGCAAGAACTCCCCCTAAATAGATGAATGCAAGCACACAATTCTCCCCCTTTAAGAATTTCTATGCAGCATGATTCATATGACAAGGAAGCTCCCCCTGAATAGATGGAGTCTTATGAGGTGGATGAGAAGGAGACCACAGGGCATGTAGATTTGACAAATACTGAGATAAATTGAAGTAGATCACAGATAGTCAGATGAAACATAGTCAAATACTGACATCAAATGAGCAAGAGTAGTGAGAGTTAAACACATTTAGCAAGATTTTCAAAGAGTATACCAATTTCATAAATCTAACGAATTTTCCAGCGAGTCTCCCATTATAAAGATTTATGAATAAACTTTATTGAACTCCATGGTTTAAAGATTATGTATACCAGGTTCGACAAAAAAAATCTGTGCTCATATCTGAAATTAAGATTTAATAACAAATGAACCAAAAACTCATATGTACATCTTGATTAATCTCCCTCCATCTTACTCAATCAATTTCATTGACTTATTTAAGAAATACACTCTTAAGTATTGAGTTTAAACATGCATGAAACCATTTGATCATACCAAGGGTTATAGCAGATTATCCTTTGCATCCTTTTTCAAATATTGCAGTTTGTTCAACAAGAATTTTCATGCTACAAATTTCAAGAGCATTCAAGTTCAGTGCACACCTTGTAGCTAGAGGATATACGTTGATCAGACGCCAATATCCCTAAGCACTTAGTGTGACTAACAGTCATGCTTTATAATTAACAGAGTTAACATTTACACCTCATGACATACCTCAGCTCATTTCTTTGATATGTGAGATGTGTTTCTCAGTGTGTCAGCCATTGCTATGCCTCTTTTTCAATTAATTTTAGGCAGAGTTAACTAAGAGACCTCATGACACAGTCCTTTGGACATGTGTTTCTCAGTGATCAAAGTCATTGCTCATGCAAGATTCAACAGATTTGACCCTTAGACATTTTTAGGAAGTTCAGATGTTTAAAAAACAATACAGATTTCATGTATTTCATCCAAATAAAGTCATGATTTCCATATTTTCAGATTATAGAAGATTTAACAAGACTTCACATGAATCAGTTGGTTAAGGTTTATTAAAGTTGATTCATATATTTTTCAAGACATTTATAGCCAACCTAACCGAATACATTAAATGTAAACCATTTTGATCTTTCTGATATTCATAAATCTGTATAATAGAAGATTCCTTAATGAAGTCATTATTCAGATTTATGAGCAAGGTAAACAATTTGAGATCTTCTCAATTGCAGCTACATCAATAAAGCTTTCAGAAATAGCCAGAATATCAATGATGCCAATTGATAGTATATGATGCAGGAAGAGCATAGGCTGATGAATGAGTGAAAGTGTGGTTGTACAGGAGGAATATCGGTTGAATAGCCAATCAATCAGAATTTATCACGGCAGAAGAAGTCAATTATGCATGAAGCACTCCCCCTGTCTAGATGCCATGATTGAAGTTAAATTCAGACTAGTGAAATGGTTGACTCCCTCTAACTAAATGCATTGAATCAACATATATGTCATGAAGACAGTGCATGGGACTTTATGTACGGGATGTCATGAACTATGCTTATGGATGCATCAGGGGCATATGTAGTCCTATCAGATTTTCAGTGACTATATGTCAAATGCATGTATATGCAATTCTCATATATGCACACACAGCTCAACGTACAAACAAGTAAGCCCATGAAACTCAATGCAAGTGTCAAAACAAATAAAGGAGCATGTATGCATGAAACTATGACTCATCAGATCAAGCATAAATTTCATTTGAACAGATGTGAAGAATTTACCTGAATGGGGTTTTATCAACTTGGGTGCCTTGGTTTATTTACCCCTCTTTACTCCTCAGCCCCAAGGCACACCTGCAACAAACACATCATTTTGATGCAACAGGTACCCAAGAGACCTTGGGTCCAGGATTAACAGTGACACCTTTGGTAGGTGTTCTAAGCAAATTTTTAGCTTGATGATCATCAAATTTTATCAGAGACTAACCATCCATTAAATGTCCAGATTTACCATAATGATAGCAAGATGCAGTAGAATTCAGATTTGTTTTATGCACATTCTTATTAGCATGAATTCTATGTGCATATGCATGAAAAAAAAATTTAACAGAATTAAAATTCTGTTTACCAAAACCAGTCTTGCTTTGGTATCCTGCCAGCCAACAGGTTGCAGCCCTGTGACCTGACTTTCCACATTCAAAACATAGAGAAAATTTTCTTTTATTAAGAACTTCATTCTTACCAGCAGCATTGGGAGCAGGAAATTTTACAGATTTAGAATTAAATCAGCTTCCCTGAGCATGCCAACAGTCTTTGACTGTATGGGCATGCCTTCCACACTCGAAGCATCTGACATGCTTACTTTTAAAAGCATTTTAACCCCTAGTAGATCCAAACCAGCACTCAATGGCTTTGTGACCACGTTTGTTACAGTTAAAACAACTAATGTGCTGATTTGAAGTAAACATGTTTCTTTTGGGACCATGATAGTCAGAAGACCTAGCATGCATTTTATCATCTTGTTTCACGATGAAACATGCATTCATGAAGTGACCATGCCTACCACAGTAATGACAAGATGTATCAGACTTCCTAGTAGCATGATTTCTACCAAATGAATTTCTAGAATGCAATGTTTCACTTGCATGCCCATCTTCAATCAATAATCTGCAATCATCCATTACATGGCCTACCTTGCCACAATAATGGCATGAAACACTCTTATCAGATGCATATGAGTAAGTAAATGAGTTATGAGCAGTATGCATTGACCTATCATATGTAGTAGAGGTAGCAGATTTCAAGACACAAGTAGGGACATGTTTTTCCTTATTTTTCTTACCATTTGCAAGCCAACATTGTGCAGCACTATGTCCTACCTTACCACAATTGGTACATGAGATGCTCTTTTTCTTAGTGGCAGGAAAGTTCTTGTGATGTACAGCATGCACTTTTTCCACATACTTGAGTGGTGCCTTTTTCTTCATGTTATCATTCTTTTTCGATTTTTCAATTTGTTTTTGGATTTTCTGAACAATGGGCTGTTTGACCTGTGATGTTGTGGCTACATTTGAAGCATTTACAAATGATGTCATTACTTTGTTCTAAAAAGCCTTTTATTTAGATTATTGTACCCAACCCTTCCTTTCTGACATTGACTTTTACACCTAGTAGCTTGTCTAAGTTTTCATGCCCACTCACAAACTTTGACAAAGAGTCTTTTAGATCCTTGATTTCGTTTTCCAAAGCAGCGATGAGTAGTTCATAGTTAGCATTCTCTTCATCACTACTTGCAAGTCTTTCACTTAATGAAGCATTAGCATTTTTAACATTTTTGATTTCAGCTTTGAGCTTGTCCAATTCTTCTGAGTTGTCGGACATCACACATTTACCCTTTTCAAATTCCAGCAACCTTTCTGACATGGTGATGTTCAAGTGTTTTAATTTTTCTATCTCCTCCTTAAGTTTGTCGTTATGAATCAATTCATTTATTAGAATCTGATCATCCGGATTCACTTCATGCATTTTTCCAATTTCAGATTCCTTCAACTTTTTTTGCAGTTTTTAAACGTTTTTGTGTAACTCCATGTTTACAGATTTGATGGCGTCAAATTTTTCAATCAGCAACATGTTCTCCTTTTTAAGTTTCTCTAAACTTCCTTCATTTTCTTTGGAGAACTTTTTGAGAGAGTCATTCTCACTTTTCAGCTTGTTTAAATCAGACTTAACACATTCAAAATTTTTCAGCAAATCCTTACTCTAAACAGAATCATAACAAGTTAGGCTAAGCTTCTTCTCAAGTTCAGAGATTTCTTTTACATGATCTTGATTCTCAATCATCAGCAATGAAATTTATTTTTTCAATATTTGAATATCAGACATACAGGCATCATGAGATTGCTTCATATTTGAACAATTTTCACATGGAGAACTTGAACTACCCTGATCACTTTTCTTTTTCAAGTTCTTGTATTGTTTTCTTAAATGTTCATGAGATTCAAGCAACTCAGCATATGCATTCTCTCAATCATCTAAAGAGAAATTCTCGAAGAGGTTTACCTCATCATCATCCTCTTCTTCATTTTGGCTGCCACTTTGATTACTTCGGTTAGCCATCATGCAGCTGTCATCATTTCTTCTGTGTGCTAGCCTCAGCATATCCATAATATCCTTAGCAGAACTACAGTCATGAAAGCAAGAAAGTAAGGCCTTGTCAGTAGCTGCTTTCATTAGATTCATAACAGTCTGATTCTCTTCATGCCTTGATCTGTGACTGTCAGTCCATTTGGACTCTTTCTTTGGTAATCTATGAGGACCTTGTGAAATTAGTTTCCACAGATCGGGATTGATAGTCGTAACAAACATATGCAAGTTTTTAAACCACACATTAAAATCAGTACCTTCGAAAATCGGTGGATGAGCCATGAAGGCAAATCAATCAAGCAATTTCAAAACTGTATGCAGAAGACAGTGATGCACCGAAAGCCAGCAGGATCCTCTAAGATCGTTGGATCTGATGAGTCAGAGAACCGCTCTGATGCCAATTCATAGGTTCGGTGTGGTGCATTCAGAGGGGGTGAATGAATCACACCCTTAAAAAATTTCGCTTAAAAAATATTGCGAAATTAAAAACTCAGATGGCTTAATCAATTGAGCAAATATGTATAGCGAGCCTAAACAATCATCTAGCGGAAGCGAAGGAAAGCAATCAACCCACTGCACAGATGATTTTTTAGGTGGTTCGGTCCACAGACCTACGTCCACCCCTCACTCCAAACAGGAGTGAGGCTTCCACTAGCAACAGCTAGAATCGCAGACTCATTCTGCAAACAAATGCTACCTAATAGCTTGACCAGGGGAACAACCTCCCCTCTTCCTCCAGACCGGAGGGAAACCACTAGTGACTACCCGTCACTAGCAACTAGAGATCAAAATTTCTCTTCCTCCACCCAGGAGGGAAACCACAAGTGACACCCATCCACTTACAACCAGAGACCGACGTCTCTCTTCCTCCACCCAGGAGGGAACCCACAAGTGACACCCAGCCACTTGCAACCGGAGACACAAAGTCTCCCTTCTCCTGAGTCCACAGGAGGAACCCGACCTCAAACCTGAGAATCGGAAGAACAACGCTGAACATATAAAAGAAAAAACAAGAAATAATAAAAATCACAGCGACTGAAAGCTGGAAAATGAAATGCACAATGTAGCTCTCGCAGGAGCAAATCTGGTTTTGATCTGATCCAAATACCAGAAGAACAAATCTTCAATGAAGGCTTCAGTTCTCTCCTCGAGCTCTCTATCTTTCTCTTTCTTTCTTCCTCTTCTTTCTTCTTTTCTCTGCTTCTCTTTTTCTTTCTCTCACTGTCTACTCTTCTCTTTCTTTTTCTCTCGATCCTCATGAGCTCTCTCTCTCCCTCCTTTTCTTCTGCAACTTCTTTCTTCTCCTCTCTGCTTCTCTCTTCTTCTTGCTCTCTTCACACTGGATCGTGCAGGCTCTAATTCACTCTCTGCTTCTGCCCCTTTTGCTTCGATCAGTTCTTCTTTAGGGGAAGAGGCTTCATATATATAGCAGTAGCAGGAAGGTAGGCGTGTGTCCTCCACAGTTCCCGCCCTAACACCTTGGCTGCATGGCAGCATTTCAACCTGCAGGATGACACGTGTCACGATCCTAGCTTCTTGGATCACGTGCCCTTCTCAATTTCCTCTCGAAGGATATACTTGCCACCTGAAGTGTGTACAGACTTCACCGAAGAGTGTTCAGACTTTTGGGATGTAATGTAGACTGCTTTTAACAAAGTGTGTACATTAGAACTGGATGCACGAACTTACTGATGCATCTTTATACAGACTGCAACGAACCCTGCACAGACTTCATTCATGCAAGCAAGACAGTGCATAAAGAACACAGGCTGTACTGACTTGGTCGAGTGAACCAATGGAGGTTGTACAGACTGATGCAGCATATATGAAAGTATGAACTGATAGGGTGCTAGGCCCGGATATAGAGGGGGGGTGAATGTATCCCTCTACAAATATAGCCCAAATTGAACTCAGATATAGACACAGTTGCGGAATAAAACCAAATCAATTGATCATATGATCAAACACATGGAGCGCGCCTATCCAATCATCTAGCGGAAGCTATCAAACAAACAAACCACTGCTCAAGAGATTTTTTAGGTTGTTCGATCCACAGACCTACGTCCACCCCTCACTCCAAACCGGAGTGAGGCTTCCACTAGCTACAGCTAGAATGCAGACTCAGTCTGCAACAGGTGCAGCCAAACAGCTTGACCAGGGGAACAACCTCCCCTCTTCCACCAGACCGGAGGGACACCACTAGTGACACACAGTCACTAGCAACCAGAGACAAAGTCTCTCTTCCTCCAGACCAGGAGGGAACCCACCAGTGACTCCCCGTCACTAGCAAACCAGAGGTCACAGACCTCTCTTCCTCCAGACCAGGAGGGAACCACTGATGACACACAGTCACCAGCAAACAGGAGATCAGATCTCCCTTCTCCTGAGTCCACAGGAGGAACCCAACCTCAATCCAGAGAGTCGGAAGAACAATGATCACAGTTAAAAAGAAAAACAATAAACGAAAAGTACAGCAATCAGAAAGCTGGAAAATGAAATCATAATGTGGCTCTCGCAGGAGCTGACTGGAGTGGATCTGATTCAACTTCCAGTAGGAACGATCTTCAGGTAAGCTCCTCTTCTCTTCTCTCTCACTATCTTTCTTTTTCTCTTAATCCTCACGAGCTCTCTCTCTCTCTCTTTTTCTTCTGATGCTTCTCTCACTCTGCCACTCTTCTTTTTCTTCTGCTACTTCTCTTCTCTTTCTTTTTCTTCTTACTAGATCGTGCAGACTCTGTTGCTTCTATTTCGATCAGCACTCGATCCTTCTGTTTCTTCTTCTTCTGCTCTCTACTGCTCTATTGCTCTCTCCTTCTTCACTCACAGTCTCGATCTCTCTTGCTCGATCGCTTCTATTTATATCAGCAGCAGATGTAGGGTGTCTGCAGGGCTTGTGCCCTCTCTATCCAGATAACCTAGGATCACGTGCCAGGTGCCTACCTCGGATCACGTGCCCATACATCTTTCTTCTCGAATGATGTACCTGTCAAGCAGTCATAAGAGGATATTAGAAGGGTGTACAGACTTGGCGTGCAGGCTACCAGATGCAATGTTCAGACTTTGCGTATAGCTGCTGGACGCTGTATAGACTTTGCTGTGCAAGCTGCCAAATGCAATGTAGAGACATTGCATGCAGGCTGCCACGATGTGTAGACATTACAGTGCTGCTGTGGGACGTTGTATAGACTTTACTTGCAAGATGTTAGATGCTGTATGGACATGCTGTGCAGGCTGTGGGGGGAAAGCGTAGACTCTACTGTGAAGGCAATGCATGAACAAGTGATGCAGTGTACAGACTTGATGAAAGCAATGCATGCATAATGATGTAATGTTTAGACTTTGCTGAAGGCTGCCAGTCGATGTATGGATTTGGCTGAAGGCAACGCTGAAGCAATGTTTAGACTTCATGTATGCAATGCAGTGGCGTGTACACACTTTGTGAATGTGAAGCTATAGCATGTATAGACTTCACATATGCAATGCAGAGGCATGTACAGGCTTTGATTTCGTGCATGAGAAAACAATGTTCAGACTTGCTATAATGCATGCATGATAAAGGAGCAAACGGATGTATAGACTTTAAGTAAAGATGCATGAGCAATGTATAGACTTAGCATCTAACTAAGTATGCACAAGGACAAGGGATGCTCAGGCATGCAGTCAAGGGATGTACAGACTTAGCAGCTAGATGCACACAATGTATAGACATGATCAATATTCAACAGAAGGATGTATTGACTTAGAAGATATGTGTGTGAAGCTCAACAATGTATAGACTATGCATATGCACAATAGCGAGTGTATAGACTTGCTTCGGCATCAAAGTATGCACAACATAAATGACGCCTTCTTCCTAGGCGTTTGTTTCAAAAGTGACGCCACTTTTGGTGGGCATTAAATTCCAGACACAGTGGAATGTGTAGACTTCCTTCTGCACAAAGTAACATATCGATGTACAGACTTTGAATGTAGGTAAAGATACCAAATGTTCAGACTTGTGCAATGTATGGACTTAGTGTTGTGCGAGCATTGCTGCTGCCAGTGTACAGACTTGATGATGTGCAATGCATGAACAACCGATGCAGTGTGCAGACTTGATCTCTTGCAATGCAGCAATATATAGACTTTACTATGTGTGCACGCTACGATGTGTAGACTTGATGAAATGCAAGGCAACGCAGACACTGGCTGTATAGACTTGGATATGTATGCAGGGCGAGACAAGGCAAACTCTGTACAGACTTGAAACACAAAGAAGCACAGGGAGTGTACAAACTTAGTCTTACGACAACGGGCTGTACAGACTTGGTCGAGACGATGCATAAGATGCTGCCAGACTCTGTACAGACTTGCTAAGATGATGCATGAGATGCTGCCAGACTGTACAGACTTCGAGTGAGATGATGCATAAGACGCTGAACAATGTATAGACTTTATCGTAGGTAAAGTCAATATTGTCCAGACTTTAACGTAGGTAAAGCAGACATTGTATAGACTTACAATCACACAGCAATGTGTAGACTTCGAATGCCTGCCTGCATGCGATGTACAGACTTAGTGTTGCGACACTAGGCCAATGTACAGACTTAGACCGCCTGCATGCTATGCAATGTACACACTTCGATCGCCTGCATGCTATGCAATATACACACTTTGAATGCCTACATGCTATGCAATGTACAGACTTAGTGTTGCGACACTAGGACAATGTACAAACTTAGACCGCCTGCATGCTGTGCAATGTGCAAACTTCGAAGTCTTGCAAGCTGTGCGATGTATAGACTTGAAGTCTCGCATGCAATGCAGTGTGTAGACTTGGAGTTGCTGCATGTTGTGCAATGTGCAGACTTCCACAAGCAGACTTCCACAAGCAGAGAAATGCAACAGATATATATGTATATGAATGCTTTATACAGCAGATAGTTTGATTGAACATCAAATGAAATACTTTATGATCTGATAAACTGACTGAACATATGAAAGACTGCATTATGATCTGATAAGATGACTGAATAACAGCAAGATGACTCACAGTGTTTAACTCACATCAAAACCAATCATCAAAATCACAGGGGCACAATAATCTCCCCCTTTTTGATGATGGCAACACTACACTGTGAGTCATTCTGATGACTCAAACTATTCTCCCCCTTTGACTTCATCAAAAAAAATAGTTTGAGATGGAAGTTAAAGCATATTTAGGACTCAACCAATTTCTCCCCATGAAGAGATATGAATGCAGAGATGCAGATGTACCAAGAAATGCAATACCTCCCCCTAAAAATATGAATACAGGATCACAATTGATATGAACATGATTCAATATGACAAGGAAGCTCCCCCTGAATAAATGGAGTCTTATGATATGGATGAGAGGGAGACAACAGTGACATTCAAGGATAAGTTCAGGTCAATGAATCAAAGATAGTGAGCAGAAGAGTTTCAAATAACAGATTTTCAAATAAGCTCCAAACACAAGAAATTCAGCCAGATTTTCAAGGAGATACCAATCTCATAAATCAATAACAGAATTTTTCAAAGTTTTCCATTATAAGGACTTATAAATGAACTTTATTGAACAACATGGTTTAAACATGATATATGCAAAGTTTGTCAATAAAATTCGGTATTTATATCTAAAATCAGAGTTTAATAAAAGTAAACCAAGCCCCCATATTTATATCTTGATTAACCTCCCTTTCTCTTACACAATCAAATTTACTGACTTCTTTAGGAATTACATTCACTAGCATTGAGATCAAGTAATTATGAAGCCATGTGAATTTGTCTAGGGTTATAGCAATTTAGCTTTTGCATCAATATTCAAATATTACAATTTGTTCAGTAAATTTTCATTCTACATATTTCCAGAGCACTCTAGTTCAGTGCACACTTTGTAACTAGAGGATATACGTTGATCAAACGCCAATATCCCTAAGCACTTAGCGTGACTAACAGTCATGCTTTATCAACAGAGTTAACAGTTACACTTCATGACATACCTCATCTCATTTCTTTGATGAGTGAGATGTATTTCTCAGTATGCATGCCATTGCTCTGCCAGATTAACAAAAATTCTTAAGCAGAGTTAACTATGGCACCTCATGAGACAATCCTTTGGACATGGTTTCTCAGTGACCAAAGTCATTGCTCTGACAATTACTTACCCTTCAGACATTTCAGAGAGCTCATTTGCTTCAAAATAATACAAATTTCATGTACTTAACCACATAAAGCCATGAATTCAATAGTGCAGATTCCAGAAGTTTTTACAAGACTCAGAATGAAACAGTTGGTTGAAGTTTATTAAAACATGATTCAGATATTTTTAAGAGATTTAAAGTCAAACTTCAAAGAATACATTAAACTTAAACCAGCTGAGTTATTTCAGACATTCATAAAATCGTATAATAGAAGATTCCTAGTTCAAGTGTTTTCAGATTTATGAACGAGAGATGTCCCATTGAAATCTTCATGAAAGACTGATAGAAGAGATTTTCAAGAATGAGTGTTTTTGAAGCCCAATGTTTTCTGATATGATCAAGGTTTGTCAATTAAAATCAATGAGGAAAAGGTTATGCACACCAAGCAAGATATCAGGAGGTCAGGCATGCTTCAGGATTTTCAAGATTAACATGCAATGAATTTTGACCTAAGTGTATGCATTTGACAATCTGTATGCTATGCATTGACTCCCCCTGACAATATGCATTCAATCACTCTTTTTGGCATTTTTCAATGTAAGGAAATGCAATGCACTATATGTATGCAAGGACATGCAATGTTTGCCATGAAGACTGAACATATGACAATGTGTCTCATGCTCATTCAGACTGCCCTACTAAGCAAAATGACCTATAGTATTAGGCGGAGCACTTGGTCTAAAAGACCACCTCACACATAGTAAGAACCTCCAGACAGGTTTCCCTTCCTTTTGGTAGCTTACTCTTTGAGATACCATAGTGGTCATACATGATAATTCAACATGGGCAGCATGCATGGATCAAATTTCAACTTTTCAGATTTTTCAGAATGCAATTTGTTTTCAGAGATTATGCATATCAACAATTATCAAACAACTACAATTGGCATATGTATGCATCAGATGCAGACAACCCTTTTAATCTCATATTTTCACAGAACACTCAGCAAGTGCATGATCAGAAAATAATGCAAATGGCAGATGATGAATGAATATGCAAAATCAGATTTAATGTGCTATTCAGTAAAACTAAAAACAGGAAGTGCAAGAAATTTACCTGAAAAGTTCAGGAAGGGGTTTTCTTTTGAGTGCCTTGGTTTATTTCCCCTCTTTATTAATCAGCTTCCAAGGCACACCTGCAAATTTGCAAACTATTTTGCATGGGCAGGTACCCAAGAGGTTTTGGGTCCTGAATTAACAGTGACACCTTTGGCAAGTGTTTAAAATAATTTCTTAGCAACATGGTCATCAGATCTCATCAAGTAGCAATTATTCATTGAATGACCAAATGTACCACAATAATAACAAGATGCAGCAGGTTTCAAAATTGATTTATGTACATTCTTATTAGCATGATTTCTATGTGCATATGTATGAAAATTTTTGTTAACATAATTAAAATTTTGTTTACCAAAACTAGTCTTGCTTTGGTATCCTGCCAGCCAACAGGTTGCAACCCTGTGACCTGGCTTTCCACAGTTATAGCATGAAAGTTTTGCAAATTATTTTACAGGGAATTTGACAGCATGGGAGTTAACAGAATTCTTCTGAATATGCCAACAGTCCTTGACTGTATGGCTATTTTTCCCACACTCAAAACATGTAGAAATCTTTCTTCTAAATGCAAATTTATTCCCACCAAATTCATTTCTATTTGTAGAGAATTTAGCATGTTTGAAATTCTCATTCCTACCCAGAATATGCCAACAGTCCTTGACTGTATGGCCATGCTTTCTACAGTGAGAGCAATTGAGAGAATTTCTTCTAAAAGAACCTGACCATCATTCAGAGGCCTTGTGACCAGTTTTGTTGCAGTTAAAATAGATGATGTGCTGGTTCTTTGAAACAGATTTGTTCTTATTAAAAACATGCTGATTTGCAAAGTATTTTGTATGATATGAACATGATTTTTTCTTACCACTTGCAAACCAGCAATGAGCAGTAGTGTGTCCTACTTTATCACAATTAGGACATGTGACACTCTTTTTCTGAGGGACAAGGAACTTGACTTGCGAATCCCTACCATGCATTTCTCTGGCTTTCAGATCATCTGATTTCATTAAGTTACATTCATGCATCAAGTGGCCAATCTTGTGACAGTAATGACATTTCATGATTTCCCTTTTATGTGCATGTCTAGGTGTATCAGTGTGTTTTACAGCATGCACATTTTTAATGTGATTCAATCCTTTCTTCACATGACTGACCTTTTCCATTTTTCCAATTTGTTTCTGATTCTTCTGAACATTTGGTTGTTTATTTTCTGAGGTGGTGGCTACATCTGATGCTTTTATAAAAGATGTCATTAGCTTATTTTTGAAAGCCCTTTTATTGACATTGTTGTAGCCTAACCCTTCTGATGGGGACATCCCCAGCCACTTCACTTTTTGGGATACTCTTGTTGCTCGCCATCAGCACATCATCATTTGTGGCCGTTAATCTTGAGTCATAGCATGTAATTTTTATTTCATTTGAGTCATGTATGTGTAATCTTTCTTTATTTGAGTCAGTTAATAGGTTAATGGGTCAGTTTGTTAGTCAATTGGGCCCAACTAGTGGGCTAGGCCCAAGGGCGCCCCTCCCTTGGAGTTATTGGTCATTTACTTGTCTGTCAAGGTTATTTTGGTCTTAGGAAAAGTATGGAGTCTATAAATAGTCCCTCCCCTCTCTCATTTGTAACAACTTTTGATGATCAATATAAAATCAAGTGTGTTTAGTGTCATTGGAGAGGATTCTCCACTTCCCTCTCTCTCTCTATTGGGGTGGATTCCCCCTTCTCTCTCTATCTCATTTCTCTCTCTTCTCTCTCTCTTCAAAGAGGAGGGTGCCCCCTCTCTCTCTCCTCCCCTCCCTCTCTCTCCTCCACATCATCAACTCTCTCTCTCTCTCCCTCATTACTCATCCTCACAACTTCCCATAACCCCTCATTACTACCCCCTAGTTCCAAGACAACTCCACCCAATCCACACCCCACCCTCCAACCCCCAACTACCCACTACCCTTCCCCAAGCACCTCCCCACCTTCCCAAGGCACCTCTTCCCATCCCCAAGACCACCACTGATCTCCCTCCATTAAGGAAAATTCAAACTCACATTCCCTCCACCCACTTGTACCCCCCTCACCTTCCGCCTCTCCCTCCAAGCCCCAAATTCGCAGCTCCTCTCTCACCCATAGCAAACACCCCCTTGCAGCCCCCATTCTCCCCTTCCCACACCTTAGAACACCCCCTCCCAGGCCCCCTCACAACTAGGGATCACTCCCACACCTATTCACCCCATCTCCCCTTCCATATACCCCATTTCCCCCATCATCATCAACCTGCAGTTCACTATTTGGAGGAAGCAAAGAAGCTGCTGGTTGCAGAGGCTGTCCCATCGTCTCCTCATCGAACCTAGTGACAAGTCTTATATTGCTGGAATCATCTTCAAGTCATCTTTCCAACAGTGGTGGTCCCGCCGGCTTCCAAGGTCGGAGCTGTTCGGAGGAGGCAATCTACTACGACTGCGCAAGACTTCTCAGGCAGAGGACCAGAACCTGAGTGGAAGCTCTTCCACAGAAATTCTAGCGTGAATCTGGGCAAGAGTTCTTCTACAAACTTCTTCCTAGACCTGTTGACTTCCAGGATCAAGAAGCGGAACTCCGATTGGCATCCGAAATCAAGAGTTATCAATTTATTCCTCCTGGTGCCTAGTTCTGTTTCTTAGGACTCGACAATGAATCCATCGGTACCAGCTACGCTTGAATTGGAGCTTCAGAGCGCCTGTGGCACCATCGTCTTCCAGCTGCTGAAGTACTGTGACAGTCTGGACCAGCGACCTGAGCTTTGTTGGAGTTAGATGGAAGGCTCTTTCGCTACAGAATGTTGATCTAGAGGGGGGGTGAATAGATCAACAGGCTAATTTAAAATTTATGCCTAGATTCAAATGCGGAATTATAAGAACAGTGGACAACCACAGTCAAAGCACCGAGTGATGGAAATAATATCTGCTAAACAGACAAGCAAACACACGAGAGGCACAAAGATTTTTAGGTGGTTCGGTCAATCCGACCTACGTCCACCCCACATTCAACTCAAATGTGGATTACTGTTGATACATAGCTTCAATCTGCTGGGCACTACAGCTTGCCAACAACAGCTGGGGCTTACAGCTTATCCCGACTAGAGGTATCACCTCTGCACACCGCTGCCTCACAGCTTGACACCGCTGACTAACAGCTTGATCGAACAATAGTTTTCAAAGGAAAACTAACAAGATTGAAAAGTAAGAAAAATACAATCGAATGAAAGAACATCAAAACAACTCTAGCTCAAAGTGAGCAATATCAACTCTGGTATCTGGACCAAGACGCTGATTCACAAGCTCTCATATCACTCTCTCAACTCATTTCTTCTCACTTTCTTCTTCTCTCTTTTTCTTCTTCTCTGGTTTCTTTCTTCTCACTGTGGATCGATGGCTCTCTGCTGTATATACTTTTCTTCTCTTTAGTCGATCCTTTTCCATCTGAAGATGAAGGCTTCATTATATACTGTCAGCAGGTGGATGAGGGCGCGTGTCTTCCACATTTCCCGCCCAGAGAATTTGCCAGAACCGAGGCAATTCCATCCACTTGTCAGCACCTGATCACCTCATCCTCCTGGGATCACGAGCCATGTCAGCAATCTCAGTAGCAGATCCTTGTCAGACAGATTATAGGATTATCAGATTAAGTGAAGAACTCTGTATAGACTTCTAAGATGAACTGCATTGTATAGACTGCATTGTATGGACTTGTGAATTCGAATGCAGTGTACAGACTCTGCTCAATGTATAGACTTCATCTATGTGAAGCATCCGCTGTACAGACTTCATATGTGAAGCAGCTGCTGTACAGACTTCCTGAAGTGTGAAGGAGTTGAGTGTATAGACATCATCATGTGAAGACTTGAACAAGGCATGTATAGACTTCACATCGTGAAGCAATGTATATACTTAGCTGAAGAAACTCTGTACAGGCTTGACCAAGGCAAGACAATCAAGTGTATAGACATCCATAATGTACAGACTTAATGGATGATGCAAGGCAAACGAATGTATAGACATTCAATGTATGGACTTTCCAAACGAAACTCTGTACAGACTTGATCAGATCAAGACAACTGAATGTGTGGACTTCCAGTGTGTAGACTTGACGATGTACAGGCTTGATCGATGCAACGTCTGTACAGACTTGCTCAACCAGTCCGATGTATAGACATGGAAAACTAATGACAATGTACAGACTTTGGCAAGGCATCGATGTACAGACTTTCAACGTTCCAGCTAGAGGATGTATAGACTTTACCCAGTGCAGGCTACAGTGAATGAATGTATAGACTTAAAAGTCTCCCTGGCTGTACAGACTTAGTCACAGGCTGAACAGTCGAATGTATAGACATGCTTCCACCGACCAGTGTATAGACTTTGTAGACATGAGACGCTGAATGAGACGGTGGCTGAAACGGACAATGTACAGACTTGCTATAACAGTCCGATGTATGGACTTTGCCCAATGCCTGAGACGCTAACAGAGACAGACGATGTTCAGACTTGTTGAAGACCGTTGTACAGACTTCATCAATGAGACGCTCGCTGTACAGACTTGGCATCGACCAATGTGTAGACTTGACAATGCTGAATGAACGAATGAGCAATGTATAGACATTGGGTGTCACACTGTGCAGACTTCACGATGTATTGACTTGAGTGTTCGTGTGAGCTGCACTGTATAGACTTTACCAAAATGCCTAAGACGCTGCATGAGACACACGACAGGCAGACAGTGTATAGACTTCACTCTGGGGGCGTCGACCCATCAGAGAGGAGGGTCGACCCACTGCTGTCCAGACTACACAAGGAGAGGTATAAATTCTATGTTTATGCTGCAATGCACTGTGTAGACCTGTGAGTATGTGCATAACAATATATATACATAGATAACCTGATAAAAATAGTTTCATCAAAATAATAACAGTTGCCAATCAATCAAAACAAGCTGTTGCCAATGAATTAAAACATATTGTCAACATCATCAACACAAAGGGGTCACAACAATCTCCCCCTTTTTGATGATGGCAACACCCTATAATATAGAATAGCTACATCCTGTTGTACAGATGCATTTTTGATGAAGGACATATTTTGTTTTTCAGATTTGTCATGCAGATGCTATGTATTTGTCATGCAGATGCTATGTATGACATGCTGAGACATGAACACAACTCTCTGCTTACAAGATCTCCCCCTTTGCCATAGACATGATGCATACACTTCCCTGGAATGAATTCATCAAATAGACAACATATTCTCCCCCTTTGCCATCAACAAAGAAGAGGGAAATAAGATGCAAGGGAAGGAACAAGAAGAATCAGCTGACTGACATTCTTAGCAAGTAGTTTAGAAATTAAGCAGCTAAAGCACAGAGCCTTCAGTCATAAGAATTTAGAAACTGCTTAGAAATTGAGGTTCTGGTTTAAAGGTTATAAAGATGAGAGTTCATGCACTACATTTATTGGATAAGGTAGGTGTGCATGATAAAACAATAAACCAGAGTATCTTATATTTACATGAGAGATTCAGTTTCAGAATATCTTTTTGCTGAAGGAACTCTGTACAGAAAATGAGTTAAGAGAAACCAGGTCATGTATTGAAATTAAACAGTTGACATCCATGATAATTCTTTGAAGGAACAGTATTTTCACTATGAGTTCATTTTGGGCAGTCAGGTGCCATTTATCTTTTTACTTAAGGGTATGCGTTTATCAGACGTCAATACCCCTAGATACTCAACATGATGGACCATTCTGCTATGATCAAACTCAATATAAGTGATTTACATCTTTTTGCTTGAGGGTACACGTTTATCAGACGCCAGTTACCCCCAGATACTCAATGAAACCACCCTACTGTTTGGATCATTTTATACAGAGATAGCTAATACACCTCATGACATGAGTGTTTTCCACTTCTTTGATGGATCACTCAGTTTCTCAGTGATTTACCAGTCATTGCTCTGCCAA
Organism: Amorphophallus konjac; assembly: GCA_022559845.1. Classification (NCBI taxonomy): domain Eukaryota; kingdom Viridiplantae; phylum Streptophyta; class Magnoliopsida; order Alismatales; family Araceae; genus Amorphophallus; species Amorphophallus konjac. Next base: position 227,806,967 of record CM040128.1, on the reverse strand, counting down.
TGCTATTTTTCAATTTATTTTTAATATTTTTCAATATCTTTCTTAGCTCTCCTTTATTTGTTTCAGAATGAATTGTTTAAGGACAATACACACACTTAGTTTCTCTAACATGATTTCAGATGAGTTTTCAGATTTCAGATATAACTAACTTTGTCTAACATGAAATAAGATGATGGTTGAGTGATTTATCAATTTTCAGCATCCTTATTTACTGATTGTAGTCTTTCAACTCTAAAGATTATTAAATTTAAACCATTAAGTCAGTCTTTAAGCAATTACCGTCCTTATGAGGGAAGAGGTCTGTTTTCTATTGCTTAATGTTAGAACTGATTAAAAAATTGCCATACTGTCAGACTCAATCATTCAGAGTCAAGGATTGAATAGACAGCGTCGACGCTGGGAGTTCAAGGCGTCTACGCAACAATTGAAGAGGCAACAGTATAAGACACTGAGATAGTGTCAGTGCGTCGACTCCACGCTATTGCAGCGTCAACTCATCAGAATAATGAAACAGATATATTCACAGATCTAGTTCACTGCGTCAACGCCACAGTATAGCAGCGTCGACGCAGTAGTTCACCTTGAAATTCTGACAAGACTCCCCTTGTCTATATGCATGCATTTTTTTGCAAAAGATGACTGATCAAATGATTTTTGAAGTTCATGCTGATTCAGACTGCACTATCATGCAGTATGACCACCAGGGTAATGCAGAGAAATGTAGTGTAAAACAGTTCTATATGCATGTGATTTTAGACACATTCATGACTAAATGATATGCAGTGATGATTATGAGAAAACAATATGAGTGTCTTGCATGATCATGAGTCTGTTGCACCAATCAACCTTCACAGATTTTTATACAAGCTATTATATGCAAGTCGAAATCAGAAATTTTATTCATCATGCTGAAACTTACACAGGCCAAGTTCTCTTCTAAGAAATTTAAACTTTTCATTTCCAAGTAGCTTAGTAAAGATATCAGCAATTTGTTTGTCTGTTTCAATGAAATTCAGTTCAATTTCCTTCTTTTTCACAGCATCTCTCAGAAAATGATGTTCTATCTCTATATGCTTAGTCTTTGAATGGTGAACAGGATTTTTAGCAAGGCATATGGCACTAGTATTATCACATAAAATTGGAATACATTTCATTTTTATCTGATAATCATCTAGTTGGTGCTTGATCCATAGTACTTGGGCAGCACAATTACCAACTGCAACATATTCAGCCTCAGCTGTAGACAAGGCTACAGTGTGTTGCTTCTTAGATGCCCAAGATACTAGACAGCCACCAAGGAATTGACAATAGCCACTAGTGCTTTTTCTATCTACTCGACACCCAGCATAATCAGCATCAGTGTAAGCTAGAAGCTCTAACTCACACCTAGCAGGATACCATAATCCTAGCTCTTGGGTGCCTAGCAGATATCTAAAAATCCTTTTTACTGCTTTAAGATGAGTTTCTTTAGGACTGGCCTGAAACCTAGCACATAATCCTACAGCAAATTGAATATCAGGCCTAGATGCTGTCAAGTAGAGAAGGGATCCGATCATACCTCTGTATAGCTTTTGATCAACAGGTTTACCTTTAGTGTCTTCATCCAAGCTTGTAGAGGTACCCATTGGAGCAGCTATCTCATTGAGGTTGTCCATCTTGTATTTCTTGAGTAGATCCCTTGTGTACTTGGACTGAGTGATAAACATTCCATCCTTTGTTTGTGTAACATGCAGTCCAAGAAATAATTTAAGCTCACCCATTGAGCTCATTTCAAACTCATTAGTCATTATTTTAGAAAATTCCTAACACAGTTTGGGGTTAGTTGACCCAAAAATAATGTCATCCACATAAATTTTTACAATAAGAATGTCAGAATGACTTACCTTTGTAAACAAGGTCTGATCAACTACTCCTCTAGTGAAATTTTGATCAGTAAGGAACTTGCTCAACCTGTCATACCAAGCTCTGGGAGCTTGCTTAAGACCATAGAGAGCTTTATTTAATTTGTAAACATGATTAGGGAAATCTAGACATTCAAACCCAGGGGGCTGTCTTACATAGACCTCCTCACTAATTTCCCCATTCAAGAATGCAGATTTTACATCCATCTGCTGGAGGATTATTCCTAGGGAGCATGCCTAAGCCAATAAAATCCTAACAGCTTCTAATCTGGCTACAGGGGCAAATGACTCTTCAAAGTCAATACCAAACTACTGGTTATACCCCTGAGCAACAAGTCTTGCTTTATTTTTAACAATATTCCCTAATTCATCAGATTTATTCCTGAATACCCACTTAGTCCCTATGACTGTTCCATGATCAGGAGGTGGGACCAAGTGCCACACCTTGTTCCTGTCGAACTGATTAAGCTCCTCATGCATGGCATTAGTCCAATGCACATCCTTGAGGGCACAGTCAATGGACTTGGGTTCAATTTGAGAGACAAGAGCATATGTATTTAATTCATCCTGAATTCTAAAGTGACCTCTAGTCCTAGGGGGATCATTCAGATTGCCAATGACATTATTCACAGGGTGATCTTTAAGATATCTGATATTAACAATCTGAGTTTCAGGAATTTCACTTACCTCCCCCTGAACTTCAAATTCTTCTTCATTCTGCTCTTCTTTTTCTTCCTCACCATCAGACTGGTCTGCAGAGTTATCATCTTTTAAAATGTTCCCATCTTCATTCCTGCAATGACCATGGTTAGTTTCCATCAAGGATTCATCAAAGATAATGTGTGGAGATTCTTCAACAATTTTTGAGTTTAAATTGAACACTCTATAAGCCCGAGTGTTTTCAGAATAACCGAGGAAGATTCCTGGTTCACATTTTGGCTCAAATTTATCAAGGTCCCTCTTGTCATTTATATGTATAAAACATTTACAACCAAAGACCTTGAAGTGCGCGATTGAAGGTTTCTTACCTCTCAAAATCTCATAAGGGGTTTTCTGGGTGGAAGGTCTTACCATTGCCCTGTTAATTACATAACAGGCTGTGTTGACTGCTTCAGCCCAGAATTTTCTTGGCAGTTGACCTTCAACTAAAAGAGTTCGGCCCATCTCCACTAGAGTTCTGTTCCTCCTCTCAACAACACCATTCTGCTCAGGTGTCCTGGGTGAGGAGAACTTATGATGAATCTGTTAGCGCAGCAAGAGTGATATAGAAGGGGGGGATGAATAGATCACTCCCTATTTAAACAACTTCAGCGGAAAATCACTCCTTCGAAAATCACTCTACCGAATATAGCTAAACAAAATAGCCAATGCAGTGAGCAACTAAGACAGAGTAATAAGATGCGATTAGAATAGGCCGTCCACACACAAGCACACTGCCAAGCAGATAGAGAGCATCAACGATTGCAGCAAACCACAGAGGAGACAAGAGATTTTAAGGTGGTTCGATTGTAGTCCACAATCTACATCCACCCCTCACTCCAACTAGAGTAAGGATTCCACTAGCTAATGCTAGAAACCTGCAGACTCAGTCTGCGAACAATGTGCTGCTACACAGCTTGAATAATCAAGGGAAACAAACCCCTCAACCAAACTCTGCTACCCACAGAGCTTGGAACCTGTTCCAGCTACCAGCTAGAACAGAACCGGAGATAGCTCTCCCTTCCTCCAACCTGGAGGGAACCTACTAATGACAACCCGTCACTAGCAGAACTAGAGATCTACGATCTCTCTTCCTCTGCAGCCCAGAGGGAAACCGGAGTAACACTCCCTTCCTCCAAACACCGGAGGGTAACAACTCGAGATCAGATATGTGAAGAAATAAAAGGAAAAAATAGAAATGCAAACAAGAACAACGATGAACACAAATCGTTTCAGAAAAATCAAATACAAATGTAGCTTCCGAAGAAGCATATTAGGCTCTTCTCTCTCACTCAGACTTTTCTCTCACAGGACTGCTCTCTAATCTTTTCTCTCTATCTTCTTTCTGGAACGTGGAGGCTCTCTCTCTTTTCTTCTTCTGCTCAGGAATTCTACTCTTAGGCTTTTTCTCCAGTTCACTCCATCTCTTCGCAGAGGGCACCTTTTATATGGCTTTTGACCTGAGTTTCAGGCTTTCACACGAGGGAGTCTCGTTCCCTCCCTTTCCAGAGCCTTCTCGGATCACGTGCCAGGTATCATCCTTGGTTCACGTGCCCAATCATTGACCTATATCACCTGCAGGCTGAGACAAAGAATTGTGATTAGTTAGTTCAGTCAGATACGAATGTATAGACTTTAAGATATCAGATTAAGCAAGTGTGTACACTGAGGGAGTGTATAGACTTGTGAGACTTCAAGCAAACTCAGTGTATAGACTAGCTGAAGAATGCATTAGCACAAAGGATGAAATGTGTGGACTTCTGTGAAGTGTATGAGGCCCTTCGAGTGTATAGACTCAGGGATGCCAAATAGGCAAGTGTGTCACAGTGTGAGAGTGTATAGAGTTGAGGCTTTTCAGTGAGCTTAGTGTATGGACTTGAAGTGCAACAGTATGCACTGTATGGACTTCAATGAATAGACGATGATATATAGACTTCGAAGAGAACAAAGCTTGAAGGCATCAAATGTGTAGACATTGAAACAGCAGTTAAGCAAGTGTTTCAAATGAGAGAGTGTATAGACTTGCAGGTTAACTGAGTGTACAGACTTCAACAGTTAGCCAACGAGTGTACACACTTCATTTTGAAGAGGATGCACAATAGAATAAAGGTATGAAAGTTGTGCGATGTACAGACTTTCTCTGCTTAAAGTAATGTATAGACTTCAGCCAAAAGCCAATGTATGGACTTGGCGTTTTGAAGCATGCAGGCTGTATCTGCTTGAACACTTGCAAGCAGTGTATACACTTCCTATATGAAGAGCTATGCGATGTATAGACTTAACCAGACTTCACTCGATGTACAGACTTCAAAGTGCAACGTAGGTAAAAGGCTGCCAATGTACAAACTTTGGTAAAGGCATGAGACGTTCTCAAGACGATGAAGTCTGTACATACTTTACAGTAAATGGATGCTCAGTGAGACGCAAGTTGAGACGATGAGCAGTGTATACACTTTGATGCCCAACAGCGATGTATAGACTAGCAAGTGAGACGCTTAGTGAGACGGTGAGCAGTGTATACACTTAGCCTGATGTATAGACTCTGAATTGTGAAAGCAGACTGTATAGACTTGGAGTGTTCGAGGACCATTGTATAGAGTTGGAATGTTTGAGCCAATGTATAGACTTCTGCAGGGCTGCCAGTGTATCGACTTGTACAGTGCAGCGACTGTACAGACTTTGAGGCCGAAGACAGTGTGTAGACTTGAGACGCTCGAGGCCACTGTATAGACATTCAGATAAACAGGCTACAGTCCTGTTGTATGGACTTGAATAGAAAGGGCCAGTGAATGGACTGACTAAGCTGATTAATGTACTGAGGGGTCGACTCATCAGCAAGGAGGGGTCGACCCACCACTGTTCAGACTATGCAGACAGAGTGTAGACAGAGTCAAGTAGAGCATATTATCTGACAACCATATGAATAGCACTCATTAACATGATGAAACATGAATTAATCTAGAGATAGAAGATTGATTTATAGTGTGAGACATCATCAAAACCGTAGGGATGCAACAGAATCTCATTTGACTTGCAAAATTCTTCAAAGTGTGAGTTTTCAAACTCACCTCCATGATCAGTCAAAATATTTTCAATTTTTTGATTTATTCTTATACAGAACTCCTGAAATTCTGAGAATGCATCATTCTTATATACAGAAAAAATACCCAAGTATACCTAGAAAAATCATCTACTAAGACAAACCCATACCTCTTCCCTGATAAACTGACAGACCTGGTTGGCCCAAATAGGTCCATGTGTATCAGTTCATAAGGTTTAGTGGATAGGTTTTCTGTCCTAGATTTGAATGATTTTCTAGTCAACTTGGACTGAATGCATGCATTACAAAATTTATTTTCCTTTTTAAAAGAGACTTCAGGGAGTCCTCTAACCATGCTATGCTTGTTTAGTTTATGCAGAACAGTATAACTCGCATGGCCTAACCTACGATGCCATAAAAATGCTAAATCTTCTCTACTGGCAGTAAGACATAGGTTAGAATGTTGAATATCATCTAAATCTATCATGTATGTGTTATTTATTCTTTTTTCAGAAAATTTGACAATATCAGAATCAGGTTCAAAAACCTTACAGCATTGAGAATCAAATAAGACTTTATGTTCCTTATCACACAACTGGCTAATACTGAGTAAATTATAAGCTAACCCTTCAACCAGCATAACATCATCAATGCAGCAGGTAGAACACTTACCTACCTTACCTGATCCAATGATCCTACCCTTTGTGTTGCTTCCAAAGGTGACAAGGCCTCCTAGCTTTTCAGTCAACATGCAGAACTTGGCCTTATCTCTTGTCATATGCCTGGAGCAGCCACTGTCCAAATACCACAAGTTGCTCTTGGCTGCCAGGCATACCTGCACACATAATTAGGGCAAAGAGTTTGGAACCCAAGACTGATTGGGCTCCAATGCAGATGAAGTGCAAGTAAAGAAAGAAAGCATGTCTTTGGGAATCCACATTTGTTTAAAAGAACTTTGTTCAGTGGATTTTGCGGATTTCCTTCTGTCATTTCTTCTCTTATTTTTGTTGTTCTTCCTTTTATTCGCACCAACAGAGTTATTCACAGAATTGTTGTTATTGTGCCAATGCTTCAGCCAAGTGGCATTCATAAAGTTTTGATCAGGGTAATATTTGGGTTGGCTGTAAGATTGGAAGTTCCAGGTTGTTCGACTACCATACCCATTACCCTAATTTCTGACATAGGGTCTGTAAAATTGTGTAGGTTGTTGAACATACCCTGTATGCATCCCTTGAGTTCTAGTCCACCCAAACCCATTAGGATAGATTGACTGTGTGGGGTAGTAGGACTGGACTCTAGGTGGATTAAATTTGTTGGGCTGACTCCTGAAAGCATTTTGTCTTCCCTGCACTCTTGACCCTGCTGACCTGTTCATAGGTTTTTGTTGGGTCTTTTTCTGTGATGGTGATGGTGAAGACTTTTTGGCATTGACATGGGGCTTATTTACCTGAGCAGGCTGACCCCTAGCCTTGGGTTGAGCACTAGAGCTAGGTTTGGAAGTGCCAATTCTACTAGGCTCACCAACTTTCTGTTTGCCCTTCTCCTCTGCATTAGGCTTTTTCAGATTTACATTAGTGTTCACAGCATTATTAGAATTCATGTTAATCAGACATCCTCTCTCCTTTTGTGCAACGAAGGAAATAGTTTTCATTCCAAAGCTCTTAGTTGCACTAGAGTTAAATCCTAGGCCCTCTCTCCTGAAATTGACCTTCGACCCCAATAGAGCATTTAAATTTTCAGATCCTTGGGTCATTTTCTCAATGGTTTTCAGCTTATCCTCGTTGTATTTCTGAATTTCATCAATAGACTTTTTCAATTCATTATTTACATTGAGGACAGCTTCATATTTTTCAGAGATAATTTTTATCTCACTTTCATAATTCTGAATTTTCAATTTCCATGCATCAATTTCATTGTCTAATCTCACATTTTCTTCCTTAGAGGTTTTCAGTTCTTTCTTGATTTCTTCAAATTCAGAACATGTGAGTTTCAGCTTACTGTTCTCATTCTCTAAGCATGCAATTTTATCAGACAATGAAGTATCATTTTGCATGATGTTAATTTTTATTCGTAGATGCCTGTTTTCTTTTCTAACATCATCTACTCTATCAGCAAGTTCGTTATAAGCATCCATCCAATCAGCAATAGTAAAGTTTTCAAAACGAGAGGATACCTCATCAGATTCTTCCTCTCTATCTTCTGAGCTGGTTGCCATGAGACAGATTGGCTTCTCAGCTTCAACTTCACTGTCCGAAGTGTTGCTCAAGGATCCCTCGTCCTCATCACTCCAGGTACTCACCATAGCTTTCCCTCTTGTGTTCTTTTTCTTGGGCTTGTCCTTGAGGTTCTGATTTGTCGGACATTCAGCTTTAAAGTGACCAGCCTTCCTGCATTGATAGCAAACATTAGTTTCAGCTTTCTTTACAGGGTTTGATTTGTACCTTGTGTCTCGGCGGCCACCACTGGGATTTCTTCGACTGAATCTTCTTCCTTCTTTCTTGAGAAAACGCCGAAATTCCCTAGTAATCATAGCCATATCATCATTTGCCATTTCTTCTTCAGACAGGCTCTCTTCAGTTGATGATCCATTGGGGCTGGATCGATTGGATTTGCTAGCACCAGCCTTCAGAGCTATTGGCTTCCTCTTTCTATCAGCCTCCTCTATCTTCGGCAGATTTATCTCATATGCCATTAGAGATCCGATAAGCTCATCTGCCCTTGTATTGTGCAAATCTCTTGACTCATCCATAACGGTGGCCTTGTGTGCCAAATTGGAGTCAAGGATCGCAGGATCTTCCTGACTATATCATACTCAGAATACTTCTTCCCGAAACCTCTGAGACCATTTGTGATAATAGTCAACCGAGCATACATTTCTTTGATCGTCTCATTAGGCTTCATCTTGAAAGCCTCGTATTCTGAAACCAGTAGATTAGTCTTGGTCTCTCTGACTTGTGAAGTCCCCTCGTAGATGACTTCAAGTGCATCCCACATTTCCTTCGCTGAGGAGCAGGCAGATATTCGTGAGAACTCGGTGGGATGCTGAGAACACTGGATTGCATTGATTGCACTCCAATTGAGCGTGGACCTTCTAATTTCCTCCTTGGTCCATACATCTTCATTAGGGGACAGCTCGAAAGGTCCCTTGCTAACCACCTTCCAGATTTCATAGTCTTTAGCTCTTAAGAATACCTGCATACGGTGCTTCCAGTATGCGTAGTTGGTTCCATCGAAGTACGGGGGCTTGGATGTGGAGTGTCCTTCAGCTATCATCCCTCTTCCGTCCATCTGTGCTTATCCTCTTCGGGCGGTAAGTCCCTGTAGAATAGTCTAGCTCTGATACCAAGTGTTGGAGTTAGATGGAAGGCTCTTTCGCCACAGAATGTGGATCTAGAGGGGGGTTGAATAGATCAACAGGCTAATTTAAAATTTATGCCTAGATTCAAATGCGGAATTAAAAGAACACTGGACAACCACAGTCAAAGCACCGAGTGATGGAAACAATATATGTTAAACAGACAAGCAAACACACGAGAGGCACAAAGACTTTTAGGTGGTTCGATCAATCCGACCTACGTCCACCCCACATTCAACTCGAATGTGGATTACTGCTGATACACAGCTTCAATCTGCTGGGCACTACAGCTTGCCAACAACAGCTGGGGCTTACAGCTTATCCCGACTAGAGGAACACCTCTGCAACAGCTGAGCTTCACAGCTTGCTCCGCTGGGCACTACAGCTTAGCCGACCAGAGGTATCACCTCTGCACACCGCTGCCTCACAGCTTGACACCGCTGACTAACAGCTTGATCGAACAAGAGTTTTCAAAGGAAAAATAACAAGACTGAAAAGCAAGAAAAACACAATCGAATGAAAGAACATCAAAACAACTGTAGCTTAAAGTGAGCAATATCAGCTCTGGTATCTGGACCAAGACGCTGATTCACAAGCTCTCATATCACTCTCTCAACTCATTTCTTCTCACTTTCTTCTTCTCTCTTTTTCTTCTTCTCTGTTTTCTTTCTTCTCACTGTGGATCGATGGCTCTCTGCTGTATATACTTTTCTTCTCTTCAGTCGATCCTTTTCCATCTGAAGATGAAGGCTTCATTATATACTGTCAGCAGGTGGATGAGGGCGCGTGTCTTTCACATTTCCCGCCCAGAGAATTCACCAGAACCGAGGCAATTCCATCCACGTGTCAGCACCTGATCACCCCATCCTCTTGGGATCACGAGCCATGTCAGCAATCTCAGTAGCAGATCCCTGTCAGACAGATTATAGGATTATCAGATTAAGTGAAGAACTCTGTATAGACTTATAAGATGAACTGCATTGTATAGACTGCATTGTATGGACTTGTGAATTCGAATGCAGTGTACAGACTCTGCTCAATGTATAGACTTCATCTATGTGAAGCATCTGCTGTACAGACTTCATATGTGAAGCAGCTGCTGTACAGACTTCCTGAAGTGTGAAGGAGTTGAGTGTATAGACATCATCATGTGAAGACTTGAACAAGGCATGTATAGACTTCACATCGTGAAGCAATGTATATACTTAGCTGAAGAAACTCTGTACAGGCTTGACCAAGGCAAGACAATCAAGTGTATAGACATCCACAATGTACAGACTTAATGGATGATGCAAGGCAAACAAATGTATAGACATTCAATGTATGGACTTTCCAAACGAAACTCTGTACAGACTTGATCAGATCAAGACAACTGAATGTGTGGACTTCCAGTGTGTAGACTTGACGATGTACAGGCTTGATCGATGCAACGTCTGTACAGACTTGCTCAACCAGTCCGATGTATAGACATGGAAAACTAATGACAATGTACAGACTTTGGCAAGGCATCGATGTACAGACTTTCAACGTTCCAGCTAGAGGATGTATAGACTTTACCCAGTGCAGGCTATAGTGAATGAATGTATAGACTTAACAGTCTCCCTGGCTGTACAGACTTAGTCACAGGCTGAACAGTCGAATGTATAGACATGCTTCCACCGACCAGTGTATAGACTTTGCAGACGTGAGACGCTGAATGAGACGGTGGCTAAAACGGACAATGTACAGACTTGCTGTAACAGTCCGATGTATGGACTTTGCCCAATGCCTGAGACGCTAACAGAGACAGACGATGTTCAGACTTGCTGAAGACCGTTGTACATACTTCATCAATGAGACGCTCGCTGTACAGACTTGGCATCGACTAATGTGTAGACTTGACAATGCTGAATGAACGAATGAGCAATGTATAGACATTGGGTGCCACACTGTGCAGACTTCACGATGTATTGACTTGAGTGTTCGTGTGAGCTGCACTGTATAGACTTTACCAAAACGCCTAAGACGCTGCATGAGACACACGATAGGCAGACAGTGTATAGACTTCACTCTGGGGGCGTCGACCCATCAGAGAGGAGGGTCGACCCACTGCTGTCTAGACTACACAAGGAGAGGTATAAATTCTATGTTTATGCTGCAATGCACTGTGTTGACCTGTGAGTATGTGCATAACAATATATATACATGGATAACCTGATAAAAATAGTTTCATCAAAATAATAACAGTTGCAAATCAATCAAAACAAGCTGTTGCCAATGAATTAAAATATATTGTCAACATCATCAACACAGAGGGGTCACAACAAGCTACTGTTCGTGTCTCTGCCCCGACCAACGCCGACGATCAGGGAAATCAGTAAAATTCTGGCTTCATCCTGATCAAATCATGAAGAATTTCCCACTAGTTTCATCCTCAACGAAAATCTAGAGTGATCACAGCGCCCAGATAAGCAAGTGTCTATCCAGAAGCGTAGAGGGTGGCAGATTCGGCACCGACTTCCGTTCTTTACGTTTAGCTCAATTTTTCCCCACCCCGCTTGGCCGGCTGAAGGCCCCTCCCTGTGTAGAGGTAGTATTGGTTGTAATCTCATAATCCCCACCCCGAGATCCCCCCCCCCCTTGCATGGGGTGTAGTTCATGTAATTATTAAGTCACAGGTTTGAAGCATCATCGACGCGGCGTGCGGGTGCGTGCCCACGCCTCCCCGCTCGACATCGTCTCCGGCCGAGATCGACGTATTCATGCTGATCAGGTGAGCTCCTGAACACCTTTCATTACTGAGATTTAATTGCTTAGTTTAGTATTGCTTTTAGTTGCTCCGTCGGCGGTGAGAGAGTGTCCGGTCTCAAATTGCCATCAAATTGAGTGACCACCACGGGGCGAGTTGTGAGAGCGACCACTTAACCCACGCCCTTGGCGTACCTGCCGCCCATGAATTGGGCATCCCTGGCCCATTTGGGGTCCTCCATAAGTTAGCCAACCATTGGAGTATCAAGGTCCCGACTCGGACCCTCTCTGTCATCGCTAAGTCACCTACGGGCACTAGTGTGTGCTTCGTGATCGTGTTCACTAATGTGAGTCCGCTGCGCAATTTGATTGCTTGCAATATAGGTCCATAGGTGGTCTCACATCAAGTGGTATCAGAGCAATTTCACAACTTATCTCTATCAAGTTGGTCCTAGGGCATGTTTATGCATTTAGAGTCCTCGGTTGCATCTCTTTGTCCACTAGCATGGCCACCTCATACCGACCTTACCCATTGGTCCTCTCCATGAGTTCAAACCCCCAAGAGAAGCCCACCACCAACACACATAACCTCCATGGCCATGTTGAATACCTCATGGGAACCATGAACAATGCCTTTGATCTCCTAGATAGCATAAAAGGTCAACTTACCCAATTAGGTGACAATGGGTCCACCCCAAGGGTGGACGATAGAATGGTCCCCCTCCCACTTCCCGCCTTTGATGGAACCTCTCCTAGAGAATATTTAGATTGGGAAGCTACATTGGACAAGTACTTCACTTGGTATCCGATGTCCGAGGATGAAAAGGCTTGGGTTGCCAAAATGCAACTTACCAAACGAGCTCAAACTTATTGGTTACAAATTGTCAGGTTAAGAATACTTAGAAGGGAAGCTCCCATCACCACTTGGAGGGACATGAAGGAACAACTTAGGGCTAAATATGTTTCCCCCTCCTACTCGAATCACCAAAGCCTAAGGAGCACTTCAACTCCTTCACCCCCTCCTGGCCAACCCAGGACCCTAATCCCCCATTCCCCACCACTTCCCACCTATCCTATCCCGACCACCACATCTACACCCTACCTACAAGTCCTCACCACAACCATAGCTCCACAAACCCAATTGGGCCCCATGACCACCCCTCCACCTAGGCCCACGATGACCACAACCCCCCAACCCAAATTCCCCCACCAAACCCATATCCCACAAGCCCCCTTGAACCCCACCACTATCCCTCCCTCACCCCCAAAGAAAGATGCACCTCCCAAGGTCAACCAACCTAAACCCCCTCACCCAACCCACCTCCCGCTTCCTACACCAATCTTTCCCCAACCTAGTCCTCCACTACTTCCCCTTCCTATCCCAACCCAAGTCCACCCTTGCCCACCACCCCGAGTGCGTCATGCGCCGGCTTTCACAAAACCACCCACCATAGATCCTCATACCCCATTAGCATTAGAAGTTGTGGCCCACACACACACTCAAGTAGAGAAGGATGTCAATCCGGATCCACCTCCCACCATTGTGGAAATTCAAGAGCCCCCAATCCCACCATTCTTCCCTAGTCCGACTCCTCACGAGCCACACATCCACACACTTGGCACCCCCACCATGAATGAGGCCATACTCCAATGGCTTAAACGAGGACCCACCCTTCCTAGCTTACCCCCACCTCTCTCACCTTTGGGATATCCATCCCAAATTGTCCCCCTCCACTCCTATCACACCATAATCCAATCCTACTATGAGGTAGAAGGTTGGGATGATCTCCTCAAAGGGCTAGAGTGGCAATTAGACTTGACTTCTTTGTTGACCCTAGGGGCGGACCGACCCAAGAGCCTTGACCTCATCCATCCATGCATTGGGTCTATCACCTCGGTTTGCACTATTGGTTGCTACACTAGTGACCTCCTTTTCCTTCTCCCCATAGTGGAAGAGCCCATCCCGGTCCACTCCCCTACCATTGTGATTCCTAGAACCTTGACCAAACAACCCACCCCATACACCGGCCCAACCATTTCACTAGAAGAAGGCGACTCACCACCATATGAGGATCTTGAGGACATGGAGTACCCCTATCTAGGTGACCCTTACCATGATCCCTTCGACCCTTTCCTATGGGAACCTAGATCTCTATGTAACCCACTCACCTTATTCACCACCCACCTTACCCTACTCTTACCGCCCATGTTAACACAAACCCCTCCCTTCCTAGAATCGGGTTACACCAAGGGAGCCTTGACCACAGGTAACATACACCTTGGGATTGATGAATTGCCTCACTCCATGATGTCCCCCTTCTTAGATCCCTTTGATCCATACGAGTGGAAGCTCAAGGGCCACCCCACATCCATGCACATGGAAGTCATCTCTAGGATAGAAATGCATGTGCCTGGGCATACCGCACCACTTGACATGATTCATAAGTCGGGTCTATTCATTCATATCACCCAAAAATTTAAAGTAAGAAGCATGAGTGGTCCATATTTGGGTGTAATGGCCCTCCTTCATTCATCATGAGTCTTAAGCATGTTAAGAGTATTCATGGATGCCCCGGTCCTCCCAAATCATTCGATGTCCTCATAACATCAATGCACGATAGGTCTATATGTGGTTGCCCTGGACCACCTTTGCACACCACGCATTGCCCAGTCACACCGCATCATTGTGCATGGCATATAAGCAAGTATCAAGCAACAAGTGGTGAGATTCACAAGAAGCGAGCGCAAACTCGTAAGCGCCACTTGGAATTCCAAGTTGGCAACTTGGCGATGATGGCTTTAGGATGGCTCTACCTTAGGGCCACCTCCAAATGGAGGGCACGATAACTTGGACCTTGCCAAGTTCCGAGTGGCTTTGGCAACCCGGCTTATGGGTTGGACTTTCGAATGGGTTTTGGGATTCACCCCACTTCCCACGTGGCGGATCCTGCACCCTCTAAGGGCATCGTGGTGGATCCTAGTTAGTGCCTTGAGCTTACACTTATCCTTGCGAGAGACACCCTCGGGGTGCCACCCCAAATTATCCTGAGAGTCCGACGTGAGCACACGGCGGTAATAGTAGGCAAGCAAGATCTCATCGCCAGCATGAGAGTGTGTCCGAGCCACTTTGAAAAGTTGAAGCGCCATTCCCCGGCTACGGCCGCGGGTTGAGTTCGGAGATCATGGCACGCTTTGAGCTGCATTTGGTACACTACTTCCCCAGTGGACCCATACTCGACGGGGTCAAGTTTCCCCACCCCGGGGGTATGATGGGGACATCCCCAACCACTTCACTTTTTGGGATACTCTTGTTGCTCGCCATCAGCACATCATCATTTGTGGCTGTTAATCTTGAGTCATAGCATGTAATTTATATTTCATTTGAGTCATGTATGTGTAATCTTTCTTTATTTGAGTTAGTTAATAGGTTAATGGGTCAGTTTGTTAGTCAATTGGGCCCAACTAGTGGGCTAGGCTCAAGGGCGCCCCTCCCTTGGAGTTATTGGTCATTTACTTATTTGTCAAGGTTATTTTGGTCTTAGGAAAAGTATGGAGTCTATAAATAGTCCCTCCTCTCTCTCATTTGTAACAACTTTTGATGATCAATACAAAATCAAGTGTGTTTAGTGTCATTGGAGAGGATTCTCCACTTCTCTCTATCTCTCTATTGGGGTGGATTCCCCTTCTCTCTCTATCTCATTTCTCTCTCTTCTCTCTCTCTTCAAGGAGGAGGGCGCCCCCCTCTCTCTCTCCTCCCCTCCCTCTCTCTCCTCCATATCATCAACTCTCTCTCTCCCCCTCATTACTCATCCTCACTACTTCCCATAACCCCTCATTACTACCCCCTAGTTCCAAGACAACTCCACCCAATCCACACCCCACCCTCCAACCCCCAACTACCCACTACCCTTCCCTAAGCATCTCCCCACCTTCCCAAGGCACCTCTTCCCATCCCCAAGACCACCATTGATCACCCTCCATTAAGGAAAATTCAAACTCACATTCCCTCCACCCGCTTGTGTCCCCCCTCACCTTCCCCCTCTCCCTCCAAGCCCCAAATTCGCAGCTCCTCTCTCACCCATAGCAAACACCCCCTTCCATCCCCCATTCTCTTCTTCCCACACCTTAGAACACCCCCTCCCAGGCCCCCTCACAACTAGGGGTCACTCCCACACCTATTCACCCCATCTCTCCTTCCCACACCTTAGAACACCCCCTCCCAGGCCCCCTCACAACTAGGGGTCACTCCCACACCTATTCACCCCATCTCCCCTTCCATATAACCCATTTCCCCCATCATCATCAACCTACAGTTCACTATTTGGAGGCAGCAAAGAAGCTACTGGTTGCAAAGGCTGTCCCATCGTCTCCTCATTGAACCTGGTGACAAGTCTTATATTGCTGGAATCATCTTCAAGTCGACTTTCCAACGGTGGTGGTCCCGCCGACTTCCAAGGTCAGAGCTGTTCGGAGGAGGCGATCTACTACGACTGCGCAAGACTTCTCAGGCAGAGGACCAGAACCTGAGTGGAAGCTCTTTCACGGCAATTCTAGCGTGAATCTAGGCGAGAGTTCTTCTACAAACTTCTTCCTAGACCTGTTGACTTCCAGGATCAAGAAGCGGAACTCCGATTGGCGTCCGGAATCAAGAGTTATCAATTTCTTCCTCCTGGTGCCTGGTTTTGTTTCTTAGGACTCGACAACGAATCCATCGGTACCAGCTACGCTTGAATTGGAGCTTCAGAGCGCCCGTGGCACCATCGTCTTCCAACTGCTGAAGTATTGTGACAGCTGGACTAGCGACCTGAGCTTCTGTTCGTGTCTCTGCCCCGACCAGCACCGGCGATCAGGGAAATCAGTAAAAGTTTGGCTTCATCTTGATCAAATCACGAAGAATTTCCCACTCGTTTCATTCTCAACGATAATCCGGAGTGATCACAGCGTTCAGATAAGCAAGTGTCTGTCCAGAAGCGCAGAGGGTGGCAGATTCGGCACCAACTTTCGTTCTTTGCGTTTAGCTCGATTTTTCCCCACCCCGCTTGGCTGGCTGAAGGCCCCTCCCTGTGTGGAGGTAGTATTGGTTGTAATCTCATAATCCCCACCCCGAGATCCCCCCCTTGCATGGGGTGTAGTTCATGTAATTATTAAGTTGCAGGTTTGAAGCATCATCGACGCGGCGTGCGGGTGCGTGCCCACGCCTCCCCGCTCGACATCGTCTCCGATCGGGATCATCGTATTCATGCTGATCAGGTGAGCTCCTGAACACCTTTCATTGCTGAGATTTAATTGCTTAGTTTAGTATTGCTTTTAGTTGCTTCGTCGGCGGTGAGAGAGTGTCCGGTCTCAAATTGCCATCAAATTGAGTGACCACCGCGGGGCGAGTTGTGAGAGCGACCACTTAACCCACGCCCTTGGCGTACCAGCCGCCCGTGAATTGGGCATTCCTGGCCCATTTGGGGTCCTCCATAAGCTAGCCAACCATTGGAGTATCAAGGTCCCGACTCGGACCCTCTCCGTCATCGCTAAGTCGCCTACGGGCACTAGTGTGTGCTTCGCGATCGTGTTCACTAATGTGAGTCTGCTGCTCAATTTGATTGCTTGCAATATAGGTCCATAGGTGGTCTCACATCACCTTCCTTTTGAGTATTGACCTTAACTCCTAACAACATGTCCAGATTTTCTTGTCCATCAACAAATTTAGACAAAGAGTTCCTCAAGTCTTGGATTTCATATTCAAGAGAGGTAATTTGTAACTCATAACTGGCAATCTCTTGCTCACTGCAATTCACACATTCAGTTAGCACCTTGGTAGCAGTTTTATATTTCTCAATTTCATGTTCCAGATTGCTCAGTTTATCAGACTCTTCTATGTGAACAGACTTTCCTCTTTCTAATGCTACAAGTCTTTCAGACATAGCAGTGTTCAACAGTTTTAACTTTTCATTCTCCTTAGACAGAGCATCATTTTGAATTAACTCATCAAGAAGAGTCTGATCATCATTTGATATTTTTGGATTATCTGAAATTTCAGATTCTCTTTGCATATTTTCAATGTCTTTCTGAAGCTTTATGTTCATAGAAGTTATCACATCATATTTCTCAGCTATTAGACTCTTCTCGTCTTCAAGTTTTCTGAATTTCTTTTCATGATCAGTAATCTCATTTGCAAGTTCTTGTTTTTCAATTTTCAACAACCCAATTTGATCTTTAAGGATTTGAATATCAGAAAAACATGGATCATGAGATTGTGTCAACTCTAGACATTTTCTACAAGAAGAACTTGAACTTTCTAACCCAGTACCCTTTTTCAATTTTTTATACTGACTTCTTAACCTCTCATGTGACTCTAATAATTCAGCATATGAATTCTCCCAATCATCTAAAATATAGTTCTCAAAGGGATTTACCTCATCATCATCATCTTCTTAATTTTGGCAGCCACTTTGATTGCTTCTGTTAGCCATCATGCAGCTGTCCTCATTTCTCTTCTGAGCTCGCTTCAGCATATCCAGAATGTCTTTAGCTGAACTGCAAGCATGAAAGCAGGAATGTAAAGCCTTATCAGTAGCTGCTTTCATTAGATTCATAGCTATCTGATTCTCTTCATGCATTGATCTGTGACTGTCAATCCATTTGGACTTTTTCTTTGGTAATTTATGAGGATCGTGTGAAATTAACTTCCACAGATCAGGATTAACTGATATAACATAATTGTGCAGACTGACAGACCACACATTAAAATTTGAGCCGTTGAAAACTGGTGGATCACCCATGGAAACAGATCAGATTTAATGCAATAGGAATATTGATACACCAAAAGTAAAATAGCACCTAAGACTACAGGATCAGATCTGCAGGTCGCTGGACCTTCTATGTAGACACCCGCTCTGATACCAATTGATAGGGTGCTAGGCCCGGATACAGAGGGGGGGTGAATGTATCCCTCTACAAATATAGCCCAAATTAAACTCAGATATAGACACAGTTGCGAAATAAAACCAAATCAATTGATCGTATGATCAAACACATGGAGCGCGCCTATCCAATCATCTAGCGGAAGCAATCAAATAGACAAACCATTGCTCAAGAGATTTTTTAGGTGGTTCGGTCCACAGACCTACGTCCACCCCTCACTCCAAACCGGAGTGAGGCTTCCACTAGCTACAGCTAGAACGCAGACTCAGTCTGCAACAAGTGCTGCCAAACAGCTTGACCAGGGGAACAACCTCCCCTCTTCCTCCAGACCGGAGGGACACCACTAGTGACACACAGTCACTAGCAACCAGAGACAAAGTCTCTCTTCCTCCAGACCAGGAGGGAACCCACCAGTGACTCCCCGTCACTAGCAAACTAGAGGTCACATACCTCTCTTCCTCCAGACCAAGAGGGAACCACTGATGACACACAGTCACCAGCAAACCGGCGATCAGATCTCCCTTCTCCTGAGTCCACAGGAGGAACCCGACCTCAATCCAGAGAGTCGGAAGAACAATGATCACAGTTAAAAAGAAAATAATAAACGAAAAGTACAGCAATCAGAAAGTTGGAAAATGAAATCATAATGTGGCTCTCGCAGGAGCTGACTGGAGTGGATCTAATCCAACTTCCAGTAGGAACGATCTTCAGGTAAGCTCCTCTTCCGCTTCTCTTCTCTCTCACTATCTTTCTTTTTCTCTTAATCCTCACGAGCTCTATCTCTCTCTCTTTTTCTTCTGATGCTTATCTCACTCGGCCACTCTTCTTTTTCTTCTGCTACTACTCTTCTCTTTCTTTTTCTTCTTGCTGGATCGTGCAGACTCTGTTGCTTCTATTTCGATCAGGACTCGATCCTTCTGTTTCTTATTCTTCTGCTCTCTGCTGCTCTATTGCTCTCTCCTTCTTCACTCACAGTCTCGATCTCTCTTGCTCGATCACTTCTACTTTTATCAGCAGCAGATGTAGGGTGTCTCCAGGGCTTGTGCCCTCTCTGTCCAGATAACCTAGGATCACGTGCCAGGTGCCTACCTCGGATCACGTACCCATACATCTTTCTTCTCGAAGGATGTACCTGTCAAGCAGTCATAAGAGGATATTAGAAGGGTGTACAGACTTGGCGTGCAGGCTACCAGACGCAATGTTCAGACTTTGCGTACAGCTACTGGACGCTGTATAGACTTTGCTATGCAAGCTGCCAAATGCAATGTAGAGACATTGCATGCAGGCTGCCACGATGTGTAGACATTGCAGTGCTACTGTGGGATGTTGTATAGACTTTGCTTGCAAGATGCTAGACGATGTATGGACATGTTGTGCAGGCTGTGGGGGGAAAGCGTAGACTCTACTGTGAAGGCAATGCATGAACAAGTGATGCAGTGTACAGACTTGATGAAAGCAATGCATGCACAATGATGCAATGTTCAGACTTTGCTGAAGGCTGCCAGTCGATGTATGGATTTGGCTGAAGGCAACGCTGAAGCAATGTTCAGACTTCATGTATGCAATGCAGTGGCGTGTACACACTTTGTGAATGCAAAGCTATAGCCTGTATAGACTTCACATATGCAATGCAGAGGCATGTACAGGCTTTGATTTCCTGCATGAGAAAACAATGTTCAGACTTGCTATAATGCATGCATGATAAAGGAGCAAACGGATGTATAGACTTTAAGTAAAGATGCATGAGCAATGTATAGACTTAGCATCTAACTAAGTACGCACAAGGACAAGGGATGCTCAGGCATGCAGTCAAGGGATGTACAAACTTAGCAGCTAGATTCACACAATGTATAGACATGATCAATCTTCAACAGATGGATGTATAGACTTAGAAGATATGTGTGTGAAGCTCAACAATGTATAGACTATGCATACGCATAATAGCAAGTGTATAGACTTGCTACGGCATCAAAGTATGCACAACGTAAATGACGCCTTCTTCCTAGGCATTTTTTTCAAAAGTGACGCAACTTTTGGTGGGCATCAAATTCCAGAAACAGTGGAATGTGTAGACTTCCATCGGCACAAAGCAACATATCGATGTACAGACTTTGAACGTAGGTAAAGATACCAATGTTCAGACTTGTGCAATGTATGGACTTAGTGTTGTGCGAGCATTGATGCTGCCAGTGTACAGACTTGATGATGCGCAATGCATGAACAACCGATGTAGTGTGCAGACTTGATCTCTTGCAATGCAGCAATGTATAGACTTTACTATGCGTGCATGCTACGATGTGTAGACTTGATGAAATGCAAGACAACGCAGACACTGGCTGTATAGACTTGGATATGTATGCAGGGCGAGGCAAGGCAAACTCTGTACAGACTTGAAACGCAAAGAAGCACAGGGAGTGTACAGACTTAGTCTTGCGACAATAGGTTGTACAGACTTGGTCGAGACGATGCATAAGACGCTGCCAGACTCTGTACAGACTTACTAAGACGATGCATGAGACGCTGCCAGACTGTACAGACTTCGAGTGAGACGATGCATAAGACGCTGAACAATGTATAGACTTTATCGTAGGTAAAGTCAATATTGTCCAGACTTTAACGTAGGTAAAGCAGACATTGTATAGACTTGCGATCACAAAACAATGTGTAGACTTCGAATGCCTGCCTGCATGCAATGTACAGACTTAGTGTTGCGACACTAGGCCAATGTATAGACTTAGACCGCCTGCATGCTATGCAATGTACACACTTTGAATGCCTGCATGCTATGCAATGTACACACTTAGTGTTGCGACACTAGGCCAATGTACAGACTTAGACCGCCTGCATGCTGTGCAATGTGCAGACTTCGAAGTCTTGCAAGCTGTGCGATGTATAGACTTGAAGTCTCGCATGCAATGCCGTGTGTAGACTTGGAGTTGCTGCATGCTGTGCAATGTGCAGACTTCCACAAGCAGACTTTCACAAGCAGAGAAATGCAACAGATATATATGTATATGAATGCTTTATGCAGCAGATAGTTTGACTGAACATCAAATGCAATGCTTTATGATCTGATAAACTGACTGAACAGCAGAATGACTGAACATATGAAAGACTGCATTATGATCTGATAAGATGACTGAATAACAGCAAGATGACTCACAGTGTTTAACTCACATCAAAACCAATCATCAAAACCACAGGGGCACAACATGAACATCGAGATTGAATACACAGACATGCCTTTACGATTGTACAGACTTTGTATCTAATGCGCAGAGCCATGTACAGACTTTGCAATGCCTAGTGTTAAAGCATGACAGCACAATGCGTATGCATGACACTACCCTCTGTATGCAGCAGAACATGTAGACTTGAATGCATGGTGGCGAATGTACAAACTTTGTCTTGAGATGTGTACAGATGCATAAGGAAGAAGTATGCAATGTACAGACTTGGAAATGCTTGAAGCACATGATGCAATGTACAGACTTGGAAATGCTGAGTGAGACGGATGGATGTACAGACTTGGGCTGTATAGACTTCAACTCAAATATGCATAGAGACACTAAGTGAGACGGATGGATGTACAGACTTGGGCTGTACAGACTTCAAATCAAATATGCATAGAGACGCTAAGTGAGACGGATGGATGTACAGACTTGGGCTGTACAAACTTCAAATCAAATATGCATAGAGATGCTAAGTGAGATGGTGGATGTACAGACTTGCTCTGTGTAATGCATGCGATGTATAGACTTGATAGCATGAGAAGCTGAGTGAGACTGACCGATGTACAGACTTTGAAAGACGATGCATGCACAAGCCAACGATGTACAGACTTTGCCAATGTACAGACTTTATGTTCAATATGTAGACATTGTACAGACTTGCTAAGTCTGGAGATAAGCATGAACGCACAATGCACAGACTATGCGTGTGCATGAATGGACTATGAGTACATGACATTGCCTTACGTCTGTATGCAACGGAGTGTATAGACTTTATATGCATGGACACTATGTAAAGACTTTGCGTGCAAGACACTGCATATGCAAGAGCGATGTACAGACGAGTGCACAGACTATATGCTCAATGCAACCGTGCTATGGCATTCAGCTACTGTTAATGCACCAAGGTCATATGACAGATGAACACTTAAAGCAAATGATGCATAGACCATAAACCATGACTCATAGTATGTCATTATCAAAACCAGGGTTCCAACATGAATGACAAGGCTTCATGACCGGTGGTCATATCGACCATCATTTCTATAATTGGGACTGGAAAGTCATCCTTCGGGCAGGCTTTGTTGAGGTCCCGGAAGTCGACACAGATGCGGACTTGACCACTCTTCTTCTTGACTGGGACTATGTTGGCGAGCCAAATCGGGTAGATGCATGGCTCGATGAAGTCGACCTCCGCTATTTTATGGACTTCGACCGAAACCTAGAGCTCCAGCTCATGGCGCATGCGCCACTGTGGTTGATTGACCGGAGCGACTGAGGGAGAAATGGCTAGGTCGTGCTCCGCTACGGTGGGGTCTAGCCCTGGCATCTCCTTGTATGTCCAGGCGAAGCAGTCTCTGTACTCAAGCAAGATTTGCTTGTAATCCTGCCTCTCTGCCTCAGTAAGGAGAGCACTGACAAATGTAGGTTGAGGGGCTTCTTCTTTGCCCAAGTTGATCTTTACGAGATCATCGACGGTCGCCTGGCCACCATCCTCCAGCTCGGGGCGGGGGGGGGTCAGAAGTCGATGAAATCCTCGTCATCGGTGTCGGCTTCGAGCATCTCTTGGTTCTCGAAGCCACTGGTTAACGCCGATGGGACTGCAGAGTCATTATTACGGAGATCCATCAAGGATGGATCTGGACCGCGGGTTGCTGGCTCGCAGTTGTCAATTGGGGCTGCTGAGATCTCCCCAGGGTTGCCTGGCGAAGCTGACGATCCTTCGCAGCTCAGACCAGAGATATTCCCCCCCTCAGGAGGGTTTGTTGAATAGGGTCGCTCGACTGGCGGAGAGACCAGAGGAGCTTCTTCGGCCCCCTTTTCTTGGTAGGGTGGCGAGGAGGGTTTCTCGACGGCTTGAGCCAGAGTTCTGGCTTTGACGGAGATCGGGATCAAAATTTCCTCTTCCTCATCCCCGAAGCTGTCGAATTTGGCTTCGACTCTAGCTCTGTCGTCGGCTGGTTGTGCCAAGCCTATGACGTTGACTACATAGTGGACGCAAAAGTTCGGGTCTTGGTCGTAGCCGAGTTCCCTGGTGTCCTTATGGAAGGACGGGGGTTGCCCCCGGACCTGAGAAGGAGTCCACAGTTGACGGAAGTATCTTTGTTGTGCAGAAGCTTGCCATATGGGAATGTGTTGCTTCAGACACATTTCTTGAATATGCGGTGACAGATCGCCCCACACTTGAACTGCTTCAGGGGCATCATTGACTTGCCTAGACCAGTCGAAGTCATCATCTGGCGGGGCTTAAGGGACCATGTCTCCCTTATAGAAGACAATAGGTTTGTCCCTATTAGCCTTCTTCTTGTTTCGGCATTGTCGCTTGAAGGTGACAATGAATGTTGTCAATGACTCAATGCTGTGCTTCTCGGATGCACATAGAAGTTGGATGTAGTCTGGTGGCAAGCATATACTCTTGCCGATAGCTCGGCTAATGAGATTAGCCTCGAAGTCAATCTGGCGCCTCTCAGGGCGATCTGGGGTTGACTTGGAGCTGAGGGGCAGGTGGTGAAGCTTGGCCTTTTCCTCGTCAATGGAGAAGAGGTCATCATTGTCTTCCTCTGAGAGCCAACCATTGCTTTTGCTCTTAATCACGGGGTATGGACTAATCCCCTTGAAGTAGAGCGCAGCGTCATCAAGGTTCCATTCTGCTGATGTGAACGGCGACAAGTCAGCAAAGACCGTGTGTTGCTCCCCGTCCTTGGCATACTTGATGCATTGGTGTAGAGTTGACGGGACGACCCAATTTTCATGGAGCCAGGGTCTGCCCAGTAGCATCTTATAAGATGTGTTGGAGTCGATGATGTAGAATGTCACCTTGGAGGTGAAATCATCGAGCACTAGGTCGACATCCAACCGGCCAAAGACATCCTCGGTGTTCTGGTTGAAGCCGGATATTTTGACCGCCTGAACCTTCTAGAGGTACGGGGTTAGATATAAAGACTCGAATGTCTTGAGCGGCATGATGTTAACAGCGGCACCAGCATCCACCAGGATCCGGTTCACATCATGCCCGTTGATCTTCCCCTTCATGTAGAGAGGACGGTTGTGGCACGGAGGGGAAAGCAGCATGTCTTTCTCAGTGAAGGAGATGGCGGCCGCGAAGGCCCCATAGGCAGTCGCCTTCATTTCTGCGGCATGTGCTTCATAGACTTCCGGCTCTTGGAGTATCTTGATAAGAGTTTCTCTTAGGTCCTTACTCCAAGAAATGGCTTCCCAAATTGAAATACTGGCAGGGAAGCGTTTCATCTTGTGGAGGACTTTTCGGTCAGCCCGGGCTCGAGCATCCTCCAGAGAAAGTAGTATGTCAGGCTGAGCCTTCTGCGAGCCGCCGTGCTGCTCCCCATCCGGAAGTTGCACTGCCTTGCCCTTACCACCGGGGTCAAACTGACTTTGATCGCCAGCGGACTCTTGGAACAGGGATGCTAATGATGGCTATTCTGGGCGTGACTGGCGGGCTGGCTCATCCTTGTCAGACGATCCCGCTTGCTCCGCCGTAGCAGTCGATACTGGTGCAGGGGCTGGGAGGCTGGAAGTCGCCTCGTCAATGCCGGAAGGGTCAAAGATACTGGGTCCCCTCCGAATCTCTACTTCCGGAATGGGAGCCAGTTCCTCTCCTCGAAAGAGGATGATTCGCACCGGGTCGAAAGTGGATGGAGAGAGGGGTAACTCAGGGGTTCTCCCACAGCCACTACCGCATCCCTGGCCACAACCTCGACCGCGGCATGTGTGTTCTGGAGCTGGCTGTAGCTCAAGAGGGGTAGTGGTCCTTTGTCTTGTTCGGGAGGCCACTGGCTCGCCTCGCCGAGAAGCATTGATGTTATCAGGGGCTGGAATGGCCACCAGGTTGCAGGTGAAGCGTCAAAGCATTTCTTCCAGCTGCTATGTGGTGATCTCCTTATCTTTATAGCACAAGGAGAGCTCATCCGGGATCATGAGTCTTTCGCCGTTCTTGAGCTTTTGGATCATTTCTTGGACCCAATTTCTGAGGCGGGCTCGTTTCTGCATTTCTTCCCATGGGATGTAGCTGTCGAGTGGGAGAGCCCCGGTAGGGCGAGGAGGAATGTATTCCTCCAGGTCATCGATGAGCCGCTGGAGCCTTTGGAGGGGCGTTGGCTCGACTGGGGATTGCAGGGCGGCTGCTTGTTCAGCTTGTTTCTTGAGCCGCCTTCTGAGGTTCTTCCTCCTATTTCTCTCTCGTCTCTTGGCAATAGCAGTCTCCAAGGGAGTAGGAGGGAGAGGTGATGGAGCCTGAGTTGATAAATCCTCATGGGGATATCTCTGAGCTGGTGCCTTGGCAGGACGAGGTCGATGACTCTTCCTTGCCTGGATTTCGATCCAGGCACCTTCCGCTTGTTGTATTTGGAAGGTGGCATTGATCGCTTGCTCGATTACCTCGAGTGGCAATTCCTTGTATGCCGGAATACTGGGGCTGGCGTCCGAAGACGTGTGCGTGGTTTGTTGCCTTAGCCACGGTGGCAATGAGAGCCTACGAGGAGTCGGTAGCCTAGTGCTGGCATCCGAAGACGTGTGAGTGGTTTGATGCCTTAGCCGCGGTGGCGACGGGAGCCTACGAGTAGTCGGTAGGCTAGTGCTGGCGTCCAAAGACGTGTGCACGGTTTGATGCCTTAGCCACGGTGGCGACAGGTTTTTTTGAGGAGCGGATCGAGAGATACGCTTGTTGTCCTGCTCCTTAGCCTTGCCTTTGTGATCACGCTAAGAGCTGGGTCTAGGGACAACTGACATCGTCGCAAGGCATTGTTGCTCTGCACAGTTATCCCGACTCTGCGGACTGGCTGAGCCCTGTGGCGGTGGGCCCGCCACTTGAATCGAAGCCGCTGAAGACTCCGAAGATGTCTTCTTTATACTCCGGATTGTGTCAACGGGTAGGTGGAGAGGACCCGACGGCCCATCCGCTGAAGAGATGTGATGTGACACAACCTCGGACTTAGTCAAACAAGCACATCTAAGCATCCAAATAGGCCTTAATGGGCCACCGCTCTCTTCGTTACACTCTATTCCCGGGGTGACTATGTGATACCAAGGGTGACTTATGGGAATGGACCCTTGCTGGTAGAGGGCCAGTAAGGCCAAGAATTGATTCCCCAAGGTTGGTTGCCCAATTCGATTGGGGCCGACAAAGTGCACTCGGGCACCGGGTCACACTAACCCACGGCGATCACTCTAAGTCATGGACTTGAGGATCGGGCGCTCCTCACGAATTCAGCGGTGCATGAATCAAATATTGAGAGAGCTACACTAGGTGAGCAAGGAAGAGACACTTACTCGACCGGTTTGAAGAAATCGGTCCCGGTCGGAGACGAGGGCGAGCGGGGAGGCGGTGGTTCCCCACACGCCGCGGCGGTGTCGCTTGACCTGCCAAACCACTTACAAAACTACTCCTCTCGCAGGAGGGGGGATCTTGGGGTAGGGGTTAATATGATACATTCAAACACTACCACCACGCAGGGTGGGGCCTTCAGCCGGCCAAGCGGGGAGGGGTTGGTGGACCGAAACGAAGAGAAATGAGAACTAGGGAAGTTGCAGCTTCAATCTGGAATTCTGGACAGGGGGTCACTGTGATGGCTATTCCGGGCTTCTCCGGACTCCAAATTGATCAAAACCAGCTCCTGAAGCTTCCTGACTGGAAGAGGTGGACTCCAGAATTTTTGGGGAAGCTCAGACGGTCGGAGGTGGCTGCACCAGCAACAGGAAGTAGCCTCCTCTGTCTGGCCGCAGGTACTGTCTGGACTGTAACAGCAAGTTGCAGAAGTGACTGAGCGCCCTCTCAAGCTCCGATCAGCACGAAACCAGCGGCATCATCTTCGTGGTCGAGGTAGCTTTCAGAAGGAGGTTACGGAGATGCATTCAGAGGTCGAGGATGGCCGGGGCACCCAGAAGAGTGGGTACTGGTCGGAGTAGACAGCAGAAAAAAGAACTAGATAGATCGGGGGAGAAAATTCGTAACTTCTTCCTCCGGTGGCCGAACAGGGTTCTGTTTCTTGATCTTGAAAGATGACCGGTAGAGGAAGAACTTTGATGAAGGGTCTTCAGCCTGAATCCGCTGGGGTTTGTCGTGGTAGAAGGATCTTCCACGCTCTGGTCCAGGATGAAGACCTCTCTGCGCACTGTTGGGAGAATGGCTCTATCTGGCAGCTCCGAGCTCCGATCGTGTTGATTCCACCTCACCTGCGAAGTAGACTGGAAGGCCTTTCCAGAAAGGTAGGCCACGCCTTCTGAAGAACTAGGATGAATCCGTGGTTGACGCTGCAACAAGGGCTGTTCTGCAGATCTGCACAGCTCCAACCTACTAGAAGAAATGAGAGGCAGATGTGGCTTCTTTGGTGGAGGGAAATGGTAGGAATGACCTAAGGGAGAGTGGGGGCTCTTGTGGGGTGGAGAAGGGAGCTAATGGTGATGGGGAATGAGGTGGAGAATGGCTGGAAGCAAGTGCTAGCAGGTGGAGGAGGAAGAGCTACGAATTTGGGGAAGGTGGGTGAGAGGAGAAGGTGAGGGGGGCACAAGTGAGTGGAGGGAAGGGTGGATTTCAAATTCAAAAGGTCTTGGAAGGTGGGTGATTATGTTGGGAAGTGGAGTGCTTGCATTGGAATGGGGTAGATTTGGTTGGAAGGTGGAGGAAGGTGTTGGAATGGGGAGACTTCTACCTAGGAACTAGGGAGTGGAGTAATGGAGGCCATGGGGAAGTGGAGGGCATTAAAGGAGGTGGTTGGAGGTTGGAAGTGGATGGGAGGAGGGAGGAGAGAGAAGGAAATTCGGATTTGGGGTTGGAGGAGAGAGAAAGAGGGGTGAAATAGAGAGATTAAGAGGGGAATGGGTGGGGAATCTCTCCCCTAGGGTCTCTCACCCAAAAACTAGAGGAATCACTCCAATTTGAACTCAAATGGCAAGTTTAACTCAAAAGGATGTAATCATTCATTAACTTCAAATGAGGGGAGTGGGGTCCTATATATAGGCAACCCACTCTTTACAATAAGTCCCTGACAAAATAAACAACTACAAATAACCAAGGGGGTTGGGAGTGCTAATGGGCCTAGTCCAACGAATGGGGCCCAATAGCTTACATTAGACATCATGATGATACCAAACATAGGAAAATAAGTGCTAGACTTAGGGAAATGACTCAAATAAAATGGAAATACATCAAAATGACTCAAAGGAAAACTACAAAATGGATAAGGGGCCTTAATAGAGTGAGGCCCAAACTCAACTAGCTCCCGAATGTGAAGAAGTGGACCCGAGCCAAAGGGAGTCGTGGGTGATGCCTCCATCAAATCCCCTGGGCCGCAAAGAGCTCGACTCCGTCGAGTAAGGGTCCATCCGGCTAAGGTACCGCTCGAGGAGATCTGGATCCAATCGCTGTAGGTCCTCCCGACTTACCCATGAGTCTTCCAACGGAGGCCGATCCTTCCACCTGACGAGATAGCGCTCATAGACCTTGCTCCGGGTGGTAGTGACCTGCTCATCCAATATTTGTTCAATGCGATCACGCTGAGCTCTTTTGGCTAGTGGACTCTCCTCTCGGGTGGGTGCTCTCTCAAAGGAGGGAGTGGGCTCGATCTCCTCACTAGGTCTCACCGTGGGGCCCTTGTAAGACACTAAGTCGGCGACATTGAATGTAGGACTTACCCCATAATCCTCGGGGAGATCTAATTCATAAGCATTCGCACCAATACGCCTCAAGACCTGGAAGGGCCCAGTCCCACGTGGTCTCAACTTGGAGTTGGCTCCTGGGGAGAGCCTCTCCGTCCTCACCATCACAAAGTCACCCACTTGGAACTCTAAGTGACGCCGGTGAGAGTCGGCCAACCTTTTATACGCCTCATTTTTCATGCCAATGTGCTTGCGGATTTCCTCATGCAACTCTCTAATATGTTGTGCAAAAGACTCGGCAGAAATGGACACTCTAGCATGCTGGGGAAGGGGAATGAGATCGGATGGCTTTCTTGGTTTGTACCCATGCACTGCTTCAAATGGACTCATCCCTATTGACTTATTGACGGAATTATTGTATGCAAACTCAGCCTGTGGTAAGATGAGATCCCAATTTCTGGGCCGATCCTCAACAAGACACCTAAGGAGGTTCCCTAGACTCCGGTTGACCACTTCAGTTTGGCCATCCGTTTGGGGGTGGTAGGCAGTGGAGAATTTGAGGAGGGTACCCATCATGTGCCAAAGAGTCTTCCAAAAATAGCTAGTGAATTTGACATCCCTATCGGAGACTATGGTCTTGGGTAGCCCATGGAGGCGGACTACCTCATCAAAGAATAACCGGGCTATATGGGAGGCATCGGAGGTTTTGTAGCATGGGATGAAGTGGGCCATTTTGGAAAATCTATCAACCACCACATAGATGGAGTCATGCTTCCTAGAGGTCTTGGGTAAACCTAGCACAAAGTCCATGCTCAAATCTTGCCATGGGCGGTCGGGAATGGGAAGTGGGGTGTATAGGCCGGTGTTTTATTTTACTTATTTGGCCGAAGCACATGTGCGACATTGACCCACTATTTTGCCTACATCCCTCTTGAGGCTTGGCCAATAAAATTGACCCTCAACTAAGGCAATGGTCTTGTGGACCCCAAAATGACCGGCTAACCCACCGGCATGTAATTCCCAAACCAAGAAGTCTCGAAGAGATGTCCGAGGAATGCAAAGCCTTGGTCTCTTGAAGAGGAACCCATCCTCTAAAATGAATCCTTCATGCTCCTTGCTAGAATGAGTGGTCAAGTTGGCATAGATTTGTCCAAAGTCGGGGCAACTAGGATAATCATCCTTGACCTTGTCAAAGCCAATCACTTCCACTTGGATAGTGGATAACAAGGACATCTTCCTACTAAGGGCATCCGCGGCCTTATTCTCACTCCCGGCCTTGTGTTTGATGACAAAGGTGTAGGATTGTATGAACTCAACCCATCGGGCATGTCGGGCATTCAACTTTTGTTGGGAATTGAGGTATTTGAGTGCCTCATGGTCGGAAAAGATGACAAACTCTTTGGGAAGCAAATAATGTCTCCAATGTCGGAGGGATTGGACCACGGCATAGAACTCCTTGTCATAGGTGGAGTATCTAGTCCTAGCATCACATAGCTTCTCACTAAAGTAGGCAACCGGGTGTCCCTCTTGACTAAGAATCCCTCCTATCCCAATCCCGGATGCATCACAAGTGACCTCAAAAACTTTAGAGAAATCGGGAAGACATAGGACCGGGGCTTGGGTCAACTTTTCTTTAAGCTCAAGGAAGGCTTTAGAGGCGGCTTTGGTCCAAACAAAGGTTCCCTTTTTGAGACAATCAGTTATTGGGCCGGTGATAGTGCTAAACCCCCGAATGAATCTCCTATAGAATGTGGCCAACCCATGGAAACTTCTAACCTCATGAAGGGTGTGGGGTTCAGGCCAATCAATGATAGCTTGGACCTTGTCGGGGTCCATGGAGACTCCTTTGGTTGACACCACATATCCTAGGAAGGTGATGGTAGTGGTCATGAAATGACACTTTCTTAGGTTGGCAAATAAGCTCTCTTGTCGGAGGACGGTGCAAACTTTCCTAAGGTGTTCGAGGTGGGCTTCATGGGTGTGGCTATAGATGAGAATATCATCAAAGTATACCACTAGAAAGTTCCCAATGAAAGGCCTAAGTGCTTCCGTCATAAGACGCATGAAAGTACTTGGGGCATTAGAAAGCCCAAATGGCATGACTAACCACTCAAAGAGACCATCCTTGGTCTTGAAGGCCGTTTTCCACTCATCCCCGGGCCTTATCCTAACTTGGTGGTAACCACTCTTGAGATCTATCTTAGAGAAGATGGTGGCTCCAGCTAGCATGTCCAACATGTCATCAAGCCTAGGGATAGGGAACCTATACTTGACGGTAATCTTGTTAATGGCCCGGCTATCCACACACATCCGCCACGATCCATCTTTCTTGGGGGTAAGGAGGGCCGGGACGGCACATGGACTCTTACTAATGCGGATGAAGCCCTTCCTAATGAGTTCCTCTATTTGCCTCCTAAGTTCGGCATGTTCCGTAGGATTGAGGCGATAATGAGGAAGGTTTGGAAGGGTGGCTCCCGGCACTAGGTCGATTGCGTGTTGCACATCACGCATGGGAGGGAGTTGGTCCGGGAGCTCTTCCGGGAACACATCATGAAATTCTTCCAATAGTTGTTGGATCTCTATGGGATGGGGATTAGAAGGGGTAGGTTCCCCTAAGCATATGACAACCGCACACAAAGGCACCCCTTGAGCAATTTCCTCTTCAAGCTCTCTCCTAGTGATGAGATGAATACCCTTGGTCAACCCCGTGGTTCTACTTTGTTTTGGGGTTTGGATAAGGGCTTGAGTTGGAGGGGTGGAGTTCCCCGAGACTTGTGGAGTGGTGGGGTGTGATCCTTGAGGGAGAGTGTCCCTCTTGGGCATGGGACGAGGTGGGGAAGGGTTAAGACGGATAGTCTTACCCTCATGCTCAAAGGTGCATATGTTGCTTCTTCCTAGAATGGTGGCATCCACATCATAGAGCCAAGGTCTTCCTAAAAGGATGCTACCCACTTCCATAGGTATGACGTCACACCATATTTGGCCATGGTAGGAAGAGAAAGTGAGAGGCACTAGGCATTGGGTGTTGACCGGGATGGAGTTGTTGTTGATCCATGAGACCCGGTATGGACTTGGGTGGGGAGTGAGAGTAAGCCCAAGGAGCTTGACGGTGTCGGGTGACACGGCATTAACACAACTACCACTATCCAAGATCACTTTCCTCACATGGTTTTCTATCTTGACAAAGGTGTGGAAAATTGAAGTCCGTCGCCAATCCTCTTCTTGAGGTTGGGTGAGAGTGCACCTAATGACTCCTAGATGGGAGTTGTTTGAAGGAGTGGAATGATCTAGACCCGACTCTAGACATTGGGCTTCATACTCCTCTTCCCAATCTATTAAGGCTTCTTGTTCCTCAATGACATTTTCTTGTTCCTTTTGGGGTTGGACTTCTTCCTCAATAAGCAAGCTAGATAGCCCCTTAGATGGACATTGCCCCGCAAAATGACCATACCCATGACACTTATAGCATTGTTGGCGCCCACTTCCCGGGGTGGCTCCTACACTTGGGCCTTTGGGGTTGTCATCCTTCCGTGGAAGAGGGTGACTAGGAGCGGGTTTGTTTGGAGTGATGGGTGGGGGAGGGTTGTAGGACCTTAAAGGGGCATTCCCACTTGGGCTAGGAGCTCTCATGGGGGTGGGTGGAATGGGACGTGGTCCTATGTTTTTGGGGTCGGTGGGTCGGGGAGGGATAAATCGGGAACTCCTAGAAAACCTTTCCACATCTCTAGCAATTTGGTAAGCTATCTCAAGGTTATCCACATCTCTCATGAATAGTTCCCTCTTGATGTGGCTTTGAAGCCCATTCCTAAAGCGGGATAAGGTGACATCCGCATCCTCATGGACTCCACACTTTAGAAGATAAGAGTCAAATTTTTCAATGTACTCTACCACGGTCTTTCCTTCTTGGGTGAGGCTTTGCCATTCATCTAGGAGCATTTGGTGGTAGGTTCGGGGAAGGTATTTGTTCCTAAGTAGATTCTTCATATCCGCCCAAGTGTTAATAGGCTCATCCCTCCTAATCCGCCTTAGACCCTCTTGATTTAGCCAATAAGTTTTGGCCAACTTAGTGAGATGCATCTTAGCCAATCTAACTCTTCTTTGGTCGGACATGGGGTACCATTCAAAGTATTGGTCCATGGCGGTCTCCCATTCTAGGTAAACACTAGGTTCATGTGAACCGTCAAAGTTTGGGGCCTCTACCTTGATCATCCTTAAAAGGGGGTCATCCGGATCATCCCGTGGACGCCGGTCATGGTTTTGATGGGGGCGAGGTATCTTATGCTCATAATAATGGTCATAGTCCATTTCATCCCTATAAAATTCAGCATGTGGGCGATGGGCTCTTGGGCCGTTGTTCCTTGGGTGGAACTCATCCCTATGAGGCTCTATATGTGGAGGGTGGACTCTTGGGCCTTGGTTCCTTTGGGGAAAACCATTCCTATGATAATCACCATGTGGTGGAGGGACTCTTGGCTCATTGATTCTTGGGTGAGGATCTTCCCTATGAGGTTCATCTTGTGGAGGGGGAATTCTAGGCTCATTGTTCCTTGGGTGGTACCCTTGGTCTTCTAACCGAGCAATTCGGTTGGTAAGGGACTCTAGTTGGGCAAGGATGGTTGTGAGGGCAGCCTCTACCCTTTCTTAGGGTTCCTCCCTAGGAACATCTTGGTTGAGTTGGTGAGGATTGGGATCCATGGTTGGAATCGAAGATGAAGAACCGGGTTGGTAGCTAGTACCACTACGGGTGGACATGCAAGACAAAGGGCCAAAGTGGTTGGACACACAATGCAAAGGTCCTAGGACTTAGACTTGATAGAGACAAGTCAAGGACTTGCTCTGATACCACTTGATGTGACACAACCTCGGACTTAGTCAAACAAGCACATCTAAGCATCCAAATGGGCCTTAATGGGCCACCGCTCTCTTCGTTGCACTCTATTCCCGGGGTGACTATGTGATACCAAGGGTGACTTATGGGAATGGACCCTTGCTGGTAGAGGGCCAGCAAGGCCAAGAATTGATTCCCCAAGGTTGGTTGCCCAATTCGATTGGGGCCGACAAAGTGCACTCGGGCACCGGGTCACACTAACCCACGGCGATCACTCTAAGTCATGGACTTGAGGATCGGGCGCTCCTCACGAATTCAGCGGTGCATGAATCAAATATTGAGAGAGCTACACTAGGTGAGCAAGGAAGATACACTTACTCGACCGGTTTGAAGAAACCGGTCCCGGTCGGAGACGAGGGCGAGCGGGGAGGCGGTGGTTCCCCACACGCCGCGGCGGTGTCGCTTGACCTGCCAAACCACTTACAAAACTACTCCTCTCGCAGGAGGGGGGATCTTGGGGTAGGGGTTAATATGATACATTCAAACACTACCACCACGTAGGGTGGGGCCTTCAGCCGGCCAAGCGGGGAGGGGTTGGTGGACCGAAACGAAGAGAAATGAGAACTAGGGAAGTTGCAGCTTCAATCTGGAATTCTGGATAGGGGGTCGCTGTGATGGCTATGCCGGGCTTGTCCGGACTCCAAATTGATCGAAACTAGCTCCTGAAGCTTCCTGACTGGAAGAGGTGGACTCCAGAATTTTTGGGGAAGCTCAGACGGTCGGAGGTGGCTGCACCAGCAACAGGAAGTAGCCTCCTCTGTCTGGCCGCAGGTACTGTCTGGACTGTAACAGCAAGTTGCAGAAGTGACTGAGTGCCCTACCGAGCTCCGATCAGCACAAAACCAGTGGCATCATCTTCGTGGTCGAGGTAGCTTTCAGCAGGAGGTGACGGAGATGCATTCAGAGGTCGAGGATGGCCGGGGCACCCAGAAGAGTGGGTACTGATCGGAGTAGACAGCAGAAAACAGAACTAGATAGATCAGGGGAGAAAATTCGTAACTTCTTCCTCCTGTGGCCGAACGGGGTTCTGTTTCTTGATCTTGAAAGATGACCGGTAGAGGAAGAACTTTGATGAAGGGGCTTCAGCCTGAATCCGCTGGGGTTTGTCGTGGCAGAAGGATCTTCCACGCTCTGGTCCAGGATGAAGACCTCTCTGCGCACTGTTGGGAGAATGGCTCTATCTGGCAGCTCCGAGCTCCGATCGTGTTGATTCCACCTCGCCTGTGAAGTAGACTGGAAGGCCTTTCCAGAAAGGTAGGCCACGCCTTCTGAAGAACTAGGATGAATCCGTGGTTGACGCTGCAACAAGGGCTGTTCTGCAGATCTGCACAGCTCCAACCTACTAGAAGAAATGAGAGGCAGATGTGGCTTCTTTGGTGGAGGGAAATGGTAGGAATGACCTAAGGGAGAGTGGGGGCTCTTGTGGGGTGGAGAAGGGAGCTAATGGTGATGGGGAATGAGGTGGAGAATGGCTGGAAGCAAGTGCTAGCAGGTGGAGGAGGAAGAGCTACGAATTTGGGGAAGGTGGGTGAGAGGAGAAGGTGAGGGGGGCACAAGTGAGTGGAGGGAATGGTGGATTTCAAATTCAAAAGGTCTTGGAAGGTGGGTGATTATGTTGGGAAGTGGAGTGCTTACATTGGAATGGGGTAGATTTGGTTGGAAGGTGGAGGAAGGTGTTGGAATGGGGAGACTTCTACCTAGGAACTAGGGAGTGGAGTAATGGAGGCCATGGGGAAGTGGAGGGCATTAAAGGAGGTGGTTGGAGGTTGGAAGTGGATGGGAGGAGGGAGGAGAGAGAAGGAAATTCGGATTTGGGGTTGGAGGAGAGAGAAAGAGGGGTGAAATAGAGAGATTAAGAGGGGAATGGGTGGGGAATCTCTCCCCTAGGGTCTCTCACCCAAAAACTAGAGGAATCACTCCAATTTGAACTCAAATGGAAAGTTTAACTCAAAAGGATGTAATCATTCATTAACTTCAAATGAGGGGAGTGGGGTCCTATATATAGGCAACCCACTCTTTACAATAAGTCCCTGACAAAATAAACAACTACAAATAACCAAGGGGGTTGGGAGTGCTAATGGGCCTAGTCCAACGAATGGGGCCCAATAGCTTACATTAGACATCATGATGATACCAAACATAGGAAAATAAGTGCTAGACTTAGGGAAATGACTCAAATAAAATGGAAATACATCAAAATGACTCAAAGGAAAACTACAAAATGGATAAGGGGCCTTAATAGAGTGAGGCCCAAACTCAACTAGCTCCCGAATGTGAAGAAGTGGACCCGAGCCAAAGGGAGTCGTGGGTGATGCCTCCATCAAGATGTGACAAGGTTGAGGCGGGGCCTCACCGTGTTTTTGCTTTCCCTTCCTTTCCAAGGCTGTCGGAGATGGAGATAGGACTGGGAGATGATGAGAGAGAGCTATAGAGCTCTTCGTTGTCTCGCCCACCAGAATATCGTCTCGACCGAGAAGGACCCGGAGGAGCCTGGCGGTGTCTTCTTTAGGGAAAGGGAGAGACTTTAGCTCCCACCAGGATCGCCACCACACGACAGAAGTAGCTGGGGTTGGCTGGCTAGGTGCTGACATCTGGGAGCCCACAAGGGCAGGAGGAGCAGGAGAATGGATGATGTTGACCAAGAAGTTGGTCAGCTCCGTCTCTTGACTAGCATCCTGCTCTCTACGCCTCCGCAATCGCTCGACTGCCTCTTGGTTGTCAGTCCGGAACTCGAGCCATTCTGGAGGATGCTAGTAAGATAGTCCGTGCCCATTCTCTTGAGGGGAGTCTGGCCGCTCTGGCGTACTCCTGGAAGTGCTCAGGGTCTCTTCGACAGCTTACCAAAGCCTGACGAGCGACATGGAGTTTCCTTCCGCATCGATCTGCTCCAATTGGATCTGTTCCTAGATGAGGTGTTGGACTTCCTCGCAGGACTCGATCGGGTGATAGATTCTGGCGTGGAAGGGGCAGTAGTGAGGGTGACTATGGTCCCAATGGGTGTAGTTGGCAGGCGAGTCGCGGGGCATGATTTGCCCATTCTCAACGAGGATATCAAAAAGTCACCAGATTCTCTCCCTGGGGAAAGAGAGAGGTCTCTGATCATGCCAGGGCCTCCACCCTGGATACCAGATTGAACGTCCCCTCCTACTGGCACTGGGCTCCTCTGACTCGTCATCAGAGAGAGAAAATGTGGCCATCATGTGAATGACATTGGCTGAGTGGTGAGCCACGCGTGCTGCCTTAGCTGTCCTGCCCACGTATGTGGTTGCGGGGGATCGACGAGACCACTGTTCATTTTAAAGAGGCCATCTCGGATCAGCTTCTGCGCCTAAGTCTTGAAGACGTAGCAATCCTCAATTGAGTGACCCAGCATGCGATGGTACAGGCAATAATTGGGATCGTCGATCTTCAAGGCCTCGTCCGGCTTGCGGATTTTTGGCAGCTCGACAATCTTCTGGGCCATGCAGAGGTCGAAGAGCATCTTCATATGTTCCTTCTTAAAGGAGAAGGGTGTCTTCATACGCTCCGAGAAGGAGGGAACAGTCGGCTTGTCAGCTGGCTTTTTGTCAGAGCCACTGGACTCGGCCCCCTTACTGGCCTTAGCAGCAGGGGTGAACTCTATGATGTTCACCTCCTTGCCGGACTGGCGTTCTCGCACTTGTTTACCCTTTGCTGTAGTATAGCTTAGTTATCGGCGAAGAACATCTCTATTTCAGCGACTACCAAATTGAGTTGGTTGAAGCCTTTGATATTGGTGCTGAGAAGCTTTTCGCTGACCTCGGCCGCCAAGCCTCGACGACATATGGTGATGGCGTCCTCCTGAACAGGTGGATTGACACACCTCATGCTAAGGTCTCGCCCATTTTTGATGAAGTCGAGGGCACCCTCGCCCTTTTTCTATCGAAGAGAACAGAGTTTGGCTAGGGAGACCTTTCGCTCGGCCGTCTGAAAGCGGTCGAGGAATTTCTTCTGGAGATCCGCCCAGTCGATGACTGAGTTAGGCTTCAAGTGGGAATACCATTGGAAGGCCGTTCCCGTGAGCGAAGTAGCAAAGTAACGGAGGAGGTATGATTCATCCAACGCTAACTCACCCATGGCCGTAACATAGTAGGCCAGGTGTTCATGTGGCGACCCCTGCCCGTCGAACTTTTGCAGCTTCGGGGGCTTGGAGTACTCTGGGGGAAGCTTTTTTAGCTGGTGGTCAAGCGGGTAGGGTACACTGTAGAGATCTACTGTGACAGCCCCTTCGCCATACTGGGCGAGCTTTGTCTCGACAATACGCTCGATCATCTGGCGTTGCGCCAGGAGGTTTTCTGGCACTAGCGTATTGGAGGCTCGTGGCTGGGCCTCGATCGGGGGTGTGCCGAACCCAGTTGCCAACGGGGTTCGGGCGATCGCCGCTGAGGTGTTGGCAGCATCGCAGGCCACCGAGGGTACTGGTGCCTCGGCCTGGGGCCTAGCAGGTTGCAGAGGATGAAGGTCTTGTTTCTGGAGAAGGTCTTGCAGGAGGGCCTTCAGATGCTGGTTCTCCTTCATGAGAGTATCGAGGGTCACTTCATGAACCTCGTTTGTAGGAGGGTCGTGGTTGACCGGCTCTGAATTGATAGGAGGGTCGCGGTCTTCCACCGGGACCTCTTCCGCGCATTCCGAAGCCTGCGGTCTGGCAGAAGTGCATATGTGACCTGTTGGGGGAGGCGGCAAAGCTTGATGGCGCGGCCTCCTGAAGTGGGACAGAGGTTGATTCAAGTCATCAGACTGGGTGTCTGGCTGGTGTCCGGTGGTGTAGCACGTGAACACTCGAACCGCGTCATTGATGAGCTGGGCTGTCCGCTTCCTACGCGTGTGCCGCTCGGGGTGGACAGGCGTCCCTAGTCTGTCAAAGACCGAGGTGCATTGCAGAGGGGGCTCACTACCGACATTAGTCAAAGGAGAACCCTGGACAGGTTGCTGGAGGGCCCGGGAATGGGCTCGCCTTTACCTCCTCTTGCTTGTGCGGGGGATATTAGACAACTGGGCGTCGTCAGACGATGCTACTGTGAGGCCAGTCGCATCCCGTCTGATGCCACGTCTAAGCGCTCGCAGGGGGTTTCTAATACGCGCCCTCCGAATGGCCTGAGCTTCTTCTGGAGTGACCCAGATTCTTCTCAAGTCAGGTTGCTGGTCTCCCTTGTCACCGTTTTTCCGACGAGTTGTCTTGGGAGGCGGTGTGTCCGACTGTGGTGGGTGCCCCCAGGCCGTTATCGAGGAACCCGCTCCTTTGAGCTTCGCCCCATCCTCTCGTGTTTGACGCAAGAGGTCAAAACTATTAGAGGTGGGGATGGTGGAAATGGTCCATTCCTAGGGTATAATAGGTTCACCCCCGTCGAGACGGATCCGCAAGTCACCGACAAGAACTGTCTTACCGGAGTTGCTAGTTGCAGCAGCGAGCTGCCTGCCTCTACGGCCATGGCGACGCTTCTTCTGAGGAGCTAAGGAAGACTCCACCCCGAGATGGTAGACCGAGAAAACCCAGCCTGGAGCGACCGTCAGCGTGGAGCTATCAGTCAGAGGTACTAGGACTGGCCCCCGGGGTACAAGACTCGTGCCGGGAGTTGATGACTGGGCGAATCAGGTATAAGCCTTTGCCCGCGCCGATAGGAGTGTTGCCGATGCTCGAGATGACACTCTTGCACTGGGGAGCGATGCCGTCGGAAGAGCTGAGGTGCCGACGCCCCTGGGTCGAGGACCCGCAGTAGGTGTCGGCGTAGTCCGGGCTCTGGTCGGAAGGCCTAAGGAGGGTGCTGAGGAACCTTGCCCACTGGGTAGAAGACCCATGGGGAGAGCCGGCTCAACTGGAGCCCGGAACCGGGGTCTCGAGGGCAATACCGAGGAGCCGCGAACTCAGGGCTGGGAGCCCACATCGAGAGTCTGCTTTGCTGGGGTTTGTGGTCGAAAACCCGATGAAGAGGCTGAGGAGCCGTGGACCCGGGGCTGGAAGCCCTTGTTGGGTACCGGCTTGGCTGGAGCTCGAGGTTGGGGACCCAAGGGAGGTACTGGGAAGCCGTAGACCCGGGGCTGGGAGCCCGTGTTGGGTGACGGGTTTGCTGCGACTCGGGGTTGGAGACCCGAGGGAGGTACTGGGAAGCCAAAGACCAAGGACTGGGAGCCCGTGTTGGGTGCCAGCTTTGCTGCGGCTCGGGGTTGGAGACCCAAGGAGGATGCTGAGGAGCCGTGGGCCTGTGGCTGGAAGCCCGTGTTGGGTAACGGCTTGGCAGGAGCTCGGGGTTGGGGACACGAGGGAGGTATTGGGAAGCCCATAGACCCGGCCCGTGTTGGGTGCCGGCTTTGCTGTGGCTCGGGGTTGGAGACCCGAGGGAGGTATTGGGAAGCCGTAGACCCGGGGCTGGGTGCCCGTGTTGAGTGCCGACTTTGCTACGGCTCGGGGTTGGGAACCCGAGGAAGATGCTAGGATAGTGATTGAAGTCCGGGGCATGGGGCCCGTGCCAGAGATCGGACGAGGTTGGCCCCGGGTGCTAACGTTTACCCAAGCTGGCGTTGATCTGGGGGCCCTGCAGGGGCCAGTGGTGGTGGTCCAGTGCCTGGCGCTCAGGCGGGACACCGGTGCTGGAAGTGCGCGTGGCGCATTCGCCACGGGAGCCAATAGAGAAACTAGGGTTGGCTAAGGAGCAGCCGCAGGGATCACACCTAAGAAGTAAGGCGATCCGATGACATGGGCAAAGCTGCCGAAAGCGATCGGCGTCATCAAGTAGCCCACCCGGGAGTGGGGGGCAATGACGTTGGGACCGTAGGTGACGGCCGCCATGGTTGCTAGAACACTGAGTATTGCGGGAGCGACGGTTGTTGACAGTCGCCGAGCGCAGTCTGACGATCAAAACGCGAACCGAAAGCTGCTGGAGAATGCGCGTACGAGTACCCTCCTATGCCTCTCCTGCAAGGACAGGGCAAGGGCACCAGGGCTTCAGGGCTAGCACATACTTTTCTTCAGCAAAAAGAAGGAAGGCGGGAGACATCCCACCGAGCGTGCCATCATCTCTGTTGCGCGTGTTTTTTTTGCCGAATAATCAGGGTGAAGGAAGGGATACAGCGGGGAAGGAAAATACAGGTGTTTGATGTATCTCGGGTATCCTCCTTACAGTTGCATACCTCTCACGGCGGGATCGGGCACTCTCCTTTTACGGAAAGTTGAAAAGGGGTCGAATGGCACAGAAATGTCAGGGTATGGATTAACCGGATAGGGTGCGGGTGTGCCAGTCGATCTCTTGATAATCACCCATGGAACCAAGGGTTGACTGGGGGAGCGCCACCTGGGCGTGGCACGTGGGCTCGGGCGATCGGGCGACACGTGGAGAGAAGGGGTTCCGTGGGTGCGAGTGCGTAGGCGATTGTGGGAATCGTGTACTGGACATTTTTCCCTATCGACCGCAAGTAGTCGGTGTTTATTTACATCTGATTGAATCTGAATACCTTTGTTCTGAGCTGAAGAATAGTCTGTATATATGTTTGAAACCGTGGGTGGAGGGCCGAGAGCATTCTACAGTTGTGGGTGCGCTTTCGACTGGGGGGTATTTACTGGGGTTAGGATGTTAGGCACGGATGCCGAGTGGTGTAAGTAAGAAGCTGGGGGTCCGAATGCGCGCGCTTATATTTCACTAGCT
This sequence comes from Amorphophallus konjac, assembly GCA_022559845.1. Lineage (NCBI taxonomy): Eukaryota > Viridiplantae > Streptophyta > Magnoliopsida > Alismatales > Araceae > Amorphophallus > Amorphophallus konjac. Next base: position 227,764,946 of record CM040128.1, on the reverse strand, counting down.
TTATGAGAGGCCACATGGACCTTACATATGGGCCTGGGTGGCCAAAGTACAATGGGCGCAAGCCGCGGGACAATTTCGACACGTGGGTCGGTCCCCGGGTCATTGCGTAATGAGGCAGGTATCCGCGTATCATATGGGAACTCTTTACAGAGGGATTTATGTGGGTCCGACTACCTTAGTGGCCAGAGCGGACACAGACTGGTGCCGGGTAGAGGTCGAACGCAGCTCGAGGTGAGCGGTTGGGTCCGGGTCTCAGACAGCGAGTGTCATCATGCTGGAGAGTCGAGGTCGGCCCTGGGATGATGATTCCCAGGCCAGAGGTCTGACTAGACTTGATTTGTTAGTCTGCGGGGCCAACGGCCGGCTGGGAGGTGAACGATGGGCACGCGGTTCCGTGTCGGGATTCGTTACGGCATTACGGAGTGCCCTTCGTCATCGTCTTAAGTTGGCGTACACAGGCGGACCCGGGATGCGAGTGTGTTTGCCATTGGCGTAGTCATCTTTTGTCTAGCGAGGATGGACTTGGTGTGAGACGACTAAACACCACGTGAGGGAAGTATACGTGACATACCCTTGACGTGTGTGAGCTGACTAGCAAGCCAACCGCGTGCACACTTGTCTTCTTGCGTTCCCGACCCTTGCCGAAGGCCTCTAGGGGGGTTGGGCAGACTGAAGTGGCCACTTTTTTTATTTTGAAAATCTTTTTTTTATTACCCAAGGTTTTAGGTGGACCAGCCTAGGGGGCCAGGCTGGTCCGCCTAAACCTTAGGCAGACAGGGATGGAAGAGAGAGGGGGGTGGCCCCACCTCTAAAAAATTTGATTTTTTGGCCAATTTTCTTCCTAAATTGACTAAGAAGAAAAGGACGGTTGTGCTGGGAGGATACGTGGAAGCTTGTGTTTGCGTTGACTTGAGGAATTCCCCTGTGCTGTCGCTTTGCGCTCCCGCATCCACGTGTCGACTTCTCGAACTGGTACCGCACACGAACCGCATCGTAGGATCGTAAACTGGAGGGACTGAGGCTGAGTGGGGTCATGGGACCACCAGGTTGGAGAGAGGGCGCGACCCCCTGGGAGCTCGCCTTCCCCGGGGGCATGCGACCGCGCCCCGGGGTGAACTGGCCCCGTGGCCGGTCGTGACCCTGAGGGATGGCCCCCGGGGTCTCCTTATGTCTTCTGCAAGTGTCCTTTGATGGACATTAAGCTTCGGGAACTGGGATGGGCCCGTGGGGGCCATTGTTCTTCGAGTTGTAATAGCCGCTCGCAAGGTGTTCGGGCAAATGCCCGACACACCCCAGGTTGCCGAACGGGCCACGTAGGTGGCCGACGGGCCTCGGATTTAGCCTAGGGTCGAAGGTAGAAGTCCATAGGGGCTGGGAGGAGGCACCTTGGGTATACGGGCTCGGCCTCGTGCTACATGCCGCGTTGTACGGCGGGTTGGCAGGGTAGCCTCTGGTTGGCCCGAGAGCTAAAGTTAAGTGGCTCATTGCCACGTGTCTGAGGGTCGGGGGTGGCCCTGACTTGCTGGGGGGTCGTTCTAGGAACCAATTAGTGTGCTAGAACCACGGGGTGGCCCGTGGGTTGGTGTAGAAGGGTTGAACCATGTGCGCCCACAAGGTGTTCGGTAGAATGCCGAACACACGTGTGTGAGCCGTGCACATGTACTGTGGGCCTCCCAAGCCTGTGGTTGACCTATTTGGGTCTCCCTTTAACCTTGGAGGGTTGAAAGAAGGCATCCCGAGGTAAGCCACTAGCCTGATGGGGACATCACCTCCCATGCCCACGTTCACAGCTCGTCTCCTCGCCCCGGTTGCATCCGACATGGTCTAGTTATTTAATTTTGAGTCCTATGTAATTTTTATTTGAGTCATTTGATGTATTTACCCTTTTATTTGAGCCATGTTCCTAGGTCTTGTATTTATTTCCCTAAGTTTGAGTGTCATTAGGTTGTCTAGTTAGCTATTGGGCCCAATTCATTGGGCTTGGCCCAAGGGCTCCCCCCTACCCCCTCGGTTATTTGTCATTGAGTCAATTGTCAGGGTCTTATTGTAAAATGTGGGTTGCCTATATATAGGGCTCCATTCCCCCCATTTCAAGGTAATGAATCAATGAATGAAAAACTTACCATTTTGAGAGTTCAAACTTCTTATCTAGTGGAGAGATTCCATTATTTGGGTGAGAGACCCTAGGGGAGAGATTCCCCACCCATCCCTCTCTTAATCTCTCTCTTTCACTCCCCTTTCTCTCTCCTCCACACCCAATTTCAAAAATTTTCTCTCTCCTCCCTTCCCAACCACCACTCTCCCACCTACCCCCATTAAAGGCCACTCCCCTTCCCCACACATCCCATTACTCCACCCCCTAGTCCCAAGAGAGCTTCCACCAATCCTAGCTCCACCTCCCAACCCCCAACAAACCCACCCACTTCCCCAAGCACCCTTCCCACTACCCCAAGCACCCCTTCCCTTCCCCAACACAACCCCTCCCATCCCCAAGACCACCATTCAATACCCTCCATTAAGGAAAATTCAAACTCACCTTCCCTCCACCCACTTGTGCCCCCCTCACCTTCCCCTCTCCCTCCAAGCCCAAATTCGCAGCTCCTCTCTCACCCATATCAAACACCCCCTTCTAGCCCCCATTCTCCCCTTCCCACACCTTGAAACCCCCCCTCCTAGACCCCCTCACAGCTGGGGGTTGCCCCTACACACAACCACCTCATTTCCCCTCCCATCTATCCCATTCCCCATTACCTATCTTCACCCTCTCAAGTTCTGGTTGCAGGTAGCTGACTGGCTGTGGGTTACAGAGGACACCCCGTTGTCCCCTGGGAGCTTCAGGTGGCATACCATATATCGACGGAAGCGTCTCCCTGTCTTCTTCGCAACGTTGGTGGTCCCATCCCATTCCGAGTTCGAGATCGACCAGGAGAGCCATTCTCCCACAACTGCGCAGATCCCCCCTGGCAGGAGACCAGATCCAGATTGGAAGCTCGACTGCGATGATCATGTTGGGAATCAGATCGAGAGTTCTTCTCCAAACATCTTCTACTACGAGTCTTCTAACATCTCCAAGAAGCAGAGCCCCATTTGGCGAACGGACGTGAAAGTTATCAGATTTCTCCCTCAGGTGATCGGTTCTGCTTCCACTTAGTCTGCACCGACCCCTTCTCAGTGTTCAGAGCCTACGGGTCGACCCCGACATCCGCTGGCATCCCCGTCACTCTTGCTTCGAAAAGGACTTGTCAACAGTTCAAACGAATCCAGAGGAACCTGATTCTGATCTCTGGAGCGACCGTGGCAACCTCTGCTTCCTGCTGTTGGGAACCTGAATCTGTCAGATTCGAGGGTCTGCCACCCTCTTCAAGCCCCTACCCCGACCAGCAGCGGTGCCCGAAGAAATTTACAAAATTCAAGCATCATCCAGATCCAGCTACGAAGAATCTCCAAGTGGTTTCGTCTGCAAAAAAATTCGGGGCTGACAACAGCGTCCAAATACCGGACGGTCTGTCCTGAGACACAGTCAGCGGGCAGATTCGGCTTCGACTTCCCTCTCTTCACTTCTAGCTCGAATTCCCCTCCCCGCTTGGCCGGCTGAAGTCCCCTCCCTGCATGGAGGTCGTATTGAGTATATTCATTGGCTTCCCTTCCCCGAGATCCCCCCCCTTGCATGGGGGTAGTTCATGTATTATTTACACTCACAGGTTTGAAGCTTCATCGACGCGGCGTGCGGGTGCTTCCCCTCGCCTCCCCGCTCGCCCCCGTCTCCGTTCGGAGTCGGTTTCTTCAAATCGGCTAGGTGAGAACTCGTCCCTTGCTCTCAATTATTCTTGTTCATTTAATATTCTCCAATTGCGTCGTCGGTAAGGAAGAGAGCGCCCGATCTTAAGGCTCCACCGCACTTGTGCGACCCCCGTGGGTGTGAGTGAGTGATCCGCGTCCCTCGGCCAAGGCCAACACATTGAGTTGAATATCCGCACCTCAAGGGGAGGTTTGACTTAGACTTTGCTGGCCCTCTACCAGCAAGGGGCGTGTCCCATTTCCTTGACTCGGCATCCCCGAGTTACCCCCGGGTTAAGTGTGTGCGCCATACGAAGGTCCGCTTGCGTAGGCTTCATAGCCTTATGGTTGTGCTTGTTAAATTAGATCCGAGGTTGTGTCACATCAATTGGTATCATAGCAAGTCATTGACTTGTCTCTACAAGTCAAGTCCTAGGGCATGCTTGCATTCTTGTCCGAACCGTGCATTGTCAAACCCATCATTGTTAACGTTGAGTCTTGGGTCACATGGCCCCTCTCCCAATCATATCCCATGCATGCTTACCTAATGGAGAGCCCGTAGAAATTGATTTCAATGACCTAGAATCTAAAAATTGGGTGTCCCCGATATCATTACCTCTCTTTGTAGGACCGGATAAATTATGCACAATGGAGACCAAGTCTTTATTGAATTCCATAAATGGTTCGGGAAGAATAAGTATTTGGATGGGGCTTGGTGTCAAAAGGGAACATTGGCGGGTCCATGTATAATCCTAGGTAAGAAATGGTTAAATGAAAGGAATACCGACATCGACCCAACACGTCGAACTTGCCTAGTGCATCCGCCACACCTTTCGGGAACCTTTAAATTCAACAACCTTGTATTCTCCCACCCGTGAGAATCCCGCCCTTGTTCACCACCCCGGGTGCACCATACTCCGGCCATCATCACCCCACCATCAAAGAACCTTCCCACTCCATTAGCTTTGGAAGAAGTAGTCCACCCACTTTACCACATGAAGACAAATACCTCTCGGGAACCTATCCCCTCCATGGAGAGCACCCATGTCCCAATTGAAGAGGAAGCCTCGCACGAGGATCTTCACCCTCCACCACCCCCTCTAGATAAGGTCGAATTCATCTTGGAAGAGTCCCTTATTAGTTGGCTAAAGAAGAGCCCAATAAGAGAGATCACGGCCCACGATTGCCTTCCCATAAAGGAAAACCTTCCCATAGTACACATCTCCTCCTATCACACCATAATCCAAACATCCTACCAAGTGGAAACCTTAGAGGACCTTCTCAAGGTCTTAGCTTGGCAATATGAGTTGACCGGCTTGTTGACCCCCATGGCTCACCAATCTAGGAGCCTTGACCTCCTACACCTTTGTGTCGGGTCTATCACCTCGGTTTGCTCCATTGGTTGCTACACTAGCGACCTCCTTCTATTCCTCCCCACACCCGATGAGCCCGACCTTCTCCTCAATTTGGAGCTTCTTATATTGGGTGAAAAGTCAAGCCCTCCCCTCATGGTCGACCCACTCACAAAGAACTTCGGCCCAATTATCTCATTAGAGGAGGATGACCCACCACCACTTGAGGATCTTGAGGACATAGGGCCCCTCCCCCTCGATAACCCTTTTTATGATCCCTTTGATCCCTTCCAATGGGGGTCAAAGAAACCATGGGACCCAACCACCTTATCCACCACCCACCTTTCCCTATCCCAACCCACCATGTTTGACCCAATCCACCCCATCCTAGACCCGAGTTACACCTTGGGAGCTATGACCTTGGACCACATATCCCTAGGTACTAAGGTTGTGCCCCACCCCATGATGATCACCTTCTTAGATCCATTCGATCCTTTCCAATGGGAGTTCAAAGGTTGTCCCACACCTATACACATGAAAGTCACTTTTGGGAAAAGTATGCATGTGTCTAGGCTTTCTACACCCCTTGGCTTGAACACTATGTTGGGTCCATTCATTCATATCACCCACATGTCAAGTAGAAAGCATGAGTGGTCCAAATTCGGATGTAGTGGTCCACCTTCACTCATCATGAGTCGTAGGCATGATAGGAGTATTCATGGATGTCCGGGTCCCCCAGCATTTGTCACCCCCATGCATGACTGGATCACCTATGGATGCCCCGGTCCTCCCCATTCCATCAAAGTCTTCCTGGCGTCAAAGCATGATTGGTCTACTTTTGGTTGCCCAAGTCCACCCATCACCCCTAGAATGTCAACATTCACAAAATTACATGAAAGCCTTTGCAAGCACATAAGCAAGGAAAATGAGATCTATAAGAGGCAGGCTGACTCCCTTCGACGTCACCAAGAATTCCACATGGGTGACTTTGTGATGGTGAGGAAGGAGAGGCTCTCCCCGGGAGTCATCTCCAAATTGAGGCTACGTGGGGCTGGTCCCTTCCAGGTCCTGAGGCGCATTGGCGCTAATGCCTGTGAGTTAGATCTCCCCGAGGAGTATGGAGTGAGTCCTACATTCAATGTAGCCGACCTAGTGCCATATAAGGGACCCACGGTGATACCTAGTGAGGATATTGAGCCTATTCCCTCCGTTGAGAGAGCACCCACCCGTGAGGAGAGTCCACCAGCCAAGACATCCCAGCGTGAGCGCATTGAACGAATATTGGATGAACATGCCACTACCACTAGGAGCAAGGTATACGAGCGCTATCTCGGCAGGTGGATGGATCGGTCTCGTTCGGAAGACTTGAGGGCAGTACCACTTCTACACCCTCCAAGGAGGGAAGGACACTTACTCGACGGAGTCGAGTTCTCCGCACCCTGGGAGTATGATGGGGACATCACCTCCCATGCCCACGTTCACAGCTCGTCTCCTCGCCCCGGTTGTATCCGGCATGGTCTAGTTATTTAATTTTGAGTCCTATGTAATTTTTATTTGAGTCATTTGATGTATTTTCCCTTTTATTTGAGTCATGTTCCTAGGACTTGTGTTTATTTCCCTAAGTTTGAGTGTCATTAGGTTGTCTAGTTAGCTATTGGGCCCAATTCATTGGGCTTGGCCCAAGGGCTCCCCCCTACCCCCTCGGTTATTTATCATTGAGTCAATTGTCAGGGTCTTACTGTAAAATGTGGGTTGCCTATATATAGGGCCTCATTCCCCCCATTTCAAGGTAATGAATCAATGAATGAAAAACTTGCCATTTTGAGAGTTCAAACTTCTTATCAAGTGGAGAGATTCCATTATTTGGGTGAGAGACCCTAGGGGAGATATTCCCCACCCATCCCTCTCTTAATCTCTCTCTTTCACTCCCCTTTCTCTCTCCTCCACACCCAATTTTGAAAATTTTCTCTCTCCTCCCTTCCCAACCACCACTCTCCCACCTACCCCCATTAAAGGCCACTCCCCTTCCCCACACATCCCATTACTCCACCCCCTAGTCCCAAGAGAGCTTCCACCAATCCTAGCTCCACCTCCCAACCCCCAACTACCCCACCCACTTCCCCAAGCACCCTTCCCACTACCCCAAGCACCCCTTCCCTTCCCCAACATAACCCCTCCCATCCCCAAGACCACCATTGAATACCCTCCATTAAGGAAAATTCAAACTCACCTTCCCTCCACCCACTTGTGCCCCCCTCACCTTCCCCTCTCCCTCCAAGCCCAAATTCGCAGCTCCTCTCTCACCCATAGCAAACACCCCCTTCCAGCCCCCATTCTCCCCTTCCCACACCTTGAAACCCCCCCTCCTAGACCCCCTCATAGCTGGGGTTGCCCCTACACACAACCACCTCATTTCCCCTCCCATCTACCCCATTCCCCATTACCTATCTCCACCCTCTCAAGTTCTGGTTGCAGGTAGCTGACTGGCCGCGGGTTGCAGAGGACACCCCGTCGTCTCCTGGGAGCTTCAGGTGGCATACCATATATCGACGGAAGCGTCTCCCTGTCTTCTTCGCAACGGTGGTGGTCCCATCCCATTCCGAGTTCGAGATCGACCAGGACAACCATTCTCCCACAACTGCGCAGATCCCCCCTGGCAGGACTCCAGATTCGGATTGGAAGCTCGACTGCGACGATTGGGAATCGGATCAAGAATTCTTCTTCAAACATCTTCTACTACGAGTCTTCTAACATCTCCAGGAAGCAGAGCCCCATTTGGCCACCGGACCTGAAAGTTATCAATTTTCTCCCTCGGGTGCTCGGTTCTGCTTCCACTTAGTCTGCACCGACCCCTTCTCAGTGTTCAGAGCCTACGGTTCGACCCCGACATTAGCTGGCATCCCCATCAGTCTTGCTTCGAAGAGGACTCGTCAACGATTCCAACGACTCCAGCGGCACCTGATTCGGATTTCGGGAGTGACCGTGGCAACCTCTGCTTCCTGCTGTTGGGAACCTGAAGCTGTCAGATCCGAGGGTCTGCCACCCTGTTCAAGCCCCTACCCCGACCAGCAGCAGTGCCCGAAGAAATTTAAAAAATTCAAGCATCATCCAGATCCAGCTACGAAGAATCTCAAGTGGTTTCGTCTGCAACAAAATTCGGGGCTAACAAGTCCAAATACCTGACGGTCTGTCCTGAGACACAGTCAGCGGGCAGATTCGGCTTCGACTTCCCTCTCTTCACTTCTAGCTCGAATTCCCCTCCCCGCTTGGCCGGCTGAAGGCCCCTCCCTGCGTGGAGGTTGTATTGAGTGTATTCATTGGCTTCCCTTCCCCGAGATCCCCCCCTTGCATGGGGGTAGTTCATGTATTATTTACACTCACAGGTTTGAAGCTTCATCGACGCGGCGTGCGGGTGCTTCCCCTGGCCTCCCCGCTCGCCCCCGTCTCCGACCGGAGTCGGTTTCTTCAAACCGGCTAGGTGAGAACTCATCCCTTGCTCTCAATTATTCTTGTTCATTTAATATTCTCCAATTGCGCCGTCGGTAAGAAAGAGAGCGCCCGATCTTAAGGCTCCACTGCACTTGTGCGACCCCCGTGGGTGTGAGTGAGTGATCCGCGTCCCTCGGCCAAGGCCAACACATTGAGTTGAATATCCGCACCTCAAGGGGAGGTTTGACTTAGACTTTGCTATCCCTCTACCAGCAAGGGGCTTGTCCCATTTCCTTGACTCGGCATCCCCGAGTTACCCCCGGGTTAAGTGTGTGCGCCATACGAAGGTCCGCTTGCATAGGCTTCATAGTCTTGTGGTTGTGCTTGTTAAATTAGGTCCGAGGTTGTGTCACATCATAGCCTTTTCACTGAGTGCCACGTGGCGTGGCTTGTAGTCGGAGTGTCCCCGAGATGGCCCGGGTGGTCGTGTAGAATGCGGGCAAAGTCCGCAACTTAGAAGTCGGGAGTGGTCCCGATTGGTTGCATCGACCATAACCTGCAAAATAGTTAAATATTTATGAGTAATTTCACTTGAAAGTTAAACATGACAATATTTTCTTAACAAATAAGAAAGATACTTTACATATTCTATGAGCCAAAGAATATGGCTCCCAAGTGCATCTCTAATTTTCTTTCTTTCTTGATCTTTAATAAAAAGGGGGGCTTCGAGCTTGTTTGCATGTAAAACTGATACTTCATAATAAGCATTTCCTATCTGTCTTCCCATCACAACTTTATCTTTATCAACACTTATTACAAGACCAATTGCCACATGCTCTCCTTCTAGATCTAACAGTTTCGCCCACTTCCCTTGCAACTGTGCAACAGAAAAAAATAGAAGCATCAAATAGAACTTCAAATAGAACTTTGTACAATAACTGCAGTAATGCATAAATGCTTAAAAAAACATATACCACTGATCACTCTATGTTATAGATATTTTTCATAAAAAGAAAATCAAAGATGCAGGAAACCTTTTCGTTTCTACCATGTGGCTAAACCACCCGCAGTTTTTTAACGTGGTACCTGAAGAATGCATGGAACATTGGAGTGGAGGGAACCCCTCCCTATGTTCTATGAAACTAGATTAGAGAGGTAAAGCCTGCTCTAAAAGAGTGGAATAAAACATTTATGGTGATGTATAGAACAATGTTTCTAAGGCTGGGAGCAAATTGCAAAAAAAATCCAACATGAATTACAGGCTGATCCTCTCAATGCTGATTTGATTAGCAAGGAAAATGAAGCCAGGGAGGGGTACATACATTGTATGAAGGCTGAGGAATCCTTTGCTAGATAAAAGTCAAGGCAGACATGACTTTCTTTGGGAAACTCAAATACTAAATTCTTTCATGCATCCATCAAGAGTGGAAGTGCAATGAATACTATAAAAAACTGCAAGCTAAATAATGGAGATTTTATTGAGGATATGGAGATGGTGAAGCAGCATACTATTGACTTCTATTATAAAATGCTAAATCAAAATCAGTAAGTTGATGGTTTACATGTCAATGCGAATATCTCACTATGATATTGATATGTTATGTCTCCCAATCACTAATGACGAAATCAAATCAGTGGTTTTTAAATCTTCAAAGAATAAGAGCCCAGGTCCTGATGGCTTTCCTTCAGAGTTCTACCAAGCAGCATGGTCGATCATTACAGATGAGGTAATTGCAACTACTAAACATTGTCTTTACTCAAAGGATGCTGAAACAATTTAACTGCACTTTTATATCACTGATTCCCAAGTTAGAAGGAGCTGACTCTTTAGATCAATCCAGACCCATATCACTGTGCAACTTTATTTATAAAATTGTTTCAAAAGTGCTAGCTAACAGATTGCATAATGTGCTTACAAAACTCATTAGCCACAATCAATCAGCCTTCTTGAAGGGCCACAGCATACAAAAGAATGTCCTCCTTGCTAATGATTTAGTGAGGGAGTTGCACTCCATGGATAAGGGCTAGATGATATGCTCAAAGGTGGACTTGAAGAAGGCCTTTGATTATGTGAATAGAAGATTTATATATTATATGATGGGAAGGATGGGCTTTCCTAGCCTATGGATTGATTGGATCTCTAGCTGCTTAGAGAGTGCTTCTTTCTCTATTCTTCTAAATGGATCGCAGGTGGGATTCTTTACAAGCAGCAATGGTGTGTGCCAAGGGATCCTCTTTCCCCTTGTATCTTTACTATAGCCATGGAGGGGTTCACTTGTCTGATGAATGTTAAGGTCCAATGTGGGTATGTTAAAGTCTTATTAGCAGGAACATGTCAGGTATCTCACATTATCTTAGCTGATGATCTCATATTATTCTCCAAAAATGATTTGCACTTGGCCCAGAATATAGCATCCTTGTTGCAATAATTCTCTCTTACATCTAGTCTGAAACTAAATTATGAGAAAAACAAGGTATATGTGGGTGGTGGGGTGCATGCTCAAGACAATATTGTTCAAAGCCTTGGAGTTACATAAGGAAAGCTCCCAATGCCATGCATTAGGCTGCCACTTCTCTCTACTTATCTCAAGAAGGGTCATTTGTCTTCCCATCTTGGAGAAGATTAAACTCATGGAAGAACAAGTTACTCTCTAAGGCAGGGCAGCTTCAATTAGTTGGATCAAATTTGAGCTCTTATTCTTCATATTGGTCAGCTACATTCTCATAACCTATGGGTCTCATTGAAGATAGAACGTTTGCTATGGAACTTTTATTGGGGTGGTCATTTAGATAAGAAGAAATTCCACATGGTAAATTGGATCTCACAGGCAAACCTAAGACTAAGGGTGAACGTGGCTCAAGAAACTTAAAGATTGGAATCAAACATGTACGATGAAGTTACTGTAGGAGATATTACTGTGGGAGATTCTCCAAGGCAAGGATATTCACTATGGTCAAATGGGGTGCATCAAAAATATCTTGGTAAACACAACATCTCGGTATTCAAGGTCAAGGCGTATCACTTTGTGGGGTGGAAAGGAGTACTGTATGCAAGAAAATTGCTGAAGGAACATATCTCCAATGAAATTTCAGATGGTGCTAACACCAATTTGTATACATGGCAAGAGTATCGAGGATCTTCAGGGTGATCACATTCTAGAGTTGCCTTGCGGCTAGATGCTGATGCTAAGGTATCTACTTTCACATCCTAGGGAAGAAGGAATTTACGAAGTGCATCCCCATATCAGATATGATAGCATTATGGTCTACTATCAGCTACATACCTATTGTGAGTGATGGGAAAGATGCAATATGATGGAAGCACAATATATAATCATATGTTTTCAACCCATGATGCATGAGAAAAAATCAGAGAACACCATCAATCTTTTGTATACCATGAATTGGTATGGAGAAGCCCAAGTGTTCACCGAGCATCATTATGCACATGGCAAGCAACATTGGATAGATTGCCAACTCTTGATAATTTGAAGAAAAAAGGTATTCATCTTGCTAGCATTTGTCTTCTCTGTCGAAATTATAAGAAAGAGTTTTCAGATATGAGGAAGACATGATGCAGTGGAGGTGGTTCATGATGTTTTAACCAGTGGTACTGGTTATGATGATCCTCGACACAACTGCTGAATTTAAGAGTGCATACACCATCATTCAGTCTTAGTGCTATTGCCAACAGTAAAGGCCTCACTACAATTATACATTCTCACATTCTCCATCATGCCATCACAAACAACAATCATTGCATTTCTCATGCACTTGTGATATTAAACTTAAGGTTCTTTGTCATCTTTTGTATGGAAGATTATGAGTGATGCTATGGATTCTCACTACCATCACTGTCATAGAATTTCAGCTATACCATCGTGATGGGATTGATTCCGGAAGACTGAGGTACTAGATAAGGATGACCGCATGCTCCAAAAGGGACCTCAATAATAAGCCCTTCTGCTTTGTTTCCTGTTTGTTTTTGACCCCATTGTGAATTTGTTTCTTTTTTCTTTTCCCACAATCCATCTATTCTTGGTAGTGTCCGAATTAGCATGTAGAATAGCCTGACAATAGTGTCTTAGTTCAAGTGATAAATATTAAGTAAAAACAATAAATAATAGCATCATAGGACAAGATGGGGTATTCTATGGAGAGTACAAAGATTTTCACCTTCCACCATACAGCAAGAAGCCCACTGCTGCTATGAATGATACCAGTGCGTAAAAGGATAGATAATTGCAAATAGTTTAATAAAAAGAAGACAAGAATTGAGCAAACGAACAAAAGGCTATTGACCTGCCATAAAGAGTTGCCCAAGAAACTCCACAATGCCATTATCATCTATCCATAGGTATATCCATATGAATACCTGACGGCAATAATAATCACATTATCATTACAATCATGAGCATAGCAACAGTAGTGAACAATTAGTTTCATACATTATTCAACAGTAAATCTTCTCCAGCTTTCTATTTTAGCTAATAGACTAATACATCTGCAAACATATTTTTTCCCAAAAAAAAGAGAGAGGCTTTGCAGAAAAGCAAAGATATGCTAGCTTGAACAATTATCTTTTGAGAGTTATCATCCTCCTCAGATCAGACATGAATGGAGTCAACTAGAATAGCAGTTCTTTCAATAATTGATTTTAAGATCTCTTTCCTTGAAAGCAGATATCATTGTAACTCTATCAAATATCCAAAAAGTTGAACATGAGATGTGTTGATAAATAGCTCACTTATTGATAATGGAGAGGGGGGTTTCTGTAGCCCATTTAAGAGCAGGCCGAACTAGGTCCATCAAGACCAAACGAGGCCCAGCTCATCTATGTGACCGCCCGCAGGGCCCACTTAGCATAAAAGTCCAATAAGATCACTCGGGATCAAGCACTTCCTCGGCAGCCATCAGGCTCGGAAGGCCCGAGCATCGGTCAGGTCAGAAGAAGACCCACGCCCGATCTATCCCCTCGCCGGGATAAAGGCTAGTGCTCAGCGCCCACTCCGACCGAGCCTCATCCGAGCTATGCCTATCGCCCGGACAGGGTTGGCACTCTTCATGCTTGGATCGATCGACGATTGCTATCCACGCTGCTTTTGAGAGCCCTTTATGAGCAGGAGTTCACAAGGATAAGGGACCCACGACCCCTCAAGACTATAAAGATCCCACGATGAGGATGTAAAGAGCCCACGTTGAGGACGTAACTCCCACCTCAAACACCTCAGCTTACGGCACTCATGAGGCCGACGCACTATTTAAACCTGGGACTCCCTGCAGCGAAAGGTAAGGCCAACACATGCCTAAAACTCCCTTAGCAGGAACCACTTCACCACCTTGGTGGAGAGGGATCTCGCGCATCTCCTTCCTCCTCCCTTCATAGCTTCCACCACTGCTCTACTGACTTGGCATCGCAGGGTTTTTCCCAAGGAACCATCCCTAGGCCCCCCTGATCCGTCTCCCTTCCTTGCAGTTCACTACCCGATGATCATCTACCTCAGCTCAGGTTCAGCGCGAGATCGCCTCCTCTTCATCTGGCGCCGTCTATGGGAAACGATCAAAGAGCCAGCATGGTGCGAAGAAGTACAGGGAGGAGATCCGCCGGTGATAGGGGAAAGGCCACGGTGGTGGGGGGAGAAGTCCCTTCTTAGGCCACACAAGACCCCCCCTCCAACGCCAGCACCCCAGCCGACGAACCACCTCCGCCCGCGGTGGTAGGGCAACCACCCAACGAGGACGCTGACGCTTTCCAAGCCCTCAACGCAAAACTGGATGTCCTCGTGGAACTCATGAGGACTCAGGCGGCCAGGGAAGGAAGGTCGCGCATCTATCTGGAAAGCCCTCCCCGCAGAGACGCGTCCCAACACAATACCGGAGGTCGCTTCACCCTCCGAGGACGGCAGCTTATTCACAACAGGTCAGGAGGACCTTTACAAGCCCATCCTCTAGAGCAAGAGGCCTCCTCCACGCCGAAAAGGGGAAAACCCGAGGCACGCCGTCCGCACCCGAAGACTGAAGTCCCCAGGTAACGCCAGGACAGCCTGCCATCGCGTCCCCCTAGCCCCACGGCGCAACGGTAGCCGGAGTTATCCCTCCATCTGAGAGAGTTTGAGAGGCACTTCGCAGAGCAGGAGCGCGCCTTACGCGCCTTGCAGAAGACCTCCCCAGTCGAGGATGAGGAGAAATCCCCATTCTCTGACTATATCTTGAAGGCAGAGGTATCTCCCAGAATCTCCATTCTGACCTTCAAGCCTTACGACAGCCAGGGCGACCCGTCCGACCACTTCGACAGCTTCGATGCCCTAATGACTCCTCACGGGGCATCCGATGCCATCAAATGCCGAGCCTTCATGACCACCCAGGTCCAAGGTGTCCAAGCATGGTTCCGGGCCCTCGCCCTCGGATCCATCCGAGACTTCAAGCAGTTTGGGCGTGTATTTAAGGAGAGTTTCGCCGACAGCGGCCCCCCAAGGTCGGTAGCGGGGCTATTGGCTCTCAAACAGGCGCAAGGGGAGAAACTCCGAGCCTATATCAACTGATTTAAGTCGGAAGCCCTAAGAATCTTCTGTCTGGATGTAGCCTCGGCCATAACCGCACTGACTGGAGGAACCCGAGATGAGAACCTCTGCCGCGAACTTGTCCTCCACCCTCCCTCGACCCTTGCCGAGCTAGTGACTCTGGCTTTACGCCATGCTGAGTGCGAAGAAGTTCTCAGCGCATGCCGAGGTGCAACCGGCTCGGGTCGGGAGGGGGACAAGAAGCGAGCACCCGCGTCAAGCTCAGGCCAAGGAAAAAGGCGAAACCGAGACAGGGAGCACAAAGAACCATCTCGGAAGTACGAGCGGTACACTCCCTTAACCACTCCGGTGTATGAGATCTATGAAGACATCAAAGGCTCGGGCCTCCTCCGCCAACCGGAGCCAATGAGATCGAAGAGCCGCAATCGCAGCAAGCACTGCCTATTTCACAGTGATCACGGGCATCATACCGGCGATTGCCACCAGCTCCCGGATGAGATCGAGTGCCTCGTCCGCCAGGGACACCTATCCCAGTTTGTGGCCGAGCAGAAGGAAGACCGAGGCGCCCCATAGGAGATGGACAACGCCCCTCGTGGGGTCCATATCAATGTCATCGCTAGAGGAGCTGCATCAGGAGGAGACTGTGGCCGCGGAAGAAAGCGTCATGCTGAGCGGGCAAGCCGAGCCATCGAGCCTCCCAAGGCCCCGCCAAGTGAGCCCCAGGTCATAGTCTTCTCCAACCAAGACCTGGAAGGGCTAATCACCCCGCATGGCGATGCCCTAGTTATATCGGCCACGATAAAGCATTGTAACATAGATAGAATTCTAGTTGACAATGGAAGTGCCCCTGATGTATTGTCTTATGAGTGTTTTCTAAAGATGGGGGAGAATCCGTCTAAACTCTACCCGATCCGAACCCCCCTTTGATGGAGGCATCACCCGTGACTCCCTTTGGCTCGGGTCTTCCTCACACTCTGGCGTCATTTGAGTTCGGGCCTCTCTCTATAAAGGCCCAATTATCCTTTTTGTGCTTTCTATTTGAGTCATTTGATGTAATTTTCATTTTACTTGAGTCATGTCCCTAGGTCTTGTGTTTATTTCCCTAAGTTTGAGTGTCATTATGTTGTTTAGTTAGCTATTGGGCCCAATTCATTCGGCTTGGCCCAAGAGCACCCCCTACCCCCTCGGTTATTTGTCATTGAGTCTTTTGTCAGGGTCTTATTGTAAAATATGGGTTGCCTATATATAGGGCCCCATTCCCTTCATTTGAAACTAATGAATCAATGCCAAGATTTCCAATTGAGTGTTCAAACTATTTAGTTATAGTGGAGAGAATCCAATAGTGGTGAGAAGCCCTAGGAGAGAGACTCCCCACCCACTTTCTCTCTCTCTTTCTCTTTCTCTCACTACCCCAAGGGGGGGCTGCGACCTCCCCCTCTCTCCTCCACCTCACCAGCCACCTCACCCCCCCATTCCCTTCCCTAGGTGCATTCAATGCCCTTCCACAACTTCCCACCACATCCACCCCTTCCCTAGGAGGATCTCTCCCATTCCAACACACTCACCCCTCTTCCCCACACAATCTCCCAGCTTCCAAGGCCATTTTGAATTTGAAATGACCTTCCCTCCACTTGCTTTGGCCGCCCCCTTCTCCTCCCCTTTAGACTAGGTCGCCCCTCTCTCCCCCATTCTCCTCCACCCATTTGCACACCCCATCCTTCCCTCTCCAGCTGAGCCTTGCGCCCTCCCCTTCTTCCTCCACCTCCCCTCTACCTCTAGCACCATTCCATACCTCCCCCACCTTCCCACCACCATTCCCCACCCCCCCTTTCACCATATACTTCCTCTTCTTCTTCTTTCTAGGTCAATTGGAGGCTATGTCAAAATACAGCTTGCAGTCCAAAAGATGCAGGTGAACCAGCAGCTTGCATCAGCCACCACGATCATCTCCTTGCGAATCTAAAGACCCAAGTGATTTCCACGAAAGCGTCTACCGGTCTTCTTCGCAAAGGCGGTGGTTTGATTCCCATCCGTGTTGTGTGCTGCCCGGGAGATCCGTTCTCCCACAACTGCGCAGAGCTGCACCTGCTGAGTACCTGAACCGGCGTAGAAGCTTTACCACGATGAACCTCAGAAAACTCAGTCCAGGAGTTCTTCTAAAAAGTTCTTCCTCGTCTTGTCTACTTTCAGAATCAAGAAGCGGAACTCCAATCGACGTCCGTTGGCAAGAGTTATCAATTTTCTCCACCGGGTACAATGTTCTGCTTCTCCACAGTCTGCACCGACCTTTCATCATTGTTTAGAGTCCACTGGTCTTCTCCGGCATCGTTTGGCTTCCCCGCTAGTTCTGCTGCGAAGAGGACTCGTCAACGGTTCCAACAGCTCTAGCGGTACGTGATTCTGAGTTCAGGAGCGGTCGGGGCATCCTTTTCTTCCTGCTGTTGGAATCCTGAAGCTGTCAGTCCGAGAAGCTGCCACCCAGTTCGAGCCTCCACCCAGACCATCATCGGCGTCAGAAGAAATCAACAAAATTTGGAGGCATTCCAGTTCCAGCTACGAAGAGTTCCCCACTAGTCCCGTCATCGGAAAAATTCCTGATCAAGTTCTGTGGCCTCAATTCTGTCTGTCTGTCCCCTATCGCAGAGAGCAGGCAGATTCAGCTTCGCCATCTTTTCAATACTTTTAGTCCAAGTTCCCCTCCCCGCTTGGCCGGCTGAAGGCCCCTCCATGTGTGGAGGTAGTTTTAGTTGTAATATCAATTAACCCCCACCCCAAGGTCCCCCTCCTGCGAGAGGTGTAGTGTTGTAATCATTTGAACAGGTCAAGCTGCCTCGACGCGGCATGTGGGGATCCACTCGCCTCCCCGCTCGTCCTCGTCTCCGAGCGGGACCGGTTTCTTCAAACCGGTCGAGTAAGTGCTCAAACCTAACTCTAATTTAGTGCTTGCCTTTCAATATTAGTTCTTAGTTCCGTTGGCCGTGAGAGTGAGAGCTCGATCCTCAAGCCCCGTTGCCTTGAGTGATCACCGTGGGGAAGAGTGTAGCCGTTGCCTTCGGCACTTTGTCGGCCTCATTGAATTGGGCCTCCACATCCTTTGGGAATCAAATTTTGGCCTTGCTGGCCCTCTACCAGCAAGGTCCTAACCCTCACATCCTCCACTTGGCATCGCCAAGTCACCCCGGGCTTGGGTGAGCGACGGGAGAGCGGTGGCCCAAATCGGTCCATTTGAATGTGAATGTGCTTGCTTGCTTGCTTAAGTCCAAGGGTGTGTCACATCAATTGGTATCAGAGCAAGTCATTGACTTGTCTCTATCAAGTCTAAGTCCTAGGACCTTTGCATTGTGTGTCCAACATCATTTTCCCCTTATCTTGCATGTCCACCCGTAGTGGTGCTGGTTACCGACCCGATCCATCGTCCTCGGTTCCACCCATGGATCCCAATCCTCAACTCAACCAAGAAGCTCATAGGGAGGAACCCCAAGGCCAAATGAATAGGGTAGATGCTGCCCTTGCCAATATTCTTGCCCAACTTGAGGCCCTTTCCACTTGACTTGCTCGGCTAGAAGAGCATGAGTTCCACCCAAGGAACGATGAGCCAAGAATCCACCCTCCACATATTGACCCTCATAGGGAAGACTCCCATCCAAGGAATAATGAACCAAGAGTCCATCCTCCACATGGTGAATTACATAGGAATGAGCTCCACCCAAGGAACAATGACCCAAGGGTCCACTTCCCACATGTTGAGCCTCATAGGGACGAGTATCACCCAAGGAACAATGGACCAAGAGCCCATCATCCACATGCTGAAATTCGTAGGGAGGACTTGGATTTTGACCCCTACCATGACTATGAGAGGCCCCGCCACCATCAAATTCATGAAAGGCATCCACGGGACGACCCGGATGACCCTCTCTTAAGGATGGTTAAGGTAGAGGCCCCAAACTTTGATGGTTCCCATGAACCTAGTGTCTACTTAGAATGGGAAACCGCCATAGACCAATACTTTGAATGGCACCCTATGTCCGACCAAAGGAGGGTAAGGTTCGCCAAAATGCATCTCACCAAATTAGCCAAAACTTATTGGCTAAACCAAGAGGGTTTAAAAAGGATTAGGCGGGAAGAGCCTATTGATACTTGGGAGGGTATGAAGAACAAACTTAGAAACAAATACCTACCCCAATCCTACCACCAAATGCTCTTAGATGAATGGCAAAGCCTCACCCAAGAAGGGAAGACCGTGGTTGAATACATTGAGAAGTTTGACTCCTATCTTTTGAACTGTGGAGTTCATGAGGACCCGGCCGTCACCTTGTCCTGCTTTAGGAATGGGCTCCAAAGCCACATCAAGAGAGAGCTTTTCATGAGGGACGTTCACAACCTTGAGCTAGCCTACCAAGTAGCTAGGGATGTATAAAGATTCTCTAGGATCCCTCGGTTTGCTACTCCCCGACCGGTCGATCCTAAAAATATGGGACCATGACCCATTCCGACCACCCCCATGAAAGCCCCTAGCCCAAGTGGGAATGCCCCATTAAGGCCTTACAACCCTCCTCCGACCATCACTCCGAACAAGCCCACCCCTAGTCACCCTCCTCCACGGAGGGAAGACATTCCCAAAGGCCCAAATGTAGGAACCAGTGTTGGGTTCGGTGCTATGTATTCAGAGGGGGGCTGAATGAATATATGCCCTTTAAAGACCTTTCACCCAATTAAAATTTCGCTCAAACAAGATTTCGCTCACTCAGAACAGATTAAAACAATCTAAGAAAACTGATTAACTCTTCTGCTCAACCAGAAACCAAATACTTAGAGCGCCCCTATGCAATCATCTAGCGGAAGCACAAATAGACAAAACAAACCACAATGCACAAGGGGTTTTTAGGTGGTTCGGTCCTCCAGACCTACATCCACCCCACACTCAACCCGAGTGTGGCTTACTGCTGACTCACAGCATGAACCGCTGGGTATCACAGCTTGCCTACAATCCGCTGGGCAACACAGCTTACCGTCCGAGGAATCCTCCTCGCCCGCTGAGCAACACAGCTTGCTGTCCAGTGGAATCCACCACTGCAAACTGCTGGGGATTACAGCTTACCCGTCCAGAGGCACCACCTCTGCAAACCGCTGGGCAATACAGCTTGGCCGTCCAGTGGAATCCTCCACTGCAAATGCTGAGCAACACAGCTTGCTCCGCTGACAAACAGCTTGAAGAAATGTATAAAAGGAAAACGAAACCAAGTAGTAACAGCAACTGAAAGCTGTAAATAATGAAAGCACGAATGTGGCTCCTAAGAGCTGGCTGGCCTGGATTTGATCCACGGTCCAGTGAATGCAGATCTCTCTCTCGATCTTCTGCTCTCTTCACTCTTCTTCTGCTCTCTTCACTCTTCTTCTGCTCTCTTCAGCTGGATCGAAGTCTTTGTACTTCTGCCTTTTCTTTCACTCTCTGCTCTTCTCTTCTTTTCTCTTCTCTGTCTGGATCGTGGCTCTCTGTATGGACTTCACCTCTCGCCAATTCGATCAGCCTCCTTCAGACAACGGAGACTACCCTTTATAGCAGCTCGAGCAGGGGCAGCACTGGGCGCGTGTGGCCTTCACATTTCCCGCCCAATCGACTCTGCCACGTGTCAGCATCTCAGCTCCATGGATCACGTGCCAGACACCTGCAAAACAAATGAGGAGTTCAGTCGATTAACAAAATCAACTGAAGACAGTGTATAGACTTTATAACTCATACTGTAAAATGCAGTGTATAGACATGTGAAAGCGCATGCATTGTACAGACTTAGTAAAAGGGAATGCATGTAATACAATTCTTTTAAATACCCATAGACTAGTGCATTCTCGCACAGGAGCATATGAAGTCTCAGGGGAGCATCTATGGCCTCTAGATAGCATCACCAGCATCGGGGGAGCATGTGGAGCACATGCTGTCTCTGGGGAGCAATCGCTGCTCCAGGGGAGCATCCTCAAAGTTAGGGAAGCATTAGCAGTCACTGGAGGGCATACTCGGTCCCATGAGAGCATCCGGGGGGACAGGCGAGCATGCACGTCTGATGTACAGACTCTACCAATGTATAGACTTGGTGGATAGTGATGCATAGCCAAACGGATGTATAGACTTCACTGTGAATGCATGAACAGTGAATGAGTGTATAGACTTGACGATGTGAAGACTTGTCCACAAATGATTGTACAGACTTGAGGTGAAGACTTGTGTATAGACTTCATGAAGACACTGTGAACTCGAGTGCAGTGTATGGACTTCACTATGCAGACTTTGAAGAGCATTCAGTAATGTGCAGACTTCACTGCATATGAAGCAACGTATAGACTTAACTAAGCATTGTACACACTTGAAGAGCATTCAGCAATGTATAGACTTATAGATATCAATACAGCAAGTATGAACAACATGAGAGAGTATACATTTGAAGGCCTTCAGCATCCTCAGTGTATAGACATGAAATGAACGCTGCATGATCGAGCCTAACCAATGTATAGACATTACAATGCTCATCCACTGAATAGACTTCACAGTGCTCAATCAGACTTCACGATGCTCAATCACCCTTGAAGATGTGAGCGAGACAGTGTATGGACTTCAAAAGCTTGAAGGCCCAATGTACAGACTTTGAAGTTCAACTGGTGAGTGTACAGACTTTACCAATGAAAAGCTCATTGTACAGACTTTGACATGTGAGACACAGAGAATGCACTGAAGTCTGTATAGACTTTAACAATGAATGCATGAGTCACAAGACCGACAGACTTAGCCTGTATAGACTTAGCATGAAGCACACATGAGATGTACAGACTTCAAGTCATGCAATGCAATGTACACACTTCAGCTAAGCAAGCTTCAGTGAATGTATGGACTTCATGAATGCATGCTACAGTGCCAATGTACAGACTTGAACGTCAAGTGAGACGATGAATGAGACGGTAGGCTGTACAGACTTAGCCTAAGAAAATGCATGAGACGGACGATGTATAGACTTGCGTTACTGTAGTAATGTATAGACTTACTATATGCATGAGATGCAAGTTGAGACGGTGTGTGCACTGTAACGAATGTATAGACTTTCCACCGACCAATGTGTAGACTTTGCAAGCCTAAGACGCTGAATGAGACGGTGGCTGAGACGGACGCTGTACACACTTTAAGTCCAGTGTATAGACTTCATGAATGTGCAAACTTGTCAATGAAATGCACAATGTATAGACTATGCACATGCATGAAGAGTGTATAGACTAATGAAATGCTTTACCCTACAGTGTATAGACTCTGAGTGCAACAAATGTCCAGACTTGATGGTGTGCTGTGCAAACATGCTAAGATGCAATGTATAGACTTATGCGAGCATGCTGAAGACTTGAGACACACTCACAGCGTTGACGCTGCATGAGACACTAAATAAGATGGACAGTCTGAGGGAGTCGACCCATCAAGGATATCAAACATGGCATACTCATGCAATCTCCACAAACTAAATCAGATATAACACACTCAACATGCCATCATAAAAAAAAAACATAATATCATAATGCACTCACTATGTTACAATCATCAAAACAAAACAGCATTGCTATCATCAAATCAACATAGCACATGTTTGTGCCTAAGGGGCACAACATTCTCCCCCTTTTTGATGATGGCAACACACTGTGACAGTGAGTCACACACAAAATTTTCTCCCCCTTTGACATAATCAAAAAGAGAAACAACAGTATAAACAAGAGTGCAAAGTGCATTATGCATGCAAATTCCTCTAGAGCTGTAAACTCCCCCTGAAGATATGACTCCCCCTGAACTGGTTCTCCCCCTTAATAATTGCTCCCCCTTTGAGAAGGAATATGGACAGATAATTCAAAGGTAGAGAAGGTAGGAGGGTCACTTGAGAACAGCATAAGCATAGGTTCAGAAAGGAGCATGATTATAAATAACTGTTAAAGTATAAGAATCAGCAACATACAATTTTGACAAAAAAATCAGGTTTAACAGTGATAAATCTAGAGTAAAACACTTGACCCCTGAAAAAGAGTTTTAGACTCCATTTATAGCAATGAATCTAAGGCACATGGTATTAATAGATAAGTCAGAAATAATACCCTTTTGTGATTAAACATGGAATTTCAAGAAAGGCAACTTGAATATGTATTGAGAAAAACAATTTTCACTCATTGACTTTTGATTTCAAAGGGTTACAGCAGTTTGTATTTCACTTTGAATTTTCAGAAACTGAACTAAGTGAATAGACCTGTGGCATTTATGCTGTTGACATTAGGTGTACACCTTGATTAGAGGCAGGTACCCCTAGTTACTAGGCATAAACTACAAGACCTATTTCAGATCAAGACCTACAAGAAATAGTCTTCACTTTTGACATTAAGGGTACACCTTAATTAGAGGCCAGTACCCTCAGTTACTTGGTGAGGACTCCCCCTATAGATTTGACCCTATGAACAGAGATATTCTGAAGCACCTCATGACATGTGAATTCTCTTGCTTCTTTGGAGGAGTTCACAGTTTCTCAGTGCAATCAGCCATTGCTCTATCACTATGTTCAGCTCTTTTACATTTATAATCTTATTTACTGCTGCCCTTATTTCTTTTAGAATGATTGTTTAAAAAATCATTACATACTCTTATTCACCTGTTCTAGACATTTCCAGTTCAACCCATTTAGGCATTACAAAAAACTTTTTCTATTTTAGCCATGAGACAATGATTAAGAGCTATAAAAGTTTTCGTTTATCTCAAATTCTGAAGTGTAGACACTTAACTCTCCAATTTATAAAGGTTAAACCTTTAGTTCTTTTCAATTTGTAAGAGTGATTCTTATAGAAGAACAATTAAAATAATCACAACTCAATGTACTAAACCAGATACAGAACTGTTGTTCAGTGAAAATGATAGGGAAAAGATTGCAATTGGTAATATGGTCCAATGGCATCTGATGTCAAAAGATATGAATCAATTGAATGGGGACAATGAGGAGTAAATAGGATTCAAGAATTGAACTAAACTCACAGCTCCCCCTGACACCATGATGCAAGGATTATGCTATGCAACACACTGTTCTGCATGCAAACTATGCAGCAATGAAACATGAGACAAGTATGCAATCATTTTAATTTTATGCGCCCAAGTCATTTCTTTTTAGATTTTTCAAAATTTAATTATATGCAGGACACTGCTCTACATGAAGACAGGACCCATGGTACTAGGCAGAGAACCCGGTCTCAAAGACCATCTCACACATGGTAAGAACCTCCGGGCAGATTTCCCTGCCTTTTAGTAACATACCATTTGATATACCAAGGTTATGTAAGACAATGCAACATAAAGCAGTCCTACATGCATTGAACAGCATCATTGACAGTCATGCAAATGATGTATGCAGACATAAGACACATGCATTGACTGTGTACACTAAGTGAATCATTCACAATCAGCAAGTTATGCATTTAACAATAAGCATGTAATGCATTAACACAAAACACATGCATTGACACAAAGTCTATATAGTGCATCAACTGAATACACTAAAGAAGCATTCAAATTCAGCTCAACATATAGCAAGAGAAGAGCATCAGATATGCAGAATTGAATTCAATAGCTGAGTCTGGAATGCAGACTGATCAGCTAGACATGAAGAGATCATTATAAATCAAGCATATCAACATGAAGTTCACATTTTTTCATACTCACAAATTCAGATGATGAGTTTTAAAGCAAAGTTCAGAACTGACCTGAAATGGAGTATCCTGGGGTTTTCTTGTTGAGTGCCTTGGTTAACCCCTTTTATTTCTCCCACCAAGGCACACCTGCAGCATGTCAATCAATTTGATCCTACAGGGACCCAAGCAGCCTTGGGTCCTGAATTACCCCTATCAGGTGTTCTAAACAGTTTCTTAGCAGCATGGTCATCAAATTTCATCAGAAAATAATTGTCCATAGAGTGACCAAGTTTACCACAATATCTACATGAAACAGTAGATTTTCTGGTCCTATGGTGCATATCAACAGCAGTATGAGACCTATGAAACTTAGCATGAAATGTTCTGTTGTTTACATGGATATTTTGTTTCTTACTAGCAGCATTGGGAGCAGGAAATTTTGACTTACCATTACCTGCCCACCAATATTCAGAAGCTCGGTGGCCATGTTTTTCACATTCAAAACATCCAAGAATCTTTTCTTTAAAATCAATTTTATTTCTACCAGAAAAATTTCTATTTGGAGGGAATATAACAAATTTGGAATTGAAATGTTTTCCCTGAGCATACCAGCAGTCCTTGACTGCATGCCCATGCTTACCACATTTAAGACACCCAAGATGCTTGCCTCTTGAGTTCTTGTTACCGCAAGAATTTCTTGTCCAGCACTCATTTGCCTTGTGTCCAGGCTTGTTGCAATTGAAACAGATGATATGCTGACCTGAAGTAGATTCATATCTATGTGGGCCATGAGCATGTGTGAAAAATCTAGAGTTCAAATTATTGTCTTCTTTCATTTTAAAGCATGCATTCATTAGATGACCACGCCTACCACAGTAGTAACAATATGCAACATATTTCTTAATGGCATGGTTTCTGTCGGATGAATTCCTAGAATGCATTGCTTCACTAGCATGCTCATCTTCAATCAACAATCTGCAGTCATCCATTACATGTCCTATCTTGCCACAATAGTGACATGACACTTGTGATTTCCTGATGACATGATTACTAACAGATTGACTAGATGCATGTGAATGAGTACATGAAGCATGAGCATTTTGCATTGACCCATTACATTCAGCAGAGCTAACAAATTTCAGAGTACAACCAGAAATATTCTTAGCCTTCTTTGTTTGACTCTTTCTTTTCAATTTCTGATTATTCTCAACAAATTTTGTTTGCTTTTCAATTTTCTGGGCTTTGAACTGAAAGACAGATTTTGAAGATGATTTCTCATTTTTATTTTGATTTGGGGATTGACTTGAGGTACCAGGTACATCACAACTATGCACAAAGGTAGTGTATAGCTGGTTTCTAGTGATTTTCTTGACATCAGAATTACAACTTATCCCCCTTTTAGAGTTCTTATTCTCACTTTTCATAATATGTTTCATTTTTCCTTCACTCTTAGCAGACTCAATTGCTAAAGTTTCTGGATTATGAATTTTATCTTCCAAGCTAGCAATGTGAAGCTCATAACTGGCTATCTCCTGTTAACTGTAATTTACACATTCGCTTAAAACTTTGTTTGCAGTTTTGTACTTCTCAACTTCTTGTTCCAGATTGATCAAAATTTGTGATTCTTCATCATGGACACCTTTTGATGCGGGACAGGACTGAAATGGGCTAAGACCTACGAATGCAACAAGTGCGGCCAGCACTCGCACGCCAAAGGTAAGCCGGGCGGCTGACCTCCGTGCCGTTCCTCCGGGTGGAGGCGTCTCTCAACAAGAAATCCAAGCCCACAGCTGTCCCTATGAGGGAAGCGTAGGGATCTCAGCGACTAAGGAGCCGCCGTGCGCCTATGGGAATCTAGTCCGAGCTCGGCGCTCGACTAGGGCCACGGAATGGGTGCTCTCAACTCTCAACCACGCGGTGACTAGCAAAAGAGCTAGGATCCTATACGCACTCACGCTGCATGCTAGAGAGTATACTAGTAAAGCAAAATGCCAACGGTGAGGAGTATGGCACGTACCTCCACGCCTAGGCGTGGGGAAGGAACCCCGGCCGAGACCAACAACCCCGGTACACGAAGTCGAGCAATAGTACAATCTCAATCACAAATGCCCACTCCTCGCAGGGAGATAACAGGCTACACAAGGAGATCCGGGGCTGTCGATGCACGGGCTGACGGGCAGCACTCGGTGAAGGGTTGGCCGCGAGGAGGTCCCGTGCGGGGGTCGGCAGATTCGCAGCACTGCGTGACTCGGCGGTGGAAGCTCCCACGACCTGCTCCGACGTCCGATTGAAGCGCCGTCAGCGTTGGCGCACAGCTAGGTCACGGGAGGAAGTCTCGGTCAAAGGGCGTGTGCAGATTCCGTCCGTGGAAGCCGGGGGCACACCTGCAAGTCGTGACTGGATTCTGCTCCCAGAACTGCGTGCTCGAGCGGGAAAAATAATAAGAAATGGATCCGGAGGGCGAACGGGGCTCCGCTTGTTGGAGGACGGAGAGGACGCAGAGCAGCAGGTGCCGCCCGAAGGGCTCGATCAGATCCGATCGTGGTTGAGAGCAGCAGGCTCTGAAATCCGCTGGTGGTTCTGGCGCCGGTTGGGCAGGGCAGACCTGCGTGACTTCACGGGAACGGATGCCACGAGCAGCTCGGACGTCGGAACGACGCGAGGTTGGCGGCGTTGGACAGAGGACAGGGAGGGGTACGATCGGTAAAGATCCCGCGCCCAAACTCGCAGACGTCCGTCCTGTGGGATTTTTGTAATGGGGCAAACAGAACCAGGCCCGCAGGGAGAGGGGTCCTGCGCGCGCTCACGAGAAAAATTGCCACGGGCGGTGCCGATCTCTGAATGAGGCGAGACCGCCTCGCACGCGTCGGCGACTCGTAGCAGAACCACAAAAAAATGGGCTGGTCTCCCAAGATCCTCACGAACAGGGGGTGGTTGTCGCTGCTCTTGGAGGAGAAATCTGGGCGCACTGAACTAGAACTTGAGAAGGGATAGAAGAGAAAGGGGCCCTCGGCGTCGCACCGAGGGATGGGGAGTCACACCCCGGGCTTGCTCCCGTCGCAGGAGCAAGGAGGAACAGTGGATGGGTCGCAGCCACCTTCAGCAAAACTCTTTTCAATTTCATTCAATAATAATGCTCAAAAGAAAATACAAGCCTTTATATCGGGGGGGGGGGGGGGGGGGGAAGCTAGGGTTTCACCTTGCCACATGGGAGGGGGGGGGGCGACCCAACCCTTCCCCATTCAAGGGGGGTGCGGCCATCCCTCCTCCAATCAAGGAGGGGATCAAGGGGGGGTGCCCAAGGGGGGCTAGGGGTGAGGTGGAATGTGGAAAGGGGGGGGGGGCGCCTAAAAAGGAAAGAGGAGGGCCAAGGGGGGGAAGGTGGCGCATACATCATGGATGAGGGATGCGCCCTCCTCCCTAAACCCTAACCCTAACCCTAATCCAATCAACTATGGGCCAAGCCCAAGCCCAATAATAAAAGTAGATAGCCCACTATTCCCTACACATAGTCTGATAACATAAAGAACTAGATAACGTGTCCACGCAGGGACTAAACCTAGGCCCAACATGGCCTCAAATGAGTATGAAGATCCACTAATAGATGCCGTAGTCGCCTAGCCAAAGAGATGCTGGCGTGCTCCGTGTGCTCCGTCGAGTGATGCGGCACGTGTCCTCACCACATTTTCCTTTTTCTATGGTGAGAAGTCTTTCAGATAAGCCAGTATTTAACCATTTTAATTTTTCAACTTCAGCTTTTAATTCAGTGTTTTCTTCCTCAAGATTTTTATCCTGAATTTCATTATTAGCACATCTCTCTCTTCCAGACATTTGCTCCCATATTTCAATTAGTTCCTCTTCTCTTTCTTCCACATTAATTTTCTCAGCAACCAAGTTTTTGTGATCCTCTTTAAGTGAGACTATTTGTTTGTTCAGCCATTCATTCTCACTATAAAGATCCTCATTTCGTTCTCTTAGAGCTGAGCACATATCACAGTTTAATTTAGCAGAAGAAGAATGTGAAGCCTTCCCATTGATTTCATTTATTCTACCCATGAGATTTTTAATTTTCTTTTGAAATCCTTCATTCTCAAGTTTTAGTTTATCCAATTCAGACTTAACTTGAGTCAGTTCTTGCATGTCTTTTATATGTTAATTTTTCTTCTCATTCAGTTGATTCTCAAGTTCTGATATCTTGTCCAGACATGTTTGATTTTCAAGTTTTAGAGAATCATTTTGTTCCTGAAAATTCTGAATATCTAACATACATGCATCATAAGATTGTTTCAGATCTGGACAATTTTTATAAGAACTTTCAAAGTTATCTGATCACATTTCTTTTTCAATCTCCTATTTTCAGATTGTAATTTCTTGGATACTTTGAACAAATCTTCATACATTACTATCAATTCATCAAAAGTGTATCCATCTGATTCGGAGCTTACCTGAGATGAGGTTTCCTCATCATCACTTCCCCGATTGGCCATTAAGCATATTGACTTTTCTCCTTCTTTAGCACTGTCTGAGGTGTTCCCTTTGAGTTTCAAGAATTCTGGACAGTCAGCCTTCGTGTGGCCAACCTTCCTGCATTTGTAGCAAACGTTAGTGTCAATATTCTCAGCAGGATTAGAATTATACCTTATTTGCTTTCTGCCATCACCATGCTTTCCTTCTCTTTTTCTCAGGAATTTCCTGAAATCACTGATCACCCTTTCAATGTCTCCATCAATTTCAGACCGCGAGAGGCTGCTTTTCTCGCTTAATGATCCACTGTGGCTGGATCTGTTTGCTTTGATGGAGCTATCCTTCAGCGCGATTGGTTCCATTGCAAACAATCTGAAAGCACAGAAAAACTGAAGGACCTAGACCAAATGAGCAAGGCAAGGCACTAAGTCGGAGAAACAAAATAACTAACACAAAAAGCACACTATGAAATGCACCAAACAGAAATGCGCTAAACCAGATGATCAAAGTAAATCGGTAAGATAGTGAAACAAATCAACGAGCACAAGAAGCCCACTCTGATGTGAACCAAAACTAGCAGGATCCTCTGCAGATTGTTAGATCTGATAGATCAGAGACCCGCTCTGATACCAAGTGTTGGGTTCGGTGCTATGTATTCAGAGGGGGGTGAATGAATATATGCCCTTTAAAGACCTTTCACCCAATTAAAATTTCGCTCAAACAAGATTTCGCTCACTCAGAACAGATTAAAACAATCTAAGAAAACTGATTAACTCTTCTGCTCAACCAGAAACCAAATACTTAGAGTGCCCCTATGCAATAAACTAGCGGAAGCATAAATAGACTAAACAAACCACAATGCACAAGGGGTTTTTAGGTGGTTTGGTCCTCCAGACCTACATCCACCAAACACTCAACCCGAGTGTGGCTTACTGCTGACTCACAGCTTGAACCGTTGGGCATCACAGCTTGCCTACAATCCGCTGGGCAACACAGCTTGCCGTCCGAGGAATCCTCCTCGCCCGCTGAGCAACACAGCTTGCTGTCCAGTGGAATCCACCACTGCAAACCGCTGGAGATTACAGCTTACCCATCCAGAGGCAGCACCTCTGCAAACCGCTAGGCAATACAGCTTGGCCATCCAGTGGAATCCTCCACTGCAAATGCTGAGCAACACAGCTTGCTCCGCTGACAAACAGCTTGAAGAAATGTATAAAAGGAAAACGAAACCAAGTAGTAACAGCAACTGAAAGCTGTAAATAATGAAAGCACAAATGTGGCTCCTAAGAGCTGGCTGGCCTGGATTTGATCCACGGTCCAGTGAATGCAGATCTCTCTCTCGATCTTTTGCGCTCTTCACTCTTCTTCTACTCTCTTCAGCTGGATCGAAGTCTCTGCACTTCTGCCTTTTCTTTCACTCTCTGCTCTTCTCTTCTTTTCTCTTCTCTGTCTGGATCGTGGCTCTCTGTATGGACTTCACCTCTCGCCAATTCGATCAGCCTCCTTCAGACAAAGGAGACTACCCTTTATAGTAGCTCGAGCAGAGGCAGCACTGGGCGCGTGTGGCCTTCACATTTCCCGCCCAATCGACTCTGTCACGTGTCAGCATCTCAGCTCCTTGGATCACGTGCCAGACACCTGTAAGACAAATGAGGAGTTCAGTCGATTAACAAAATCAATTGAAGACAGTGTATAGACTTTATAACTCATACTGTAAAATGCAGTGTATAGACATGTGAAAGCGCATGCATTGTACAGACTTAGTGAAAGGGAATGCATGTAATACAATTCTTTTAAATACCCATAGACTAGTGCGTTCTCACACGGGAGCATATGAAGTCTCAGGGGAGCATCTATGGCCTCTGGACAGCATCACCAGCGTTAGGGGAGCATGTGGAGCACATGCTATCTCTGGGGAGCAATCGCTGCTCCAGGGGAGCATCCTCAAAGTTAGGGAAGCATTAGCAGTCACTGGAGGGCATACTCGGTCCCAGGAGAGCATCCGGGGGGACAGGCGAGCATGCACGTCTGATGTACAGACTCTACCAATGTATAGACTTGGTGGATAGTGATGCATCGCCAAACGGATGTACAGACTTCACTGTGAATGCATGAACAGTGAATGAGTGTATAGACTTGACGATGTGAAGACTTGTCCACAAATGATTGTACAGACTTGAGGTGAAGACTGATGTATAGACTTCATGAAGACACTGTGAACTCGAGTGCAGTGTATGGACTTCACTATGCAGACTTTGAAGAGCATTCAACAATGTGCAGACTTCACTGCATATGAAGCAGCGTATAGACTTAACCAAGCATTGTACACACTTGAAGAGCATTCAGCAATGTATAGACTTATAGATATCAATACAGCAAGTATGAACAACATGAGAGAGTATACACTTGAAGGCCTTCAGCATCCTCAGTGTATAGACATGAAATGAACGATGCATGATCGAGCCTAACCAATGTATAGACATTACAATGCTCATCCACTGAATAGACTTCACAGTGCTCAATCAGACTTCACGATGCTCAATCAGACTTCACGATGGTCAATCACCCTTGAAGATGTGAGCGAGACAGTGTATGGACTTCAAAAGCTTGAAGGCCCAATGTACAGACTTTGAAGTTCAACTGGTGAGTGTACAGACTTTACCAATGAAAAGCTCACTATACAGACTTTGACATGTGAGACACAGAGAATGCACTGAAGTCTGTATTGACTTTAACAATGAATGCATGAGTCACAAGACCGACAGCCTTAGCCTGTATAGACTTAGCATGAAGCACACATGCGATGTACAGACTTCAAGTCATGCAATGCAATGTACACACTTCAGCTAAGCAAGCTTCAGTGAATGTATGGACTTCATGAATGCATGCTACAGTGCCAATGTACAGACTTGAACGTCAAGTGAGATGATGAATGAGACGGTAGGCTGTACAGACTTAGCCTAAGAAAATGCATGAGACGGACGATGTATAGACTTGCATTACTGTAGCAATGTATAGACTTACTATATGCATGAGACGCAAGTTGAGACGGTGTGTGCACTGTAACGAATGTATAGACTTTCCACCGACCAATGTGTAGACTTTGCATGCCTAAGACGCTGAATGAGACGGTGGCTGAGACGGACGCTGTACACACTTTAAGTCCAGTGTATAGACTTCATGAATGTGCAAACTTGTCAACGAAATGCACAATGTATAGACTATGCACATGCATGAAGAGTGTATAGACTAATGAAATGCTTTACCCTGCAGTGTATAGACTCTGAGTGCAACCAATGTCCAGACTTGATGGTGTGCTGTGCAAACATGCTAGGATGCAATGTATAGACTTATGCGAGCATGCTGCAGACTTGAGACACACTCACAGCGTTGATGCTGCATGAGACATTAAATAAGATGGACAGTCTGAGGGAGTCGACCCATCAAGGATATCAAACATGGCATACTCATGCAATCTCCACAGACAAAATCAGATATAACACACTCAACATGCCATCATAAAAAAAACATAATATCATAATGCACTCATTGTGTTACAATCATCAAAATAAAACAGCATTGCTATCATCAAATCAACATAGCACATGCTTGTGCCTAAGGGGCACAACAGGAACCACTCCGGGTAGCAGGCGTCAACAATGCTATAGGTGTCAAGGGTTTGGTCACTTTGCGGGGCAATGCCCATCCAAAAGATTGTCTAGTTTGCTTATTGAGGAAGAAGCTCCCCCACCCCAAAGGGAACTTGAGAGTGTTGTTGAGGACCATGAAGCCTCCCTAGATTGGGAAGAAGAGTATGAGGCCCAATACCTTGAATCGGGTCTACATCATACCACTCCACCTACCAACTCCCATCTAGGAGTGATTAGATGCACCCTCACCAAACCCCAAGAAGATGATTGGCGTTGAACCTCAATCTTTCACACCTTTGTCAAGATAGGGAGCCATGTAATAAAAGTGATCTTGGATAGTGGGAGTTGTGTCAATGCCGTATCCCCCGATACCGTTAAGCTCCTTGGGCTTGCTATCACCCCCCACCCAAATCCATACCGGGTCTCATGGATCAACAACAACTCCATCCCGGTCAACACCCAATGCCTTGTGCCCCTCACCTTCTCTTCATATCATGGACAAATATGGTGTGACGTCATCCCCATGGAAGTGGGAAGTATCCTACTAGGAAGACATTGGCTTTATGATGTAGATGCCACCATCTTGGGTAGGACCAACCCATGCACTTTTGAACATGAGGGTAGGACTATCCATCTTAACCCCTCCCGACCACGTCCCATGCCCAAGAGGGACACTCTCCCTCAAGGACACCACCCCACCACCACACAAGTCTTGAGAAACTCCACCCCTCCAACCCCATCCCTCACCCAAACTCCCAAACAAAGTGGAACCTCGGGGTTGACCAAGGGTCTTCATCTCATCACTAGGAAAGAACTTGAAAAGGAGATAGTTCAAGGAGTACCACTATGTGCAGTGATCATTTGCCTAGGAGAGCCCACTCCCACCAACCCACATCCTATAGAGATCCAACATCTCCTAGAAGAATTTCATGATGTCTTCCCGGCCGAGCTCCCGGACCAACTCCCTCCCATGCGTGATGTACAACACGCAATTGATTTAGTTCCGGGAGCCACCCTCCCAAACCTTCCTCATTATCGCCTCAATCCCACAGAGCATGCCGAACTTCGTAGGTAAATAGAGGAACTTATTAGGAAGGGCTTCATCCGAATAAGCAAAAGTCCATGTGCCGTCCCGGCCCTTCTAACTCCCAAGAAAGATGGGTCTTGGCGGATGTGTGTGGATAGCCGGGCTATTAATAAGATCACCGTCAAGTATAGGTTCCCCATCCCTAGGCTTGATGACATGCTTGATATGCTAGCCGGAGTCACTATTTTCTCCAAAATTGACCTTAAGAGTGGCTATCACCAAGTTAGGATAAGACCCGGGGATGAGTGGAAGATGGCTTTCAAGACCAAGGATGGTCTCTTTGAATGGTTAGTCATGCCTTTTGGACTTTCAAATGCCCCAAGTACTTTCATTTGTCTTATGACGGAGGTCCTTAGGCCTTTCATTGGGATCTTTCTAGTGGTCTACTTTGATGATATACTCATCTATAGTCAATCCCAAGAGGCCCACCTTGACCACCTTAGGCAAGTTTGCACCGTCCTCCGACAAGAGAGCCTATTTGCCAACTTAGGGAAGTGTCACTTCATGACCACCTCCATCACCTTCCTAGGATTTGTGGTGTCTACCAAGGGTGTCTCCATGGACCCCGACAAGGTCCAAGCTATTCTTGATTGGCTGGAACCCCACACACTTCATGAGGTCCGAAGTTTCCATGGACTAGCAACATTCTATAGGAGGTTTATTCGTGGATTTAGCACTATCACTGGCCCTATCACCGATTGTTTCAAGAAGGGGACTTTTGTGTGGACCAAATCAGCCTCTAAAGCCTTCCAAGAACTTAAGGAGAAGTTGACCCAAGCCCCGGTCTTATGCCTACCCGATTTCTCTAAAGTCTTTGAAGTCACATGTGAAGCATCTGGGATAGGAATAGGAGGGATCCTTAGGCAAGAGGGACACCCGGTAGCCTTCTTTAGTGAGAAGCTATGTGATGCTAGGACAAGATACTCCACATATGACAAGGAGTTCTGTGCCGTGGTTCAGTCCCTCCGACATTGGAGGCACTACCTGTTGCCCAAAGAATTTGTCATCTTTTCCGACCATGAGGCCCTCAAATACCTCAACTCCCAACAAAAGCTAAATGCCCGACATGCCCGATGGGTTGAGTTCATCCAATCCTACACTTTTATCATCAAACACAAAGCCGGGAGTGAGAATCGAGCGGCGGATGCCCTTAGTAGGAAAGTTTCTTTGCTATCCACTATCCAAGTGGAAGTGACCGGATTTGATAGGCTCAAGGATGAGTACCCTGGCTGCCCCGAATTTGGGCACATCTATACCACCTTGACCACCCATGCTAGAAAGGAACGTGAGGGATTTGTCTTAGAGGATGGGTACCTCTTCAAGGGACCAAAACTTTGCATTCCACGGACCTCACTCCGTGATTTCTTGATTTGGGAACTACATGCAGGAGGGCTAACTGGTCATTTTGGGATTCACAAAACCATTGCTCTAGTTGAGGGACAGTTCTATTGGCCAAGTTTCAAGAGAGATGTAGGCAAAATAGTGGGTCAATACCGCACATGTGCTTCGGCCAACCAGGTGAAGCAAAACACGGGCCTATATACCCCACTTCCCATCCCCGACCGTCCATGGCCAGACTTGAGTATGGACTTTGTGCTAGGATTACCCAAGACTCAAAGAAAGCATGACTCGATCTATGTGGTAGTTGATAGATTTTCCAAGATGGCCCACTTCATCCCATGCTCCAAGACCTCCGATGCCTCCCATGTGGCCCGATTGTTCTTTGATGAGGTTGTTCGTCACCACGGGCTACCTAAGACCATAGTCTCCGATAGGGATGTCAAATTCACTAGCTACTTTTGGAAAACTCTTTGGCACATGATGGGTACCCTCCTCAAATTCTCCACTGCCTACCACCCCCAAACAGATGGCCAAACCGAAGTTGTCAATCGGAGTCTAGGGAACCTCCTTAGGTGCCTTCTTGAGGATCGTCCGGGAAATTGGGATCTCATTCTACCACAAGCTGAGTTTGCCTATAACAACTCCGTCAATAAGTCTATAGGGATGAGTCCATTTGAAGTTGTGCATGGGTACAATCCAAGGAAACCCGCGGATCTCATTCCCCTTCCCCAGCATACTAGAGTGTCTATCTCAGTTGAATCATTTGCCCAGCATATTAGAGAATTGCATGAAGAAATTCGCGAGCACATAAGCAAAAAGAATGAGGCTTATAAGAGGCGGGCCGACCAAGAATTCCATGAGGGTGACTTTGTGATGGTAAGGACGGAGAGGCTCTCCCCGGGAGCCATCTCCAAATTGAGGCCACGTGGGGCTGGTCCCTTCCAAGTCTTGAGGCGCATTGGTGCAAATGCCTGTGAGTTAGATCTCCCCGAGGAATATGGGGTAAGTCTCACATTCAATGTCGCCGACCTAGTGCCATATAAGGGACCCACGGTGGTACCTAGTGAGGAGATTGAGCCTATTCCTTCCCTTGAGAGAGCACCCACCTGTGAGGAGCAACCACAAGCCAAGAGAGCCCAGCGTGAACGCATTGAACAAATATTGGATGAACAAGTCACTACCACTCGGAACAATGTATATGAGCGCTATCTCGTCAGGTGGAAGGATCGGCCTCCTTCAGAGGATTCATGGGTGAGTCGGGAGGATCTCCAGCAGTTGGATCCCGACCTTCTCGAGCAGTATCACAGCCGGATGGACCCCTACTTGACGGAGTCGAGCTCTTCGCAGCCCAGGGGATTTGATGGAGGCATCACCCGTGACTTCCTTTGGCTCGGGTCTTCCTCACACTCCGGCGTCATTTGAGTTCGGGCCTCTCTCTATAAAGGCCCAATTATCCTTTTTGTGCTTTCTATTTGAGTCATTTGATGTAATTTTCATTTTACTTGAGTCATGTCCCTAGGTCTTGTGTTTATTTCCCTAAGTTTGAGTGTCATTATGTTGTTTAGTTAGCTATTGGGCCCAATTCATTGGGCTTGGCCCAAGAGCACCCCCCCTACCCCCTCGGTTATTTGTCATTAAGTCTTTTGTCAAGGTCTTATTGTAAAATATGGGTTGCCTATATATAGGGCCCCATTCCCTTCATTTGAAACTAATGAATCAATGTCAAGATTTCCAATTGAGTGTTCAAACTATTTAGTTATAGTGGAGAGAATCCAATAGTGGTGAGAAGCCCTAGGGGAGAGACTCCCCACCCACTTCCTCTCTCTCTTTCTCTTTCTCTCACTACCCCAAGGAGGGGGCTGCGACCTCCCCCTCTCTCCTCCACCTCACCAGCCACCTCACCCCCCCATTCCCTTCCCTAGGTGCATTCAATGCCCTTCCACAACTTCCCACCACATCCACCCCTTCCCTAGGAGGATCTCTCCCATTCCAACACTATCTTCCCCATTCCAACACACTCACCCCTCTTCCCCACACAATCTCCCAGCTTCCAAGGCCATTTTGAATTTGAAATGACCTTCCCTCCACTTGCTTTGGCCGCCCCCTTCTCCTCCCCTTTAGACTAGGTCGCCCCTCTCTCCCCCATTCTCCTCCACCCATTTGCACACCCCATCCTCCCCTCTCCAGCTGAGCCTTGCACCCTCCCCTTCTTCCTCCACCTCCCCTCTATCTCTAGCACCATTCCATATCTCCCCCACCTTCCCACCACCATTCCCCACCCCCCCTTTCACCATATACTTCCTCTTCTTCTTCTTTCTAGGTCAATTGGAGGCTATGTCAAAATTGCAGCTTGCAGTCCAGAAGATGTAGGTGAACTAGCAGCTTGCAGCAGCCACCACGATCATCTCCTTGCGAATCTGAAGGCCCAAGTGATATCCACGAAAGCGTCTATTGGTCTTCTTCGCAACGGCGGTGGTTTCATCCCCATCCGAGCTGTGTGCTGCCCGGGAGATACGTTCTCCCACAACTGCACAGAGCTGCCCCTGCTGAGTACCTGAACCGGAGTAGAAGTTTTACCACGATGAACCTCGGAATAATCAGTCCAAGCGTTCTTCTGCAAAGTTCTTTCTCGTCCTGTCTACTTTCAGAATCAAGAAGCGGAACTCCGATCGACGTCCGTGGGCAAGAGTTATCAATTTTCTCCACCGGGTACACTGTTCTGCTTCCCCACAGTCTGCACCGACCTCTCATCATTGTTTAGAGTCCACTGGTCTTCTCCGGCATTGTTTGGCTTCCCCGCCAGTTCATCTGCGAAGAGGACTCGTCAACGGTTCCAACAGTTCCAGCGGTACTTGATTATGAGTTCGGGAGCGGTCGGGGCATCCTCTTCTTCCTGCTGTTGGAATCCTGAAGCTGTCAGTCCGAGAAGTTGCGACCCTGTTCGAGCCTCCACCCAGACCAGCTTCGGTGTCAGAAGAAATCAAAAATTTTTGGAGGCATTCCAATTCCAGCTACGAAGAGTTCCCCACTGGTCCCATCATCGGAAAAATTCCCGATCAAGTTCTGCGGTCTCAACTCTGTCTGTCTGTCCCCTATCGCAGAGAGCAGGTAGATTCGGCTTCGCCATCTTTTCAATACTTTTAGTCCAAGTTCCCCTCCCCGCTTGGCCGGCTGAAGGCCCCTCCCTGTGTGGAGGTAGTTTTAGTTGTAATATCAATTAACCCCCACCCCAAGATCCCCCTCCTGCGAGAGGTGTAGTGTTGTAATCGTTTGAACAGGTCAAGCTGCCCCGACGCGGCATGTGGGGATCCACTCGCCTCCCCGCTCGCCCTCGTCTCCGAGCGGGACCGGTTTCTTCAAACCGGTCGAGTAAGTGCTCAAACTTAACTCCAATTTAGTGCTTACCTTTTAATATTAGTTCTTAGTTTCGCTGGCCATGAGAGTGAGAGCTCGATCCTCAAGCCCCGTTGCCTTGAGTGATCACCGTGGGGAAGAGTGTAGCCGGTGCCTTCGGCACTTTGTCGGCCTCATTGAATTGGGCCTCCACATCCTTTGGGAATCAAATCTTGGCCTTGCTGGCCCTCTACCAGCAAGGGCCCAACCCTCACATCCTCCACTTGGCATCGCCAAGTCACCCCGGGCTTGGGTGAGCGACGGGAGAGCGGTGGCCCAAATCGGTCCATTTGAATGTGAATGTGCTTGCTTGCTTGCCTAAGTCCAAGGGTGTGTCACATCACCCTTGCGGGTTCAATGGCCAGGCCACTTATCCCGAGGGAGCCCTGAGCTTCTCGGTTACTCTCGGCACCCCACCCAAAATCGTTACGGTTATGGTCGACTTCATAGTGATCAAGGGTATGATAGCATACAACATAATCTTCGGCTGAGGGATCCTTATCTGAACGAAAGCGGTGCCCTCTACCTATCACCAAAAGATAAAGTTCCCCACTAAACATGGGGTGGGGGAAGTCCGAGGCAACAAGGCGATGGCCAGAAGGTGCTACAATATCTCGGTCGAAGCCACAAGGCCAGACGGGAAAAACAAGGGCCCCCGGGAAGTCGAGGAAAAACCCGCAACATCCAAGCCTGGAGGCAAGTTGCTAACGGTTTTCCTAAATGATGACCCGACCCTAGGAGTAAAGATTGGAGCCGACCTACCATCTAAGGTTCAGAAGCAATACAAAGAATTCCTTTCTGGCTACATTCGAGTCTTTGCATGGTCTAATGATCAACTCCCCAGGCTATCGAAAGAGACAGTGATGCATATGTTCAACCTCGACCCGACCGTGAAGCCCGTACAACAACGTAGAAGGAAGCACGCGCCAGAGAAGCAGGCGATCATCAAGGAGCAAGTCACCAAGGGGCAAAAGACTGGTCTTTTTTGATCGGTCCGGTACCCAACGTGGCTGGCTAACGTCGTCCTGGTGCCAAAAGCTTCGGGAAAGTGGTGAATGTGCATGGACTTCACCGACTTGAATAAAGCCACACCAAAAGATTGCTATCCGTTGCCGAGCATCGACCAACTGGTTGACTCAACCTCGGGCAACAAGATACTCACCTTCCTGGATGCCAATTCAGGTTACCACCAGATCAAGATGGATCCGGAAGACATCGAGAAGAGCGCCTTCATCACCGACTTCGGCGTATACTGCTACACCCGGATGCCTTTCGGGTTGAAGAACGTTGGAGCCACGTACCAGAGGCTGGTCAACCACATGTTCGAGGGACAGCTCGGCCGGAATGTCGAGGCCTATATTGACGACATGCTCGTCAAGACCCCCAAGGCGGAAGACCACTTCGCCGACCTAGCTGAGACCTTCGACACTCTCCTGAGATACAATACGAAGCTTAACCCCACCAAGTGTACCTTCAGAGTAAGGTCCGGGAAATTCCTGGGCTTCTTAGTCACCCAGCGTGGGATCGAGGCCAACCCCGATAAGGTCCAGGCCATTCTGGACATGCGGCCCCCCACCTGCACCAAGGATGTCCAACGCCTTACCGGGCGCATTGCAACACTCAGCAGGTTCATGTCCCGTGCGGCCGAATGGTGCCTGCCCTTCTTCAAACTGTTGAGGGGGCCCAAAATGGCATCTTCTACGTTCGCGTGGGATGAGGAATGCCAAAAGGTGTTCGCTGAGCTTAAGGAGTTCCTGGCTTCACCCCCGGTGCTATCCAAGCCCGTCCCAGGCGAAGCCCTGCATCTCTACCTCTCGGCAACTCCATCCACTGTTAACTCGATCCTGGTAAGAAATGACTCGGGAGTCGAGAGACCGGTCTACTACACCAGGAAGGTGCTCAACGAGGCTGAAAGAAGGTACCCCGCAACCGAGAAACTCGTGCTAGCGTTGGTTACCTCGGCCAAGCACCTTCGACCCTATTTTCAAGGGCACTCCATCATTGTGTTGACCGGTGAACCACTGAAGAGGATCCTCGCTCACCCTGAAGCCTCGGGACGCCTCGTCAAGTGGGCCATTATGCTCGGGGCCTACGATATATCTTATCAGCCCCGTTCGGCTATCAAAGGACAGGCGCTTGTCGACTTCATCACCGAGAGCACCATCCCGATCGAAGAAAAATCTCCGTCCACACCCTGGCCAACCTGGGAATTGTTCATCGACGGATCTTCCAACTCGGCCGGGAGTGGTGCAGGTATCCTCCTGAAGTCCCCTGAAGGAGCAGAGCTGCAATATGCCTTGAAGTTCAACTTCCAGGCATCCAACAATGCCTCCGAGTATGAAGCCGTTATCTCGGGAGCCCGCATGGCCCGGTGGTTGGGGGCTGAGCGAGTCAGAATTTACACTGACTACCAACTAGTCGCTATCCAGGTCAACAGTGATTACGAAACTTGAGAAGCACTGATGGTCAATTACCTCCAGCTGGTCAGAACCGTGGCACAACAGTTCGAGAGTTTTGAGGTAGTCCGAATAGCTCGGGAGGAAAACTCCCGAGCGGACGCCCTCTCTCGACTGGCCTCCTCTCTTGACCTCGAAGGTACTCGATCGGTCCTTCTCGAAGAGCTAGAGCGACCGAGCATCGATTCGGAGCTCATGGATGTTGACTCGGCCCCCCCAAGCGACTGGCCTACCCCCTATCTATCGTGGCTCCAAGACTCCCAGGAGCCTCCCGACCCTCGGGAAGCCTGGAGATTGAAGTACCAAGCTCGGCGATTCGTTGTTCTGGATGGCACTTTATACCGCAGATCCTTCTCCGGTCCCCTCCTGAAGTGCATCAGTACTGATGAAGCTAACCGAGCGATTCAAGATGTTCGTGAAGGCCTATGCGGAGCGCATCAAGGAGGAAGGTCACTCGCCAAGATCTTGCTCCGGTAGGGTTACTGATGGCCCACTCTGCAGCGTGATTGCTCGACCTACGTGCAATAATGTGACCGATGCCAGTGATTTGACCACTTGGTCTATCAGCCGGCAATGGAGCTAGTCACCCTAGTC
Organism: Amorphophallus konjac; assembly: GCA_022559845.1. NCBI lineage: Eukaryota > Viridiplantae > Streptophyta > Magnoliopsida > Alismatales > Araceae > Amorphophallus > Amorphophallus konjac. Next base: position 227,723,195 of record CM040128.1, on the reverse strand, counting down.
GAGCCTTATCCCTTCGCTCGGTGGGGGATCGACATCCTTGGGCCATTCCCTACAGCTCAAGCCTAGAAGAAGTTCATCATCGTCGCCATCGACTATTTAACCAAGTGGATCGAGGCCGAAGCTACAGCAAAGATCACCACGACAGTCATGTAGAGCTTTGTCTGGAAGTTGATCATTTGTCGCTATGGCATCCCCCGGGTGATAGTGAGCGATAATGGTCGGAAGTTTGACTCTCATTATTTCTGAGACAAATGTGCCGACCTCAGGCTAACGGGCTGGTCGAAAATGCCAATAAGACTATCTTAAAAGGCATTAAGACTAGGCTCAGCAAAGCCAAGGGCAGCTGGCTCGAGGAATTGCCGAACGTACTTTGGTCGCACAGAACGACTCCCAGAGCGGCAACCGGTGGGAGTCCCTTTCAGCTGGTGTACGGCATCGAGGCCGTGATCCCGTTGGAGATTGGCAATCCCTCCCTCCGAGTCATCTGCTTTTCGCCCGAGGCAAACGATCAGAAACTACTCGAAAACCTTGACCTAGCGGATGAACTCTGAGAGATTGCGAGTATCCGAGCAACAGAATATCAACGCCGCCTCACTCGATACTACAACGCCAAAGTCTGAGATAGACACTTCCAGCCGGGAGACTTCATCCTCAGAAAAGCCGAAGCCTCTAGACCACTTGAGGCGTCGGGCAAGTTATCCCCTAATTGGGAAGGCCCCTACAGAGTGGTCGAGACGCTCGGGAAAGGAGCATATCGACTATCTACTATGGAAGGAGAACCCATCCCTCGGACGTGGAAAGCGACTACACTACGCAAGTTCTATTTTTGAACACCCCAGTTGTGTAAGCAATATGAGATAAAGCAAAATTTTCCTTCCCCTTTCATTCAAATAATTGTTTGTACATCAGAAAGGCCGAAGTCGATACAATACATGTCAAAAAAGCAAAAATCCATCTTCCACCACCGCACGAGCCCATCGCTCGACTGACTCGGTTAAACCCCCTGCGTCTAGCCACTGACTCTGCCTCGTGCAGAAATTGGCTCGGATAAAGGATGGTCGACCCCGTTGGCTCGGGTGACTCGGAACAAAGGTGACAGAAGAAGGCTACCTTCCAAGTTGCTCAGGGAGGGAATACAAGTGAAGGCCTCCTCCCTGCGAACTCTTTGGAAGGAAGAGAGTGCAGGCACCCTCCGAAGAGTGAAAGGGGGAAGAGAAAAAGAAACCCGTAGAGCTGGACGAGGAGGCAGGGGAAAGCCCGGAAAGGAGGGAGCTTAATTGGCTTCCTCCTCCCCTCGGGATGGAGTCGGTGGGTCAGGGACAGGAGTTCGACATGCCCCAACATGTCGAACCTTGTTCCCAAGTAACCTCCCCGCAAGCGCCGGCCGGAGTTGATAAAAGAAGGTGACGTGCTTCCGCACGTCGAACCCCCTTCTAACCTGCCCGCCGGCCGTCGAACCCCCTTCAGACCTGAAGCAACAAGTTACTCTCTGCCCTCCATCGTCTGTAGCTTCGTCTTCCAGGGCGTCTTCCAAGCTTCAAATCTGACGGCACAACACTTCATGAAGAAGGAGGGAGGAAAGACTGTCAGGGAAACCCTAAGCGATGGAGAGGAAGGGACGCCCTTCAGACCTTTTATAGGCGAAGGGAGGCTACTTGCCTTAAATGATTCTCCCCTTAAAAACACGCTAAAGGCACTTCCCCCTACGAACGGTCACCTCAAACTCCTTGGTTCCATCCCAGCAGGACACACGAAGCGACCGAGCATTTAAGGCATGAGAAAACAGAAAGACACCTTGTCAGACGCCCGCCCAACCATCGTGCGAGTTCCTCGCAGAAAGTATCGGCACTTTCCAACTACTGCGGATACGCTGGTCAAACCACGGCAATGGCGGTATAAAAGAGTTAAGTCTCCATTATAACACTACTGCCTTATGTTTTTGACTTTCCTTCACACAAAAAGAGAAGTTTTTTCTTCAAAAAAGGAAAAACATACAAGGAGAAAAAGTAAAACAGATACATTAGGCCTCTGGCCCATCCTGAGGCTCGGAAGTGGAAGGCTCAGACAGTCTGCCCCCGACACCCTCGGTGATGGCCGACATTGGCACTGACCCTACCGGCGTCAGAACTGCCTCGGTTGCACGCCCTCTCGAGGCATCTAGAGTTCGCGACCCCTCAGATGAAGAGTCCCCCTGGTCTCCTTCCTCGACGCTGAACCAGAGGAATCGGAGCACGACAAATCTGAGTCATAGTGTTGCCCGGACGGGAAATTGATTGTCTCGGACGCCTGTTCCTCCGCATAAGAGATGGCCCGGTCGTAGCCTTGCCTAAATCCCTTGCGGATGCCCCGATGAAGTGATGACTCGTAGTAGGGGAGGGCAGCCTCCTTAAGGTCGACCCGGTAGGCCTCCGAGCGTTTGTATTGCTCGAGTGCCTCCCCCTCATCCGATTCCACCCTACCAGCGAGCTCGGCCTTCTCCCGCTCCGCCTCGGCCAACCTCCGCTCGGCCTCAACCATCTGCTTCTCCGCCTCGGCCCAATCAGCCATGGCCTCCATTCGAAGACGCACGGTTTCCTCCGCTCGGCCCAATAGCTCGGCGCGCTCTGCCTCCCACTGGCCATTTAGCTTGGTACGGGCCAAGCGCTCCTCCTCCAGCAGACGGCTCTCCCTCACGAGCAACTCGCGGGCCCGAGCCAGTTGTTCTGACAGCATCCGGGCCTTCACCTGGCTCACCCTCGCCAGCTCCCTAGCTGAGGAGAGCTCCCACCGAAGCCCGTCACGCTCCTCGGTGAGCCGCACTAGCTTCCCGTCAAATGCGCCAAGGGTCCAGGCAAGGTTTGCCCATTCTGACTCCGACCGAGCGTAAGCTTCAGCCAGAGAGGCCCCCATCTGGGCCAAGATCAAGCCGCCCTCCATCACCAGCTCAAGGGCCGCGGGCGGGGAGCGTTGCATGTCTCCTCCCTTCACCACCTTCATAGCTATGCTGCAACATCTTTGATACAGAGGGCCCCGGATGCCCAGCCTCTCCAGAGCCATCGGAATAGGGACCTCCCCTCCGAGCGGCATCCCCTCGGAAGCCCCGTCAGCCGGCTCGGATCGAGCCGCTGCTTCATCCACCCCTCTTGCCTCGGTTGGTTGGGGCTGCGTCGCCACTCCTCATGACCCCCAGCCTTGCCCGGCTCGGCCCCGACGTCGCCACCCGGAGGGCCACTTGCCTCAATCGACGCTCCAGTCTCCACCACGGTCGTAGAGTTGCCCGTTTCGGCCCCGGCCCCCTCGCCTCCTGCTGAGGGGAGAGCCGATCCAGCGCCACCGCCACCAACAGAAGCGGCCCCGGCCCCCTCGGCTCCTGCTAAGGGGAGAGCCGATCCAGCGCCGCCGCCACCAGAAGCGGCCCTGGCCTCCTCAGCCCCCTCTTGCTCGACGGATGGGAGAGCCGGCCCGATAGGGTCGGCCCTATCTCGCTTGGAAGAGGGGAGAGCCGCCGAGCCAGAGTCACCTTCGACAGCAGGGTCAGACCCAGCCTTCTTGGCCAACTTCTTGGCCTTCACGGCGTCCCGTATCATGCCTTCCATGGGATTTTTGCGCTTGGACCCCTGCGGCCTGGAAGACCCCTCCTGGGCCATCCCCTTGCCCTTATCTCGGGCTCGGGAATGCCCTTCGGGAGCTCGCAACTCATCGACAGCCGAGTCATCGCCGAGATCGATCACCTCCCGCTCAGCCGTAGGTTCCTCCTCCACAGCCGGCCACCTGGTGTCTGTGCAGAAGAAGATATGGTCAAGAAAAGAAAATGGTCTCATCATCCTACGAAGAAGCTAATTCGTGGCGCCCGTACCTGTCGGCTGTAGCCGCATGAGAAGGCACCGCTCGATGTTCTCCGGAGTCACCAGCTCCTCTGTGGACTAGCAACGGTTCAGCAGAATGGCCGCATACTCCTCCACATCCGAAGAGAACTCATCCTGCCTCGGAGGAATGTTCGGATGAAAATTGGGGATTACGGGACACCTCCAAGTCTCCTCCACCGAAAAAATCCTCACCCAGAAGAAATGAGTCTTCCACCCCTTGTGAGAAGAGTCCTTCACAGCCAAGGAGACACAGCTCCTATTCCTCCTCGCCAGAATGAAATAGAAGCCCTTCCCGGCCGAGGAATGAGCCTTCAACTCAAAGAAATAATGGAAGAGGTCCAAGGAAGGAGGAATCCCGCACTGACGGTAGAGGATGCGGAAGGCGGAGAGAAGAAGATAGGAGTTGGCCACCAATTGTATGGGAGCCAACCGAAAGAAATGTAGAAGCTTAAGAACGAAGGGCTCGAAAGGAAGACGGAACCCTCCCTTCCAAGACAGAAGGAAAGAACAGAAATGACACGTACGAGAATACAAGCTCGTCTCATGTGGGGCAGCCGCAGCGAAATAAAATTGATAAGGTAGGCGAAACTGGTGATTCAACCGTTTCACCTCCGCCTCCCCCAGCTCGCTGTAGTTCGGAGCTGGCGGTATCACCGTCGCCCTCGCCTCGGGCTCACCCTCCCACTCTTCGACCTCTAGACGCTGGTCCGCCATGGAATCTGAAGAGGAACTTGAAGACAAATGCTCCCGAGACTCCGAAGACTCTGGAGGAAGAGGAAGCTGTCGAACTGCCTCCGCGGTTATCTCCGCCAACTCTGCGAACGCCGCTGCAAGTGTAACACCCCGGTTAAATAATAAAATATAAAAGAAAATTTTTGAAATATGTATTGGAATTAAAGATATTTCCTTGTTATTTAATGACTTCAATGATTTTCTTAATTAAAGACTATTATCTATTTTTTAGTGGCCAAAATTATATCAATAATTATTTAATACAATTATCATAAAAAGACTTTCATATTCTAAGACGCAATCGAATTTTCTACGATGAATTGAAATTAATAAGAATAAATTAAATTAATTGAATTTCACCCGTAGGCTAAAGTTTTGACTGAATTCTAAAAATATGGAAAAATAATCTCTTGTAGAAGACGAAGAGTTTAACAATAATGTCAACTGGGTCGACTCCTAATAAAAATTAATTAGGCTAAATTAAAGAGTTTTTAGCCAAAATTGCTATTCTTGATAGCCCGACATTAATCGACCAAATTCGAGCGCATTTCTCAACCATTCGAGCCAAACCCTAGCCCATTGTTAGGTCTTTGCTTTCTCTTCGAAAACCCGAAGTCTAGACGCTTCTACCAGCGGCGGCGGTTGTGGATTAGAACCTTATCTGAAGTTTTCACCGGAATTTCTGCATAGGACTCTTCAACCAAATTTGATCTCTAGGAGTCCCTATAGGTTCTATTTATAGAGGGCTTTCGACACCATAGAACCCTATTTGCACCAGCATCAGGCGGCGTGACCGATCGTGACCGGACGAGGGGGAATTTGGGCGTTCTTGGAGCAGTACCTAGGGTCCCGGCGACCCCTCTTCTGCGTCCTTTTTTCCTTCAAGCAAAGGTAGGTGTCTCTCAGGCCAAACAGAAAACTAATAATACCATCTTGTGCGTCTCCATGAGCTCTTCTTTTGATGCCTAAGTGCCCAATTTTCATTCATCATGCTGTTCGAATTTTACGCTTTACTCCGAGGTGCATCAAAAGGACAACTTTCATGATTATTAGTTAAAGATTTAATCTTATTGTGTTAGATCTAAATCAAAGCATGCTAATTTATACGAAATTTAATGCTCTTTCGAATGGTAGTATTTTCCCTAATTCTTATTCATTCTCTCATGAGCAATCGAAGTTTTAGTGTAACATGTCAAAGTTCATCATTGGCGGGTTTCCAAGTCATGTGACGCATCTTTCAGAAGCCGTTATAGCCTGACGGTCGCTCGATAGAACGTCACCTGAGCCTGACGGCCCTACGACAGACCGTCACATGCCCCTGTGTTTTAAATTTCCTAAAATTTTAATCTATTTATTGTCTGGTACGTAACGCGCCTACTATAGACCGTTACATGCTTGTAACGCACCTTCATTAGACAGTCACGTTCTCTTAACAATGTTTTTAAACTTTGTTTATGCGTCCTTAAAACCAGAAACTTACTATGTTAGTATGATATCTTGATCTATAAGCAAGGCAGAACGTGATGTTAATATTGTATTATGATCATAAACCTTAATTTTTCATTATTCTACATGAAAGATGTTTAGAAAATCCTAAGTTGAATGATCATGAAGAATTTGATAAAAACCCTTAGTTAATACTTGTATAAATTCTGAATTATGTAAGATATATATTTGATCTTAGCATTATTGTTTGACAGTCATGCCACTCCGGTGGGATTGACTGACCACACCGTCATGGTTTCCGTGTTTATTAGCCTCAATTCTTGTAATAGATGGGACTCTCCGCCGGATATTCCTTCCGTCGGACTAGGACCACTATTATGAGACCTCCATAAGACCCCGTGGGCCTGGGATTCCCACCAGGACGTCGGGCAGGTTGTACCCTAATGACCTGAACCTATGAACGTGGTTTGAATCATGTTTTTGGACCAGCTCAAATTAAACTGGTCTGTGTACTGTAACGGCCCAAGATTGGACCGTCACATCATCGTAACGGCCCTGTGTACGAGCGTCACGTTCCTGTAACGGCCCAGTTATCGACCGTCACAGGTAAGATGTTCTTGTATTCCCGACGTTCTTATATTTCCCTTGTTTATTATCATGAAGCAGTTATCAAGCTTGGCCTTGAACTGTGAAATCGGGCATGATTCTTGTTTGCATCCTTGTCTCCCTACCTAATGTTCATTCCAACGATGTTGGAATTTCTCTCAATCTTAGAAGTAAGTTCGTGAGCTTAAACCTTGGAACTCTTGGCCATTAAACATTGTGGATGTCTAGATTTTGCTGGATCTATGATCCAATCAAAATCAATGCCAAGGCAAACACATTAAAGGGCCCAGTCGGGTCCTGGGAGGCGCACCCGAAAAGTACTTGATCCCCGGGGAGGTGAATGACTAGGTGTGGCATTTGGCACCGATACTATCTAGCGTGATGGGTCTACAACATTCCACATTCTCGTGAACTTGCTATTCGTGCTTGAAAGCATAAAGCACTTGCTTGCATGACTCGACTTGACTTGACTTGATATATGGCCATTCACTTAAAGTTCTAATTACTTGCTCTTGCTATCGTGTCTTGCAATCTTTATCATGCTAGTTATCTGGTTATCATGCTAAATTATTTCCTCACGTTATTCATGCATTCATGAAATGGTTAATTACTTAAACTATGACTGATGATAGAGTGTAATTCCTACTGAGCTTCTTGCTCACCCCTACTTTCCAACCCTTTTCAGGTAACACGGTAGATGGAATGCTTGCAATTGGGATCGGGTCAACGTGATCGAGTGAACTTGGTGCCTTGAGACCCGAGTCTTTTATATCTTGAGTCTGATAGTATAGTCGTCTGCAATCTTTTTTTTTCCTCTTCTTTATTTCTTTTATTGAGTATATTATTGCAATAATTGAGTCCACATTGTATTTAAATTTCTAAATATCAATAAAATCCTATTTTTCTCAAATTAATGGCCTCCGTGTGTTCGAATATTTATTTATTGTGTTTATTTTTTTTCTGCTCTATTATCATGACTGTTTCGCTGCCACGTTCCGAGCACCGCTTCCCGCTGCTATCGGTTCGGGGCGTGATAGAAGTGGTATCAGAGCCTTGGTTGTTTGTGTTCTAGGTTCTTGTCTATAAGTATAGGTTACCCTAAGTTATAAGACCCGTGTCATCCCTTTTGTCACCTGGTGAGATTGGGTAGTGTCTCAGGTTAAGTAATAAAATATTTATAAGATTGCGTAGTGCGACGCGTAAGGGTAATAACTTTCTAACTTTATAATTATTTTTGCAGGTATCAAAGCCCTTTTTGAAATGGAAGCAAAGGGGTTCCCGAGTAAGCCAAGATTCGGTTTCGCTAGGAGGTGGCGAGTCCATTATAAAAAGATTCGAAGTAATAAGAAGAAAAGCCATAACCTTTCGCAAATAAAATGTTTTCACTGTCACAAAGTTGGTCATCTAATCAAGGAGTGCTGGCAAAGGAGCGGAGCGTGTCTTCGTTGCAGAAATAAAGAACATGTAATGGCTAGGTGCCCTCAGCTACTTCCACAAGCAAATTGCAACTGATTTCTTTCAAATGAAGAATTTTATATAAGGTACCGTTCTCTTTCTTAACTATAGTTAAATTCTTTTGCATTCCATTAGTGGTATGATTAACATATTATTTTGGATAAATAAGATCATCCTAGTTTAAATGTTCGAATAGTTAATGACGTCCGACGAATTTGGGGACCAAATTCCTTAAAGTGGGGGAGGATGTAACACCCCGGTTAAATAATAAAATATAAAAAAATTTTGAAATATGTATTGGAATTAAAGATATTTCCTTGTTATTTAATGACTTCAATGATTTTCTTAATTAAAGAATATTATCTATTTTTAGTGCCCAAAATTATATCAATAATTATTTTATACAATTATCATAAAAAGACTTTCATATTCTAAGACGCAGCAATCGAATTTTCTACGATGAATTGAAATTAATAAGAATAAATTAAATTAATTGAATTTCACCCGTAAGCTAAAGTTTTGACTAAATTCTAAAAATATGGAAAAATCATATCTTGTAGAGGACGAAGAGTTTAACAATAATGTCAACTAGGTCGACTCCTAATAAAAATTTAATTGGGCTGAATTAAGGAGTTTTTACCAAAATCGTTGTTCTTGATAGCCCGACATTAATCGACCAAATTTGAGCCCATTTCTCAACCATTCGAGCCAAACCCTAGCCCATTATTAGGGCTTTGCTTTCTCTTCGAAAACCCTAAGTCTAGACGCTTCTACCGGTGGCGGCGGCGGCGGCGGTGGATTAGAACCTTATCCGAAGTTTTCGCCGGAATTTCTTCATAGGACTCTTCAACCAAATTCGATCTCTAGGAGTCCCTATAGGTTCTATTTATAGAGGGCTTTCGACACCATAGAACCCTATTTGCACCAGCATCAGGCGGCGTGACCAATCATGACCAGACGAGGGGGAATTTGGGCGTACTTGGAGCGATACCTAGGGTTCCGGCGACCCCGCTTCTTCATCCTTCTTTCCTTCAAGCAAAGGTAGGTGTCTCTAAGGCCAAACAGAAAACTAATAATACCATCTTGTGTGTCTCCATGAGCTCTTTCTTTTGATACCTAAGTGCCCACTTTTCGTTCATCATGCTGTTCGAATTTTATGTTTTACTCCGAGGTGTATCAAAAGGACAACTTTCATGATTATTAGTTAAAGATTTAATCTTGTTGTGTTAGATCTAAATCAAAGCATGCTAATTTATACGAAATTTTATGCTCTTTCGAATGGTAGTATTTTCCCTAATTCTTATTAATTCTATCATGAGCAATCGAAGTTTTAGTGTAACATGTCGAAGTTCATCGTTGGCGGGTTTCCAGGTCATGTGACACATCTTTCAGAAGCCATTACAGCCTGACGGCTGCTCGATAGACCGTCACCTGAGCCTGACGGCCCTACGACAGACCGTCACATGCCCCTGTGTTTTAAATTTTATGAAATTTTAATCTATTTATTTTCTGGTACGTAACGCGCCTACTATAGACCGTTACATGCTTGTAACACCCTTCATTAGACCGTCACGTTCTCCTGACAGTGTTTTTAAACTTTATTTATGCGTCATTAAAACCAGAAACTTACTATGTTAGTATGATATCTTGATCTATAAGCAAGGCAGAACGTGATGTTAATATTGTATTATGATCATAAAACTTAATTTTTCATTGTTCTACATGAAAGATGTTTAGAAAATCCTAAGTTCAATGATCATGAAGAATTTTATAAAAACCCTTAGTTAATACTTGTATAAATTCTGAATTACGTAAGATATATATTTGATCTTAGCATTATTGTTTGGCAGTCATGCCACTCCGGTGGGATTGACTGACCGCACCGTCTTGGTTTCCGTGTTTATTAGCCTCAATTCTTATAATAGATGGGACTCTCCGCCGGATATTCCTTCCATCGGACTAAGACCACTATTATGAGACCTCCATAAGACCCCGTGAGCATGGGATTCCCACTAGGATGCCGGACAGGTTGTACCCTAAAGACCTGAACCTATGAATGTGGTTTGAATCGTGTTTTTGGAACAGCTCAAATAAAACTGGTCTGTGTACTGTAACAGCCAAAGATTGGACCGTCACATCATCGTAACGGCCATGTGTACGACTATAACGTTCTTGTAACGGCCCAGTTATCGATCGTCATAGGTAAGATATTATTGTATTCCCGACGTTCTTATATTTCCCTTGTTTATTATCATGAAGCAGTTATCAAGTTTGGCCTTGAACTGTGAAATCGTGCGTGATTCTTGTTTGCATCCTTGTCTCTCTACCTAATATTCATTCCAACGATGTTGGAATTTCTCTCAATATTAGAAGTAAGTTCGTGAGCTTAAACCTTGGAACTCTTGGCCATTAAACATTGTGGATGTCTAGATTTCGTGGGATCTATGTTCCAATCAAAATCAATGCCAAGGTAAACACATTAAAGGGCCCAGTCTGGTCCTGGGAGGCGCACCCGAAAAGTACTTGATCCTCGGGGAGGTGAATGACTAGGTGTGGCATTTGGCACCAGTACTATCTATCGTGTTCGGTCTACGACATTCCACATTCTCGTGAACTTGCTATTCGTGCTTGAAAGCATGAAGCACTTGCTTGCATGACTCGACTTGACTTGACTTGATATATGGCCATTCACTTAAAGTTCTAATTACTTGCTCTTGCTATCGTGTCTTGCAATCTTTATTGTGCTAGTTATCTTGTTATCATGCTTAATTATTCCTCGCGTTATTCATGCATTCATGAAATAGTTAATTACTTAAACTATGCCTGATGATAGAGTGTAATTCCTACTGAGCTTCTTGCTCACCCCTACTTTCCAACCCTTTTCAGGTAACGCGGTAGATGGAACGCTTGCAATTGGGATCGGGTCAACGTGATCGAGTGAACTTGGTGCCTTGAGACCCGAGTCTTTTATTTCTTGAGTCCGATAGTATAGTCGTCTGCTATCTTTTTTTTTCCTCTTCTTTATTTCTTTGATTGAGTCTATTATTGTAATAATTAAGTCCACATTGTATTTAAATTTCCAAATATCAATAAAATTCTATTTTTCTCAAATTAATGGCCTCCATGTGTTCGAATATTTATTTATTGTGTTTATTTATTTTCTGCTCTATTATCATGACTGTTTCGCTGTCACGTTCCGAGCACCGCTTCTCGCTGCTATCGGTTCGGGACGTGACAGAAGTGGTATCAGAGCCTCGATTGTTTGTGTTCTAGGTTCTTGTCTATAAGTATAGGTTACCCTAAGTTATAGGACCCGTGTCATCCCTTTTGTCACCTGGTGAGATTGGGTAGTGTCTCGGGTTATGTAATAAAATATGTATAAGATTACGTAGTGCGACGCGTAAGGGTAATAACTTTCTAACTTTATAATTATTTTTGCAGGTATCAAAGCCCTTTTTGAAATGGAAGCAAAGGGGTTCCCGAGTAAGCCAAGATTCGGTTTCGCTAGGAAGTGGCGAGTCCATTATAAAAAGATTCGAAGTAATAAGAAGAAAAGGCATAACCTTTCGCAAATAAAATGTTTTCACTGTCACAAAGTTGGTCATCTAATCAAGGAGTGCTGGCGATGGAGCGGAGCGTGTCTTCGTTGCGGAAATAAAGAACATGTAATGGCTAATTGCCCTAAGCTATTTCCGCAAGTAAATTACAATTGATTTCTTTCAAATGAAGAATTTTATATAAGGTATCGTTCTCATTCTTAACTATAGTTAATTTTTTTTGCATTCCATTAGTGGTATGATTAACATATTATTTTAGATAAATAAGATCATCTTAGTTTAAATGTTCGAATAGTTAATGACGTCCGACGAATTTGCGGACCAAATTCCTTAAAGTGGGGGAGGATGTAACACCCCGGTTAAATAATAAAATATAAAAGAAAAATTTTAAAATATGTATTGAAATTAAAGATATTTCCTTGTTATTTAATGACTTCAATGATTTTCTTAATTAAAGAATATTATCTATTTTTTAGTGGCCAAAATTATATCAATAATTATTTTATACAATTATCATAAAAAGACTTTCATATTCTAAGACGCAATCGAATTTTCTACGATGAATTGAAATTAATAAGAATAAACTAAATTAATTGAATTTCACCCGTAGGCTAAAGTTTTGACTGAATTCTAAAAATATGGAAAAATAATCTCTTGTAGAAGACCAAGAGTTTAACAATAATGTCAACTGGGTCGACTCCTAATAAAAATTTAATTAGGCTAAATTAAAGAGTTTTTAGCCAAAATTGCTATTCTTGATAGCCCGACATTAATCGACCAAATTCGAGCGCATTTCTCAACCATTCGAGCCAAACCCTAGCCCATTGTTAGGTCTTTGCTTTCTCTTCGAAAACCCGAAGTCTAGACGCTTCTACCAGCGGCGGCGGTTGTGGATTAGAACCTTATCTGAAGTTTTCACCGGAATTTCTGCATAGGACTCTTCAACCAAATTTGATCTCTAGGAGTCCCTATAGGTTCTATTTATAGAGGGCTTTCGACACCATAGAACCCTATTTGCACCAGTATCAGGCGGCGTGACCGATCGTGACCAGACGAGGGGGAATTTGGGCGTTCTTGGAACGGTACCTAGGGTTCCGACGACCCCTCTTCTTCATCCTTCTTTCCTTCAAACAAAGGTAGGTGTCTCTCAGGCCAAACAGAAAACTAATAATACCATCTTGTGCGTCTCCATGAGCTCTTTCTTTTGATACCTAAGTGCCCAACTTTCGTTCATCATGCTGTTTGAATTTTATGTTTTACTCCGAGGTGTATCAAAAGGACAACTTTTATGATTATTAGTTAAAGATTTAATCTTCTTGTATTAGATCTAAATCAAAGCATGCTAATTTATACGAAATTTTATGCTTTTTCAAATGGTAGTATTTTCCCTAATTCTTATTCATTCTATCATGAGCAATCAAAGTTTTAGTGTAACTCGTCGAAGTTCATCATTGGCGGGTTTCCAGGTCATGTGACGCATCTTTCAGAAGCCGTTACAGCCTGACGGCCGCTCGATAGACCGTCACCTGAGCCTGACGGCCCTACGACAGACCGTCACATTCCTCTGTGTTTTAAATTTCCTAAAATTTTAATCTATTTATTTTCTGGTATGTAACACGCCTACTATAGACCGTTACATGCTTGTAACGCCCCTTCATTAGACCGTCACGATCTCCTGACAGTGTTTTTAAACTTTTTTTATGCGTCATTAAAACCAGAAACTTACTATGTTAGTATGATATCTTGATGTATAAGCAAGGCAGAACGTGATGTTAATATTGTATTATGATCATAAACCTTAATTTTTCATTGTTCTACATGAAAGATTTTTAGAAAATCCTAAGTTGCATGATCATGAAGAATCTGAGAAAAACCATTAGTTAATACTTGTATAAATTCTAAATTATGTAAGATATATATTTGATCTTAGCATTATTGTTTGACAGTCATGCCACTCCGGTGGGATTGACTGACCGCACTGTCTTGGTTTCCGTGTTTATTAGCCTCAATTCTTGTAATAGATGGGACTCTCCGCCGGATATTCCTTCCATCAGACTAGGACCACTATTATGAGACCTCCATAAGACACCGTGAGCCTGGGATTCCCACCAGGAGGCCGGGCAGGTTGTAACCTAAAGACCTGAACTTATGAACGTGGTTTGAATCGTGTTTTTGGACCTGCTCAAATTAAACAGGTCTGTGTACTGTAACGGCCCAAGATTGGACCGTCACATCATCGTAACGGCCCTGTGTACGACCGTCACATTCCTGTAACGGCCCAGTTATCGACCGTCACAGGTAAGATATTCTTGTTTTCCCGACGTTCTTATATTTCCCTTGTTTATTATCATGAAGCAGTTATCAAGCTTGGCCTTGAACTGTGAAATCGTGCGTGATTCTTGTTTGCATCCTTGTCTCTCTACCTAATGTTCATTCCAACGATGTTGGAATTTCTCTCAATCTTAGAAGTAAGTTTGTGAGCTTAAACCTTGGAACTCTTGGCTATTAAACATTGTGGATGTCTAGATTTCGTGGGATCTATGATCCAATCAAAATCAATGCCAAGGCAAACACATTAAAGGGCCCAGTCTGGTCCTGGGAGGCGCACCCGAAAAGTACTTGATCCCTGAGGAGGTGAATGACTAGGTGTGGTATTTGGCACCGGTACTATCTAGCGTGTTCAGTCTACGACATTCCACATTCTTGTGAACTTGCTATTCGTGCTTGAAAGCATGAAGCACTTGCCTGCATGACTCGACTTGACTTGACTTGACTTGATATATGGCCATTCACTTAAAGTTCTGATTACTTGCTCTTGCTATCGTGTCTTGCAATCTTTATCGTGCTAGTTATCTTGTTATCATGCTTACTTATTTCCTCACGTTATTCATGCATTCATGAAATGGTTAATTACTTAAACTATGCCTAATGATAGAGTGTAATTCCTACTAAGCTTCTTGCTCACCCCAACTTTCCAACCCTTTTCAGGTAACGCGGTAGATGGAACGCTTGCAATTGGGATCGGGTCAACGTGATCGAGTGAACTTGGTGCCTTGAGACCCGAGTCTTTTATTTCTTGAGTCCGATAGTATAGTCATTTGCTATCTTTTTTTTCCTCTTCTTATTTCTTTTATTGAGTCTATTACTGTAATAATTGAGTCCACATTGTATTTAAATTTCCAAATATCAATAAAATTCTATTTTTCTCAAATTAATGGCCTCCGTGTGTTCGAATATTTATTTATTGTGTTTATTTATTTTCTGCTCTATTATCATGACTATTTCGCTGTCACGTTCCGAGCACCGCTTCCCACTGCTATCGGTTCGGGACGTGACAGAAGTGGTATTAGAGCCTCGGTTGTTTGTGTTCTAGGTTCTTGTCTATAAGTATAGGTTACCCTAAGTTATAAGACCCGTGTCATCCCTTTTGTCACCTGGTGAGATTGGGTAGTGTCTCAGGTTAAGTAATAAAATATGTATAAGATTGCGTAGTGCGACGCGTAAGGGTAATAACTTTCTAACTTTATAATTATTTTTGCAAGTATCAAAGCCCTTTTTGAAATGGAAGCAAAGGGGTTCCCGAGTAAGCCAAGATTCGGTTTCGCTAGGAGGTGGCGAGTCCATTATAAAAAGATTCGAAGTAATAAGAAGAAAAGGCATAACCTTTCGCAAATAAAATGTTTTCACTGTCACAAAGTTGGTCATCTAATCAAGGAGTGCTGGCGAAGGAGCGGAGCGTGTCTTCGTTGCAGAAATAAAGAACATGTAATGGCTAGGTGCCCTCAGCTACTTCCACAAGCAAATTACAACTGATTTCTTTCAAATGAAGAATTTTATATAAGGTATCGTTCTCTTTCTTAACTATAGTTAAATTCTTTTGCATTCCATTAGTGGTATGATTAACATATTATTTTGGATAAATAAGATCATCCTAGTTTAAATGTTCGAATAGTTAATGACGTCCGACGAATTTGGGGACCAAATTCCTTAAAGTGGGGGAGGATGTAACACCCCGGTTAAATAATAAAATATAAAAAAAAATTGAAATATGTATTGGAATTAAAGATATTTCCTTGTTATTTAATGACTTCAATGATTTTCTTAATTAAAGAACATTATCTATTTTTTTAGTGCCCAAAATTATATGAATAATTATTTTATACAATTATCATAAAAAGACTTTCATATTCTAAGACGCAGCAATCGAATTTTCTACGATGAATTGAAATTAATAAGAATAAATTAAATTAATTGAATTTCACCCGTAAGCTAAAGTTTTGACTAAATTCTAAAAATATGGAAAAATCATATCTTGTAGAGGACGAAGAGTTTAACAATAATGTCAACTAGGTCGACTCCTAATAAAAATTTAATTGGGCTGAATTAAGGAGTTTTTAGCCAAAATCGTTATTCTTGATTGCCCGACATTAATCGACCAAATTTGAGCCCATTTCTCAACCATTCGAGCCAAACTCTAGCCCATTGTTAGGTCTTTGCTTTCTCTTCGAAAACCCTAAGTCTAGTTGCTTCTAACGGCAGCGGCGGCAGCGGCGGCAGCGGCGGTGGATTAGAACCTTATCCGAAGTTTTCGCCGGAATTTCTTCGTAGGACTCTTCAACCAAATTCGATCTCTAGGAGTCCCTATAGGTTCTATTTATAGAGGGCTTTCGACACCATAGAACCCTATTTGTACTAGCATCAGGTGGCGTGACCGATCGTGACCAGACGAGGGGGAATTTGGGCGTTCTTGGAGCGGTACCGAGGGTTCCGGCGACCCCTCTTCTTCGTCCTTCTTTCCTTCAAGCAAAGGTAGGTGTCTCTCAGGCAAAACAGAAAACTAATAATACCATCTTGTGCGTCTCCATGAGCTCTTTCTTTTGATACCTAAGTGCCCAATTTTCGTTCATCATGATGTTCAAATTTTATGTTTTACTCCGAGGTGTATCAAAAGGACAACTTTCATGATTATTAGTTAAAGATTTAATCTTGTTGTGTTAGATCTAAATCAAAGCATGCTAATTTATATGAAATTTTATGCTCTTTCGAATGGTAGTATTTTCCCTAATTCTTATTCATTCTATCATGAGCAATCGAAGTTTTAGTGTAACATGTCGAAGTTCATCGTTGGCGGGTTTCCAGGTCATGTGACGCATCTTTCAGGAGCCGTTACAGCCTGACGGCCACTCGATAGACCGTCACCTGAGCCTAACGGCCCTACGACAAACTATCACATGCCCCTGTGTTTTAAATTTCCTGAAATTTTAATCTATTTATTTTCTGGTACGTAACGCGCCTACTATAGACCGTTACATGCTTGTAACGCCCCTTTATTAGACCGTCATGTTCTCCTGACAGTGTTTTTAAACTTTTTTTATGCGTCCTTAAAACCAGAAACTTACTATGTTAGTATGATATCTTGATCTATAAGCAAGGCAGAACGTGATGTTAATATGGTATTATGATCATAAACCTTAATTTTTCATTGTTCTACATGAAAGATGTTTAGAAAATCCTAAGTTGAATGATCATGAAGAATTTGATAAAAACCCTTAGTTAATACTTGTATAAATTCTAAATTATGTAAGATATATATTTGATCTTAGCATTATTGTTTGACAGTCATGCCACTCCGGTGGGATTGACTGACCGCACCGTTTTGGTTTCCATATTTATTTGCCTCAATTCTTGTAATAGATGAGACTCTCCGCCGGATATTCCTTCCGTCAGACTAGGACCACTATTATGAGACCTCCGTAAGACCCCGTGAGCCTGAGATTCCAACCAGGACGTCGGGCTGGTTGTACCCTAAAGACCTGAACCTATGAACGTGGTTTGAATCGTGTTTTTGGCCCAGCTCAAATTAAACTGGTCTATGTACTGTAACGGCCCAAGATTGGACCGTCACATCACCGTAACGGCCCTGTGTACGACCGTCATGTTCCTGTAACGGCCCAGTTATCGACCATCACAGGTAAGATATTCTTGTATTCCCGACGTTCTTATATTTCCCTTTTTATTATCATGAAGCAGTTATCAATCTTGGCCTTTGTAACGACCCGAGAATTCGATTACCGGGAAGGCCCGATAACCCGAGACTCGCATCGCCACCCACGAGCCCGAAGACTCGGAAGGGTTAAAGGAATGGTGTGGAGACTACACAAGTATCACAAATAATTGTAGAATTAAACTTTTATAATATTAAGCTAGAAATAGTTTAACAGTTTACATAATACATGGTCCACAAGATATAAATAACAACAACAATAGTAGTCCACAACTAGCACAGAGACAAGAAAGAAAAGTACAGCTACACGGGGCATACCCCGGCTTTGACCTATGGCACTACCTCTGGGCACCTGTACCACGCTGCACCCCAGACGCGCTCCCCTGGGGCGGCGCCTCACCTGAAACACGGTGAAAACACGCAGGGAATGAGTCTCGGAACAAGACTCAGTAGGGATCACTCGCACCCCACCTCGTAAAATGGGAAACCACTACGCTAGCGGTAGGAGAGTACCTCGGAAAGGAAAGCCCTGTGCTCTACAAAACAAAGGTCCTACGGCACGTAAACCGGCACACGTGCCACGGTGCGACAACCGAAGCTCAACGGTCGACCCGACAAGGAAAACCCGAAGGTCGAAGTCACAAAACTGACAGTCTGACACTCCGTACCTTACAGGAGTACCTTCCACTAGAAGCACAGCCGGTAGCGTCCCCTGACGACTTACACCGCACCGCAGGTGAACTGCCTGACGTGGTAGCGCCTACCCAAGGCACGACCACCGCACAAGTAACCACAAACAAGTGACTAGCTGGGGTCACGCCAATCGACGTGGGTCCAACCGCCCCCAACCACGTGTGCACACACAGACCGCGCGTCCCTGGTCTGGCCCTCTGACCGGTTTTCCCCTCAGCCAGACTCTGGCTGCAAGACGTGGGGCCCGACGGCAACCGGTCCACAAACCGTCTCTAAGGGTAAGCCTGTACACCACTCCCTGGTGCAGCCAGCACCGCGTACTGGTAGGCTACGACTAGTGGAGGGTCACTAAAGGAGTAAACTCTCAAGTCAACGAAAATTAACGTCCGCATCCGACGACGTACGGGGACCACCCCACGTATCGGCTCCGTCGCACGGTGACCACAGTCGGACTAAAAATGGGGTTGCAACCCTCTCGGCATGTGACGGTCTAGGCGGGACCGTCACAGGAAGCCTGACGGTCCTAGGCTGGACCGTCACAGATACCTGACAGTCCGACGCCGGCCGTCATTCTCCCAGCGCAAAGTAAAGTGTAACGCGCCTGCCCTGGCGCGTTACAGACTGTGACGCCCCCACGCAGGCGCGTCACGGGGTGTGACGGTCCACACCAGGAGCGTCACACCGCCTGGGGTTTCAAATGCTCAAAAGCGCCCTGACGCACCCACCCTGGGCCGTCATAAGGATGTGCCGCGCCAGGCCTGGTGTGTCACATACCTTGACCCCCAACGGTCAAAAACAATAGTCACATGCCAACGGTCGGATGCCTCTGACGACCCGACCCAGGCGCGTCACACGCCTGTGATAGGGTGCTAGGCCCGGATACAGAGGGGGGGTGAATGTATCCCTCTACCAATAATGCCCAAATTAAAACCTGGATGCTAGACACAGTCCCAGAATAAAACTAATTCAATTGAACTCATGAACAAACACATGGAGCGCGCCTAAGCAATCATCTAGCGGAAGCAAAGAAAGGCAATCAAACCACTGCACAGATAATTTTTTAGGTGGTTCGGTCCACAGACCTACGTCCACCCCTCACTCCCAACCGGAGTGAGGCTTCCACTAGCACAAGCTAGAAACCGCAGACTCAGTCTGTAACAGGTGCTGCCAAACATCTTGACCAGGGGAACAACCTCCCCTCTTCCTCCAGACCGGAGGGACACCCCAAGTGACTCCCAGTCACTTGGAACCAGAGACTAGGTCTCTCTTCTTCCAGACCAGGAGGGAACCCACCAGTGACTCCCCATCACCAGCAAACCAGAGGTCACAGACCTCTCTTCCTCTAGACCAGGAGGGAACCACTAGTGACACACAGTCACCAGCAACTGGAGATCAGATCTCCCTTCTCCTGAGGCCACAGGAGGAACCCGACCTCACAACTGAGAATCGGAAGAACAATAGTAAACAGAGTAACAAAAGAAAAAATAAGAAATGAAAATAACACAGCAAACAGAAAGTTAGAAAGTCAAATGCATAATGTGGCTCTCAACGGAGCTGACTGGCCTGGATCTGATCCCCGGTCCAGTAGGAACTTCTTCTGCTACTTCTCGTCTTCTTCTTCTCAACTCACATTCTCTCTTTCTCTTCTCTACTCTCCTTTTCTCTCTCACTATCTTTCTCTTCCTCGATCTCTCTTTTGCTCTCTCTATTCTTCTGCTCAGGCTCACTCTTCTTCTTTCTTCTTCTTCTTCTGCTCTCTACTGCTCTCTTCTTCTATCACTCTCGGCTGCTATCTTTTTCTTCTTCTGCTCAAGGATTCTTCTTCTCAGCTTTTTCCTCCAGTTCAGGTTCTGTTGATCGCAGAAGACACCCTTTTATATGGCATCCGACCTGAATTCCATGACTTTCACACGAGTGGCGGGAGTGAGGCTCGTTCCCTCCTTTTCCAGAGCATCCTCGGATCACGTGCCAGGTGCCAACCTCAGATCACGTGCCCAGACACCTGCAAGATTAATGAAGAGTTCAGTCGATGAACAATATCAGCTGAAGACAGTGTACAGACTTTATTCAGCAGGCAAGACAATGGATGTATAGAGTTAGTCGTGTGAAGGAGGACGAGTGTATAGACTTGATAACACATGCTGTAGAATGCATATGATGTAGTGTATAGGCTTGATGAAAGTAATGCATGCACAATGATGCAATGTTCAGACTTTGCTGAAGACTGCCAGTCGATGTATAGACTTGGCTGAAGCCAACGCTGAAGCAATGTTTAGACTTTACTGTAGGCTGCCAGTCGATGTTTAGACTTGCTGCGTGCAGGCTGGCAGAGGATGTATATACTTGTTGTGCAGGCTGCCTGACCATGTATGGACTTTACTGAAGGTAATGCATGAGTCAATGTTCAGACTTTGTGTATGCAATGCAGTGGCGTGTACACACTTTGTGAGTGTGGAGCTATGCATGTATAGACTTCACATATGCAGTCATTATACCATGTATAGACTTAGTGTTCACGTGAGAAAATGATGTATGGAGTTGATGTATGCAGCAATAAGAATGTACATACTTTATTGCGTGCATGACAGATAATGTCTAGACTTGCTATAATGCGTGCAGCTAAAGGAGCAAACAGATGTATAGACTTTAAGTAAAGATGCATGAGCAATGTATAGACTATGCATATACACACTAGCGAGTGTATAGACTTGGCTACGGCATCAAAGCAACATATCGATGTACAGACTTTGGCTTGATCAAAGCACAATGCACATATGGATGTATAGACTTGAACGTAGGTAAAGATACCAATGTTCAGACTTGTGCAATGTATGGACTTAGTGTGTGCGAGCATTACTGCAGGCAGTGTACAGACTTGATGATGTGCAATGCATGAACAGCCGATGCAGTGTTCAGACTTGGTCTCTTGCAATGCAGCGATGTACAGACTTTGCTATGCGTGCATGCTCACGATGTGTAGACTTGTTGAAATGCAAGGCAACGCAGACAATGGCTGTATAGACTTGGATATGTATGGAGGGCGAGGCAGGGCAGACCCTGTACAGACTTGCATGAGACGATGCCTAAGATGCTGCATGAGACGATGAATAATGTATAGACTTTAACGTAGGTAAAGTAGACATTGTATAGACTTTGCGAACACACAGTAGTGTATAGACTTGGACGCTCGCTATGCTTGCGATGTACAGACTTAGTGTTGTGACACTAGGCCAATGTACAGACTTAGACCACCTGCATGCTATGCAATGTACACACTTCTAATGCCTGTAGTCTATGCAATGTATAGGCTTGGAGGACTTGCATGCTGTGCAATGTGTAGACTTGAGGTCTCACATGCAATGCAGTGTGTAGACTTTGAAGTGCTTGCAGTTGTGCAATGTGCAGACTTTGAAGTCTCGCATGCAATGCAGTGTGTGGACTTGTCATTCCTACACAAGGTGATGTACATACTTGCTGCGTGATGCTAATGTGCAGACTATGTAAATGCATGCAGTGTATAGACTACACTTATCTGGGGAGTCGACCCATCTAGAAAGGGGGTCGACCCACTTCTGTCCAGACTATGCTGAGTGTGAT
Organism: Amorphophallus konjac; assembly: GCA_022559845.1. Classification (NCBI taxonomy): domain Eukaryota; kingdom Viridiplantae; phylum Streptophyta; class Magnoliopsida; order Alismatales; family Araceae; genus Amorphophallus; species Amorphophallus konjac. The sequence goes on along the minus strand of CM040128.1, from coordinate 227,701,260 downwards.
GATGCATGGATGTTTAGCCTGTACTGACTTCCACAAGCAGAGTAAAGCAACTGATGTATATGTATATGAATGCTTTATGCATCAGATAACATGACTGAATATCACATGGTGACTCACAGTGCTTAACTCACATCAAAACCAATCATCAAAACTATAGGGGCACAACAATCTCCCCCTTTTTGATGATGGCAACACTGTCAACACAGTGAGTCATTCTGATGATGTGAGTCATTCTGATGACTCAAACTATTCTCCCCCTTTGACTCATCAAAAAGAAAATAGTTTGAGAAGTTAAAGCATATTTATGACTCAGTCAATTTCTCCCCCTTGCTATAATCAAGATGAATCATGGAGAGGTATGAATGCAGAGATGCATATGCAACAAGAAATGCAATACCTCCCCCTAAATATATGAATGCAAGGTCACAATTGATATGAACATGATTCAATATGACAAGGAAGCTCCCCCTGAATAGATACCAATTGATATGCATCTGTTGCATTTCTCCCAATTGATATGGTTGAGAGGGAGACCACAGTGGCATTCAAGGATAAGTTCAGGTCAATGAACCAAGGACAGTGAGCAGAAGAGTTTTAAATAATCAGATTTACAAATAAGCTCCAAACACAAGAATTTCAGCCAGATTTTTAAGGAGATACCAATCTCATAAATCAATAACAGAATTTTTCAAAGTCTTCCATTATAAGGGCTTATGAATGAACTTTATTGAACAGCATGGTTTAAACATGATGTATGCAAAGTTTGTCAATAAAATTCTGTATTTATATCTAAAATCACAGTTTAATAAAAGTAAACCAAGCCCTCATATTTATATCTTGATTAACCTCCCTTTCTCTTACACAATCAATTTTCCTGACTTCTTTAGGAATTACATTCACTAGTATTGAGATCAAGCAATTATGAAGTCATGTGAATTTGTCTAGGGTTATAGCAATTTAGCTTTTGCATCAATATTCAAATATTGCAATTTGTTCAGCAAATTTTCATTCTACATATATCCAGAGCACTCTAGTTCAGTGCACACTTTGTAACTAGAGGATAAACGTTGATCAAACGCCAATATCCCTAAGCACTTAGTGTGACTAACGGTCATGCTTTATATTAACAGAGATAATATTTACACCTCATGACATACCTCAACTCATTTCTTTGATGAGTGAGATTTATTTCTCAGTATGCATGCCATTGCTCTGCCAGATTTAATAATCATTTTTAAGCAGAGTTAACTATGGCACCTCATGACACAATCCTTTGGACATGGTTTCTCAGTGACCAAAGTCATTGTTCTGACAATTATTTACCCTTTAGACATTTCAGAGAGCTCATTTGCTTCAAAACATTACTACTTTCATGTACTTAACCTCATAAAGCCATATATTCAATAGTGCAGATTTCAGAAGTTTTTACAAGACTCAGCATGAAACATTTGGTTGAAGTTTATTAAAAATAGGATTCAGATATTTTTTAAGAGATTTAAAGTCAAACTTCAATGAAAACATTAAATTTAAACCAGCTGAGTTATTTCAGACATTCATAAAATCGTATAATAGAAGATTCCTAGTTCAAGTGTTTTCAGATTTATGAACGAGAGATGTCCCATTGAAATCTTCATGAATGACTAATGGAAGAGGTCTTCAAGAATGAGTGTTTTTTGAAGCTCATTGTTTTCAGATATGATTGTTGACACCTTAAAAATGAACAAGGGTGGAAGCAGATCATACCCACAGTGAAAGACCAATGATGAGGCTCATCAACCATTTACCCGGCTGAAGCCTTTGTCGGCCGAGCTGACGTCCTGTGCCGATGTCACTCAGATGGCAGCACTAACGAAGCAGTAGTCGTTTGACTAATGAGACCTCCCAGCACACTTTAATAAGAGCTGTGTTACTGCCTCATCCAAGAATCCACAGATGACATGTCAGCGTAAGTCAGATGTCGGCTTATTGACAGATGTGATGTAAGATAAAGATGAAGCCGGTACCGGCAGATGAAGATTGTAAGGGCTTTTGCAAAGTCAGAACACAAGAAGAATCGTCTCCACAGATTATACACCCGGCTGAAGTCTTCCCAGACTAAAGCTGATGTCCGATCTCGTCACCATTCAGGTGACGATATCGATAAAATGATGCCCGGTTTTGTCATCATTCAGATGGCAATACTGATGAAACCCCTGTCCGCGGACTGATGAAAACCCTGCTAATGATCTCAATACAAACTATATCACCAACGGAGGACCCTCTTGGGTACTGATGTACATGAAGGGCCTATCAAAGGCCTGGTCAAAGAGACCTAAATGGGCCTTTAATGGTGGCGCCGGGAGCCACTTTCTCAAAGCCCAAATGCTGCACAAGGTTGGAGTCCTGCGTGCCGGGAAGCCTTCAGCTGAGGCGCGCCGTGAGGTGTCTGCCGAGAAGGCAAGGAGGGACGGCTATAAAGCCCCTTCCCTTCGAAAGGCTGATGGTCGGTCAAAAAGTCAGAGATAGGAAGAAAAAAAGGAGCAGTAGAAGCGAAAACCAGATAAAAAAAGAGCCAGAAGAGAGACCGAGAGGGAAAGAAAGAAGAAGCTTAGAGAAGAAGAAGAAAGGGAGACTCAGGTAGGTAGCCCGGGGAGGGAGAGGAGTCAATGCTCCGCCCTCCCCCCATGCTTTCCTCTTTTTATTTTCTTTTTCTGATGTAATCTGGCGAGGCTTTCTCAATGTATCAATGTAGCCGGAGGATTCCGGTCTCGATTTCCATCTCTCTGTCTTTCGTTTACCTTCTACGATCTGTACAGGTTTAGGATGATGCAATAATATGAAAGATGAACATGGCTCGTTTGGGCATTCGATCGATTGAAATATCTGCTGTATTTCTCCCCTTCTTGCATCGGCTGTTCTTCTGAATATCATTTTGCCTAGATGTTATAGCTTTCCGATCCATGTTTCGACCTCCCCTCCCTAGCCTGTCCTCTGGTGGAAGACGAAGACGGAGTCTCAACCCTCATCCGGTGGGTTATTAGGCTCTGTCCCTCCTCTTCCTCCCCCTCGAATCATGGTTTCCCCGGATATCACAGATGTCTGTCGAGCTCCCATCTCGTTCAGGGTCAGAGACATCAATCTCTTGACCGTCTGAGCAGCAGGTGAGTATAGAAAACGCCATACGTCCCATGAGGATTCGATAATGGATGATCTGCCCTTCGACTGATGCTAACCCCCACGTAAACCCCTTCTGCTGTCCATATCTTGACTCAATCCGAGCCAGAAATCCCAGAAATCTCCTGAGCAGAGTATCGCAGCCAAGCCAGAAACCCCTTTTAGCCCCTTCCCGGCGTGGCCATTTCCCCGCCGAGAACTACTCTGCCGAGAGATCCCCCTTGCTTTAGCCCCTTCGGCAAGGCAAATAAAGCCTATCCCAATACAGCGTTCCCGGCCCGGGGGCCTCCCGGCACCGAGTTCCCGGCGTGGTCATTACCGCGCCGAGAACCCTTGCGCCGAGAGCATTCCCCCTTGGCCAATAAAACCCACGCCGGGAACCATGCTTCCTGCCACCCCTGCTTTACGTTGTGAATCCTCCATTCCTTGAACCCCGGAGGAAGGCCTTCCTGCTACAGGCCAAGGAACCACACAGATGCCCTCTGAAGTCCGATCAACCAAGCCTTGCATCTTGTCGAAGGATACTCTAGATCATCATATGTGCCTAAGGGATAAACATCATTGGGGATAACTCCCCTACATAACCTTACGAGCCAGAGAAACTCTGCCACTGCAGAAGTTTCAATGGCCTCAAAGGGATATTAAGTTGGTGCTGTGATCACATACACGGGCTAGGGGTCCCATACCCCCCTTATTCTGGCTTTCATCCCGGCACTCTATGGGTGATCATCTATTACTCCCCGGCATACGCTAGGTATGGGGGAGGTGCTGCTGAAATCCTCCCAGCCGATGAAAAATAATACTGAAGCTATCCTCTGGGCTCCGTATGGTGATGTTGAAAAGGACCTCTGTGTGGGGCTCTTCCCCTCCAATCCCTCTCAGTTCTCGGCCTCCTTTGAAGCATATACAACTAAAACCAGTTGAACCCCATCTCTAGTCTCCAGAGCCAATCTACTCTGAGATAATTCCCAGAAAACTCTCAAAATCCTAAAAACAGGGTACCGTAAAGTCCTAAACCCCTCACGGCGCCCAAACACCCCTTCTCGGCCAGCTACCTCTCGGCGCCACCAGCTCCCGGCGTGGCCTTCAGCGTGCCGGGAACCCCCAGGCCGAAAGCTCCTCTTCCCCCTTTAGCCTACGCCGATAACCCCCTTGGAGAATCTTCAGCGCGCCGGGAAGTCGGCGTCGGGAGCTTCCTGAATTCTTCCCTTTGGCTATGCCGAGAACCTCCATCTTCTTGCTACTCAGGCCGGGAGCCTTAGCCTCCCATCTGTGGTCATGCCGAGAGCCTAAGTTGCCACCCTGTGAGCCCAAATGCCCAGAGCTAACCTACACAGAGATATTCGTGGATCACCAGATGTGTCACGAGGATAAAGTTAAAGGGAGGTAGACTCCCTTATGTTCCATCGATTTGTGTCGAAGTCACAACGACGCGCCTCCCTCTTAGCTCCGGTGAGCCATGCCAATGCATGAGTACCACCAGCTCCTGTGAGGGAAGAATCAAACATTGCCTTAGGGCATACGTATGTAACGTGGAGAGGCCCGACCTCTCTCTTTCTTTCGGCTTTCACCCCGGCACTCCGTGGGTGATAGCCTATTTCCCTCTGGGCATGATCCAGACCATGGGGAAGTGCCGCCGAAATGTTAACCGATGCTTTAAAATTCTGTCATGATCGCAGCTCATCCTGTCCGCGATTGATATCCTCTGTTTTACCTTTCCCCTGAGTCTGATTATTTTTCGAGCCGTCGATTCAGCGATATCGTCTGTTTCTACAATCGATGTTATTATCTTGCCCGCCTTCCTGGCTCTGGTATGAAATTCAAACTGCGCACATAAAAAGAATATCCTTTTTATTATTGCCTCTCGAGGCCTCCTATTTTGGCGTTTAATCAAGGGTTGTCCTTCCTTGGAAGGGCGTAATTAACGTCATAGCCTTTATGGTATGACAGACTTCTGGTCCCGACTCGGACTTCACAATCGACTGACCAAGTCAGATCGAGCGCACAATAAAATCGTCACACACGTGACTGGCACGCCTAATAAATCAATAAATCAAAAATCCAAATAAAAATAAAAATATAAATAAATAATATAATGAAATAAAATAAAATCCACGTTCCACAAGCTAGCACGCCCGGTGGGACCTAGTCTCCCTTCATCTCTATGCCAAAATAGGAGGCCCAGCGGGCCCCCCTCAAATTTCTGATCCTGTGCGCTTTCCTTATTTTCAGGAAGATGACTACTGGACTTATGTCTGTACGCTTCGGCCAACAACCGATCGATATGCATGTGCGAGAGGGTTACCTGGCGGTACCCCTGTCATTCGGAGCAATGCCCCCTGCTGTCGGGCTGCCCAACTGTCTGGGCCTCGTCTTCACCGACCTTCTGCAGGTCAACAACGACGAGCGAGGCACCGCTGCAGGTGCCCCTATGAAGACTACTGGTAAGAAGGCTGGCTTACCGGAGAAGGCGACCTCGACGGCCGTCGCCTGCTATGTACACCAAGTTCAAAGGAGGGATACGGTTCCCGCTACTGCCCAGAGGGGAAAGAGAAATAACCGGAGAAGCCGGCATGCTGCTGCTGAGCGTCGTCTTTCCAATTCTTGGAAGACAATGATGATGGGAGATGTTAGGGTGAACCTCAATGGTCACCCCAGAGAAGTCCGTCCGGACAGGATTGTCCCGACTGTCCAGACCGACAACAGGTTCCGCGTTCTGGCCGCTAGGAGGGCCAACTGGGAAGCTGATGAAAGGAAGCCGCTGGCGCCCAAGCCAGCAAAATATAAACAGGTCTGGCGACCAAAGAAGATTCAAAGCTGGGCCCCAGCTCGATATGAGAAGAAGGCTACTGAGGATGCTGTTGCCCGCTTCAGGGCAGGAAGCAGAAGAGAAGAAAGAAACTACAGAAGAGATGATGTTGCTGCTTTCCCCAAAGCTCTGGGGAGGAGAGATGAAAAAAATGATGAAGGAAGAAATATGATTACTACTCGCCCCGTGATGAGGGGTAAAAAATATCAAAAGAATGAAGACCTTACTATCACCCATCCCAGGGCCAAAGGCAAAAGATGGTAAAGGAAGAACTATGATGACACTGCCAACTGCTGCCAAGATGGCGATATGGGAATGAGCGAACCAGTCACGGTTGCCATTCCAAGAAGACCAAGAGCCTGTGCCAGACAGGCTGACATATTCAGATATTCTAAAGCCGAGCATTTGAATGCTCAGATGACAAGACTGGCTCATCAGCAGAAAAGTCAGGAAAGATTGATACTCCGACCAGAGCCGCGAAGGCACGATCCGGAGGAGATGAAACGAGTGGTCCAAGACTACTTCCACTACCGGGGGAACTCTGCCCTCGGTCAGCAAAGATTATCCCGTGCTCTGGGCACCGTGGATGAAGAAGAAGGAGAAGCCCTTCAAGAAGTAATGCTCGGAGTCTCCTCCTCCGATTCAAATGATTATGAAGAAGGCCGCAAGGCCGGATATGATAAAGAAGGCCTGTATAGGGAAGAGGCTGAAGAAAGAGTATCGGTCTTCGACCGACTCAAATACCCTGACCAGGCAAAAAGAAAAGTTTGCAGGCAGAAGGGAAGAATGCAAATCTTCGCCTGTAACATGGCTGGAATTGCCAGGGGGCAGAATATGCTACCAACTCAGCCAGATGAACCGCTCAGGCTGGCTACCAGACCAGGCCCTGTCACAAGAAGAGGTCAGGCTGCAAAAGATAAGATGAAGAATGATGAGGAAACCCGCAAGATCACCACCATGACAGTCAATGTGGTGACAACAGAAGAAGAAGACAATCCCTTCGTTGATGATGCTGAAGGGACTTCAGAAGATATACAGATCCCATCGACTCTGGATCCCATGATCCAGATGATGTTTAGAAGATATCAACAGGAGATCAGTGCTCTCAGAAGACAGCTAAATGAGAGGCATGAAGCCACACCGATCTCCAAGCAAGCCGAACCTGTGGGGCAGACTTCCAGCTCAACAGAATTGGCTGTCCCAACTAATCCCCTTCCAGCTAATAAGGGCAAAGCTCCGAGCCAGCCTGTTCTGCAGCAAGCAGCAGCTCAGCCCTCTACATCTCAGACGCAGCCCGCCGTGCCCACCTTGCGCGCAACTGTGATGACGACTCCTCACAGCCAACAACAAGCTCACTTCTTCCCAGAAGAGATAGATCCAGCCCTAGTCCACAAGCTGATGATTGAAAGAATTGTGGAGATGAAGCTGTCTGAGAAGACCGGTGATGGTGTAAGTACCTATGACGTGTACAAAGTACCATATCCTCCCCAGTATGCTGCTAAAAGACTACCCCCAGGCGTCAGTAAGCCGCCGAAATTTGAGAAATTCAACGACCAGGGCTCTCCCAGGGAGCACATTGCTTACTATACCACAATTATGGGCGACCTGGCAGCTGATGAAGCCTATCTGCTTAAGTTCTTTGGCTCGTCCCTCACTGGGATAGCCTTTGAATGGTATTCAAGCCTGCCCGCTGGATCAGTGGTTGATTGGCCTGATATGCAAAGAAAATTCCGCGATAGATTTCATGTCACTGAAAGAGAAATTACAATAGCGGAGCTATATGCAACCAAGCAAAGGCAGGATGAAACAGCACTGGACTACATCAAAAGGTGGAGAAACTTAGCCATGAGATGCCGAAGACCTCCTCATCAGGAAGATGCAGTGCAGATATGTAAATAGAGCCTCAAGAGAGAGGTGCTAGAAAAGATGATCGGTGCAGATGTCAGGACATTTGACCGACTGAACAACATAGTGGCAGAAGTCGAGACGTTCTTGTCCAAGCGTCCGACCGCCAATGTTCCCACTATGTCGAAGGATAAAACCAATGACCGACGGCCATCACATACTGAGGCTAACGCCGTCGATTTTAGAACCTTTGAGCAACAGAAAGGGAAAAAGGAGGCAGATGAAGCTCCCCCGCCTGAGGGTGCAACAGAAAGAAAAGATAAGGTCTCTCTGAGAGACAGAATGAGAAGGGCTTACTCTTTTCCCAAAGATAAGACATCAGCACTATTTAACTGGGCATATAAGTTCAACAAGGTAACATTGCCCGAACCGAAGAGACCTGCGGATGCGACAAAGAAAGATGATCCGTTGTTCTGTCCATTTCACCGTGCGCTGGGGCACGCAATTGAAGATTGTTATGTCTTCAAGGATATTATGAAAGGAATGGTCAAAAAGGGTGAGCTACAGTTGGGTGATTACCAGGTGAAGCCACCTCATCCGCATGAGCCTCTGCCCTGGAGGACGGCCGCCAATGTGATTTCAGTCTATCAGCAGCTGCCTGAGGAAGCCGTTGAAGAATGTACCAGGCATACTTATGAAGCTTGCCTCCTCACCCCACTGAAAGATCAGGGAGGATGGCAGACGAAGCCCATAAAGAACAGGAAAAAGACTCTTGCAGCCAGCACCAGTGGGGCAACTATCGGGGTGTCACCCCAAGGCCTGAGCCGCCTCCAGTAAAGCCAGTATGGCGTACAACTGAGACCGGGCCAGTCATCTGGATCCCTACTCACAACCGGAGGAGACAAACTCCCCTACCTGCACATAAAGAAGTAAGTCCTACAGCCAGGCGTCTACAGCAGTATATCAATGAGCTTGATGAATATGAGCAGAAAAAGCCCAAAAACCTGCTGGTAAAAGATTGTATACTCTGGGAGCAGCTTGAAGAATTGAAAATGAAAGAGCAACCAGAGGCAGAACAAGAAAAAACTGAAAATGAGCCCTTCTAGGGGCAGGAGCCAGCAAAGCCAAATTCCCAGAAGAAGAAGAGACGGCCCAAGTCCAAAAGGGGAAAGAAAGTCACGACAGTACAATGCAGCACCCTGTCGGTACTCTTTTCCTTGCCCGGGGAGAATGATGAGGATGAAGCATCAAATGCCCCGCTAGAAGCCAACCATGCTGAGGCCTCTACCTCAGCCCATGCAACACGTTCTGGGAAAAGATGGGGGCGCCCGCCACCAGCTAATCCTAATATTATATTCAGAGGGGAGCAACCCTATCAGATCCCTGAGCCAGAGGTACGAGGTGTCCAGGTTCCTCCCCCTGCCAGCTTGTACCAAGAAAAGGAAGAGGCTCCTTCATTCCTGGAATTCTTGTCCAGTTTGGAAAATGAACAGTTGGCTCACACGGCCCCAGCGAAAAGCAATAAATGCCAGCAGACTGCAGTTAGAAAGCAGAAGCAGCATGAAGAAAATAAAGGAAGTAACCCTCTAGCAGAAACAGGGGTCGTTACTACAGAAGAAGCCTCCCGGGAAACCGATCAAGACGGTAAAACCGGCACTAGGCAGCAAAGGCCACAGGCACCACATGAACCTCCAAGACCCCGTTGGGTGGAGGAGATGAGACTGTCTAACGTCCGGGTGGGCAGCCGGATCATGAAAATGCTAAAGAAGCTCCCTACCAGGTTCTCCATCTGGGAAATCCTCTCTCTGAGTGAAGAGGCTCGCCAAGCCATTATTGATGCCTTGCAGTCGCCGGCACAGTATGAAGCACTCTTGACAGAAGTGAATTCTGGTCCATCAGTCACATTCACAGAGGATGATATGCTAATCCCAAATTCCGGCCATAACAGACCGCTGTATATGAGGGGTTCCCTGAACTGTCAGCCGATAAGCAGAATACTGATAGATCCCGGGGCTGCTGTGAACATTCTCCCATACCGCATCTATCAGAAATATTACTTTGATCTGCAGCTTACCAAGGTCAGAGACATGAAGATTGCAGGATTCAACCAAAAGTGTGAGACACCTCTTGGGGTAGCTGATTTCAACCTCACATTGGGAGACCTCACTACAGTGGTACGATTCTATGTGATCGACTCCAACACCACGTATAAGGCCCTGCTGGGGAGACCGTGGCTGCATGAATATCGAATAGTGCCATCCACGCTACATCAGTGCATTAAATACTGCCATGAAGGAAAAGAAGAAAGGGTGTTTGCGGATCTGCATCCCTTCGAAGTGTTCGAGTGCCATATGCTCGATGCATCCTACTACACCGAGGTGTCACAAAATTGCGAAAGGAAAGAGGCTGTGGTCAGCCAGAAAAAGCCTGAGACAGAGATAAGGAACTGGTCGCCACCGCCACCAAAGGGCTATGTTAAGAAGCATAATGTATCTCACATCTCTTATGCCGGTGACTTTGCTCGGATTACCCCTCCTAGCGTCCACCCAGATAATGCCGATGAAGAAATGAAGCAAAAGTACACTCAGGTGGAGGTGCCGTAGGGTTTATTTAAACCCATCGTCAGCCTTGAGTACCAAACGGTGCTACCACTGAAGACTATGGAAATCCCTCGCTTCTGCGAGCCTCCTATTATATTCTACACCGGGGAGCCAGTCGAAGAAGATGATCAAGACTGTATGGCCCCTGAAGAAGCTGTAAACCGGATGGTACTGATTACAGGCTTGGATTACACTACCCAACGGGTTGCACAAATGTTCTCCAAGATGCAAATGCCATTAATGCAGCCTGCTGCTCAGAAGAAGGCATTCAAGGAACTGTGGGATCCGCCTCGAGATAGTAAAGAAATGAGGAAGATCACTCAACACCCAGGATTGGGTTATACCCTCCAAGAATACTATGAGGCTGAGGTAGACGTCATATCTGTCTCCTACCAGCATGACGATCCTCCCGAGGTAGGATATGACAAATACCCCTCGGAAGATGAAGAAATCATTTATCAATCCATAATAAGCAATGAAGTCTCAGACAACCTGCCAGAAACAGAGACATCTGATGAGACAAAGAAAGCTTGGTACTGGGAGGACCTATCTTCCAAAGAGGATCTGTTCCAGGCTGAAGCAAAATTTGATACGGGAACCCCGGATGAAGATCAAATAGCCAGAGAGCTGGAGGAGTGTCTGGAGTTTGGGCGCATCCTAGAAGAATTCCGGGCTCTACAGAATGATGACCTTTCAGGGGAGCCCACATTAGAAGAGCCTCGAAGGATGGAGGGGTCCACTTCTGAATTTCCTGCTGAACCAGTCTCGCCCTCGGAGCAGACTGCAAAGGATCCGGTAGTATTGGCCCTATACGATGCGCCAGCATCCGCTGATGACTAGTATGATGAAGCAGAGGAGCATGAAACTGAAGAAGATTATATCCCGGGAGGCTTTATTGATTTGCAAGAAGCCCCGCCCGAAGTCGAAGACAGAGGCCAAGCCACCGTCGATGAGCTGATAGAAATAAATTTGGGGTGGGGTCCGCAGATGAGCAAAGGCCGACATTCCTCAGCGCACTGCTGGAGCCAGATGTCAGGGAACAATATATACAGTTCTTGACAGAATTCTGAGATTGTTTTGCATGGACATATGATGAAATGCCAGGACTGAGCTCTGATGTGGCACAGCACCGATTGGCAATAAACCCAGAGGCTAACCCTGTAAAGCAGCCTTCCAGGAGAATGCGTCCTGAACTGATAAATCAGATTAACAAAGAGGTTGACAAGCTGATTGACGTAGGCTTTGTCGAAGAAAACCAGTATACTACATGGCTGGCCAATATAGTGCCCGTAAAGAAGAAGAACGGGCAGATCAGAATATGTGTCGATTTCCGGGACCTTAATAAGGCCTGCCCGAAAGATGATTTCCCGATGCCAATCACTGAGGTGATGATCGATGCAACTACTGGCCATGAGGCCCTATCATTTATGGATGGGTCATCCGGATACAATCAGATCTGGATTGCTGAAGAAGACAGAGTGCACACTGCATTCCGCACTCTGAAGGGGATATTTCACTACAAAAGGATGCCGTTCGGCCTCAAGAATGCCGGCGCTACCTACCAAAGAGCTATGACAAAGATCTTTGATGATCTACTCTTCAAAAAGGTAGAGTGCTACATTTATGATCTGGTGGTAAAAACCAGCAAAAGAGAAGATCATTTGCAAGACCTAAGGATAGTATTCCAGAGGTTGCGCAAATATGAACTCAAGATGAATCCTATGAAATGCGCCTTTGGCGTGTCCAGTGGAAAATTCCTCAGATTTATTGTCCGACATAGGGGTATTGAAATTGATCCATCCAAGATTAAAGCTATCCAGGAGCTCCCTCCACCAAGGAATCTGCACGAGTTGAGATCCCTGCAAGGGCGTCTGGCCTACATCCGACGATTTATATCAAATCTATCAGGAAAATGCCACCCCTTTCACAAACTCATGATGAAAGATGTGCCATTCCTCTGGGACGATGGCTGTCAGGAAGCCTTTGAGAAGCTGAAAGAATACCTCAAGACCCCTCCGGTGCTGGGGGCACCCATTAAGGGCAGGCCCTTGATACTGTATATCGCAGCCACATACTGTTCCCTGGGGGCAATGCTGGCACAGATAAATGAGGAAGGCAAAGAACAAGCCCTGTACTACCTAAGTAGGAGGCTGATGAGAACTGAAGAAAGCTACAGCTACATAGAGAAGACCTGCTTGGCACTAGTCTTTGCTGTCAAAAAATTCCGACACTACATGTTGTCACATGAAATCAGATTGATATCTGCAGCAGATCCACTCAAATACATATTGACTCAGCCAGTACTAAAAGGCCGGTTGGGCAAATGGGCAGTAATTCTGATGGAATTCGATATCACATATATACCCCAGAGGGCAATAAAAGGATAGGCCGTGGCTGATTTCTTCGCGGAGCATCCTGTGCCGAAGAATGATATGTTGGGGACTGAATTACCCGATGATGAGACACTCGAGGCCTGTCAAGCTCAGCCAGTTATGTGGCAACTGTTCTTTGATGGAGCATCCAGAACGGAGACAGATTCTGATGGAAAGACCAGAATACGGGCTGGAGCCGGTATTGTGCTGAAATCACCAGAGGGGGAGGTTGTGCATACTTCATGTTCTATAAACAAGCCATGCACCAATAATGAAGCCGAATATGAAGCTCTGATAATCGGACTCAATATCAGCCTCAACATGGGTATCCAAATGCTTCAGGTATTCGGTGATTCGATGTTGATAATAAAACAAGTCCAAGGGGAGTTCGAAGTGCGGAAGCCAGAACTAGATCCCTATCACCAGAAAGCTGTACGCCTCATGGCAAAGTTCTATCATATTGAACTCAAACATGTGGGCCGTGGACATAATGCCCAGGCTGATGCACTGGCAAAGCTGGCCAGCTCGCTAGCAGTCCCGCCAGATGAAACACTGAACATTATTATTATGAACCGGAGGCAAGTCCCCAGTATGCTAGAAGGGTGCCCCGAAGAGGAAGAAGTTGCCACTATCAGCGCAGTACAGGCGTCTGATTGGAGACAGCATTTGCTACAGTGGTTTCTGCGCCAATAACTGCCACAGAAAAGGGAGGAAAAGATGAAACTCCTGAGAATCAAAGATTCCTATGAATTCAGAAATGGAACTTTATTCCGAATAATGGCGGATGCACGCAAAAAGATTCTACTCCGCTGCCTGTCCACTGAGGAAGCTTGGCAAGCGATGAAAGAAATACACGCTGGGACAGCAGGCGCCCACCAGGCTGGCCCCAAAATGAAGATAGAAATCAAAAAGCTGGGCTACTATTGGCCTACCATGTTTGAAGACTGCTGTAAATTTGCAAAGTCATGCCAGAAGTGTCAGGAGCATGCTACCGTGCCTAGAAGGCCACCTACAACTCTGCACCCTACAGTTCCTAGCTGGCCATTTGCACAATGGGGAACTGATGTAGTCGGGCCACTGCCGACTTCCTCGGCCGGTCATAAGTACATATTGGCCATGACAGATTACTTCTCCCGATGGGCGGAAGCTGTAGCATTAAGAGAAGTGACTAGTGAACTGGTCGCCAGTTTTATCAAGCAGAATATTATCTTCCGGTTCGGGATCCCCAACCGAATAATATCTGATAATGGAAGTCATTTCAGAAATCAGAAAATCTATCGGCTTGCCGAGAAGTATAAGATTGAATGGAGAACCTCTACTCCCTACAATCCCCAGGCAAACGGATTGGCAGAAGCTTTTAACAAGACTTTGTGCACCTTGCTAGCCAAGGTTGTCAGTTCTAATAAGAAGGACTGGGAAGATAAGATGTATGAAGCTCTGTGGGCATACCGCACCGTCTTTAAGACACCTACAGGGTGCTCACCATACTCATTGGTATACGGCTCAGAGGCAGTGGTTCCACTAGAGCTGGAAGTCCCGTCACTCAGAGTGTCAATCCAATATGGCCTGGCCCGTGACGAACAAACAAATGTTGAAAGAAGGTTAGAAGAACTGACTGAATTGGAAGGGAAGCGCCTCCAAGCTCAGAAGAATATCCAAATGTATCAGGCCCGCATGGCCACTGCATTCAATAAACTCGTAAGAGGACGAGAATTCAAGAAAGGTGACCTCGTCATGGTCAAGAAAAAAGAAGTCATGGCGTCCAACCCAAAAGGAAAGCTGAATGCTAATTGGGAAGGTCCTTATGTAATACAAAGGGTCTACGAAGGAGGGGCCTACGTAGTTGTTAACCATCGAGGGGAAATTCAGTTCTCGCCACTCAATGGTAAACACCTCAAGCTGTATCATGCTGCACAACCAATATTCCCCGAGTAATCGGGCCAAAACACCCTTTCCTTGGCTTAGTGGCATCCCGCCCTAGCCGAGATACACCCTTTCCTCGGCTTAGTGGCATCCAGCCCTAGCCGAGATACACCTTTTCCTTGGTCTAGCGGCATCCAGCCCTAGCCGAGATACACCCTTTCCTTGGCTTAGTGGCATCCCGCCCTAGCCGAGATACACCCTTTCCTTAGATTAGTGGCACTCCACCCTAACCAAGCTACCTTTCCTCGGCTTAGTGGCATCCCGCCCTAGCCGAGATACACCCTTTCCTCGGCTTAGTGGCATCCAGCCCTAGCCGAGATACACCTTTTCCTTGGTCTAGCGGCATCCAGCCCTAGCCGAGATACACCCTTTCCTTGGCTTAGTGGCATCCCGCCCTAGCCGAGATACACCCTTTCCTTGGATTAGTGGCACTCCACCCTAACCAAGCTACCTTTCCTTGGCTTAGTGGCACTCCGCCCTAACCAAGCTACCTTTCCCTTGGCCTAGTGGCACCCCGCCCTAGCCGAGCCACCTTTTCCTTGGTCTAGCGGCATCCTGCCCTAGCCGAGATACACCCTTTCCTTGGCTTAGCGGCATCCAGCCCTAGCCGAGATACACCCTTTCCTTGGCTTAGTGGCATTCAGCCCTAGCCGAGATACACCTTTCTTCGGCTTAGTGGCATCCAGCCCTAGCCGAGATACACCCTTTCCTTGGCTTAGTGGCGTCCCGCCCTAGCCGAGATACACCCTTTCTTCGGCTTAGTGGCATCCAGCCCTAGCCGAGATACACCTTTTCCTTGGTCTAGCGGCATCAGCCCTAGCCGAGATACACCATTTCCTTGGCTTAGTGGCATCCCGCCCTAGCCGAGATACACCATTTCCTTGGATTAGTGGCACTCCACCCTAACCAAGCTACCTTTCCTTGGCTTAGTGGCACTCCGCCCTAACCGAGCTACCTTTCCCTTGGCCTAGTGGCACTCCGCCCTGACCGAGCCACCTCTCCTTGGTCTAGTGGCACTCCGCCCTAACCAAGCTACATTTTCTTGGTCTAGTGGCACTCCGCCCTGATCGAGCTACCCTTCCTTGGTCTAGTGGCACTCCGCCCTAGCCAAGCCACCTTTTCTTTGGTCTAGCGGCATCCAGCCCCAGCCGAGATACACCCTTTCCTTGGCTTAGCGGCATCCAGCCCTAGCCGAGATACACCCTTTCCTTGGCTTAGCGGCATCCCGCCCTAGCCGAGATACACCCTTTCCTTGGCCTAGTGGCACTCCGCCCTGACCGAGCCACCTCTCCTTGGTCTAGTGGCACTCCGCCCTAACCAAGCTACATTTTCTTGGTCTAGTGGCACTCCGCCCTGATCGAGCTACCCTTCCTTGGTCTAGTGGCACTCCGCCCTAGCCAAGCCACCTTTTCTTTGGTCTAGCGGCATCCAGCCCCAGCCGAGATACACCCTTTCCTTGGCTTAGCGGCATCCAGCCCTAGCCGAGATACACCCTTTCCTTGGCTTAGCGGCATCCCGCCCTAGCCGAGATACACCCTTTCCTTGGATTAGTGGCACTCCGCCCTAACCAAGCTACCTTTCTTCGGCTTAGTGGCATCCAGCCCTAGCCGAGATATACCCTTTCCTTGGTCTAGCAGCATCCCGCCCTAGCCGAGCTACACCCTTTCTTGGTATAGCGGCACTCCGCCCTAGCCAAGCCATCCCTCATCATGATCTAATGGCATTCCGACTTGTCACCCTCCCAAAAAAGAGGGGAAGAGAGAATAAAAGAATGAAAATAAATAAATAAAAAAAAGATGGGGTTAAAAATAGAGATACCCCGCCGGTCTTGTTCAGGTTTTCTGAGCAAGGGCAAAAATGGCTAGAACCCAGCTGTGGTGAAAACCCGAAAGGGCACTTCAGGCAAAATCGGGTACCCCGCCACGTGAAAACCCGAAAGGGCGCGTGGGCAAAAGCAAGAGGGGGCTGGCCCCGGCGAAAACCCGAAAGGGCGCTTGAGTCAGTAACGTGGTGATCCTAAAGAAGCCTCACCTCCCGCCATAAACCTCTCATCGATCGACCGGCACCTTGCCCGATCAACGATCAAACCCACCCAGTATAGACCCTACGTCTGTCCTGATAAAACCCTCATACCTTGTCCAAATTCCCACCATGGTGAAGTTCACCGTTGATCGATTGGCATCCTTCCCGATCAATGATGAAACCTGTCCAGTTTAGACCTTACGTCTATCCTGATGAAACCTATGAAATCTTTGCATTGGTATAAACCCAATACCGATGATGAAACTTGCTGTTGATCGATTGGCGCACTGCCCGATCAGCGATGAAACCTGTCCAGTTTAGACCTTACGTCTATCCTGATGAAACATAAGAAATCTTTGCATTGGTATAAACCCAATACCGATGATGAAACCTACCTTTGGTTGACAGGCTCGCTGTCCGATCGGAAAAGAAACCGGTCCAGTTTAGACCTTACGTCTGTTCCAACTAGATCTGCATATCTCTTTACGTCCCGCCGTGATGAAACCTGCTGTTGATCGGTCGGCATCCTGCCCGATCAGCGATGAAACCTGTCCAGGCTAGACCCTACGTCTATCTTGATGAAACATATGAAATCTTTGCATTGGTATAAACCCAATACCGATGATGAAACTTGCTGTTGATCGATTGGCGCACTGCCCGATCAATGATAAAACCTGTCCGAGCTAGACCCTACGTCTATCCTGATGAAACATATGAAATCTTTGCATTGGTATAAACCCAATACCGATGATGAAACCTGCTGTTGATCGATTGGCGCACTGCCCGATCAATGATAAAACCTGTCCAGTTTAGACCCTACGTCTATCCTGATGAAACATATGAAATCTTTGCATTAGTATAAACCCAATACCGATGATGAAACCTGCTGTTGATCGGTCGGCATCCCGCCCGATCAGCGATGAAACCTGTCCGGGTTAGACCCTACGTCTATCCTGATGAAACATATGAAATATTTGCATTGGTATAAACCCAATACCGATGATGAAACCTGCTGTTGACCGGTCGGCATCCTGCCCGATCAATGATGAAACCTATTCAGTTTAGACCTTACGTCTATCCTGATGAAGCCTATGAAATCCTTGCATCGGTATATACCCAATACCGATGATAAGAGTAGCCACTAATGAAGCAGCACATCGCCTGATCCGTGCTAAAGTCCAAATTCAGGAAATATATATATATGTACATCTATATATATAAAAAATGGGGTTAAAAATAAAGATACCCCACCGGTCTTGTTCAGGTTTTCTGAACGAGGGCAAAAATGGCTAAAACCCAGCTGTGGTGAAAACCCGAAAGGGCACTACAGGCAAAATCGGGTACCCCGCCGCGTGAAAACCCGAAAGGGCGCGTGGGCAAAAGCAAGAGGGGGTTGGCTCCGGTGAAAACCCGAAAGGACGCTTGGGTCAGTAATGTGGTAATTCAAAGTTCCATGCCAACCGACACACTACCTTTACCTCCCCTTCACTGATGAAACCTTCCGTCGGTCAGTTGGCTCCATTCCCCACCAATGATGAAACCCTTCCGGGGTAGACCTTACGTTTACCCTAATGAAATCTACATACCCTCTTTCAAACGTCCCACCGACAATAAAACCCATCACCATTCTGATGAAGCCTGTCCAGCTCAGACCTTACGTCTGTCCTGATGAAGCCTACGCATTTCTTGGCAAGCCCCACCTGCGATAAAACCTGTTGGAATAGACCTTACGTCTGTCCTGACGAGACCTACACCTTTACGTACGTCCCACCGTTGATCGACCGGCACCTCACCCGATCAATGATGAAATCCTCTGTCCGGTTTAGACCTTACGTCTATTCTGATGAAACTCATGAAATCCCTTTGCGTCGATATAAACCCAATATCGATGATGAAACCAACCGTTGATCGACCGGCACCTCGCCCGATCAATGATGAAATCCTCTGTCCGGTTTAGACCTTACGTCTATTCTGATGAAACTCATGAAATCCCTTTGCGTCGATATAAACCCAATATCGATGATGAAACCAACTGTTGATCGATTGGCACCTTGCCCGATCAATGATGAAACCCTATCTAGTTTAGACCTTACGTCTATTCTGATGAAACTCATGAAATCCCTTTGCATCGATATAAACCCAATATTGATGATGAAACCAACTGTTGATCGATTGGCACCTTGCCCGATCAATGATAATACCCTATCCAGTTTAGACCTTACGTCTATTCTGATGAAACTCATGAAATCCCTTTGCGTCGATATAAACCCAATATCGATGATGAAACCCGCTATTGATCGACCGGCACCTTGCCCGATCAATGATGAAACCCTACCCAGTTTAGACCTTACGTCTATTCTAAAATCTCCCTTGCATCGATGTAAGCTCAATATCGATGATGAAGTCAACCGTTGGCTGATCGGTACATCGCCCGGCCAATGATACAATCTGTCCAGTTCGTACTTTATGTCCGTTCTGATGAGAACCACATATCCTTTTCAATGTCCCACCTGCAATAGTCTCTACCCAGCCTAGACCATACGTCTACTCTGATGAGACCTCTTCATTTGCATTCCGGCAAATCGTCTCCCTTACGGCACACATGGCCAATAGGACGTTTGCTGCCACCAACAAAATTCGGTTCAAGCACCTCCTCGGATGCCGTCACGTGGTGGAGCGAGTTCCCCATCCTTTCTCTGAAGGGGTGGACGCTCTCCTGCCAAGGTACGAGCCATTCGCATGAGGGATTGTCAAAACCGCTACCCCACCTTCCAAAGTGATAAAACCACATGCAGAATAAGATGGAGACGCATGAAGCCAAGAGATTCCTTTCCATTAAAAAGGGAGTACATAAAGGGCCCCGAGGGGACACCATATCACAAAAGAGAACAAAAAGAAAAAGAAGGGATAGACAATTTATGGCCGCCGGAATATATCCTCGAAGGCCAGAAGACCCACATAAAGAGCGGCCCCCAGCTCATGAAGGCGCGCCTCCTCCTCCTGAAGTCCAATGGACATGTCTTGGAGAGACATCACTCGTCCCTCCAGCGAGGCTACCTCCTCTTCGGACCGCGGCCGGATAAAGGATAATTGCTACAGTTCGGCTCGAAGTCCAGAGAGCTCCATCTCCAGGATGGCCATCCGGTCCCGCACAGCTTCTTCCCGCTGAATAGCACCTTGTAGCTCGGCTCGGCGTCCATCAAGCATAAGCGTCAGCTTCCCCAGCTCAGATTTATATTCTGACCTCTGCAGCTTCAACGCCGTTAGCTTATCAACCATAGTCCATGCTAGGAAGTCTCTCCGATGCACGAATTTCAGTAGAAGCAGCACCCGCTGAACCCATATGTCCAAAGGGCAGCCCATGGCCTGCAAGCCAGAGGTGAAGCGATTGGCGACTTCCTTCAGTTGCAGATACGTCAAGCCAGGCTGGGATTCTACCAACTGACGTAGCATGTCCAGATGCTACCAGACAAAGTTGTCAGAGGAAGCGAAGCCGAAGGAGGCAGAGGGGACAACTTCAAAGGTCACCTCGCCATCGATATCTTCCCACAATGCAACGTCCGGCTGAGAGGACGAAGACGGCAGATCTACTGTAAGGGCTGGCCAGTCCCTCTCTGTGCTCTCCTGCTGAGCTGAAGATTCCTCCCCTATCGCTGTATCGGAAGCTATAGCTTGAACATCCGCAGGGGGAGAATCGATGAAGGATGGAGCTGCCTCTTCATGAGTCTCTTGAATAGGGGCTGCATCTTCAGCTGCTCTTTCTGGTGACAGGGAAGGAGCTGCTATAGGCGGAAAAGGCAGAAGTCCAGTCTCTATAGCCACTATGGCAGGGACTGCTGACTCGGGCGCAATTGACATTACTGCGGCCAGTATAAAAGCGGAGCTTCTAGATGGATCGGCTTCGGCTCTGAAATCTGAAGCCCTGATAGGAATGCAACTCTCTCCCGAGGCCCCTAAGTCCAACGATGCTAAATCCGTCGAAGACTGTATCCGCACTGGCACAGGGCGAATGACCTCAGGGACTCCCATGTAAGTTAAAGGCAGAAAAGGGACAATAGCCCAGTTTGTAGAGGAAATGTCCATGATAGCTGCGGTTGTGTCTGAGCTAGCAGTGGCAATGCCCTAAGACCAAAGCAAAGCAACTTTCAGCACTAGATGAAAGAAACAGATGAAGCAACAAACATGAAAAGGAACCCACCCTTGAAGCAGGGTCCACATCCTCGAAGTGGGGTGAAAGAGAAGGAAGCTCCGTAGTCGGAGTGACAAATGGTGGAGTTATGTCGATCTCAGTGTCGAGCCCGACAAACTCCTCTTGCAACTCCTCCTCAGAAGATAGCACCAGCAGCTTAGCAGGCTGAAAAGGCAGAGCACCTTTTGCAAATACAAGCGGGGCCTCTGATTCAGGAGCATCCCCCTCACTACCGCTGAAAGTCACTTCCTCCTCATCAGAGACGGTCTTAGAACTGCCTGAGGATATTTCCACACTAGCTACACGCTGTGGGGCCACCTCTAAAACATGTCGGGATGTAGACCGGGTAATTATGCGCCTGGCCGGAATAGTACTCTGCTTCGACTGAGTCTTGTGACCCTCCTGTGGTTGAAGCAATTCTTCTGTCATCATAGCTTCAGTCTGCTCTTCGCCTGCCACTGCTGCAAAAGGGACCTCTGAGGAATATAGCAAAGAAGACAATGCAAGTATGAAACAGATGAGAAAAAACACACTTACCCTCCGCCTCACTAGCCGGCGTGGGAGAAGGCAACCTGGTCTCCACCACAGAAGGTGCTACAACTGGCTCTTGGGCTGTGCAAAAGGAAGGGGTCAGATTCAAGGACTACTTTGAAATCCAGTGAAAGAGAATGAGGAATGCAATTGCAGGCTATTGATGTTACCCTGAACCGATGTCTGAGCAGCCTCCCTTTCAGATTCAAACTCATCAAATGAGGGAATATCAGGGAGAGGGGTCCCGGTGTCCATAGCTACCGAAGCCGATTGCTGAGCATAAACCTTCTTGGCCTTCCTGGCCTTCCCAACTGCAGCCTTAACTACGGAAGCCTTTCTCTTCTTGCCAGGAGGCAGGGGAGTAGTAGTCGGTGCTGCTGCAGGGATTTCAAAATAAGTAGGCTTCTCAGCCTGCGCAATGATTTTTCTATAAAGCCCCTGTTGCTTTATATCAGGCATGTCTGTTGAAGATGTCAGAGAGGTAATGTGATCAGTGGATGCAAAGTGTGAATACTGAGCAGAAATCACTGCAGTCAGGAAAGAAGAGATCATACCTGCTGGGCCGTCGTAAAAGATAGAGAGCGGCCAGTACAGATAAGTTACCTCCTTGGAGTGTGAAGCAGCCTCCTTGATAAGCCAGCATACATCGCCAAGTACCTGGCACTTCTCCACTAAAGCTGCCAGGTCACTATGACCATGAAGGTCAAGACACCGAAACAAGTCGAGGTGGTCCATACCCCAGCCGTCGACATAATGAAAAGAGATAAACAACGGCTTGTTCAATATGTCGGCTATCGGGTTTTCTGCAGATAACCCATGTAAATTCAGCAAAATAAACAACCAAGACGGCTGCTTGTAGTACGTCTAGGTTCTATCTTCCCGGCGCACAAACGTCCTATATGGGTGAAATCTATCTGTCGGACCCCTCCAAGAAACTACTGCCAGGAGCGGCTCTTCGACAGGAAATGGATATTGTTGCGCCTCCAAACGAGCGTCCCCTACACGGCTCAAATGTTTCAAGTTCTGCATGAAAGTGTCCTCATTGATAGCAGCAAAGACAGGAGTAGGCGGGTCGGAATCCTTTTCCTTCAAAGCCCGACCCTGGGCCAGATAGTTCTCAGTCTCCCTCTGGTGCTGTGAATAAAGCTTTCTCAGGTGGGCCTCGGGGATGTCAAACACTGGCTCGGGCTGTTGTTTCAGAAAGGAACGCTCGGCCACGTCCCAGAATGCACCTCTACTATCCCTGTAGAAGCTGGTTCGAATGTTCCACCATTTGATATATTCTGATGTTACCCGGGGAACACGGTTAGAAACTGTGGGAACTCTGAAAACTGCACCGTCCTGGCGATGGTAGAAATCCCACCACAACCGGCCATCGTCGATAATGGTGGACCCATGCTTAGCCCGGCTGTCCAGGGGAAATTGAGCAACCGTTGTGGGGATATGCTGGTCATAACCAAAGTTCCGCCCAAAGCGGAATGGATAGTATGGTTCCAGAAGGAGCAGGCCACCCTTTCTGAAAACTAAGACACTAGGACGGATGGCCATGGCCCATCTGACCAGCTCCGGCTCCAGGATTGGCCGGGCAGTGTTAACCCCTGAGACAGGATGGATATATGTCTCTACCTCTTCCAGCTTGCACTCTCTCTGAGGATCAATCAAAGGAGCTGAACCTACCGCCAAGCTCCAGAAATGAATGCTGCCAGGGGCATCCACCGGCACCTTTATCAGTCGACCCCTTACTTTGAACAGCTGATCATAGAAAGGACCAGGTTCAGCACTGGCAAACTCAATCATTCTGGGCAGTATTGTGTCTGCCTGCAAAGTTCTGGGAGCCAACTCAGGAAATAAACTGCAGACCCAGGCGTTGAAGAAATGAAAAGGACCCACGGTCCTCAAAGAACGGGGAGTCCGGTGCTTGTACAGATCCCCCAAAGACTTGTATATCAGACACAGGGCCACTGGGCAGAGCGACAGCCTCATTCCCCAGGCCATCTGATAGGCCGGATATATAGCTTGTGGCCGGATGATTGTCTCGTCCCCTTGAGGGAGAGCGAAAGTGCACAGCCAGAATGTGAAGTAAGCCGCACAATGTGTGATGGGGTCTACGCCTGCTGGGTTGGGACCACCGCTACCTGCACGGCGCAATGAAGATGGCAGCGCCGACTTATAACGAGGAGCCCTTACCTGCTTGCTAGCAGTCGAACCCACGGAAGGGAAGTCGGCATATTTCAAGGGCCCGTCAAAGAAGTACTGAATCCACTGCCCTACCCGGATCCGCAGCTTGCTGCCCTTCTCTCGGGGATGATAACCTTTGGAGGACCCTCTACTGTACGCCAGACAAATTGAGCGATATGCCTTCATCAGGTACCGGTATGAGAAGCCAATGGAATATCTGCCATCACCATCGGAGCTATCCTTCTCAGAATCTGCCAAGCAGACTTCTTCATACGGCTCGCCGTCAATAGGCAGTCCGGAAAGCTGTGACAGACTCCAGAGGTCAAGAGATGTCTCACCCTCTGCTGTATAGAATATGTTGAATAAGGGGCAGAAGACCTCGAACATCGCACAGCATAACCCTCGGGATATAGGATACCGAAATCGGGAAGCAAAAACACTATGATATACCCCGGCTCTGATCAGCAGAGGGGCATATTCCTTCAGAACAAACTCAGTAAATTCCACGGCTCCTACCCGAAATAGGTGGGCGTCAGTGATCTTGGTATCCCCAAACCAACCAGCGGCCAAATGATACTTGAACTGAATGGCCGAACAATTCAACACAAAAGGCTCTTCGCGGTACCCCACCTTTACTGGCGCCAGGAAGAGACCATAGCCGGGCTTCTCCCTATTGACTCGGCCACTGGCATTATCCCACCGAGCAGGTGTGAACTCCGGGGCCCGGGTCAGCATTTTCTTTTCCGGCTCCAGCTCTGATATGCCAAGGACTGCATCCCAGTCACGCTTCTCCCCGGGAAGATATATAGCCTTTCCGCGATACACTGAATCTTTCAGGCTGTCTCTCTCAACGAGAATTGCGGCTTCAACTGTACGAGCTATTCGGTAGTTCCGCATTACACCCACGGTGAAGGTCCGGATAAACGGCAGCAAGTGTTTGTCCTTCGGGAAATCCGGGCGATAATCAGTGCCCCGTCTGAAGCATGTTTCCATGGCAGTGGAGTATACCCGGGATGTTGACACCGTATCGGTGTCAGAATCAGACGATTCATCAACGGAAGCAATCTTGTCGTATCCGAAGTCGAGGCTGTGCACATTCAGCCAGTTTACTGTGGCCCGTGATATATCTGGCTGGGCCGACGAACTGGCCCCGACGCCTCCAGGGGATGCCGCAGCAGAGCCTGAAGCCATTGCAGTGTCTGCAGTCAAAGAAGAAAAGTGAATTAAAAATCCTAGAACAATGGGCAGTCTTATAAAGATTGTAACATGAGACCCTATGAAAATTTCGGCAGCATCTCCCCTTATTTTGGGGTCTGCCCAAGAAGAATAGGGAGTCACCAACCAAGAGGGGGTGAACCCGAAAACAAAAGGGATTGAATCCCCAAAGACCGTCATACCCGGGCGAAATCAAATAACACGGGAAGAAGCTGGACGGTCGGAGGAGAGGAGCTTGCCGCCACCGCCGAGAGAGAAAAGAAAGTGAAGAGAGAGAAGAAGCTGAGAATAATGAGAAGCCAAGAGGCTTCGGCGCCTCAAATAGAAGGCCGAAGCGAAGGGCTCTCGGCGCGGTAGAATGTGCGCCGAGAACCCCCAGGCCGAGAGACCCCCCTCGGCCGAAAGGCGCGCCGAGAAGCCCTCCGCGCCGAGAAGCACCCCGCGCCGAGAAGCCCTCCACGTCGGGAAGCTAGGCGCGTCGAGACCCCCGTCTCCACGACCGAGAGGTCTTCACGTGCCGAGAAGCCTATGGCCTCGTGCCGAGAAGCTCCAAAAAGTTGAAAATGAAGTCAAACAATATGAAGATAGGAAAGAAAGATACATGTGCAGAATATTGTTGCAACGAGATGATCAGGTCTAAGGACCGGATTGAAAAGAAATTGAGGAAGATACCCTCGAATAATGAAAGTCACCTGCAGGCCCCGTGCCGCTTATTCTGCGCTTACGCCGCCCGCAGGTGGGGGGCATTTGTTGACACCTTGAAAATAAACAAGGGTGGAAGCAGATCATACCCACAGTGAAAGACCAATGATGAGGCTCGTCAACCATTTACCCGGCTGAAGCCTTTGTCGGCCGAGCTGACGTCCTGTGCCGATGTCACTCAGATGGCAGCACTAACGAAGCAGTAGTCGTTTGACTAATGAGACCTCCCAGCACACTTTAATAAGAGCTGTGTTACTGCCTCATCCAAGAATCCACAGATGACATGTCAGCGTAAGTCAGATGTCGGCTTATTGACAGATGTGATGTAAGATAAAGATGAAGCCGGTACCGGCAGATGAAGATTGTAAGGGCTTTTGCAAAGTCAGAACACAAGAAGAATCGTCTCCACAGATTATACACCCGGCTGAAGTCTTCCCAGACTAAAGCTGATGTCTGATCTCGTCACCATTCAGGTGACGATATCGATAAAATGATGCCCGGTTTTGTCATCATTCAGATGGCAATACTGATGAAACCCCTATCCGCAGACTGATGAAAACCCTGCTAATGATCTCAATACAAACTATATCACCAACGGAGGACCCTCTTGGGTACTGATGTACGTGAAGGGCCTATCAAAGGCCTGGTCAAAGAGACCTAAATGGGCCTTTAATGGTGGCGCCGGGAGCCACTTTTTCAAAGCCCAAATGCTGCACAAGGTTGGAGTCCTGCGCGTCGGGAAGCCTTCAGCTGAGGCGCGCCGTGAGGTGTCTGTCGAGAAGGCAAGGAGGGATGGCTATAAAGCCCCTTCCCTTCGAAAGGCTGATGGTCGGTCAAAAAGTCAGAGATAGGAAGAAACAAAGGAGCAGTAGAAGCGAAAACCAGATAAAAAAAGAGCCAGAAGAGAGATCGAGAGGGAAAGAAAGAAGAAGCTTAGAGAAGAAGAAGAAAGGGAGACTCAGGTGGGTAGCCCGGGGAGGGAGAGGAGTCAATGCTCCACCCTCCCCCCATGCTTTCCTCTTTTTATTTTCTTTTTCTGATGTAATCTGGCGAGGCTTTCTCGATGTATCAATGTAGCCGGAGGATTCCGGTCTCGATTTCCATCTCTCTGTCTTTCGTTTACCTTCTACGATCTGTACAGGTTTGGGATGATGCAATAATATGAAAGATGAACATGGCTCATTTGGGCATTCGATCGATTGAAATATCTGCTGTATTTCTCCCCTTCTTGCATCGGCTGTTCTTCTGAATGTCGTTTTGCCTAGATGTTATAGCTTTCCGATCCATGTTTCGACCTCCCCTCCCTAGCCTGTCCTCTGGTGGAAGACGAAGACGGAGTCTCAACCCTCATCCGGTGGGTTATTAGGCTCTGTCCCTCCTCTTCCTCCCCCTCGAATCATGGTTTCCCCGGATATCACAGATGTCTGTCGAGCTCCCATCTCGTTCAGGGTCAGAGACATCAATCTCTTGACCGTCTGAGCAGTAGGTGAGTATAGAAAATGCCATACGTCCCATGAGGATTCGATAATGGATGATCTGCCCTTCGACTGATGCTAACCCCCACGTAAACCCCTTCTGCAGTCCAGATCTTGACTCAATCCGAGCCAGAAATCCCAGAAATCTCCTGAGCAGAGTATCACAGCCAAGCCAGAAACCCCTTTTAGCCCCTTCCCGGCGTGGCCATTTCCCCGCCGAGAACTACTCTGCCGAGAGATCCCCCTTGCTTTAGCCCCTTCGGCAAGGCAAATAAAGCCTATCCCAATACAGCCTTCCCGGCCCGGGGGCCTCCCGGCGTCGGGTTCCCGGCGCGGTCATTACCGCGCCGAGAACCCTTGCGCCGAGAGCATTCCCCCTTGGCCAATAAAACCCACGCTGGGAACCATGCTTCCTGCCACCCCTGCTTTACGTTGTGAATCCTCCATTCCTTGAACCCCGGAGGAAGGCCTTCCTGCTACAGGCCAAGGAACCACACAGATGCCCTCTGAAGTCCGATCAACCAAGCCTTGCATCTTGTCGAAGGATACTCTAGATCATCATATGTGCCTAAGGGATAAACATCATTGGGGATAACTCCCCTACATAACCTTACGAGCCAGAGAAACTCTACCACTGCATAAGTTTCAATGGCCTCAAAGGGATATTAAGTTGGTGTTGTGATCACATACACGGGCTAGGGGTCCCATACCCCCCTTATTCTGGCTTTCATCCCGGCACTTGTGGGTGATCGTCTATTACTCCCCGGCATACGCTAGGTACGGGGGAGGTGCTGCTGAAATCCTCCCAGCCGATGAAAAATAATACTGAAGCTGTCCTTTGGGCTCCGTATGGTGATGGTGAAAAGGACCTCTGTGTGGGGCTCTTCTCCTCCAATCCCTCTCAATTCTCGGCCTCCTTTGAAGCATATACAACTAAAACCAGTTGAACCCCATCTCTAGTCTCCAGAGCCAATCTACTCTGATATAATTCCCAGAAAACTCTCAAAATCCTAAAAACAGGGTACCGTAAAGTCCTAAACCCCTCACGGCGCCCAAACACCCCTTCTCGGCCAGCTACCTCTCGGCGCCACCAGCTCCCGGCGTGGCCTTCAGCGTGCCGGGAACCCCCAGGCCGAAAGCTCCTCTTCCCCCTTTAGCCTACGCCGATAACCCCCTTGGAGAATCTTCAGCGCGCTGGGAACTCGGCGTCGGGAGCTTCCTGAATTCTTCCCTTTGGCTATGCCGAGAACCTCCATCTTCTTGCTACTCAGGCCGGGAGCCTTAGCCTCCCATCTGTGGTCATGCCGAGAGCCTAAGTTGCCACCCTGTGAGCCCAAATGCCCAGAGCTAACCTACACAGAGATATTCGTGGATCACCAGATGTGTCACGAGGATAAAGTTAAAGGGAGGTAGACTCCCTTATGTTCCATCGATTTGTGTCGAAGTCACAACGACGCGCCTCCCTCTTAGCTCCGGTGAGCCATGCCAATGCATGAGTACCACCAGCTCCTGTGAGGGAAGAATCAAACATTGCCTTAGGGCATACGTATGTAACGTGGAGAGGCCCGACCTCTCTCTTTCTTTCGGCTTTCACCCCGGCACTCCGTGGGTGATAGCCTATTTCCCTCTGGGCATGATCCAGACCATGGGGAAGTGCCGCCGAAATGTTAACCGATGCTTTAAACCTCCGTCATGATCGCAGCTCATCCTGTCCGCGATTGATATCCTCTGTTTTACCTTTCCCCTGAGTCTGATTATTTTTCGAGCCGTCGATTCAGCGATATCGTCTGTTTCTACAATCGATGTTATTATCTTGCCCACCTTCCTGGCTCTGGTATGAAATTCAAACTGCGCACATAAAAAGAATATCCTTTTTATTATTGCCTCTCGAGGCCTCCTATTTTGGCGTTTAATCAAGGGTTGTCCTTCCTTGGAAGGGCGTAATTAACGTCATAGCCTTTATGGTATGACGGACTTCTGGTCCTGACTCGGAGTTCACAATCGACTGACCAAGTCAGATCGAGCGCACAATAAAATCGTCACACACGTGACTGGCACGCCTAATAAATCAATAAATCAAAAATCCAAATAAAAAAATAAAAATAAAAATAAATAATATAATGAAATAAAATAAAATCCACGTTCCACAATGATCAAGGTTTGTCAATTAAAATCAATGAAGAAAAGGTTATGCACATCAAGCAAGATATCAGGAGGTCAGGTATGCCTCAGGATTTTCAAGATTAACATGCAATGAATTTTGACCTAAGTGTATATGCATTTGACAATCTGTATGCTATGCATTGACTCCCTCTGACAATATGCATTCAATCACTCTTTTTGGCATTTTTCAATGTAAGGAAATGCAATGCACTATATGTATGCAAGGACATGCAATGTTTGCCATGAAGACTGAACATATGAAAATGTGACTCATGCTCATTCAGACTGCCCTACTAAGCAAAATGACCCATGGTACTAGGCGGAGAACTTGGTCTAAAAGACCACCTCACACATAGTAAGAACCTTCAGACAGATTTCCCTATCTTTTGGTAGCTTACTCTTTGATATACCATAGTGGTCATGCATGATAATGCAACATGCAGTCCAGATTTGCAATCTATTCTCAGTCTGAAATATGCACTGATTGCTCAACATGTCCTTATGAGAAATAAGGTAGATTATTAAATTTAAATGTGAGCATGCATGCACTAGATGTCAACTAACATATCATGCAATATATATACATCTACCTGAAGAATATTATTGTAAAGTCAAATAGCCAAACAATCAGAATTTATCAGGGCACAAGAAGCCAAATATGCATGAAACACTCCCCCTATCTAGATGCCATGATTGAAGTTAAATTCAGATGTAAACATGTATGCGTGAAACTATGACTCATTAGATCAAGCATAAATTTCATTTGAACAGATGTGAAGAATTTACCTGAATGGGGTTTTATCAACTTGGGTGCCTTGGTTTATTTACCCCTTTTTACTCCTCAGCCCCAAGGCACACCTGTAACAATTGGATTATTTTGCACAAATAGGTACCCAAGATGTCTTGGGTCCTGAGCTAGCAGTTACACCTTTGGATGGTGCTCTCCTCATGTTCAACACTTGAGAGTCATCAACCCTCTTCAAATAGCAGTTAGCTTTGGAATGTCCTAACTATCTACAGTAACAACAAGGAATAACAGATTTCATGTTCGCCTTGTATACATTAGCATTGGCATGAGCTTGGTGTGAGTGCACATGATTAATTCTGTTATTGACATGGAAGTATTTCTTTTCATAACCAGCCAGCCAACAGTTAATAACTCTATGGACTGGCTTTCCACAGTTAAAGCATGCAATATGCTGAACTTTTGAAACAATGATATTTCCATGAGAAGCATTGTTTACAAGAAATTTATTGTAACCAAAATCATTTCCGTTTACAGGGAATTTAACAAATTCAGAGTTAGATTTCATTCCCTGAGCATACCAGTAGTCCTTGACTGTATGGCCATATTTTTCACATTCAAAACATGAAGAATTCATTCTGTCAAAATTCTCATAAAATGCATGTCTTTTTGCAGGGATTTTAGCTGGTTTGGAGTTAAGTGTTCTTCTCTTAGCATGCCAACAATTTGCAACAATATGGCCCAATTTGCCACAATGAAAACATTGAAGCTTCTTTTTATGAGATGCATGATTTTTAGCATGGGACAGTTTATCATGCATTCCAACAGCAGACAGGTCATCTATTTCCATTAATTTGCATTCATGCATGAGATGACCTACTTTATGACAGTAAAAACATTTAAACTTCTTGTTCTGAATAGAGGAGGACTTTTTAGCATAAGAAGTCCTAGGATGAGATCTATCATCATCTTTCATCATGACAAGGTAATCAGTCATTTCATGGCCAACCTTTCCACAGTAAAAACAATGAATATTCGTGGCATGAGATCTATTGGCCTGAGAGTATTTAACATGCAAGTTTTTATCCCTTTTGGTTTTCTTTTGTTTTTCTATTTTTCTTTCTTATTAACAGGCAGATTTGAGGGAGAAGCTAAAGTGCTAGTTAACTCAGAGCTTCGTACAAAAGTTGTGTACAATCCTTTTCTTACTTCCTGTTTACTCCTTCCATTAGCAGCTTTCGAATTTTCTTCATTTTTGGAAGACTTAGACAGAGATGTTCAATTCAGTGATTTCATTTTTGAGAGAGGAAATGAGCATTTCAGAATTTGTGAACTTTTCATTAAGTATGGCATTAATGACTTTGTAGCTATCAATCTCTTCTATTAATGCACCTGCTCTCTCATGTTCATTTCCAATTGAACTCTTCCCTTTTTCAAGCATTAAAAGCTTCTCAGAAATAGCAGAATTCAGTAGCTTCAGTTCTTCATTCTCCTTTCTCATTTGTTCATTCTGAACTATTTCATCAATTAGGATTTGATCATTTCCTAATGAATTCAGCTCATTCTCTAGTTCAGAAATCTTAACAGTAAGTTCATTATTTTTGTTTTTCAGCACAGAAATTTGTTCTTTATGCTTGCCAAGTTCAGCTTGAAATTCTTGTTGAAGCCTTTTAGCCTTTTCATTTTCAAGCCTTTTCAGTCTTTTCAGTTGATTCATTTCTGAGCCTGTATTTTCAACTTCTTCCAATTGCTTCTTATAGTTCTGAATATCAATCAGATAAGCATCATGAGATTGTTTCAATTTTGAGCAATTTTCACATGATAAATCAGAACAATTTTGATCAATCTTTTTCTTTAATCTTTTATTTTCAGATTTTACTTTTCTATATTTTTCATACAATTCGGCATACATTTCCTTTAAATCATCAAAAGTCATTTTATCAGAATCAGATTCAGAATTTACCTGATCTTCTTCTTCATTGCTTGAAGTGCTTCTTCTTGCTATTAGACATTTCTGGTTCTCACGAAATGTGATCACTGAATCCCAGATTTCCTTCGTAGTCCTACATGTAAGAATAGAGGAAATGACATTAGCATCTATAGCATTCTTCAGAATGTCCCGAACTCTTATATTCTCACTGTTCAATTGTTTATCCTTCTGGGACCATTTATTCTTCTCTCGAGGCAAAACATGTGGACCATATTCAATGAGAACCCACAGTTTTGGATCTATAGAGTTTATAAAACCACGCAGACTGCGTAGCCATTTCTCGAAGTTAGAACCATCAAAAACTACAGGTGATGCCATTATAAAGCAATCGAATAGACTCAGATCAGTAAGCTAGAAAGCAATATCAGAAGAATGCACCGCACTGGAACTATAAAGCACGAAATCAAAACAGCAGGATCCTCTGCATATCGTTGGATCTAGAAGTCAGAGTCCTCTCTGATACCAATTGATAGGGTGCTAGGCCCGGATACAGAGGGGGGTGAATGTATCCCTCTACCAATAATGCCCAAATTAAAACCTGGATGCTAGACACAGTCCCAGAATAAAACTAATTCAATTGAACTCATGAACAAACACATGGAGCACGCCTAAGCAATCATCTAGCGGAAGCAAAGCAAGGCAATCAAACCACTACACAGATAATTTTTTAGGTGGTTCGGTCCACAGACCTACGTCCACCCCTCACTCTCAACCGGAGTGAGGCTTCCACTAGCACAAGCTAGAAACCGCAGACTCAGTCTGCAACAGGTGCTGCCAAACAGCTTGACCAGGGGAACAACCTCCCCTCTTCCTCCAGACCGGAGGGACACCCCAAGTGACTCCCAGCCACTTGGAACCAGAGACTAAGTCTCTCTTCCTCTAGACCAGGAGGGAACCCACCAGTGACTCCCCGTCACCAGCAAACCAGAGGTCACAGACCTCTCTTCCTCCAGACCAGGAGGGAACCACTAGTGACACACAGTCACCAGCAACTGGAGATCAGATCTCCCTTCTCCTGAGTCCACAGGAGGAACCCGACCTCACTACTGAGAATCGGAAGAACAATAGTAATCAGAGTAACAAAATAAAAAATAAGAAATAAAAATAACACAGCAAACAGAAAGCTGGAAACTCAAATGCACAATGTGGCTCTCAACGGAGCTGACTGGCCTGGATCTGATCCACGGTCCAGTTGGAACTTCTTCTGCTACTTCTCCTCTTCTTCTTCTCAACTCACGCTCTCTCTTTCTCTTCTCTACTCTCCTTTTCTCTCTCACTGTCATTCTCTTCCTCGATCTCTCTTCTGCTCTCTCTATTCTTCTGCTCAGGCTCACTCTTCTTCTTTCTTTTTCTTCTTCTGCTCTCTGCTGCTCTCTTCTTCTATCACTCTCTGCTGCTCTCTTTTTCTTCTTCTGCTCAGGGATTCTTCTTCTCAGCTTTTTCCTCCAGTTCAAGTTCTGTTGATCACAGAAGACACCCTTTTATATGGCATCCGACCTGAATTCCATGACTTTCCAGAGCATCCTCGGATCACGTGCCAGGTGCCAACCTCGGATCACGTGCCCAGACACCTGCAAGATTAATGAAGAGTTCAGTCGATGAACAATATCAGCGGAAGACAGTGTACAGACTTTATTCAGCAGGCAAGAAAATGGATGTATAGAGTTAGTCATGTGAAGGAGGACGAGTGTATAGACTTGATAACACATGCTGTAGAATGCATATGATGCAGTGTATAGGCTTGATGAAAGCAATGCATGCACAATGATGCAATGTTCAGACTTTGCTGAAGACTGCCAGTCGATGTATAGACTTGGCTGAAGCCAACGCTGAAGCAATGTTTAGACTTTACTGTAGGCTGCCAGTCGATGTTTAGACTTGCTGCGTGCAGGTTGGCAGAGGATGTATATACTTGCTGTGCAGGCTGCCTGACCATGTATGGACTTTGCTGAAGGTAATGCATGAGGCAATGTTCAGACTTTGTGTATGCAATGAAGTGGCGTGTACACACTTTGTGAGTGTGAAGCTATGCATGTATAGACTTCACATATGCAATCATTATACCATGTAAAGACTTAGTGTTCACGTGAGAAAACGATGTATGGAGTTGATGTATGCAGCAATAAGAATGTACATACTTTATTGCGTGCATGATAGACAATGTCTAGACTTGCTATAATGCGTGCAGCTAAAGGAGCAAACAGATGTATAGACTTTAAGTAAAGATGCATGAGCAATGTATAGACTATGCATATGCACACTAGCGAGTGTATAGACTTGGCTACGGCATCAAAGCAACATATCGATGTACAGACTTTGGCTTGATCAAAGCACAATGCACATATGGATGTACAGACTTGAACGTAGGTAAAGATACCAATGTTCAGACTTGTGCAATGTATGGACTTAGTGTGTGCGAGCATTGCTGCAGGCAGTGTACAGACTTGATGATGTGCAATGCATGAACAGCCGATGTAGTGTACAGACTTGGTCTCTTGCAATGCAGTGATGTACAGACTTTGCTATGCGTGCATGCTCACGATGTGTAGACTTGTTGAAATGCAAGGCAACGCAGACAATGGCTGTATAGACTTGGATATGTATGCAGGGCGAGGCAGGGCAGACCCTGTACAGACTTGCATGAGACGATGCCTAAGATGCTGCATGAGACGATGAACAATGTATAGACTTTAACGTAGGTAAAGTAGACATTGTATAGACTTTGCGAACACACAGCTGTGTATAGACTTGGACGCTCGATATGCCTACGATGTACAGACTTAGTGTTGCGACACTAGGCCAATGTACAGACTTAGACCACCTGCATGCTATGCAATGTACACACTTCTAATGCCTGCAGTCTATGCAATGTATAGGCTTAGAGGACTTGCGTGCTGTGCAATGTGTAGACTTGAGGTCTCGCATGCAATGCAGTGTGTAGACTTTGAAGTGCTTGCAGCTGTGCAATGTGCAGACTTTAAAGTCTCGCATGCAATGCAGTGTGTGGACTTGTCATGCCTACATAAGGCGATGTACATACTTGTTGCATGATGCTAATGTGCAGACTATGTAAATGCATGCAGTGTATAGACTACACTTATCTGGGGAGTCGACCCATCTAGAAAGGGGGTCGACCCACTTCTGTCCAGACTATGCTGAGTGTGATGATGCATGGATGTTTAGCCTGTACTGACTTCCACAAGTAGAGTAAAGCAACTGATGTATATGTATATGAATGCTTTATGCAGCAGATAACATGACTGAATATCACATGGTGACTCACAGTGCTTAACTCACATCAAAACCAATCATCAAAACCACAGGGGCACAATAGCATGTGGCGGTCTATCGCGAGACCGTCACAATCCCTGACCCCAGTTGGCTAAACAAAGGGCATGTGACACACCCACCCAGGCACGTCACACTGTGTGACGGTCCCTGGAAGGACCGTTACACTCGCCCGACTGTGAAACGGTGGGAAACGCCCAAAAACTCCAACCACGCCCCCATGCCTCCACCGGAGAGGGGGAAATCAACGGGGAAGACCCCTGGGGACCCCTAGCATGATTCTAGGCCATCAAAATGTAAAATCATTCATCAAATCCATAGATCGGGCGAGCCCTCCCCAAATCATAGAAAACCCCAAACCCGCTCTATCACGCCCCTCTCGGCCTCCCCTCGGCCTATAAATCATGGAAATGAATGGCGGGGAGCTAGGGAACGTCACCCTACCTCAATGGAGCGAATGATCCGCCGAATCAACCACGAACGCAAGAAATAGCTTTAGAAAATCTCGCCTCTTCACGCTTCCCACGCACGCCCACGAGATCGCCTCGCCGTCGCCCCGCCGCCGTCTGCTGCTGGAAGGGAGCTCGCCGCGGTCGAATGGGAGAGAGAGAGGGAGAGGGAGAGCTCACGGTGGGAGGAAACGGAGGAGGAAGAAGAAGAAGAAAGAGAAGGTGGGGGAGAGAGAGAAAATAGGGGGTTATTTATAGAAAATCCAAAAAATCCAGAAAATATCAAAAAATGGAAAATTACGTTTCCGGAATCCTTGGAACGCACCGATCGCAACGGTACCACTCGTGCCCAGGTGAACGACCCGGTTCACCCGCAGCGAGGTTCCGAAGGAATTGCCGGAACACACACCGGAAATCAGAAAGCACGCGCGGAAAAGCCGCGGAATGCTTCCGGGCCTCCGAAATAACTCCGGATCACGCCGATCCAAACATGAAAGATGTCCAAAACAAAATTTCGGACACAGCGGAGCCAGACACTCTGAAAAACTAGATCCGAGACCCAAGAAGAAGGATCCAAAGGGTCCGGGATATTACAGCCCTCCCCCCTTAAGGAATTTCATCCTCGAAATTGAGAACAACCCAAGGGGAAAGAAGAGGAAGGCTCACTCAAACAGGTACGGGAACTACAGACGCATCTCGTCCTTACGCTCCCAAGAAGCCTCACCACCAGAGTGTCGCTGCCACACCACCTTAACCAAGGGGATGACCTTGCTCCGCAGGCGCTGCTCTCGCCTATCCTCCACGTGGATCGGAAACTCTGGGAGAGAAAGATCTGGAGTCATCTCAGGCCAAACAGAAACCTCGAGAAAAAGAGAGTCATCGAGCATATACTTCCGCAACATTGAGACGTGGAACACGTCATGCACCGACGCCAACTCAGGGGGTAACTGCAACCGATAAGCAACCTCACCGATGCGCTCCAAAATCACAAAAGGACCAATATAGCGGGGACTCAGCTTCCCACGCCATCCAAAATGCATCACCCCCTTCATCGGAGAAACTCTCAAGAACACACGATCGCCCACGGTGAACTCGAGGGGCTGCCTCCTCCGGTCGGCATAACTCTTCTGCCGACTCTGGGCCGCCAACATGTTCTAACGAACCAGCTGCACCACATCCACACATTGCTGCACCAACTCTGGTCCCGTCAAAACACGCTCACCAACCTCAAACCAATCAAGTGGAGTCCGACAAGGACGCCCATACAAAGCCTCATAAGGAGCCATACCAATGCTCGAATGATAGCTATTGTTATAGGCAAACTCCACCAACGGCAGGTGATGAATCTAACTCCCCTGCCACTCCAGGCAGCAGGATCTCAGCATGTCCTCCAAAGTCTGAATGGTCCTCTCAGACTGACCATCTGACTGAAGATGATACGCCGAGCTAAAAGCCAACTCCGTGCTAAGGGCTCGCTGGAAACTCCTCCAGAATCTAGAAGTAAAGCGCGAATCCCGATCCGACACGATCGAAATGGAAACCCCATGCAACGGCACGATCCGCTCCACATAAAGATGAGCCAACTTGGACACGCTCCAGCTGACTTTGACCGGTAACAACCGAGTCACCTTCGTCAGCCTATCCACCAGCAACCAAACACTGTCCTGCCCAGCCGGGGTCCTCGGCAACCCCACCACAAAATATGTGGTCACGTGGTCCCACTTCCACGCAGGAACATCCAAGGGCTGGAGAGTACCTCCTAGTCGCTGATGCTCCGCCTTCACTTGCTGATAGATCAGGCACCTGGCCACAAACTCGGTGACATCTCTCTTCATGCCAGGCCACCAGAACTGCCTCCGCAAGTTTCGATACATCTTTGTCGTACCCGAGTGTACGGTGTACCTGCTCCCATGAGCCTCGCGCAACACCGTACGATGAACCTGCTCCTCCGCTGGGACGTACAGCCTGCCATGAAACCTCGCAGCACCGTCCTCGCCGAGCTCCACATCAGCCATCGCCAGAATCCGGGGCAACTCGGGGTCCGCATGCTGAGCCTCTGTCACCTGACGGCGGATAGCAGGCGTGACAGTCAGACTTGCAAGCACTGCCAACCCTGGCTCCTGGGGAATCTTGAGCCTGTAAGATACTTCGGGCACTTGTTCTCAGAGCCTCCACTTCCTCAACATCAAGCCACTGACCGCGACCTTCCGACTCAAGGCATCGGCGACGACATTCATCCTGCCCGGCTGATAAGACAGGGTGAAGTCATAATCCTTCATGAACTCCATCCAACGCCTTTGCCTGAGGTTCAGGTCCCTCTGCGAGAACACATATCTCAAACTCTGATGGTCAGTGAACACCTCAAATTTCTCACCGTACAGATAATGCCTCCAGATCTTCAGCGCGAAGATCACCGCCCCCAACTCAAGGTCATGGGTAGGGTAGTTCTCCGCATGGGGCTTTAGCTACCGAGACGCATAAGCCACCACTCTACCATGCTACATCAACACAGCACCCAATCCGACCCCGAAAGCATTTGTACACATCACAAAACCTCCCGAGTCAGAATGCAAAACAAACACCGGAGCCGAGGTGAGCAATCTCTTCAGTTCCCTGAAGCTCCGCTCACACTCCTCGGACCAGATGAAAGGCACATCCTTCCGCGTGAGTCTAGTCATCGGGGATGCAATGCGAGAAAAATCCTGGATAAACCGGCGATAATAGCCCGCAAGCCCCAAGAAACTCCGGATCTCCGTCACAGATCTCGGCCTCGACCACTGCATTACTGCCTTAACCTTGGCGGGGTCCATGGAAATGTCATCACCAGAAATCACGTGCCCCAGAAAGTACACCTCACAGAGCCAAAACTCGCACTTGCTGAGCTTCGCATACAACTGGTGATCTCACAACGTCTGCAGCACCACACCCAAATGGTACGCGTGCTCCTCGACAGACCGCGAATAAACAAGGATGTCGTCCATGAATATGACCACGAACTGGTCCAAATACAGACGAAACACCCTCTACATCAAGTCCATGAAGGTTGCAGAGGCATTGGTGAGCCCGAACGGCATCACCAAAAACTCATAATGCACGTACCTTGTACTGAACGCAGTCTTCTCCACATCGGACTCACGAATTCTCAGCTGATAGTAACCGGACCGCAAATCAATCCACGAGAACACTCGCGTAGACTGAAGCTGGTCGAACAAATCATCAATCCGTGGCAACGGATACTTGTTCTTAATGGTCACTTCATTCAGCTGCCGATAGTCAATGCACAGCAATAAGCTACCGTCCTTCTTCTTCACAAACAACACGGGTGCACCCCAAGGGGAAAAGCTAGGACGAATATACCCCTTGGCCAGCAGCTCCTGCAACTGCACCCTCAACTCTCTCAACTCAGCGGGGGCCATACGGTAGGGAGCCTTCGCCAAAGGTCCAGTACCAGGCATAACCTCGATCATAAAATTGATCTCCCGCTGGGGAGGTAACCCAGGCAATTCCTCGGGAAAAATGTTGGGAAACTCGCACACCACCGAAACGTCCTCGACATTCAGCTCCATCCGTTCAGTCACAACCACGGACGCGAGAAAACCCTGACAACCAGAGTCAAGCAATCGACGAGCTCGAATAACAGAGATGAGGAATCGAGAAGAGGTGGAACGGATACCTTGGAAATAGAAGGTCTGCTTACTCAGATGCTGGAAGTAGACCCTCTTCATTCCACAATCCACCACCGCTCCATGAGTCTCGAGTCAATCCATGCCTAGAATCACATCGTAATCCCGAAGCTGCAACGCATACAACCTGCCTGGCATACTCCGCCCATCGATCTAAACCGGAACCTGATCGAAGCAATATAGGGTGACGATGAAATCACCCGAAGGTAGCTCCACTGCCAAATCACAAGGCAACTGGGTCACCGGCTCCTCGATGCTCAGCGCGAAATCCTCCGAAAGAAATGAATGAGACGCGCCAGAATCAAACAAAACCCGAGCCGCGCAACCCAAAATCTGAATAGTACCTTCCACGAGTTGCGACGCCACAGCCTCTACCCTGGTCATGTGCGTGATCTGGCCTCGAGCTCTCTGCCTGCCTCCCACACTAGCTGACCTGGGTAGCGGCGGATACTATCCCTGCTGCTGCTGCTGTTGCCTCTGCTGCTGGGGAACCTGCTGCTGTTGAGGAAACTGCTGTTGCGGCTGCCTCTGAGGATAGTCACGCACCATGTGCCCTGGCTGGTCACACCGAAAATAGATGATCGGCGCCGTGCACTGCCTGCTTGGGTGGAACCCACTACACCGTGGACATGGCACTCGCGACCCACCCACTGATCCCTGACGCTGCAAGGGAATCGGCTGTTGTACACTGCCCGACGAAGCTTGCCCCTGATCCTTGGACTTCTTCTTACTGAACCCTTTCTTGAAAAATTTCTTGACCTTCGTGCCAAAAGACGTAGATCCCGTCACCGACGTTGCCGGTGCCGGCGCTCCCGAACCACCTGACGCATGCTGGAAGGAACCCTACTGCTGGGTAGCCGACTGCTAGCTGCGACCTGACAAAGACTGCCCCTGGCTGATCGGTCCTCGGGTCCTCTGCATATCCATCTCCAAAGAAGCCACAACACGAGACGTTGTCTCTAGATCAGTGGCCCCGTTCACGATCAGATGGTGCCTCAGCTCCTGCCTCAAGCCCTGAACGAACTGCGCGGTCTTCACCCTCTCATGCTCCATGATGTGAGGTGCATACCGACCCAGCTCGACGAACCGGCCACTGTACTGCAACACGGACATGTCGCCCTGCACCAGCTCCAGAAACTCCCGCATCCGCTGCGTAGTAACGTAGTCTGGACAGTACGTACGCTCGAAAGCACTGACGAAGTCGTCCCACTCGACCTGCTCAAGTGGACGAAGCTGAAAAGACGTCTTCCACTAAGAAGACCACCACTTCCTAGCCGTACCCTGCAATTGGTTGGAGGCCAACACCACTTTGTCCTCGGCAGCACTCTTCGCAGAACTGAACACCCGCTCCATCTCATCAAGCCAATCACGAGCCGCATCAGGGTCTGGCTGGCCGCTGAAGTAAGGTGGATGGAACAGCATGAAGTCCCTCACTGCTCGGCCTGGCCCACCCCTAGCAGACGAGCCCTCAGCAGCCTCTCCGCCGAACTGCTGAGACATAAGCTGGTACATGCCACGGAAGAAATCCTCGGCCCTTGGAAAACTCACAGTATCCACTGCCTCGGTGGCCACTGGTGGCGCTCTACTATGCTCCTCCTGGTCCCTCTGGACCCCCTGCTGGATCTCCTGACCTCCAGCCGACTGCCCCTGCTGAGATCGAGTGCTCCGCCTCGGCGCCATACTCGCTCCTAAAGCAAAAAAAAGAAAACACAAAAACAGCAAGGTCAAGAAAACACACGATGCCCAATGCCAGCGTCATATGTACATCATCGCTGTGGACTAGTGGATCACTACAATCACTTATGATTCTCGTGCAATCCCACAACCACTGCTCTGATACCAGCTGTAACGACCCGAGAATCTGATTACCGGGAAGGTCCGATAACCCGAGACTCACATCGCCACCCACGAGCCCGAAGACTCGAAGGGTTAAAGGAATGGTGTGGAGACTACACAAGTATCACAAATAATTGTAGAATTAAACAGTTATAATATTAAGCAGAAAATAATTTAATAGTTTACATAATACATGGTCCATAAGATATAAATAACAACAATAGTAGTAGTCCACAACTAGCATAGAGACAAGAAAGAAAAGTACAACTACACGGGGCATATCCCGGCTCTGACCTCTGGCACTACCTCTGGGCACCCGCATCACGCTGCACCCCAGACGCGCTACCCTAGGGCGGCGCCTCACCTGAAACACCGTGAAAACACGCAGGGAATGAGTCTCGGAACAAGACTCAGTAGGGATCACTCGCACCCCACCTCGTAAAACGAAAAACCACTACGCTAGCGGTAGGAGAGTACCTCGGAAAGGAAAACCCTATACTCTAAAAAACAAAGGTCCTATGGCACGCAAACCGGCACACGTGCCATGGTGCGATAACCGAAGCTCAACGGTCGACCCGGCAAGGAAAACCCGAAGGTCGAAGTCATAAAACTGATAGTCTGACACTCCATACTCGACAGGAGTACCTCCCACTAGAAGCACAGCCGGTAGCGTCCCCTGACGACTTACATCGCACCGCAGGTGAACTGCCTGACGTGGTAGCGCCTACCCAAGGCACGAACACCGCACAAGTAACCACAAACAAGTGACTAGCTGGGGTCTTGCCCGTCGACGTGGGTCCAACCACCCCCAACCAGTTGTGCACACACAGACCGCACGTCCCTGGTCTGGCCCTCTGACCAATTTTCCCCTCAGCCGGACTCTGGCTGCAAGACGTGGGGCCCGACGGCAACCGGTCCACAAACTGTCTCTAAGGGTAAGCCCGTACACCACTACCTAGTGCGACCAGCACCGCGTACTGGTAGGCTACGACTAGTGGAGGGTCACTGAAGGAGTAGACTCTCAAGTCAACAAAAAACAACGTCCGCATCCGACGACGTACGGGGACCACCCCACGTACCGGCCCCGTCGCACAGTGACCACAGTCGGACTAAAAATGGGGTTGCAACCCACTCGGGGCAACCAGGAGCCTGACGGTCCACCCCTAGACCGTCACAGGCACGTGACGGTCTCGGCGGGACCGTCACAGGAAGCCTGACGGTCCTAGGCTGGACCGTCACAGATACCTGACGGTCCAACGCCGGCCGTCACGCTCCCAGCGTAAAGCAAAGTGTAACGCGCATGCCCTGGCGCGTTACAGATTGTGACGCCCCCACGCAGGCGCGTCACGAGGTGTGACGGTCCACACCAGGAGCGTTACACCGCCTGGGGTTTCGAACGCTCAAAAGCAGCCTGACGCACCCACCCTGGGCCGTCATAAGGATGTGACGCGCCAGGCCTGGTGCGTCACATACCTTGACCCCCAACGGTCAAAAACAAAGGTCACATGCCAACGGTCGGATGCCTCTGACGACCCGACCCAGGCGCGTCAGTGGCCTGTGGCGGTCTATCGCGGGACCGTCACAGTCCCTGACCCCAGTTGGCTAAACAAAGGGCATGTGACGCACCCACCCAGGCGCGTCACACTGTGTGACGGTCCCTGTAAGGACCGTTACACTCGCCCGACGGCGAAACGGCGGGAAACGCCCAAAAACTCCAACCACGCCCCCATGCCTCCACCGAAGAGGGGGAAATCAACGGGGAAGACCCTTGGGGACCCCTGTCATGATTCTAGGCCATCAAAATGCAAAATCATGCATCAAATCTATAGATCGGGCGAGCTCTCACCAAATCATGGAAAACCCCAAACCCGCTCAATCACGCCCCTCTCGGCCTCCCCTCGGCCTATAAATCACGGAAATGAACGGCGGGCAGCTAGGGAACGTCACCCTACCTCAATGGAGCAAATGCTCCGCCAAATCGACCACGAACGCAAGAAATCGCTTTAGAAAACCTCGCCTCTTCACGCTTCTCACGCTCGCCGCACGCCCACGAGATCGCCTCGCCGTCACCCACGTCGTCGCCCCGCCGCCGTCTGCAGCGGAAAGGGAGCTCACCACGGTCGAATGGGGCAGAGAGAGGGAGAGGGAGAGCTCACGGTGGGAGGAAATAGAGGAGGAAGAAGAAGAAGAAAGAGAAGGTGGGGGAGAGAGAGTAAATAGGGGGGGTATTTATAGAAAATCCAGAAAATTCGAAAAATACCAAAAAATGGAAAATTACGTTTCCGGAATCCTCGAAACGCACCGATCGCAACGATA
The DNA here is from genome assembly GCA_022559845.1 of Amorphophallus konjac. Lineage (NCBI taxonomy): Eukaryota > Viridiplantae > Streptophyta > Magnoliopsida > Alismatales > Araceae > Amorphophallus > Amorphophallus konjac. Next base: position 227,657,776 of record CM040128.1, on the reverse strand, counting down.
CCACTCGTGCCTAGGTGAACGACCCGGTTCACCCGCAGCGAGGTTCCGAAGGAATTGCCGGAACACGCACCGGAAATCAGAAAACACGCGCGGAAAAGCTGCGGAACGCATCCGGGCCTCCGAAACAACTCCAGATCGCGCAGATCCGAACATGAAAGATGTCCGAAACAAAATTTCGGAAACAACGGAGCCGGACACTCCGAAAAACCAAATCTGGGACCCAAGAAGAAGGATCCAAAGGGTCCGGGATATTACAGCCTTGAACTGTGAAATCGTGCGTGATTCTTGTTTGCATCCTTGTCTCTCTACCTAATGTTCATTCCAACGATGTTGGAATTTCTCTCAATCTTAGAAGTAAGTTCGTGAGCTTAAACCTTGGAACTCTTGGCCATTAAACATTGTGGATGTCTAGATTTCGTGGGATCTATGATCCAATCAAAATCAATGCCAAGGTAAACACATTAAAGGGCCCAGTCTGGTCCTCGGAGACACACCCGAAAAGTACTTGATCCCCGGGGAGGTGAATGACTAGGTGTGGCATTTGGCACCGGTACTATCTAGCCTGTTCGGTCTACGACATTCCACATTCTCGTGAACTTGCTATTCGTTCTTGAAAGCATGAAGCACTTGCTTGCATGACTCGACTTGACTTGACTTGATATATGGCCATTCACTTAAAGTTCTGATTACTTGCTCTTGCTATCGTGTCTTGCAATCTTTATCGTGCTAGTTATCTTGTTATCATGCTTAATTATTTCCTCGCGTTATTCATGCATTCATGAAATGGTTAATTACTTAAACTATGCCTGATGATAGAGTGTAATTCCTACTGAGCTTCTTGCTCACCCCTACTTTCCAACCCTTTTCAGGTAACGCGGTAGATGGAACGCTTGGAATTGAGATCGGGTCAATGTGATCGAGTGAACTTGGTGCCTTGAGTCCCGAGTCTTTTATTTCTTGAGTCCGATAGTATAGTCGTCTGCTATCTTTTTTTTCCTCTTCTTTATTTCTTTTATTGAGTCTATTATTGTAATAATTGTGTCCACATTGTATTTAAATTTCCAAATATCAATAAAATTCTATTTTTCTCAAATTAATGCCCTCCGTGTGTTCGAATATTTATTTATTGTGTTTATTTATTTTCTGCTCTATTATCATGACTGTTTCGCTGTCACGTTCCGAGCACCGCTTCCCGCTGCTATCGGTTCGGGACGTGACAGAAGTGGTATCAGAGCCTCGGTTGTTTGTGTTCTAGGTTCTTGTCTATAAGTATAGGTTACCCTAAGTTATAGGACCCGTGTCATCCCTTTTGTCACCTGGTGAGATTGGGGAGTGTCTCGGGTTAAGTAATAAAATATGTATAAGATTACGTAGTGCGAAGCATAAGGGTAATAACTTTCTAACTTTATAATTATTTTTGCAGGTATCAAAGCCCTTTTCAAAATGGAAGCAAAGGGGTTCCCGAGCAAGCCAAGATTCGGTTTCGCTAGGAGGTGGCGAGTCCATTATAAAAAGAGTCGAAGTAATAAGATGAAAAGGCATAACCTTTCGCAAATTAAATATTTTCACTGTGACAAAGTTGGTCATCTAATCAAGGAGTGCTGGCGAAGGAGCGGAGCGTGTCTTTGTTGCGGAAATAAAGAACATGTAATGGCTAATTGTCCTTAGCTACTTCCACAAGTAAATTATAACTGATTTCTTTCAAATTAAGAATTTTATAATAGGTATCGTTCTCATTCTTAACTATAGTTAAATTCTTTTGCATTTCATTAGTGGTATGATTAGTTTAAATGTTCGAATAGTTAATGACGTCCGACGAATTTGGGGACCAAATTCCTTAAAGTGGGGGAGGGTGTAACACCCCGTTTAAATAATAAAATATAAAAGAAAAAATTTTAAATATGTATTAGAATTAAATATATTTCTTTGTTATTTAAGGACTTCAATGATTTTCTTAATTAAAGAATGATATCTATTTTTTTAGTGGCCAAAATTATATCAATAATTATTTTATACAATTATCATAAAAAGACTTTCATATTCTAAGACGCAATCGATTTTTCTACGATGAATTGAAATTAATAAGAATAAATTAAATTAATTGAATTTCTACCGTAGGCTAAAGTTTTGAGTAAATTCTAAAAATATGGAAAAATCATATCTTGTGGAGGACGAAAAGTTTAACAATAATGTCAACTGGGTCGACTCCTAATAAAAATTTAAATAGGCTGAATTAAGGAATTTTTAGCCAAAATCGTTGTTCTTGATAGCCCGACATTAATCGACCAAATTCGAGCCCATTTCTCAACCATTCGAGCCAAACCCTAGCCCATTGTTAGGTCTTTACTTTCTCTTCGAAAATCCTAAGTCTAGACGCTTCTACCGGCGGCGGCGGCAGTGGATTAGAACCTTATCCGAAGTTTTCGCCGAAATTTCTTCATAGGACTCTTCAACCAAATTCGATCTCTAGGAGTCCCTATAGGTTCTATTTATAGAGGGCTTTCGACACCCTAGAACCCTATTTGCACCAGCATCAGGCAGTGTAACCGATCGTGACCGGATGAGGGGGAATTTGGGTGTCCTTGGAGCGCTACCTAGGGTTCCGGCGACCCCTCTTCTTCGTCATTCTTTCCTTCAAGCAAAGGTAGGTGTCTCTCAGGCCAAACAGAAAACTAATAATACCATCTTGTGCGTCTCCATGAGCTCTTTCTTTTGATACCTAAGTGCCCAATTTTCGTTCATCATGCTGTTCGAATTTTACGTTTTACTCCGAGGTGTATCAAAAGGACAACTTTCATGATTATTAGTTAAAGATTTAATCTTGTTGTGTTAGATCTAAATCAAAGCATGTTAATTTATACGAAATTTTATGCTCTTTCGAATGGTAGTACTTTCCATAATTCTTATTCATTCTATCATGAGCAATCGAAGTTTTAGTGTAACATGTCGAAGTTCATCGTTGGCGAGTTTCTAGGTCATGTGACGCATCTTTCAGAAGCCGTTACAGCCTAACGGCCGCTCGATAGACCGTCACGTTCTCCTGACAGTATTTTTAAACTTTGTTTATGCGTCATTAAAACCAGAAACTTACTATGTTAGTATGATATCTTGATCTTTAAGCAAGGCAGAACGTGATATTAATATTGTATTATGATCATAAACCTTAATTTTTCATTGTTATACATGAAAGATGTTTAGAAAATCCTAAGTTGAATGATCATGAAGAATTTGATAAAAACACTTAGTTAATACTTGAATAAATTCTGAATTATGTAAGATATACATTTGATCTTAGCATTCTTATTTGACAGTCATGCCACTCCGGTGGGATTGACTGACCGCACCGTCTTGGATTCCGTGTTTATTAGCCTCAATTCTTGTAATAGATGGGACTCTCCGCTGGATATTCCTTCCGTCGGACTAGGACCACTATTATGAGACCTCCATAAGACCCCATGAGCCTGGGATTCCCACCAGGACGTCGGGCAGGTTGTACCCTAATGACCTGAACCTATGAACGTGATTTGAATCGTGTTTTTGGACCAGCTCAAATTAAACTGGTATGTGTACTGTAACGGCCCAAGATTGGACCATCACATCATCGTAACAGCCCTGTGTACGACCGTCACGTTCCTGTAACGGCCCAGTTATCGACCGTCACAAGTAAGATATTCTTGTATTCCCGACGTTCTTATATTTCCCTTGTTTATTATCATGAAGCAGTTATCAAGCTTGGCCTAGAACTGTGAAATCGGGCGTGATTCTTATTTGCATCCTTGTCTCTCTACCTAATGTTCATTCCAACGATGTTGGAATTTCTCTCAATCTTAGAAGTAAGTTCGTGAGCTTAAACCTTGGAACTCTTGGCCATTAAACATTGTGGATGTCTAGATTTCGTGGGATCTATGATCCAATCAAAATCAATGCCAAGGCAAACACATTAAAGGGCCCAGTCTGGTCCTGGGAGGCGCACCCGAAAAGTACTTGATCCCCGGGGAGGTGAATGACTAGGTGTGGCATTTGGCACCGGTACTATCTAGCGTGTTCGGTCTACGACATTCCACATTCTCGTGAACTTGCTATTCGTGCTTGAAAGCATGAAGCGCTTGCTTGCATGACTCGACTTGACTTGACTTGATATATGGCCATTCACTTAAAGTTCTGATTACTTGCTCTTGCTATCGTGTCTTGCAATCTTTATCGTGCTAGTTATCTTGTTATCATGCTTAATTATTTCCTCGCGTTATTCATGCATTCATGAAATGGTTAATTACTTAAACTATGCCTGATGATAGAGTGTAATTCCTACTGAGCTTCTTGCTCACCTCTACTTTCCAACCCTTTTCAGGTAACGCGGTAGATGGAACGCTTGCAATTGGGATCGGGTCAACGTGATCGAGTGAACTTGGTGCCTTGAGACCCGAGTCTTTTATTTCTTGAGTCCGATAGTATAGTCTTCTGCTATCTTTTTTTCCAGTTCTTTATTTCATTTATTGAGTCTATTATTATAATAATTGAGTCCACATTGTATTTAAATTTCCAAATATCAATAAAATTCTATTTTTCTCAAATTAATGCCCTCCGTGTGTTTAAATATTTATTTATTGTGTTTATTTATTTTCTGCTCTATTATCATGATTGTTTCGCTGCCACGTTCCGTGCACCGCTTCCCGCTGCTATCGGTTCGGGACGTGACAGAAGTGGTATCAGAGCCTCGGTTGTTTGTATTATAGGTTCTTGTCTATAAGTATAGGTTACCCTAAGTTATAGGACCCGTGTCATCTCTTTTGTCACCTGGTGAGATTGGGTAGTGTCTCGGGTTAAGTAATAAAATATGTATAAGATTGCGTAGTGCAACGCATAAGGGTAATAACTTTCTAACTTTATAATTATTTTTGCAAGTATCAAAGCCCTTTTTGAAATGGAAGCAAAGGGTTCCCGAGTAAGCCAAGATTCGGTTTCGCTAGGAGGTGGCGAGTCCATTATAAAAAGATTCGAAGTAATAAGAAGAAAAGGCATAACCTTTCGCAAATAAAATGTTTTCACTGTCACAAAGTTGGTCATCTAATCAAGGAGTGCTGGCGAAGGAACGGAGCGTGTCTTCGTTGCGGAAATAAAGAACATGTAATGGCTAATTGCCCTAAGCTACTTCCACGAGTAAATTACAACTGATTTCTTTCAAATGAAGAATTTTATATAAGGTATCGTTCTCATTCTTAACTATAGTTAAATTCTTTTGCATTCCATTAGTGGTATGATTAACATATTATTTTAGATAAATAAGATCATCTTAGTTTAAATGTTCGAATAGTTAATGACGTCCGAAGAATTTGGGGACCAAATTCCTTAAAGTGGGGGAGGGTGTAACACCCCGGTTAAATAATAAAATATAAAAGAAAATTTTTAAAATATGTATTGGATTTAAAGATATTTCCTTGTTATTTAATGACTTCAATGATTTTCTTAATTAAAGAATATTATCTATTTTTTTAGTGGCCAAAATTATATCAATAATTATTTTATACAATTATCATAAAAAGACTTTCATATTCTAAGACGCAATCGAATTTTCTACGATGAATTGAAATTAATAAGAATAAATTAAATTAATTCAATTTCACCCGTAGGCTAAAGCTTTGACTAAATTCTAAAAATATGGAAAAATCATATCTTGTAGAGGACGAAAAGTTTAACAATAATGTCAACTGGGTCGACTCCTAATAAAAATTTAATTAGGCTGAATTAAGTAGTTTTTAGCCAAAATCGTTGTTCTTGATGGCCCGACATTAATCGACCAAATTCGAGCCCATTTCTCAACCATTCGGGCCAAACCCTAGCCCATTGTTAGGTCTTTGCTTTCTCTTCGAAAACCCTAAGTCTATACGCTTCTACCGGCGGCGGCGACGGTGGATTAGAACCTTATCCGAAGTTTTCGCCGGAATTTCTTCATAGGGCTCTTCAACCAAATTCGATCTCTAGGTTCTATTTATAGAGGGCTTTCGACACCCTAGAACCCTATTTGCACCAGCATCAGGCGGCGTAACAGATCGTGACCGGATGAGGGGGAATTTGGGCGTTCTTGGTGCGCTACCTAGGGTTCCGGCGACCCCTCTTCTTTCCTTCAAGCAAAGGTAGGTGTCTCTCAGGCCAAACAGAAAACTAATAATACCATCTTGTGCATCTCTATGAGCTCTTTCTTTTGATACCTTAGTGCCCAATTTTCGTTCATCATGCTGTTCAAATTTTACGTTTTACTCCGAGGTGTATCAAAAGGACAACTTTCATAATTATTAGTTAAAGATTTAATCTTGTTGTGTTAGATCTAAATCAAAGCATGTTAATTTATACGAAATTTTATGCGCTTTCGAATGGTAGTATTTTCCTTAATTCCTATTCATTCTATCATGAGCAATCGAAGTTTTAGAGTAACATGTCGAAGTTCATCATTGGCGGGTTTCCAGGTCATGTGACGCATCTTTCAGAAGCCGTTACAGCCTGACGGCCGCTGGATAGACCGTCACTTGAGCCTGACGGCCCTACGACAGACCGTCACATGCCCCAGTGTTTTAAATTTCCTAAAATTTTAATCTATTTATTTTCTGGTACGTAACGCGCCTACTATAGACCGTTACATGCTTGTAACGCCCCTTCATTAGACCGTCACGTTCTCCTGACAGTGTTTTTAAACTTTTTTTATGCGTCCTTAAAACCAGAAAATTACTATGTTAGTATGATATCTTGATCTATAAGCAAGGCAGAACGTGATGTTAATATTGTATTATGATCATAAACCTTAATTTTTCATTGTTCTACATGAAAGATGTTTAGAAAATCCTAAGTTGAATGATCATGAAGAATTTGATAAAAACCCTTAGTTAATACTTATATAAATTCTAAATTATGTAAGATATATATTTGATCTTAGCATTATTGTTTGACAGCCATGTCACTCCGGTGGGATTGACTGACCGCACCGTCTTGGTTTCCGTATTTATTAGCCTCAATTCTTGTAATAGATGGGACTCTCCGTCGGACTAGGACCACTATTATGAGACCTCCATAAGACCCCGTGAGCCTGGGATTCCCACCAGGATGCCGGGCAGGTTGTACCCTAAAGACCTAAACCTATTAACGTGGTTTGAATCGTGTTTTTGGACCAGCTCAAGTTAAACTGGTCTGAGTACTGTAACGGTCCAAGATTGGACCGTCACATCATCATAACGGCCCTGTCTACGACCGTCACGTTCCTGTAACGACCCAGTTATCGACCGTCACAAGGAAGATATTCTTGTATTCCCAACGTTCTTATATTTCCCTTGTTTATTATCATGAAGCAGTTATCAAGCTTGGCCTAGAACTGTGAAATCGGGCGTGATTCTTGTTTGCATCCTTGTCTCTCTACCTAATGTGCATTCCAACGATGTTGGAATTTCTCTCAATCTTAGAAGTAAGTTCGTGAGCTTAAACCTTGGAACTCTTGGCCATTAAACATTGTGGATGTCTAGATTTCGTGGGATCTATGATCCAATCAAAATCAATGCCAAGGCAAACACATTAAAGGGCCCAGTCTGGTCCTGGGAGGCGCACCCGAAAAGTACTTGATCCCCGGGAAGGTGAATGACTAGGTGTGGCATTTGGCACCGGTACTATCTAGCGTGTTCGGTCTACGACATTCCACATTCTCGTGAACTTGCTATTCGTGCTTGCAAGCATGAAGCACTTGCTTGCATGACTCGACTTGACTTGACTTGATATATGGCCATTCACTTAAAGTTCTGATTACTTGCTCTTGCTATCGTGTCTTGCAATCTTTATCGTGCTAGTAATCTTGTTATCATGCTTAATTATTTCCTCGCGTTATTCATGCATTCATGAAATGGTTAATTACTTAAACTATGCCTGATGATAGAGTGTAATTCCTACTGAGCTTCTTGCTCACCCCTACTTTCCAACCCTTTTCAGGTAACGCGGTAGATGGAACGCTTAGAATTGGGGTCGGGTCAACGTGATCTTTGGTGCCATGAGACCCGAGTCTTTTATTTCTTGAGTCCGATAGTATAGTCGTCTGCTATCTTTTTTTTTCCTCTTCTTTATTTCTTTTATTGAGTCTATTTTTGTAATAATTGAGTCCACATTGTATTTAAAATACCAAATATCAATAAAATTCTATTTTTCTCAAATTAATGCCCTCCGTGTGTTCGAATATTTATTTATTGTGTTTATTTATTTTCTGCTCTATTATCATGATTGTTTCGCTGCCACGTTCCGTGCGCCGCTTCCCGCTGCTATCGGTTCGGGACGTGACAGAAGTGGTATCAGAGCCTCGGTTGTTTGTATTATAGGTTCTTGTCTATAAGTATAGGTTACCCTAAGTTATAGGACCCGTGTCATCCCTTTTGTCACCTGGTGAGATTGGGTAGTGTCTCGGGTTAAGTAATAAAATATGTATAAGATTGCGTAGTGCAACGCATAAGGGTAATAACTTTCTAACTTTATAATTATTTTTGCAAGTATCAAAGCCCTTTTTTAAATGGAAGCAAAGGGGTTCCCGAGTAAGCCAAGATTCGGTTTCGCTAGGAGGTGGCGAGTCCATTATAAAAAGATTCGAAGTAATAAGAAGAAAAGGCATAACCTTTCGCAAATAAAATGTTTTCACTGTCACAAAGTTGGTCATCTAATCAAGGAGTGCTGGTGAAGGAACGGAGCGTGTCTTCGTTGCGGAAATAAAGAACATGTAATGGCTAATTGCCCTAAGCTACTTCCACAAGCAAATTACAACTGATTTCTTTCAAATGAAGAATTTTATATAAGGTATCGTTCTCATTCTTAACTATAATTAAATTCTTTTGCATTCCATTAGTGGTATGATTAACATATTATTTTGGATAAATAAGATCATCTTAGTTTAAATGTTCGAATAGTTAATGACGTCCGATGAATTTGGGGACCAAATTCCTTAAAGTGGGGGAGGATATAACACCCCGGTTAAATAATAAAATATAAAATAAAAATTTTAAAATATGTATTGGAATTAAAGATATTTCATTGCTATTTAATGACTTCAATGATTTTCTTAATTAAAGAATATTATCTATTTTTTTAGTGGCCAAAATTATATCAATAATTATTTTATACAATCATCATAAAAAGACTTTCATATTCTAAGATGCAATCGAATTTTCTACGATGAATTGAAATTAATAAGAATAAATTAAATTAATTGAATTTCACCCGTAGGCTAAAGGTTTGACTAAATTCTAAAAATATGGAAAAAATCATATCTTGTAGAGGATGAAAAGTTTAAAGATAATGTCAACTGGGTCGACTCTTAATAAAAATTTAATTAGGCTGAGCTAAGGAGTTTTTAGCCAAAATCGTTGTTCTTGATAGCCCGACATTAATCGACCAAATTCGAACCCATTTCTCAAACATTCGAGCCAAACCCTAGCCCATTGTTAGGCCTTTACTTTCTCTTCGAAAACCCTAAGTCTCGACGCTTCTATCGGCGGCGGTGGATTAGAACCTTATCCAAAGTTTTCATCAGAATTTCTTCATAAGACTCTTCAACCAAATTCGATCTCTAGGAGTCCCTATAGGTTCTATTTATAGAGGGCTTTCGACACCCTAGAACCCTATTTGCACCAGCATTAGGCGGCGTAACCGATCGTGATCGGATGAGGGGGAATTTGGGCGTTCTTGGAGCGCTACCTAGGGTTCCGGCGACCCCTCTTCTTCATCCTTCTTTCCTTCCAGCAAAGGTAGGTGTCTCTCAGGCCAAACAGAAAACTAATAATACCATCTTGTGCGTCTCTATGAGCTCTTTCTTTTGATACCTAAGTGCCCAATTTTCGTTCATCATGCTGTTCGAATTTTACGTTTTACTCCGAGGTGTATCAAAAGGACAACTTTCATGATTATTAGTTAAAGATTTAATCTTGTTGTGTTAGATCTAAATCAAAGCATGTTAATTTATACGAAATTTTATACTCTTTCGAATGGTAGTATTTTCCCTAATTCTTATTCATTCTATCATGAGCAGTCGAAGTTTTAGTGTAACATGTCGAAGTTCCTCGTTGGCGGGTTTCCAGGTCATGTGACGCATCTTTCAGAAGCCGTTACAGCCTGACGGCCTCTCGATAGACCGTCACCTGAGCCTGACGGCCCTACGACAGACCGTCATATGCCCATGTGTTTTAAATTTCTTGAAATTTTAATCTATTTATTTTCTGGTACGTAACGCGCCTACTATAGACTGTTACATGCTTGTAACGCCCCTTCATTAGACCGTCACGTTCTCCTGACAGTGTTTTTAAACTTTGTTTATGCGTCCTTAAAACTTGAAACTTACTATGTTAGTATGATATCTTGATCTATAAGCAAGGCAGAACGTGATGTTAATATTGTATTATGACCATAAACCTTAATTTTTCATTGTTCTACATGAAAGATGTTGAGAAAATCCTAATTTGAATGATCATGAAGAATTTGATAAAAACCCTTAGTTAATAATTGTATAAATTCCAAATTATGTAAGATATATATTTGATCTTAGCATTATTGTTTGACAATCATGCCACTCCGGTGGGATTGACTGACCGCACCGTCTTGATTTCCGTGTTTATTAGCCTCAATTCTTGTAATAGATGGGACTCTCCGCCGGATATTCCTTCCGTCAGACTAGGACCACTATTATGAGACCTCCATAAGACCCCGTGAGCCTGGGATTCCCACCAGGACGTCGGGCAGGTTGTACCCTACAGACCTGAACCTATGAACGTGGTTTGAATCATGTTTTTGGACCAGCTCAAGTTAAACTAGTTTGTGTACTGTAACGGCCCAAGATTGGACCGTCACATCATCGTAACGGCCCTGTGTACGACCGTCACGTTCCTGTAACGGCCCAGTTATCGACCGTCACAGGTAAGATATTCTTGTATTCCCGACGTTCTTATATTTCCCTTGTTTATTATCATGAAGCAGTTATCAAGCTTGGCCTTGAACTGTGAAATCGTGCTTGATTCTTGTTTTCATTATTGTCTCTCTACCTAATGTTCATTCCAACGATGTTGGAATTTCTCTCAATCTTAGAAGTAAGTTCGTGAGCTTAAACCTTGGAACTCTTGGCCATTAAACATTGTGGATGTCTTGATTTCGTGGGATCTATGATCCAATCAAAATCAATGCCAAGGTAAACACATTAAAGGGCCCAGTCTGGTCCTCGGAGACACACCCGAAAAGTACTTGATCCCCGGGGAGGTGAATGACTAGGTGTGACATTTGGCACCGGTACTATCTAGCCTGTTCGGTCTACGACATTCCACATTCTCGTGAACTTGCTATTCGTTCTTGAAAGCATGAAGCACTTGCTTGCATGACTCGACTTGACTTGACTTGATATATGGCCATTCACTTAAAGTTCTGATTACTTGCTCTTGCTATCGTGTCTTGCAATCTTTATCGTGCTAGTTATCTTGTTATCATGCTTAATTATTTCCTCGCATTATTCATGCATTCATGAAATGGTTAATTACTTAAACTATGTCTGATGATAGAGTGTAATTCCTACTGAGCTTCTTGCTCACCCCTACTTTCCAACCCTTTTCAGGTAACGCGATAGATGGAACGCTTGCAATTGGGATCGGGTCAACGTGATCGAGTGAACTTGGTGCCTTGAGACCCGAGTCTTTTATTTCTTGAGTCCGATAGTATAGTCATCTGCTATCTTTTTTTTCCTCTTCTTTATTTCTTTTATTGAGTCTATTATTGTAATAATTGAGTCCACATTGTATTTAAATTTCCAAATATCAATAAAATTCTATTTTTCTCAAATTAATGGCCTCCGTGTGTTCGAATATTTATTTATTATGTTTATTTATTTTTTGCTCTATTATCATGACTGTTTCGCTGTCACGTTCCGAGCACCGCTTCCCACTGCTATCGGTTCGGGGCGTGACAACAAGCCTCTGCCCTTCCGTCGTGTCCTCACGACGTATCAAAGAGCCCCAAAAGCAAGCACGAAGGAGAGCAAAACCCTAAAACGGAGGGAGTCTCGAACGACAACAAGCGCACAACGCCTATATTTCCCCGCGGAAGGCGGCGCGTCGTTCCGACATCCGAGAAAGGGGTGGCCCTTCATTTCAAATCTATCAGGATTATCATTATTACGGGCCCAGGCGACCACAACACGTGGCTTCTTAACACCGCCATATCTCCACCCACCTTAGGCCACGCTGGTCCAAAACCCTAACAACTACTCTTCCGAGCCTGCCAAGGCTCGGGAGTAGGAGGGGGACAAGTGGAGAGGGGATTTCTGTTGCCCATTTAAGAGTAGGCCGAAGTAGGTCCATCAAGACCAAACGAGGCCCAGCTCATCTAAGTGACCGCCCGCAGGGCCCACTTAGCATAAAAGCCCAATAAGATCACTCGGGATCAAGCACTTCCTCGGCGGCCATCAGGCTCGGAAGGCCCGAGGATCGGTCAGGTCAGAGGAAGACCCACGCCCGATCTATCCCCTCGCCGAGATAAAGGATAGCGCTCAGCGCCCACTCCGACCGAGCCTCATCCGAGCTATGCCTATCGCTTGGGCACGGTTGGCACTCTTCATGCTTGGATCGACCGATGATTACTTATCCACGCTGCCGTTGAGAGCCCTTTATGAGCAGGAGTTCACAAGGATAAGGGACCCACGACCCCTCAAGGCTATAAAGATCCCACGATGAAGACGTAAAGAGCCCACGTTGAGGACGTAACTCCCGCCTGAAACTCCTCAGCTTACGGGACTCATAGGCTGGCGTACTATTTAAACCTGGGACTCCCTCCAGCGAAAGGTAAGGCCAACACATGCCTAAAACTCCCTGAGCAGGAACCACTTCCCCACCTTGGTGGAGAGGGATCTCGCGCATCTCCTTCCTCCTCCCTTCATAGCTTCCACCACTACTCTACTGACTTAGGCATCGGAGGGTTTTCCCTAGGGAACCATCCTTGGGTCCCCCTAATCCATTTCCCTTCCTTGCAATTCACTACCCGGTGATCATCTACCTCAGCTTAGGTCTAGCGCGAGATCGCCCCCTCTCCCGCAGACGGCGCCACTTTGTAGATGCGAGATGAACCTTTTTGGTGCCCCAAGAGGTATTGTCCCCACCACGTCGGAAGGCGGCTAGGATTTTATCCTTGTAAGAGGGCCCTCTTGGGTTAAGAGGTGAAGACCTTCTTTATAAGCACTCGGTTACTTTTTCAACATCCGATGTGGAACTAATCTCGTGACCCTAGGTCCGCTACAGATAATATAACGCCATCAAAGATATGGAATGCACGTTAACAAGGAGCACATGTCTATAAACAAAGCCAACCAAAAACATCTAAAAAAAGAGTGAAATCCTCAAACATAAACAGCCATCCTAGAAAAAGGTTGAACCTGTTGGAAGAACAGCACTAATAATCCCACATGACAGTCCTGGTAAAGGGAGAATACATAGAAGCGCTCCTGAAAACCAAGTAGAAGTTTAGCTGATCATTAATGGTTCCTACTGTTGTAAATGCAGCAGCACCCACTTATCATTTTTGTTGCAGCTGGTGATGATGTTGGGTCATTGCTTTATGGATTGACGAAGGGGAATGGGCATATGAAGGTGACGAACAAGACTACATGGAAATTGACAATGTAGACTTCTATTGTAAATGAAATTCCATAGTGTACTTAAAACAACTAAGCAAACAAAACAAAGAAATATAAGAATCCTTAAAATAGTGACAAGGTAATTATGGCCTCAAGCCACCAGAAGGATAATGGCCTCACACCACTCCATGCCAGGGGGGTTGATTGACCTTGTACTGGCCACTGCCACTCCTATCAGGGAAGGAAAAGGCATTCACTCCATGGCCATACACCACATCAAGGACTAAGAAATTCTCAAAGCAATCAATCATACATAGCCCCAATAGAGGCATATTATTACAATTTATAATAAATGATTATAATACTATTAAGTTTTTTTGTCAATATAGCCCACAAATTATCTTTTACTCTATCCCTGAAATAAACACATTAGCCTATATGCTCCTGCAATCGACATATATTATTTCTGATACCCTCACTCTCAATGTCTACCTATTCAAGTCATCTGGAGTATAGTTGCTTAACCTTATGATAAAAATTTCATTGTACCAATATAATAAGGTTAAAATTATCATCTTTGTCCATTGGACATGGAAAAGGATTCCTTGAACCTATGCAATGATCCACCAAAATGCACTCTACTTTTCTTTTACCACAGACTAGCCTTAAGCTATTCAATGATCCACCAAAATGCACTCTACTTTTCTTTTACCACAGACTAGCCTTAGATTGCCCTTATATTTTATATCTTATTCTAAATTGCTTGTACCCATCCCTTTCCATATTTAATGAGATTGTGAATCCAAATAAATTCTCACAAAACTATTTATACCTGATGGGGATGAGCGACTGGTGCCGCCTTTATACCTGATGGGGAAATTTAATTTATAGCAGGGATCAAATAGAAAGCCCGATGAAGTGAACTGCCGCCTTTACAGAGTGGTTTTTTCTTTCTTTCTTTTGGGGGGGGTGGGGGGTTGAATGGTACCACAAATTGTACTAAAGAGAACAAGGAAGAGTATACGAGTATACTAGCGGGGCGTCCCAAAAGTCTCTCTATACAAGAGCTCACCTAAGTGGTGTTGCTCAAAGTATCTCCTAAAAGCCCAAAAAGATAAGAAGAAGATACGTCCACATTACAAACTTCTTTGCCCTCTCCCAAACCCTAGAACAAATAAAAGAGGAAATCTTGTTTAAGGCTTTGGTTTCCCAACGAAAGACATTTATAAAAGTAATGAACTGGTAGGTCTGGAAAAAAAATTGACCAAAAGGAAAATGGAAATGTCCCCTCTCACAGAACCCTCAGGCACCTTCACCAAAGTTGTTCATAACTACAGAATTTGAAATTTAAGGGGCTTCCTGACAAGGCTTAAAGTATGCACTGATGGCATAAAAGACAGGGTAACAAAATGGCATCCTTATGCAATTAAACCTATCAAAATATTGCACACTATAGAGTTATGATCATTGGCAGTTTTTACTGTGTAGTGTGTTGGGTACCCCAAAAAATAATGATGACGATGATGACATAGGACATAGCTGAATAACAGTCCTATAAAAGGTTCCCCAACCTGCCTCCAAAAGGAGTAAACCCATTTTGATGGTCTTCAAGAACAATAAACCAACAAGAATCCATGCTGTTAGGCAATCTAGGGAGTGTCGAAGGATGGTACATAATTCACTGATGCCCTTGTCCATGCTGCACTTGCCAGACCAAAGTGCCAGCAGGATGTGCAGTACACTTACACCTCAGTCAAGGAGTTTTATCCAGCAGAACAACCTCAACCATGAGGCAATATAGCTCTGTTCAATCTGTTGTCAAGTGTAAGTCACTATCCCTTCCTCCAAACCCAATACCCTGACTTCCAGGATGTTCAGGAGGCTATAAACCCAGCAAGGGTCCAACATCCATGAAGATAACCAACCATAACTATGATGATGTATACAGGAATTTAAACAAAAACCAAGTAATATTTCCAGATTCATAAAAAGGGGGGATAAGGTAGATTAATGGAAGAGGCAAGGAAATGGACAGAGAAGCTCGAGATTCTTGTGCAATGAGCATCACATTAGATAGTAGAAAAGATAATGCGACAGGAATAATCTAGAGACAATTGGAGGTGCCTCCATGGTATATTACATATACTCAGAGAGGAAAAAGAAAATGATATAGATAATAGAAGAACAAATGATAAAGATGCCAATACATGACAGAGGGGAGCTTGCAATGATATGTGGAAAATTAGAAGTGTAAACATATTTTATGATAGTGGGAGACTATTTATTTATGTAAGGAATGGATACCCCTAATCAATAGAGGGAGTTTCAACATGGTCTTCCAACAACCCCACATCGTAACCAACAGAAAGGGGACCGACAAGAACTATGCATACAAAATTGTCCCAAGCTAACAATCAAAGGTTGTCTCAGCTTCTTAGATAGTTCCTTCTTTGTTCAGCTGCAGAACATGAAAAATGTAACCCAACAAGGGGATGTTTATGCGGAGAAGAAGCACCAAGATTGGACATGTTCAAGGCAGCAACCAATACACAGAGAAACAAAGAGGCCCCAAAGTCATGAACAAAATAGAAGGCTATAAAAAATAGAGGATAGCAGAAGAAAAAGTCTGTGTAAGGGTATAGAATATCCAACAAGGGCATGTCTTTCATGCTTACAAAGTCTAGATTTCAAAATCCAGATTCCACATTGATATAGACCACTCTGTTATTGGCATAAGAAGCTTTCTATAAGGATATCTCGATAAATCTGCATCAAACGTCAATCTGGGAAAAATGCTGAAGAAAATACTTCTAGTATGCACCAACTTCCTTCTTAGATACACAGTGTTTAACAAAGACCATCAACCCATATAGTCATAGCATCACATGAAAAACAATAAGAGCAACCATGTCTTGTCAAGTAACATAAAAAAAAAGGCCATATAGTCATGAAGTAAAAATATCAAAGAAGAATTTAAGAATGAACTTTAAAAATCTAATTATCAGATGAAAGAAAACTATACAGTCTGCCTGGGCATCTTGACAAAGGATAAGTAGCAGACATCTATACATCAAAATGATCAAAAGATAAGGTCATTAAAAATCTGAATCCAATAAGAAAGAATGGGGAGTTGAACAGAATCCGAGGCATATTGTAGCACCTCACCTTAGAATCCGGTCCAGTTCCCAACTCTCATCGGATTTAGGAGAGGTGCCACAGTGGGGAAAAAAACCCAACAGAATAGAAACTGGTTGAAGAATTACATAAATAAAGAGAACAATAAGTGGCGGAAGAAATTTTAAGCCCATCAGTTAATTCCATTTCTCAAAATCACAATAGTCCAAGCTTATAAGCAGAAAGTCACGTACAATAGTCAATTATTACAAATTTCAAATGTTCTAACAACAAATCACCTCAAATGGGAAATAAAGATCTCTAAAGACTACACCAAATTTTCACGTTCGGATTCACTACGCGTTAACTCCTCGTCCTCACCGAGGGAATCACCTGAAAATAGTTAGCAAGTATGAGTCTAGGAATAGACTCAGCAACTCACTAAGCTCCAATTTGATCATTTATCCATGCCTAACTAACTACGAGGATTAAATAAATTTACAAAAATTTATGAGACATAGAATATCTGAGATCATGTTGATGAGGATAGAAAACAAGTCTAATATAGAACCAAGTGTTTATGTGACGATAGTCTTATTTTTCAGAACTCTTATACATGCTCGGGTTTTAGATAACAGAAATAGAAATTTGAGAATTTGCAGATGATTGAACAGATTTCAGAGAACGGAATTTTAGAATTTACACAGTTTCAGAAATCATATGCCTTTACAGGTTTCAGGTACAGAGATAGAATTTCATATAACATATGGCTAGACACAGTGTCCAAACCACCATTAGAAGGTCAGAACAGTCAGATACTCAGTCACCTAGGCAATGGAGACGAGTCTTGGTTACTGGGGAAAGCCCTTCCCACCTTAACCAGTGGAATTTATCCACCTCCAGGATTTCACCTCGTGCCCTCGATGCCAGAACAGATTGAGCCTCCCCATAGAGGCATTTCTATATTTTGGCTCCAGGCCCTTCTATGGCAGTAGTGTCTATATAGCCAATATAATAGTTTAATTTTTCCACAGATTTCAGGAATACTATAGGTTTCAGAACAGAACAAACTTATTTCCAAGCTACACATACGTAGAAAATAGTTCATAATTATAAGCACAGATTTTTAGCAAAAATAAAATTTTTATAGTAAGTTACCAACTTACTCATTTATCATTTCCTAATTTTTCAGATTTTTCTGAATCAAAAAGCCCTTCCAAAATACTTCATTTGCAGGTTTCTGGAATTTAGGAAACAGATTTATATTTTGGCTACATGCATAGGAAACCATTCATAACTGTGAGTATAGATTTTCTGTGGTCACAAAAACTTTACAGTATCTTACCAACTTGATATTCTATCATTTTCAGATTTTTCAGATTTTTTTGAATTGAAAAACCTTTTCAAAACACTTCATTTGTAGGTTTCTGGAATTTAGGAAACATATTTATATTTTGGCCACACATGCATAGGAAACCGTTCATAACTGTGAGTATAGATTTTCTGTGGTCACAAAAATTTTACAGTATCTTTCCAACTTGATATTCTATCATTTTCTAATTTTTCAGATTTTTTTGAATTAATTTTGTTTGACCCCGAGGTTATGATGTATGGATGTATATGTTTTGATGATTAATGAATGCAATGTGTGATCATGGTTTAGAGTGTACTGGCTTCCTACTCTTATGAATATCTTTTTGATCATGTGGTGAAGATTGGTTTATACTCAAAATGCTTTGTGAATGGTCAATTTAACAAATGAGCAAGCAAACTGAAGACCGATGGTGAATTCAGGCAAACTGATGAAGGAAACATTTATATGTCGTTTGTTATGGATCTTTCATTCAAATGGGAAATGAAATCTATTTTGAATTGGCCTACCTTGGCAATATCTTTTAAGTCCTACTTTCATTAAAGATAGTTGAAATGAATGGTTATTTTTTAAGCTCTATGATGTGTATCAATCTGACGTTTACTTGGCATTTTTACAGGTTCGGAGAGCTTCCCACATTCACATTTCATCATGCTTTTAACTCTGAAGAAGTTGGTATATTTTTCTCTTTCTCTGGGTTATTGGGCCTTCTGGAACAGTAAGAGCCGACACCTGGTGTCGACACTTGGTTCCAGAATGTGTTCCCAGCAACCAGTTTTAGAGGTGTCGACACCAGGTGTCGACACCTACTCAAAACTGGTTCTGGCAGCTTCTGTCTGCTAACCTGAACATCAGGTGTCGACACCAAGTGTCGACACCCATTGTCCAGGTTTGTTTTTCGAGCTTCTGGTTAGTGTTTTGCCCAAAGTGTCGACACCTGGTGTTGACACCTTTGCGGAGCCGTGAATTTGGACTTTTTGCGTTCACGAACCTTTTGTCAACCCACTCCCATCGATCCGCCTTGTTTTACTCCAGGTTTCGTGGATCTTGTCCCCAGCGTGTCCCTTGACCGTTCTGGTCGCATATAGCCATCTCTATGGCCTCAAACCTAAGCAAGGAGATCTATCTTCTCATTTTTGAGCTCTCTCTCAAAACTCTGCAGGTGCAGGACGCAAGCAGCGGCTCCAGGGCTTCTTCCATGTTGTTCCGAGCTTGTATGTGAAGGGAAGAAGGTGGATTCAAGTCTTTAATCAATCCTTCACTGGAAGCTGCGTGGCAAATCAAGTTACAACCTCGTTTTTGCAAGAATTGTTCATCTTCTTTCAAGAACCGTCCTCAAACTGTAGGAGCATTCAAATACCTTCAAAGGAGAGAAAGGGGGAGCTCTAAACCACTACCAATCTTCTCAAGTCTTTGCTGATTGATTTTGAACATTTGATGTAATACTTGATCATCTCGAAACACATTCGTGTGTATGTGCTCGTGATCAGTGATACAAGGCGTGTGTGTGTGTGTGGTGGCCGAGATAGGCTACCGTGTGTGTGTTGGCTGTCGTCACAGCGTGTGTGTGGCTCACCTCATAGTGGACCATTAGTCCTCACGTGTGAGGGATGGACGTAGGGGACACATTTGTGTACCGAAACCACCTAAAAATTATGTGCCTTCTTTGTGGTTTGTTCTTCGTGGTTTGAACGAGTGGGCTTACGGTTAGCTGAGTGTTTTCTTTCTCCGTCTTAGAATTCATATTTTTACTTCGTGTACTCGCGAGAGAGATCTTGTTCGGGTAAGGCTGAGTGTTTGCTTAACTAGAATTATTTCTAGTTTGACATTTTCCTTCCTACTAGCATTTCAATTAGTAATGTTTTTTATTTGGCCAATCAATTCACCCCTCCCCTCTTGATTGCCTCCCTTCGGGACCCAACAAATTTGGTCCCTCAAAATACACTTTTTCATAGTCGCTGGAAACCGAGACAGAACACAGGATGCACCGACCTTAGTCTGTACAAAACCAAGTATGCACCAACCTTAGTCTGTGCACAACCAAAAGTGCACTGACCTTACTCTATGCACAACCCATATATGCACCGACCTTAGTCTGTGCAAAACCAAGTATGCACCGACCTTAGTCTGTGCACAACCAAAAGGGCACCGACCTTAATCTGTGCACAACCCATTTATGCATCGACCTTTGTCTGTGCAAAACCAAGTATGCACCGACCTTAGTCTGTGCACAACCAAAAGTGCACCGACCTAGGTCTAAGCAATATCAAAACGTGCACCGACCAGGGTCTAAGCACACCAAATGTGCACCGACCTGGGTCTAAGCAATATCAAAATGTGCAGCGACCTGGGTCTAAGCACATCAAATGTGCACCGACCTGGGTCTAAGCAATATTAAAACGTGCAGCGACCTGGGTCTAAGCACACCAAATGTGCACCGACCTGGGTCTAAGCAATATCAAAATGTGCACCGATCTCGGTCTAAGCACACCAAATGTGCACCGACCTGGGTCTAAGCAATATCAAAACGTGCACCGACTTGGGCAAGGTATAAAATGCCATTTTGTTTAAAAACTCGGTCGATCATCACGCAAAATACGTAAATAGATGGAAAAGCCCAGAATTTTAATAAAAACATTATTTTTTATACTTTTCAAATTCTTTTTGACCTAAAACAACTAAGAAAATCAAAAACCAAATAATGACATTAAAAAAAACATTCATGTTTAGGACTTGCATGATTGCATTAACATACTAGGGTTTTGGCTGCAAAAAAAAAATAGAATCTTAACAAAAACCAAAGCAGATATTTGGGGCTCGTATAAAACAACCTACTGAGTAAATTAGAACATGCCAAAGGGACATTTTGAAGTTTAGAAACTTACCTTATCAATGAAAAATCATAAATTGAGAGACACCTCCCGATGAATCCCCTCGCTGAATCGTGCCCACGGCGGCACGACGACCGTCTAGAAGCCTCTACGAAGACCCTCACACAACCTCCCTTCTAATCCTCTTACTCCCAGCAACAAGGGTACTCGCAACCCCTTCTCAAAGCAAGGAGTGGCTTGCTACGGTTTGCAGGGAAGAAAAGAAGAAGAAAAATACGCAAGAATTACCTAAACCTCCAAGCACACCCTTATATAAAGCCAACCCAATTTCATAGATCTAAATCCTAGCCATTGCTTCAGATCTACCCAAATCCAATGGCAAGACATTGATCTGAAACAATCATGGCCTCCACAAGCCATTGTTGGCCATTCGAATATCAATCACGTGAAGGTATACGGAGGACACTATTTGTAACGACCCGAGAATCCGATTACCGGGAAGGCCCGATAACCCGAGACTCGTACCGCCACCCACGAGTCCGAAGACTCGGAAGGGTTAAAAGGATGGTGTGGAAACTACATAAGCATCACAGATAATTGCAGAAATTAAACAGTTATAATATTAAGCAGGAAATAAATTAACAATTTACATGGTCCACAATAAAGAACGATAATAACAGCAGTCCACGACTAGTACAGTGACAAGAAAGAAAAGTACAGCTACACGGGGCATACCCCGGCTCTGACCTCTGGCACTACCTCTGGGCACCCACACCACGCTGCGCTCCTGACGCGCTCCCCGAAGGTGGCGTCTCACCTGAAACACGGTGAAAACACGCAGGGAATGAGTCTCGGAACAAGACTCAGTAGGGATCACTCGAACCCTACCTCGTAAAACGAGAAACCACTACTCTAGCGGGAGGAAAATACCTCGGAAAGGAAAGCCCTGTACTCTACAGGACTAGACCCTACGGCACGTAAACCGACACACGTGCCACGGTACGAGAAGACCGAAATCAACGGTCGAATCGTAAAACCCGAAGGTCGGAAACACACGACTGACAGTCTGACACTCCGTACTCGACAGGAGTACCACCCACTAGAAGCACAGCCGGTAGCGTCCCCTGACGTCTTACACCGCACCGCAGGTGAACCGCCTGACGTGGTAGGTCCTACCCGAGGCGCAAACACCGTACAAGTAACCACAAACAAGTAACTAGCTGGGGTCACGCCCGTCGACGTGGGTCCAACCGCCCCCAACCACGTGTGCACACACAGACCTTGCGTCACTAGGTCTGGTCCTCTGACCGGTTTTCCCCCGTAGCCGGACTCTGGCTACCGACGAGGGGCCTACGGTAACCGGTCCACAAACCGTCTCGAAAGGTGGGTGCCCGTACACCACTCCCAGGTGAGACCAGCACCTCGTACTGGTGGGCTACGACTAGTGGAGGGTCACTGAAGGAGTAGACTCTCGAGTCAACAGAAAACAACGTCCGAACCGACAACGGGTGGGAATCACCCCACGTACTAGCTCCGTCGCACGGTAACCACGGTCGGAAGAGAAACAGACGCACTGCCCACGGTCAAACGCCTGAACGAGGCAAACGGGACTTCCGGACACCAAAGACACGGTCACGGAACTCCACGGGGTGCCCGGGACGCACACACGGCCCAAGGGGAACACCCAACAACGAACCAAATCGCGCTAGGGATACCTAGCGCGACAGGGCATGTCGCGCTAGGGTCCCCTAGCGCAACAAGGGTTGTCGCGCTATGGCCCCATAGCGCGACACGGACTATCGCGCTAGGGAACCCTAGCGCGACAAGGACCATCGCGCTAGGTCCTCCTAGCGCGACAATGATGATCACGCTAGGACCCCATAGCGCGACACGAACCGCCAAACTGTTCATCTTCTCCGATGAACGTGCTCGGTCGGGGCAGCGCGACCTCCAAGAACGCGCTACTGGAGTATAGCGCGTTCTCAGTCCGCGGCCGAAAACGGTAAGAACGCCCAAAAAACCCAACCATGCCCCCATACCTCCATAGGAGAGGGGGAAAACAAAGGGGAAGACCCCTGGGGACCCCTAGCATGATTCTAGGCCCTCAAAACACGAATCCATGCATTGAATCCATAGATCGGGCGAGCTCTCCCCAAATCATGGAAAAACCCAAAAACGCTCAAACGATCCCCTCTCGGCCTCCCCGCGGCCTATAAATCACGGAAAAGATCGGCATGAGGCTAAGGAACGTCACCCTACCTCAATGGAGCGAATGCTCCGCCGAATCGATCATGAATCACGAAGAATGCTCGAAGCTTCACGAACTCCCCACGCTCCCCACGCTTGCCGCACGCCCACGAGATCGTCTCACCGCCGCCCACGCGTCCGCGCCGTCGCCCCGCCGCCGTCCGTAGCCGGAGAGGGGCTCGTCGCGTTCGAATGGGAGAGAGGGAGAGAGAGGGGGCTCACGGTCGCGAGAGAGAGGAAGAGGAAGAAGAAAGAGAAAAGGGAAAAAGAAAAGAAAAAGGATTATGGCTTTATAGAAAATCCGAATTTTTGGAAAAATACCGAAAAATAGAAAAATACATTTCCGGAATCCTCGGAACGCACCGATCGCAACGGTACCACTCGTGCTCGGGTGAACCGCCCGGTTCGCCTGCAGCGAGCTTCCGAAGAAAAAGCCGAAACACATGCCGGGAATCGGAAAACACACGCGGAAAAGCCGCGGAACGCCTCCGGGCCTCCGAAACGACTCCGGATCGCGCCGATCCGAACACGAAAGATGTCCGAAACGAAAATTCGGACACAACAGAGCCGGACGCTCCGAAAACCAGATCCGGGACCCACGAAAAAAGATCCGAAAGGTCCGGGATATTACAGCCCTCCCCCCTTAAGGAATTTCGTCCTCGAAATTGAGAACAACCAAAGGGGAAAGAAGAGGAAGACTCACTCAAACAGATACGGGAACTGCTGACGCATCTCGTCCTCACGTTCCCACGAAGCCTCACCACCAGAGTGTCGTTGCCACACGACCTTCACCAAGGGAATGACCTTGTTCCGCAGGCGCTGCTCTCGCCTATCCTCCACGCGGATCGGAAACTCTGGGAGAGAAAGATCTGGAGTCACCTCAGGCCAAACAGAAAACTCGAGCACATGAGAGTCATCGGGCATATACTTCCGCAACATCGAGACGTGGAACACGTCATGCACCGACGCCAACTCAGGAGGTAACTGCAACTGGTAAGCAACCTCACCGATGCGCTCCACAATCGCGAAAGGACCAATGTAGCGGGGACTCAGCTTCCCACGCCGTCCAAAACGCATCACCCCCTTCATCGGAGAAACTCTCAAGAACACATGATCGCCCACGGCGAACTCGAGGGGTTGCCTCCTACGGTCAGCATAGCTCTTCTGCCGACTCTGGGCCGCCAACATGTTCTGACGAACCAGGTGCACAACATCCACACATTGCTGCACCAATTCCGGTCCCGTCAAAACACGCTCACCCACCTCAAACCAATCAAGTGGAGTCCGACAAGGACGCCCATACAATGCCTCATAAGGAGCCATACCGATGCTCGAATGATAGCTGTTGTTATAGGCAAACTCCACCAACGGTGGGTGATGAATCCAACTCCCCTGCCACTCCAGGCAGCAGGATCTCAGCATGTCCTCCAAAGTCTGAATGGTCCTCTCAGACTGACCATCTGACTGAGGATGATACGCCGAGCTAAATGCCAACTCCGTGCCAAGAGCTCGCTGGAAACTCCTCCAGAACCCAGAAGTGAAGCGCGGATCTCGATCCGACACGATCGAAATGGGAATCCCATGCAACGGCACGATCCGCTCCACATAGAAACGAGCCAACTTAGACACGCTCCAGCTGACCTTGACCGGTAACAACCGCGTCACCTTCGTCAGCCGATCCACCAGCAACCAAATACTGTCCTGCCCACTCGGGGTCCTTGGCAACCCCACCACAAAATCCGTGGTCACATGGTCCCACTTCCAAGCAGGAACATCTAAGGGCTGGAGAGTACCTCCTGGTCGCTGATGTTCCACCTTCACCTGCTGACAGATCAGGCACCTGGCCACAAACTCCGCGACATCTCTCTTCATGCCAGGCCACCAGAACTGCCTCCGCAAGTTCCGATACATCTTCGTCGCACCCGGGTGTACAGTGTACCTGCTCCCATGAGCCTCGCGTAACACCGCACGACGAACCTGCTCCTCCGCTGGGACGTACAACCTGCCACGAAACCTCGCAGCACCGTCCTCGCCAAGTTCCACATCAGCCATCGCAAGAATCCGGGGCAACTCAGGGTCCGCATGCTGAGCCTCTGTCACCTGACGACGGATAGCAGGAGTGACAGTTAGACTCGCAAGCACTGCCAACCCTCGCTCCTGGGGAATCTTGAGCCTGAAGGATACTTCGGGCACCTGTTCCCAGAGCCTCCACTTCCTCAGCATCAAGGTACTAACCGCCACCTTTCGACTCAAGGCATCGGCGACGACATTCATCCTGCCCGGCTGATAAGACAGGGTGAAGTCATAGTCCTTCATGAAATCCATCCAACGCCTTTGTCTGAGGTTCAGATCTCTCTGCGAGAACACATACCTCAAACTCTGATGGTCAGTGAACACCTCGAACTTCTCGCCGTATAGATAATGCCTCCAGATCTTCAGCGCGAAGATCACCGCCGCCAACTCAAGGTCATGGGTAGGGTAGTTCTCCTCATGGGGCTTCAGCTGCCGAGATGCATAAGCCACCACTCTACCATGCTGCATCAAAACAGCACCCAGTCCAACGCCGGAAGCATCTGCACACACCACGAAACCTCCCGATCCAGAAGGCAAAACCAACACCGGAGCCGAGGTGAGCAATCTCTTCAGTTCCCTGAAGCTCTGCTCACACTCCTCGGACCAAACGAAAGGCACATCCTTCCGCGTGAGCCTCGTCATCGGGGTCGCAATGCGAGAAAAATCCTGGATAAACCGGCGATAATACCCCGCAAGCCCCAAGAAACTCCGGATCTCCGTCACCGACCTCGGCCTCGGCCATTGCATCACAGCCTCGACCTTGGCGGGATCCACAGAAATCCCATCACCAGAAATCACGTACCCCAGAAAGTGTACCTCGCTGAGCCAAAACTCGCACTTGCTGAGCTTCGCATACAACTGGTGATCTCGCAACGTCTGCAGCACCACACCCAAATGGTACGCATGCTCCTCAGCAGACTGCGAATAAACAAGGATGTCATCTACAAAGATGACCGCGAACTGGTCCAAATACGGATGGAACACCCTCTGCATCAAGTCCATGAAGGCTGCTGGGGCATTGGTGAGCCCAAACGGCATCACCAGAAACTCATAATGCCCGTACCTCGTACTGAATGCAGTCTTCTCCACATCGGACTCGCGAATTCTCAGCTGATAGTAACCGGACCGCAAATCAATCCGCGAGAACACTCGCGCAGACTGAAGCTGGTCGAACAAATCATCAATCCGCGGCAACGGATACTTGTTCTTAATGGTCACTTCATTCAGCTGCCAATAGTCAATGCATAGCCGCAGACTACCGTCCTTCTTCTTCACAAACAACACGGGCGCACCCCAAGGGGAAAAGCTCGGACGAATGTACCCCTTGGCCAACAGTTCCTGCAACTGCGCCCTCAACTCCCTCAGCTCAGCGGGGGCCATACGGTAGGGAGCCTTCGCTAAAGGTCTCGTACCAGGTACAACCTCGATCACGAAATCGATCTCCCGCTGGGGAGGTAATCCAGGCAACTCCTCAGGAAAAACATCGGGAAACTCGCACACCACCGCAATGTCCTCGACATCCGGCTCCATCCGGTCAGACACAACCACAGACGCGAGAAAACCCTGACAACCTGAATCAAGCAATCGACGGGCTCGAATAGCAGAGATAAGGAATCGAGAAGAGGTGGAACAGATACCTTGGAAATAGAAGGTCCTCTTGCTCGGATGCTGGAAGTAGACCCTCTTCATTCTACAATCCACCACCGCTCCATGAGTCTCGAGCCAATCCATGCCTAGAATCACGTCGTAATCCCGAAGCTGCAATGCATACAACCTGCCTGGCATACTCTGCCCATCGATCCACACCGGAACCTGGTCGAAGCAATACGGAGTGACCATAAAGTCACCCGAAGGCAACTCCACTGCCAAATCACAGGACAATTGGGTCACCGGCTCCTCGACGCTTGACGCGAAATCCTCCGAAATAAACGAATGAGACGCGCCAGAATCAAATAAAACCCGAGCCGCACAACCCAAAATCTGAACGGTACCTTCCACGAGCTGCGACGCCACTGCCTCTGCCCTGGTCATGTGCGTGATCTGGCCACGAGCTCTCTGCCTGCCTCCCACACTAGCTGACCTGGGTAGCGGCGGATACTGTCCCTGCTGCTGCTGCTGCTGCCTCTGTTGCTGGGGAACCTGCTGCTGCTGAGGAAACTGCTGCTGCGGCGGTCTCTGAGGACAGTCACGCGCCATGTGCTCTGGCTGGTCACACCGAAAACAGATGATCGGCGCCGTGCACTGCCTGCCTGGGTGGGTCCCACCACACCGTGGACAAGGTCCTCGCGATCCACCCACTGATCCCTGACGCTGCAAAGGAATCGGCTGCTGTACACTGCCCGATGAAGCCTGCCCCTGATCCTTGTGCTTCTTCCGGAGACTCTTCTTCAAGAACTTCTTGATCTTCGAGCCGAAGGACGCAGATCCTGCCACTGACGCTGCCGGTGCCGGTACTCCTGAACCACCCGACGCATGCTGGAAGAAACCCTGCTGCTGGGTAGCCGACTGCTGGCTGCGACCTGACACGGACTGCCCCTGGCTGATCGGTCCTCGAGTCCTCTGCATATCCATCTCCAAGGAAATCGCAACACGAGACGCCGTCTCTAGATCAGTGGCCCCATTCGCGATCAAATGGTGCCTCAGCTCCAGCCTCAAGCCCTGCACAAACTGTGTCGTCCTCACCCTCTCATGCTCCATGATATGAGGTGCGTACCGACCCAGCTCGACAAATCAGGCCCTGTACTGCAACACGGACATGTCACCCTGCACCAGCTCCAGAAACTCCCGCATCCGCTGCGTGGCAACAACATCTGGACAATACGTACGCTCGAAAGCACTGACAAAGTCACCCCACTCGACCTGCTCAAGTGGACGAAGCTGAAAGGACGTCTTCCACTCGGAAGACCACCACCTCCGAGCCGTACCCTGCAACTGGTTGTAGGCCAACACCACTCTGTCCTCGGCAGTACTCTTCGCAGAACTGAACACCCGCTCCATCTCATCAAGCCAATCACGAGCCGCATCAGGGTCTGCCTGGCCGCTAAAGTAAGGTGGATGGAACAGCATGAAGTCCCTCACCGCTCGGCCCGGCCCACCCCTGACTGACAAGCCCTCAGCAGTCTCCCCGCCAAACTGCTGAGACATGAGATGGTACATGCCACGGAAGAAATCCTCGGCCCCCGGAGCTCTCGCAGCATCCGCGGCCTCGGTAGCTCCCGGAACTCTGCTATGCTCCTCCTGGTCCCTCTGGACCCCCTGCTGGATCTCCTGACCTCCAGCCGACTGCCCCTGCTGAGAGCGAGAACTCCTCCTCGGCGCCATCCTCGCTCCTGAAGCACAAGACAGAAAACACAAAAACGGCAATGTCAGAATAAAACACGCGGTGCCCAATGCCAGCGTCACATGTACATCATCGTTGTGGACTAGTGGACCACTACAATTACCTATGATTCTCATGTAATTCCACAACCGCGCTCTGATACCAGCTGTAACGACCCGAGAATCCGGTTACCGGGAAGGCCCGATAACCCGAGACTCGTACCGCCACCCACGAGTCCGAAGACTCGGAAGGGTTAAAAGGATGGTGTGGAAACTACATAAGCATCACAGATAATTGCAGAAATTAAACAGTTATAATATTAAGCAGGAAATAAATTAACAATTTACATGGTCCACAATAAAGAACGATAATAACAGCAGTCCACGACTAGTACAGTGACAAGAAAGAAAAGTACAGCTACACGGGGCATACCCCGGCTCTGACCTCTGGCACTACCTCTGGGCACCCACACCACGCTGCGCTCCTGACGCGCTCCCCGAAGGTGGCGTCTCACCTGAAACACGGTGAAAACACGCAGGGAATGAGTCTCGGAACAAGACTCAGTAGGGATCACTCGAACCCTACCTCGTAAAACGAGAAACCACTACTCTAGCGGGAGGAAAATACCTCGGAAAGGAAAGCCCTGTACTCTACAGGACTAGACCCTACGGCACGTAAACCGACACACGTGCCACGGTACGAGAAGACCGAAATCAACGGTCGAATCGTAAAACCCGAAGGTCGGAAACATACGACTGACAATCTGACACTCCGTACTCGACAGGAGTACCACCCACTAGAAGCACAGCCGGTAGCGTCCCCTGACGTCTTACACCGCACCGCAGGTGAACCGCCTGACGTGGTAGGTCCTACCCGAGGCGCAAACACCGTACAAGTAACCACAAACAAGTAACTAGCTGGGGTCACGCCCGTCGACGTGGGTCCAACCGCCCCCAACCACGTGTGCACACACAGACCTTGCGTCACTAGGTCTGGTCCTCTGACCGGTTTTCCCCCGTAGCCGGACTCTGGCTACCGACGAGGGGCCTACGGTAACCGGTCCACAAACCGTCTTGAAAGGTGGGTGCCCGTACACCACTCCCAGGTGAGACCAGCACCTCGTACTGGTGGGCTACGACTAGTGGAGGGTCACTGAAGGAGTAGACTCTCAAGTCAACGGAAAACAACGTCCGAACCGACAACGGGTGGGAATCACCACACGTACTAGCTCCGTCGCACGGTAACCACGGTCGGAAGAGAAACAGACGCACTGCCCACGGTCAAACGCCTGACCGAGGCAAACGGGACTTCCGGACACCAAAGACACGGTCACGGAACTACACGGGGTGCCCGGGACGCACACACGGCCCAAGGGGAACACCCAACAACGAACCAAATCGCGCTAGGGATACCTAGCGCGACAGGGCATGTCGCGCTAGGGTCCCCTAGCGCAACAAGGGTTGTCGCGCTATGGCCCCATAGCGCGACACGGACTATCGCGCTAGGGAACCCTAGTGCGACAAGGACCATCGCGCTAGGTCCTCCTAGCGCGACAATGATGATCGCGCTAGGACCCCATAGCGCGACACGAACCGCCAAACTGTTCATCTTCTCCGATGAACGCGCTCGGTCGGGGCAGCGCGACCTCCAAGAACGCGCTACTGGAGTATAGCGCGTTCTCAGTCGGCGGCCGAAAGCGGTAAGAACGCCCAAAAAACCCAACCACGCCCCCATACCTCCATAGGAGAGGGGGAAAACAAAGGGGAAGACCCCTGGGGACCCCTTGCATGATTCTAGGCCCTCAAAACACGAATCCATGCATTGAATCCATAGATCGGGCGAGCTCTCCCCAAATCATGGAAAAACCCAAAAACGCTCAAACGATCCCCTCTCGGCCTCCCCGCGGCCTATAAATCACGGAAAAGATCGGCATGAGGCTAAGAAACGTCACCCTACCTCAATGGAGCGAATGCTCCGCCGAATCGATCACGAATCACGAAGAATGCTCGAAGCTTCACGAACTCCCCACGCTCCCCACGCTTGCCGCACGCCCACGAGATCGTCTCACCGCCGCCCACGCGTCCGCGCCGTCGCCCCGCCGCCGTCCGTAGCCGGAGAGGGGCTCGCCGCGTCCGAATGGGAGAGAGGGAGAGAGAGGGGGCTCACGGTCGCGAGAGAGAGGAAGAGGAAGAAGAAAGAGAAAAGGGAAAAAGAAAAGAAAAAGGATTAGGGCTTTATAGAAAATCCGAATTTTCGGAAAAATACCAAAAAATAGAAAAATACATTTTCGGAATCCTCGGAACGCACCGATCGCAACGGTACCACTCGTGCCCGGGTGAACCGCCCGGTTCGCCTGCAGCGAGCTTCCGAAGAAAAAGCCGAAACACACGTCGGGAATCGGAAAACACACGCGGAAAAGCCGCGGAACGCCTCCGGGCCTCCGAAACGACTCCGGATTGCGCCGATCCGAACACGAAAGATGTCCGAAACGAAAATTCGGACACAACAGAGCCGGACGCTCCGAAAACCAGATCCGGGACCCACGAAAAAAGATCCGAAAGGTCCGGGATTTTACACTATTCATGGTCCACTTTAAAAATTAATATCTCACAAGGTAAAAATGATTAGGAAAATCTAATTGTTACCCATTAACCACCTCGATTTACTATACCATAAAAAATTATCAAATAAATATTTGGCCTTTAAAATGAAACTGAGTGAATAGTAAAAAGTGTGAAAATAAATAGTAAATACGTTGGGTCATAGTCTATCATAAACTATAGAAATTTGTATCTATGCCCTTATGTGTTCTACTAGTGAGTGGATATAATATAAGAAGGGCATATGTTAACAATTAGCTTACAAAATTTTAATTCTTTAAAATTCTAAATCTATAATTACCGAAAAACTAATATTTAATACATTATCTATTTTATTTATTTATTTAGTTATGAATTTAATAAAACATACACTAAACACAAATTTTATCAAATTAAATAATAGAAATACTTTATAATTTTTTTAAGAAAATCTCGAGCACTACACCCTCTCCCCCTTAAGAGAAATTCGTCCTCGAAGTTTACGATAAAGCACAAACCGAGATCTTGTACGGAAGGTGTTGAGATCTCTATCACCTCAGTGGCACACAAAGGCCACAGTAATTGAAGATTCAAAAGATCTCGGCATCTTGACTTTGGATGAATTAGTTGGCTCCCTGATGACATACGAAATCAACATCAAAAGGAGCGAGGAGGACAATAAAAAGAAGAAGGTAGCCACAACATTGGCGTTGAAGGGAAACTCACAAGAGTTTGATGAAAGCGAGAAAGGCTCCACAGCCAATACTGAAGATGATGAGCTTGTTGCTATGATCACCAGAAGAGCAAGAAAATTTGTCAAGAATACCAGGAAGTTCGGTGGTCAGTTCAGAAAAGGACCAAGAAGGCAAGGTCCTAAGAGGAATGAAAGCAGCAAGAAGAATGAAGTAATATGCTACGAAAGTAAGAAACCTGGTCACATGTGTAGACACGCCATTCTTAACGTCTCCTGAGAAAGTCTCATATTACTATACGACGTCCCGCGACGGCTTACGCATTTCGAATCACTTGAGTACTTCCTTTTCTTGGGTCTTCTTCTGCCTTTTTCGGCATCCGGAATCGTCCCGTCACGGCAGTCGGACGGCATCAACACCAGTCGAACGCATCAGGAGGTTCCGGAACCAAGAAGGATGTCTGCCGGGCGGCCGCTGACTAGGACCCGGGTGGGTCTTAATGGGGGCGTCCAGGCCCCTGGACGCCCCCATCTTTTTAATTTATTTTATTATTTTCTCAGGGCCCAAAACTAAATAAAATATATATATATTAATGGAGGCGTCCAGGCCCCTGGACGCCTCCATAAAAATAAAAATAAAAAAATGTGTGTATGTAAAATACCAGTTGGCAAAAAAATTAGAAAATAAATAAATATATATATATATATATTAATGGAGGCGTCCAGGCCCCTGGACGCCTCCATAAAAACAAATATAAAAAATTAAAATGCCAACCTTGGCATAAAAGACAAAAGAAAAATAAAAAATAATATATTTTTGGAGGCGTCCAGGCCCCTGGACGCCTCCATCAACTCTCTCACGGGCGCAGGCCACCGAACGACGGTTTGTCGTGTGTGAAAAAAGTCAAATTATAGAGACGTCCAGGCCGCTGGACGCGCCCATTTCTGAATCACGAGGCGCCGCTCACAAAACCACGCGTTGTGTCAAACCGCGTGCGGCCGTCGTCGGTTTTCGGTGGACCTGTTTGAGGCGTCCGGAACCCTGGACGCCTCGACAAAAGTATTTCAAAAAATATATATAAAAATAGAATAAAATATTAATTCGGCCCTGATGGAGGTGTCCAGGGTCCTGGACGCCTCCACCCTCCGGAGCTCTATAAATAGAGGCCCACCCCCTCAGTTCTGGAGGAGCTTCGAAGTGATCCGATAGGCTGCCGGAGCCCAGAGGCTACAGAGTCATTTTTTAACCCGTGGGTTCTTTTGTAGGTGGAGGTTCTGCCGGCTTCTCGGGTGCTCACGCTCGCGAGAGGAAGGTCATCTTCATCCACCGCGCTTCCACGTCGTCCCCACGCTGCCGGAGCTCCGCCGGATTTCACCATCGGCACATTCAATAAGCCAATTCTTTCCTTTTCTTCGTAGTTCTTTTGCATTCATCATCTTGCATCCCCTATCCCCCTTCATAAGGGCACCTTTTCTTATACACTTCTTACATCCATCATCTCATTTTCCTCCTACTCGAGTCCGAGAGGGGTTTAAAAGATAACACCAACCAGGTGTGTGTCTTGCCATCATTTCGTTATTTTTGTCGCAAGGATTTGAATACTACACCTCCATCTTTCTAATCCACTTGTCATTTATTTGTCGTTGTTTTGCAAGGGTAGCCGAGGAAAGCCCTCTCCGTCGGCCGGCCGGAAGGAGAGGAAGAAGCAACCCGCCATCTCCCGCTCTTGAGGTAGGCGCGATCACTTTCTTATTTTGGGGTCTTTCGGCCCCTGGCGATCACATCTTGTCATCGAGGCCGCGGTGAGTCACTTCCCCAATGGCCGTTTAAATTTCTGTTTCCTATATTCTCTTTATATTTTGTTATATTCTGCTTATATCATCGAGGCCGCGGCGAGTTACTTCCCCAATGGCCGTTTAAATTTCTATTCCTATAATCTCTTTATGTTTTGTTATATTCTGCTTATATCATCGAGGCCGCGGCGAGTCACTTCCCCAATGGCCGTTTAAATTTCCGTTCTTATATTCTCTTTATATTCTGTTATATTCTGCTCCTATCATCGAGGCCGCGGCGAGTCACTTCCCCAATGGCCGTTTCAATTCTTGTTATTTAATTTTTGCACCATTCCCGTCCCCCCGAGGTCGCGGTGAGTCACTTCCCGCTATGGCCGTTTGAACCCCATATCTTGCTATATTATACTTGTCCCGCTCGCCCCGCCGGAGCAATCTCCCGTGGTGGCCCCTTCTCTCTTCTCTATCATCTCTGTGTTGCAGCAAACAAACAAACAAAAAGAGGAGCCCGCGCGCTCTGCGTCCTCTCCGCTCTTCCCCGAACCGCGTGACGTCGCTCACAGATTGGCGATCACGGTGGGACCTCTACTGCTTCCTTTCGGCTACCCTTGCAAGTTCGGCACCACCCGTGCCTCTCCACCTTCGCGCCCGCGCGCGCCCCCGTTGTGCTCACGGCAGCACTGTCAGTTGTGATTGGTTGTTTGTTTATTATATGTATGTTATTTCTGTTGTTTTCTACTCTATATATCTGTCAGCATTCCATTGCATACATCCATTCCTCTTTTCTATCCTTTTTTCATTTTTTGAGGATCACCCTTTCCCGGTGAAGGAAGGACTCTCCGTTTGGGAATTCCTCTCAACGGACTAGAATCTCCTACACTGGGACCTCCGTAAGTCCCCGACATCGAAGAATCTCCTCTTCGTTCACTGGGCTGGTTGTACCATTGAAGTTCCCCGGAGTTAGTCATTTCATTCGTGGTGAGACGAGAGACCCTAGCTGACACGGCGGTGAAACAAAAACAAACTAGGGTCCCCATTTTGTGTGAACTTCGGATCTCGCTAAAAACACAAAAAAAAATCATCAAAATTAAAACACAAAAAAGGGCGTAAAGGCATCCACTTGTTTGATAATCTCTGCTACCTACTTGCTAGTGTATGTTTTTACGTTCTGGGGAAACTGTGAGCATGTCTCACGAGTCTTTTGAGGAGAACCACCCTAGCCGTGGTTTGTCAGCCGACCCGCGAGTCTATGCTATGGACTTGGGTCCTTCTCATGACCCCTCGCATGAGGTGCAGGTTATTGCCGGGGACACGTCCCCACCACAGGATATCACTTCCTTACTGGGCGTCCTCGCCAACACGGAGCTTACCTCTGAACAGCTCCGGGCCTTCCAGGCCATTCTAAAGGGGAAATCTGTTTCCCCCACGCCCCAGGAATCAACTCCGGCCATCGCACCTCTCCAAGAGTCCGTGCAGGCCATTCCATCTCCTTCATTGGCGCAAGCCATCCAGTCTCCCTCGCTTCAAGGTCAAGCGAGCCAACAACCACCCTCATTCCAATTCCCGTCACAATCTCAAACTCCCGTTGTTCCCCACACACCGCTTCAGCCAGGGCCAACTGTCGGTGGTCCGACAGCTCCCTCTCATTCGGGGTTTCCCCCTCAAGTCTCCGGGAGACAGTTTCTCCCCCAGTGGCAAGTGCCACCTTCACCTCCAGAGGAGCTCGCCCAATCGCTCCTCAATAGGTTCAATCGCATGGACGAGCAGTTTCAAAATCTGAGAAGAATGGTGGACGTGAAAGCCACCCCGGAGGTTGCTTTGCCAATCCTTCCCGTCATTCATCTTCCTCCCTCCGAAATGCCCACGTACCGCAGATACAATGGTACCGGCAACCCCTTCATTCACCTCAAGGACTTCATGTATGAGTCCTCCTATTGGCAAAACGATCAGAGGTCCCTGGCATACCTCTTTCGGAGATCATTGGATGGTCCCGCGCTTGAGTGGTTCTATTCTCTGGAGCCCCGCGAGGCCGAGAATTTTGAAATAGTCCAGAGAAGGTTCTTGCAGAAATATAGGGATAGGGTCGGTCCCTCACTCTCCATTACCGACCTAGTGGCCGAAAAGATGAAACCCGACGAGGATTTTGTCCGATATGCTGATAGATGGAGGTCTCTGGCGGAAAGAATAAGGGATACCCTCTCCGAGCCCGAACAAGTGAAGATGATTGTGTCTAATGCAACCCCACAGTTCAGACATGTCCTGGCCATGAATAAACTTACTACAATGGAGGAACTCTATGAAAGGGCCCGGTACATCCAAACCCAGCTAAAAGACTCCCCCATCATGAACATGTTTGAGTCGCCGAAGCCCAAAGTGGTCAGAAAGACAGGCGCTGGTGTCCCGGGCGGAGCCACAGAAGGGGTCGTGACAAATGAGCAAGTCAGTGCGGTCAACAATGCCAACTATGCAGTCAACCCAAGGCCTCCACAAATGCCCCGACTTCCCCTTCAACCAGGTCCTTTCCCTCTTCGTCCTCCACCCCAAAATAATCCACCCCAGGATAATATGCCTCCATTACGCCAACCCCAGCAACAACAACCACAACCTCAGCAACAACAACCACCGCTTCAGTACAACCAAGTTCCACCCCCGGGGAACTATGGTCCCCAACAGCAACAAAGGAGGCCGCTCGGTCCCAAGAGAGCCTACTATCCACCATTGCCGGAAACCTTAGCAGACATTTTTAATGCCCTCATGGCATCAAACCAACTCGCCCTACCCAGAGAAAGGCCCGCGTGGCCCCCCAATGTTGATACCTCCAAATACTGCGTCTACCACAGGCAGCCGGGACACACAGTAGATTACTGCTTCCATTTCAAAGATTACATCCATGATATGAATGATGAACATCAAATAGATTGGGATGAGATGAGACGATACGTCGCGGCTCTCAAGGCTAGGAGACCTCCTCATAGGCCACAGCAGCAGTTACAACAGCAACAGCAACAGCAACCACAACAACAACAGCAGGCTCAGCAGGCCCCACAACAACAGCCCGACATGGGCATAATCCAGAATCCATTACCGGAGCACCAACAGCCCAATCATCAGGTTAACCCCATCTCCTCCTTCCCGGAAGTCGGGAGAGAGCAGGTGTGGCACCAGGAAAGTACCTCCATTCTTTCTACCTCCAACCCTATCGTCATGCAACCCCCTCACCTTGCCCGGGTAGCACCTCTCTCTCATCAACCCGCATCAGTATCACCATCACCATTTCCACTACCATTACGCCCTCTCATCCGCACCCCGACCTCCTATCAACCGACACTCTCCACTACGCCTTCACACCCTCTCATCTTCTCTCACTCCCCCACTTTACCATCCACCTCTACCACATTTACCCCTACGCCTTCTAAACCCCTTATCATCCGTCAACCATACATAACCCCGTCTTTCTCCACCGTATCACCACTAATGCCTTCAAAACCACTCATTAACCATCACCCACCTCAAAATCATTGCCCACTTCAAGCCCTACCCACTCCTACTTCGTCTCCACCGCCACCTTCTAGACCCCTTATCCTTCATAATCCGCGCAATATCCCCTCTACCTCCACCATGCCGCCACCTAACAAACCCCTCATCAGAATCCCTGCTCCCGTCATCACCCCTGCTTCATCAACCATTCCTCCACTACTACCCCTCAAACCCCTGTTAAAACCCACTGCTACCCCCACAGAGGTACAAAAGCCGCAGGCAATGGTGCTCCGGAGTGGAAGGATTTTCCACAGGGTTTTCCCCCACAACAGTCAGAATCCCGAGCAATCTCAGCCAGAGAAGGATGATGCAGAACAACCAGAAAGAGCTATCCCTGGAACACAGTATGATCTATTGAAACACTTGGACAAGACACCTGCCCGGATCTCCATCCTAGAGCTACTTCAAAGATCCACATCCCACCAGGCGGCCTTGATGGAATATCTTCAAAAGGTCATGGTTAATGAAGACCTCCCCGTGGAGAAGATTTCGACCGTCCTGACCCCAACAGACACACAACCAGCCATCATGTTTCACAACTACGAGCTCGCTCCCAAGGAAGCTCGAAATATGCATTGTGCATTTCAATAAAAATTAATGGGGTATCCATAAACCCGTGTCTTGTGGACACGGGTGCATCCATAAATGTGATCTCCATGAGCACTCTTCAGTTGTGTGGGGTCAACGAGGAACAAATAAGACCTTCCTCGATCACGGTCACGGCTTATGACAATAGCAAAAGGCCGCCGCAGGGATGATTATTCTGAAGGCAGAACTAGGCCCCATGTCAATTCCCACGGAATTCCATGTCCTCGACATGGACCCCACATTCAAGGCTATACTGGGTCGCCCTTACATCGAAGCCATGGACGCTGTGCCTTCCACCAACCATCAGTGCCTGAAGTTTCCTTACAATGGGAGAATTATTAAAGTGGTCAGTACACCTGTCCTTCACACAGTGGATGCTATCAACACCTCTCTGCCTTCTGTTTGGCCGTCTCATCGGCCCATATTGTCACTGCTGGACGTACGTGATCCATCTCATGTTCCACTAGCACCAAAGGAGCCGGTCAGGACAACCACAACATCATGTCTCCCTTTTCACTCCAAAGGTTGGGAGATTATGAGGAACATCGGCTATCAACAAGGAAAAGGTCTGGGCGCACAGTTACAGGGTATGCTCAAACCGCCAAAGGAAATTAGGCCGAACCGCAGGTTTGGCCTAGGCTTCAAAGGACCGTTCAAGGCAGATTGGAAGCCCCTCACGTGGACTCTATCAAACCACTTCAACAGAGGGCCCGTTGTTCAGATGGGGGATCACCCACGAGAAGCATATGGGGGATCACATGCTGTATATTTGGCTGAAAAATGTCCGAGGATCACCAAAAGAGGCAAGATCAAAGATCCGGAATGCGAGTGGGACAAATGGTTCGACATACGGGACATTTCCGTTGCACTGGAAAGGATGTTCTCGTCTCTGCAGCTTGAAGGACCACCATTGATCTCCGAGATATCAGAGAATATTACCACTCTTGTCAAGGTTCCAAACTATCCTCGTCCTCGCCAGAAGGACTCTGTCATCGACGGATCTTCATCCGTCCTCAACATTGCCGTCGACGGCTCATTAGCCGCCATCCTCTCCATCCACTCGTCTCAGCCTTTGCTGATATCTTCTTCCTGGGCCAGACAATTATCTGATGATCTTCCCAGGTCCCCTTCTTTGCTTACATACCTACGCGGGCTTTTCAACCCGCGCCAGGTCTTCAACCATGATCTGCTCTATGAGCCTCACAATCCTCTAGCCATAACCACTTTCCTCTCTCCTCCAATCTCTTTTCACTGCTTTGTCATTAAAAATGAAAACGAAAAAAAAATGTCAATTTTCAAACTCCCCAACAACACATCTTCGTTGAGGAAACTTCCTACATCTCCCACGGGTGCGTACCGCCTTGCGGACCACCCATCCAAGGTCCGATGAGCGACCTTTTCTACCCCTCCTCTGAGGGGTCTTCTCCTGTATATTCTACACCATCCTCTTCGTCTTCCTCTTCTTCTGTAAATATTGTTAGTCAATCTAGGAATGATAGGCCAAGGGTAGTACCTAGGAAGAAATCCAAGGGTAGGCAGATCCCTCGTTGATTCCTTTTAGATTTAGCCGCCAGGTGTCAGGCCCTTCTTGCCATCCCCCAGTTGTTAGAAAATCCCATCCAGCTACCGGGAATAGAATGTGAGGGCGACTGTGCATTTGATGAAGGGTATGGGGTCTACGAGATCACGGACGAAGAATGCCCCACTGAAGATGAGGGTGAAGAATATGAGGATGCGGCGGGCGCATACGCAAGTGGAATGAGGAGATTCGACAAGCCGTCAACCGCCGTAGAAGAATCCACCAAAGAAGTCAACTTGGGAACTGAGGAAGACCCTAGGATCATCCTCATAAGTGACAACCTACCACCCTCTGAAGAAGAGGCATTAATTGAGGTTCTCAAGGAATATAAGGACACGTTTGCATGGAGCTACGAGGATATGCCGGGTCTAGATTCAACCTTGGTCGAACACCGTTTAACCCTAAAACCAGGGACCGTCTCGGTAAAACAAAGGTTAAGGCGTTTCCACCCTCAGATGGCTTTGAAAATGAAAGAAGAGGTCGATAAGCTCCACAAAGCCAGGTTCATTAGAGTCGTTCTTTATCCTCAATGGGTGGCGAACATTGTCCCGGTCATGAAGAAAGATGGGAAAGTCAGGATTTGTATCGACTTCCGGGACCTTAACCGCGCGTGTCCAAAAGATGATTTTCCCTCACCTCACATTGATGTGTTGATTGATAACACGGCAGGCTATGAAACCCTCTCATTCATGGATGGATTTTCAGGATACAATCAAATTTGTTTGGCAGAAGAAGATCAGGAAAAGACGTCATTCACTACCCCTTGGGGAACATATTGTTACGTGGTCATGCCGTTCGGATTAAAGAATGCTAGAGCTACTTACCAAAGAGCGATGATGGCCATATTTCATGACATGATGCACATATATCTGGAAGTGTATGTGGATG
The DNA here is from genome assembly GCA_022559845.1 of Amorphophallus konjac. Taxonomy (NCBI): domain Eukaryota; kingdom Viridiplantae; phylum Streptophyta; class Magnoliopsida; order Alismatales; family Araceae; genus Amorphophallus; species Amorphophallus konjac. The sequence continues at coordinate 227,617,552 of CM040128.1, read as the reverse complement.
ACTTGTTGGTGAAATCAAGGAACAGGATGGAACATCCAGAAGTTTTGGCTAAGGTCTTGCAGAGGTCAAGGGAGTTCCAACTGAAAATGAACCCGAAGAAGTGTGTGTTTTGTGTGTCATCAGGTAAATTGCTGGGGTTCATTGTGAGCAAAAGAGGGATCGAGATAGATCCCGACACAGCCAAGGCTATCAAGGATATGCCGCCTCTCAAGAATTTGAGGGAAGTCCGAGGTTTAATCGGGAGGTTGCAGTTTATTCGTCGGTTTGTGTCCCAACATTCACAAAGGTGTAGACCTCTCTACGAGTTGACCAAGTCAGGAGTAGAATTCCACTGGAATTCTAAATGTCAGAAGGCTTTTGAAGGGTTGAAGGAATATCTGGCTAGTCCACCCGTTCTCAATCCACCCAAACCAGAAAAACCTCTGATCCTTTACGTCTCAGTCTTGGATGACTCCGTGGGAGCCGTCCTCGCACAAGCTGACGAAGAAGGTAAGGAACGGGCAACCTATTACTTGTCCAAACTTCTCAATCCCTGTGAGCAGAAGTACACCGTCATGGAGAAAACCTGTGCTGCCCTCGTTTGGGTAGTGCAGAAATTAAAGCACTACTTCTTGGCTCATGAGGTCCACTTGATTGCTCGAATGAATCCTATCAAATTCCTTCTAGAGAAAGCCGTCCTTACGGATAGGCTAGCACGCTGGCAAAGTTTTCTCTCTCAGTTCGACATCACCTACATCCAGCAAAAGGTGATTAAAGGCTATGCCATAGCCGAGCATCTCGCTCACCATCCTCTTCCCAAGTTCGATCCCGTCCAATCAGAGTTTCCAGATGAGGAACTAATGTCCGTCAACCAATCAGATGAGCCAATGTGGACGCTATATTTTGATGGAGCTCTGAATTCTCAAGGGAGAGGAATCGGCATCGCCCTCCTGTCGCCTGAAGGCCTCACATTCCCATTGGCATACCAGCTCAAATTTCCAGTTACCAACAATATAGCCGAATATGAAGCTCTTCTAGCTGGCCTAGAACTCGCCCATTCTTTTCGTATCACTGAGTTGCGAGTCGTAGGTGATAGTCAACTCATCCTTCGCCAGGTGCTCACTAAATATCGCACTCGCGATCCCAAACTCAAGCCATACCAAGAACTCACTGCTGTCTTTGCCAAACTATTCACCAAACTGATCTTTGTTCATGTCCCTCGTCATCAGAATATTCTCGTCGATGCCCTCGCCTCGTTGGCATCATCCATAAGGTTCCCTCTAGGAAGATGGTTTAAGTCCATTTCCATCTATAAACTTCACGCCCCTGCAATCGATGATGCTTCCGACGTAAATATCAAAGACAGGATAGCAAGGAAGATCCTACAGGAAGATATCCTTGAGAAGAGGGAAATCATGTTGGCAGAGGCCGAAGAGGAACTGGCTGATGAAGAGAAACCATGGTTCTATGAAATTGTCAAATACTGCCAAGATCAGTCTTATCCTGAAGGGGCCACCACAGAGGACAAGAAAGCCATAAGAAGGGTGGCTCAGAAATATACTTTGGTTGGAGGTCTACTCTATAGGAGGAGCCTTACTGGTATTCTGTTAAGATGTCTTGGTGACGATGAGGTTTGGAAATGTGTAGAGGAGACGCACTCGGGTGTGTGCGGTGGTCACGTGAATAGTCAGATGCTCGCCAAGAAGATCATTCGCCAAGGCTTTTATTGGCCCACTATGGAAGAAGATTGTTGACGCGGGACGGAACTGACAAATGGACTAAACCTATGATGAAGACCAAGTGCGGCCAGCACTCACACGTGACAAGGCAAGCCGAGAGATCGACCTCCATACTATTCCTCCGAAGAGAGGCATCTCTCAACAAGAAACCCAAGTCCACGGTCGTCCCTATGAGGGAAGCGAGTGGATCAAAGCGGCAAAGGAGCCGACGCGCAACTATAGGAGTCTAGTCCGAGCTCGGTGCTCGACTAGGGCCACGGAATGGGATACTCTCACTCACGATCTCGCGGTGTTGAATGCTAGCTAGGATCCCTACACTCTCACGCGGCATACAAGATCACATACTAGTAAAGCAAAATGCCAAGGGGGGGAGCGTCGCACGTACCTCCACGCCTAGGCGTGGGGAAGGAACCCCGGCCGAGACCGACAACCCCGATACACACAATGAAAGAATAGGTACAAGCCAGCAATGGTGCCCACTCCTCGCAGGGAGATAACAGGCTACAACAATTCCATTCGGGGCGGCCGATACACGGGCTGACGGGCGGCACTCGGTGAAGGGTTGGCCACGAGGAGGGTGCGGATGACGATCGGCAGAATCGCAGCAACGCGCGACTCGGTGGTAAACGTTCCCACGAATGGATCCGGAGTCCGATTGGGCCGCCGTCAGCGAGGGCGCGTAGTTAGGTCGCAGGAGGAAGCCTCGGCTAAAAGGCGTGCTCAGATTCCATCCGTGGAAGCCGTGGCCGCACCTGCAACTGGGGACAAGGAATCTGCTCCCAGAACTGCGCTGTCGAGCGGGGAAAATGGTAACTCGCTGCTCCGGTAGGCGATCGAGGCCCCGCTTGTGGGAGGGCGTCGGGGACGCAGAGCAGCAGGTCCGGACCAAAGAGCTCGGTCAGATCTGGTCGTGGTTGGACGCTGTGAACTTTGGAAGTCGCCGGTTGTCCTGGCACCGGGTGGAGTGAGCAGGCCCGCGCGACCTCACGGGAACGGGCGCCACGAACAGCTCGGACGTCGGAACGAGACGAGGTTGGTGGCGTTGGAAAGAGGACGACGAGAGGTACAAACCCTGAAGAAATCAGCTCCAAACTCGGAGTTGTCCGTCCTGTGGGATTTTCTCAAGAAGGAGGGTGGATCTGGGCGCGCAGAGAGGGAGGCTCCTGCGCTAGCTCACGAGAAAACTCGCCACGGGTGGTGCCGACCTCGGATCGAGGCGAAACCAAAGCCCACGCGCTGCCGACTCGTAGAAGTACCCACCAAAAAAAGGAGGGGCTCGGATTCGACCCGCACCGGATGGGGACGCCGCTGCAACTCGGGGCCGAATCTGGAACACGCGAACTCGAACCGGAGACGAAGTAGAAGGGAGGAAGAACCTCGGCGTCGCACCGAGGGGATGGGGAGTCGCACCCCGGGGTTGCTCCCGTCGCAGGAGCAGAGGAGGAAGAGAGGGTCACCCTCTCCAAGGGGTGGCTGCGCCAATGGCTGCTCAATCAAAATATTTCACCTATTCATTAATTCTCTAAAGAAAATACAAGAGATCTTTTATATGGGGAGGGGAAATGCTAGGTTTGAAACCCTAGCCACAAGGGAGAGGGGGGAATGCGCAATGGGCTAGGGGGGAAAGGGGTGCGCACCACTCCTAGAATCTAGGAGTGGATTGGGGGATGGGGGCGGCCAAAGGAGGGAGGGGTGTGGTCGGATGGGAAAGGGGGGGGATGCGCACTCCACTCCTACAAAGTAGGAGTGGGGGCGGCTGCCACCTCTTCCTCTTGGAAGAGATGAAGGGGGGCGCCCAAAACCCTAATCCACAAGGGGGGGGCGCAAATCCCAATGGGCCAACCATGTGGGAAGGTGGTCAGCCCAAATGGGCCAAGAAGGGTGGACCACAAGGTGGCCCACTAACCCTCTTGCCTAACTAATAAGCCTAACATCACCTAATGGAAGCCTAATTGGCCCCAATTGGTCTACAAAGGTCCACAATAATAAATAAAGTGTCCACGCAGGGACTAAACCAAGGCCCAGCATGGCCTAAAGCATAAATAACTAAAGATAACTCTGCGCGTCCGCCAAGTGATCACCGAGCCAAAGGGATGCCGGCGAGATCCGTGTACTCCGTCGTGAAGCGTGGCGCGTGTCCTCACCAATTCTCCCCGGGTGGGAAGAACTCGACCCCGTCGAGTAAGGGTCACGGTCGCTCAAGTAGCGCTCCAGCAGGTCCGGGTCGATCCTCTCCAGCTCTCCACGTGTGATCCAGGCGTCGTCTGTCGCAGGGCGCCCTCTCCAACGCACTAGGAAGCGCTGGTAGGCTCCGCTCCTGGTCGTGGTCACCTGCTCATCCAGTATGCAATCTATATGCTCGCGTGTCTGTAATGGGGCTGGAGGAGGTGGACGCTCAGAAGGTGTAATGCTCTCAACAGGAGGGGTAGGCCCAAAAAGCTCACTGGGAATCACCGCGGGATCCCGATATGCCACCAGATCTGAAACATTGAACGTCGAACAGATCTCATAGTCGTCTGGCAGCTCAATCTCATACGCATTCGACCCAATTCGCTTCAAGACTCGAAAGGGTCCGGCACCGCGGTCCTGGAGTTTCTTCACGGCCCCCGAAGGGAACCGTTCAGGTCTAACCCTGATCATGACGTACTCTCCCACTTGGAACTCACGGGTGCGTCGATGCGCATCAGCTAGATCCTTATAACGTGCGTTGCTGGCCTCGAGGTGGTGATGATGCAGACTCCGAACTAGCTGTGTTGACTCATACCTATGTGAATGCAGTGGTGGTCCTGGACATCCAAACACAGACCTAGCATGCCTATGACTCCTACATGATTGGACAACACGGGGAGGACCAGGACAACCAAAGTTGTATCTATCATGCATGGGTGTCCTACGGAATGTGGTAGACTCATGGGGACTAAATTGCCCAAACTCACTCATGACATTCCCTATATGAGACAAACCCCTATATGATGGTGGACATGAAGAAACATGGGGAAGAGACATGTGTCCCTGGCCTCCTAAGCTCGGGCATCTGGATGCCGGTAAGGTGAGGTGTTGACTAGAAGGCCTAGGTGGTGTATGATAGTGGACCTCCTCGACAAGGTGGGGAAAAGAATATGGGTCGAGAGGCTCACTAGGGAGGGGATCGAAAGGGTCAAAGAAATGATGACCCCTCCCGACAGGTCCCTTCACTATACTTGCCCATGTGCGACATTCGCCCAGGTGCAGATAATCACCTTCAGGCACTCTCATGTATGGGGCAAGAGGCTCATGAGGAAGGCAAGGAAGGCAAGGTTCCTCCCTCGGGACCGTGAAACCATAAGCGGGGACAAAATCAACCTCCACGGGTATGGGAAATAATAAAAGGACCTCGGATGTGATATGTCCTATGGTGTAGACCGAGGTAATAGACCCCAAAGCAGGGAGTGTAAAGCTATGACTATAGGGTTGGTCAGACCCTAAGGTCAACATATAAGTCAACTCCCATTGATAATCTAAACTCCTAAGGAAGTCCTTCACATTTTCAAGAAAGCAGAAGGACCGAAAAGTGGTGTGAAAGGAGTTAAGGGGTATTATTGGGAGGGCTGGTCCCATGGGTGTATAGCGAGGAATGGAGACATCTAGAAGTGGACCCTCCCTTAGCCAGCTAGCTAAAGACTCACCAATGACCAGTTCACCCTCGGAAGGTAAGAATGTCTCTATATGAGGGTCTAAGGGTGAAGCCTCTCTCTCGGGAGTGGAAACTGAGTCCTCTATGATGTGGAGGGGCCCCTGGCTCTCAGTCGAGGGTCTCAGGCCGAGAGTGTCGGCCTTAACTTCCAAAGGTTCAGGCACGACTGGGTGCTCCATGGGGTCACTCCCTAACTCCTCGACCCCCGTTAGATACTCCTCAATCAATTCCTGTTCAGCCTCGTAAATCACTGGAACAAAAGGCGGAGTGGATCGCTGGGGTGGTGGCAGGCATGAGCACGGAGGCGGAGCGGACTGTGGGCTAGGGGAAATCGATGATCCCATAGGAGTGCCCATCCTTTCTAGTTTTTCCCTAACGAGTTGCAGGAGTTCTGCGAAGGGGAGATCTCTCAAGTTAGGGGCATTCGGGGAGACTTGCTGGTAATCATGAGATTTAGTCTCGGGCTTAGACTCACAGACAGGTGGCACCTTGCTCCTCCAACTATGATGTGCTCGGTTGGGGGTAAGAGGTGATGGGCGTTGCGGAGGTTGAGCCCTTAGAGTGGTCTTAGACTGATCGAGGGAGATAGGAGGAGTGGTAGTGCTCCTCGGGCTATGGGTCTCTGAGTAGGAGGCGAAGCGTTGGGGAGCGTAGATCCTCCTAAATTCTACCTTCATCTCCTCCCATGAGTGTATGGGCTCTTGCCTCCAACCTGCCCTAAGACCTACTATGTGATCCCACACTTCCCTAGCTTGAGGTGAAAGTTGACCCCTGGCAATGTTGACTCTCTCAGAACCATATATCCAATTCTTCTCAAAGTATTTTCCCATGGTAGCCTCCCACTTTAGATAGGCTCTAGGGCTCGATCCATCAAAGCGAAGGTCCCCATCTACAATGATGTCCAGGAATAGAGGGTCGGTCGGACCCTTGTGGAGGATGTAAGGAGTAGCCATGATGAAGCACCTGAGGACTCTAAATACACATGCACGCCCTAGGACTATGGAAGGGACATGTAGGACAACTAAGGGATGGGACTAGACACAACTCAAAATGGAGAAGAAACTGGGGAAGAATACGGACTCAAATGCACCTAAAACAGACCTAATGACTTACATGCAACTTAGACAGATCTAATGCTCTAATTTGCACCCTAGACAACCTAAAGACTCAAATGACCTAAGACCCCAATTTGCTAGAACAAACTGGTTCCCTAAGCTCTGATACCAAATTTGACGCGGGACGGAACTGACAAATGGACTAAACCTATGATGAAGACCAAGTGCGGCCAGCACTCACACGTGACAAGGCAAGCCGAGAGATCGACCTCCGTACTATTCCTCCGAAGAGAGGCATCTCTCAACAAGAAACCCAAGTCCACGGTCGTCCCTATGAGGGAAGCGAGTGGATCAAAGCGGCAAAGGAGCCGACGCGCAACTATAGGAGTCTAGTCCGAGCTCGGTGCTCGACTAGGGCCACGGAATGGGATACTCTCACTCACGATCTCGCGGTGTTGAATGCTAGCTAGGATCCCTACACTCTCACGTGGCATACAAGATCACATACTAGTAAATCAAAATGCCAAGGGGGGGAGCGTCGCACGTACCTCCACGCCTAGGCGTGGGGAAGGAACCCCGGCCGAGACCGACAACCCCGATACACACAATGAAAGAATAGGTACAAGCCAGCAATGGTGCCCACTCCTCGCAGGGAGATAACAGGCTACAACAATTCCATTCGGGGCGGCCGATACACGGGCTGACGGGCGGCACTCGGTGAAGGGTTGGCCACGAGGAGGGTCCGGATGACGATCGGCAGAATCGCAGCAACGCGCGACTCGGTGGTAAACGTTCCCACGAATGGATCCGGAGTCCGATTGGGGTGCCGTCAGCGAGGGCGCGTAGTTAGGTTGCAGGAGGAAGCCTCGGCCAAAAGGCGTGCTCAGATTCCGTCCGTGGAAGCCGTGGCCGCACCTGCAACTGGGGACAAGGAATCTGCTCCCAGAACTGCGCTGTCGAGCGGGGAAAATGGTAACTCGCTGCTCCGGTAGGCGATCGAGGCCCCGCTTGTGGGAGGGCATCGGGGACGCAGAGCAGCAGGTCCGGACCAAAGAGCTCGGTCAGATCTGGTCGTGGTTGGACGCTGTGAACTTTGGAAGTCGCCGGTTGTCCTGGCACCGGGTGGAGTGAGCAGGCCCGCTCGACCTCACGGGAACGGGCGCCACGAATAGCTCGGACGTCGGAACGAGACGAGGTTGGCGGCGTTGGAAAGAGGACGACGAGAGGTACAAACGCTGAAGAAATCAGCTCCAAACTCGGAGTTGTCCGTCCTGTGGGATTTTCGCAAGAAGGAGGGTGGATCTGGGCGCGCAGAGAGGGAGGCTCCTGCGCTAGCTCACGAGAAAACTCGCCACGGGTGGTGCCGACCTCGGATCGAGGCGAAACCAAAGCCCACCCACTGCCGACTCGTAGAAGTACCCACCAAAAAAAGGAGGGGCTCGGATTCGACCCGCACCGGATAGGGACGCCGCTGCAACTCGGCGCCGAATCTGGAACACGCAAACTTGAACCGGAGACGAAGTAGAAGGGAGGAAGAACCTCGGCGTCGCACCGAGGGGATGGGGAGTCGCACCCCGGGGTTGCTCCCGTCGCAGGAGCAGAGGAGGAAGAGAGGGTCGCCCTCTCCAAGGGGTGGCTGCGCCAATGGCTGCTCAATCAAAATATTTCACCTATTCATTAATTCTCTAAAGAAAATACAAGAGATCTTTTATATGGGGAGGGGAAATGCTAGGTTTGAAACCCTAGCCACAAGGGAGAGGGGGGAATGCACAATGGGCTAGGGGGGAAAGGGGTGCGCACCACTCCTAGAATCTAGGAGTGGATTGGGGGATGGGGGCGGCCAAAGGAGGGAGGGGTGTGGTCGGATGGGAAAGGGGGGGGATGCGCACTCCACTCCTACAAAGTAGGAGTGGGGGCGGCTGCCACCTCTTCCTCTTGGAAGAGATGAAGGGGGGCGCCCAAAACCCTAATCCACAAGGGGGGGCGCAAATCCCAATGGGCCAACCATGTGGGAAGGTGGTCAGCCCAAATGGGCCAAGAAGGGTGGACCACAAGGTGGCCCACTAACCCTCTTGCCTAACTAATAAGCCTAACATCACCTAATGGAAGCCTAATTGGCCCCAATTGGCCTACAAAGGTCCACAATAATAAATAAAGTGTCCACGCAGGGACTAAACCAAGGCCCAGCATGGCCTAAAGCATAAATAACTAAAGATAACTCTGCGCGTCTGCCAAGTGATCACCGAGCCAAAGGGATGCCGGCGAGATCCGTGTACTCCGTCGTGAAGCGTGGCGCGTGTCCTCACCAATTGTGTTGTCTTTGTCCGTAGGTGTGTCAAGTGTCAACTTCACGCCTATAAAATCCATTCACCATCTTCCTCACTTCTTCCAATATCTTCCCCGTGGCCTTTCTCCATGTGGGCATTCGACATCATTGGTCCCCTTGGTGACCCCAATTCCCTCACCAAGCAGAAATCTTTCATCCTTACTGCGACGGAATACTTCACCAAATGGGCCGAAGCCGAAGCTTACACGGAAATCAAGGCGTCAACAGTCTGCAAGTTCATCATGAAGAACATCCTCGCCAGATTCGGCGTCCCAAGCACGATCATCACCGACAATGGGCCACAGTTCATTTCTCAGGACCTACAGGACCTCTGCAAAAGGTACGCAATTGCATTGCATCATTCATCGCCTTATTACCCACAAGGTAATGGTCAAGCGGAGGCCACCAATAAAACATTGCTCAAAATCATCAAAAAAACCTGCGAGTCTAGTAAGTTTTCAGACTGGCCAGAAAAGCTTATCGAAGCTCTATGGGCCTATCGCACTTCAATCCGTACCCCCACCGGGCAGACTCCATTTGCCCTTACTTATGGTATGGAAGCGGTAGTCCCGTACGAGACTCTGATCCCTTCTCTCAGGGTACAATTGGACGAGGAATTTCCCCTCAACGATCGTCGTAATTCACTCCTCGCCCAGTTGGAACTCTTGGATGAGAAACGGCTGGCCGCTGCCGAACACGCGCGTGTGTATCAAAATAGACTCGCTCGCTTTTACCAAAAGAAAGTCGTTGAGAGAAAATTCAAAGTTGGTGAGATGGTCGTAAAAAGAATTTTCGTCAAACCTGGAGGTCCGCATTCTAAGCTCCAACCCAATTGGGAAGGACCATTTGTAATTCAAGCCGTGTACCCTGGCAACGCCTACAAGCTAGTCAACGCCGAAGGGACCGAGTTATCCCACCCTTGGAATGGGCTTTATCTTAAGAAATACTACCCTTAGCACAAAATAAACAAAAAAAATGATGAAAAGATAAAAAACATCAAAAACAAAGAAATACCAAAAACCACTAAAAATATGAAAAATTCAAAATGCCGATGCCTGGCAGTCACCATGTAGTTAAGTCCCTGCATCTAACCTCCATGTTAGGATAGGGCCCATTGAGGCTTGGTAAGCACCGGGTCTTGGTTTGCCAGAACCGTGGAGATCCCTGTCCGGCCACATCAGCCTATGCTCGCTCGAAGGAAGCTAACATGTGCTCACTTATGTATTTTATTCAAAAAAATCAGTAGCATCACCTTCGGCTGAATCCACCCAGAAGATCTCCGGAAGTTGTAATCTTTATTCTTTTCTCTTCGACCAAATGAGACAGTCGGCGCCCTTAAAACGCTGAGCATGAGAAACCGAAACTCAAACCCCAAAGGCAAGAGTAGGATCCATTTCCTCGAGCATCGATCAAAGCACGAGAAGATGGCAGTGTCCCCGCAGGCATACGAAAAGGGAGCCTGCAGACGTCAAACAACTTTATCTCCCTCACAAAAAGAAATACAAAATCAAAATCAAGAGAAAAGCCTGGTCGTGACCGTGCCTGTTACGATAAACGGAACCCCTCAAAGCAAAAGTCTGAATCCACAAAGGGGGCCGTGGAATGTAAATGCTCGAGATTTGGTCCGAAGTTGTCCGAAAGGAAAGAGTTGATGGGCCCTTATTCGCTCATCGGGTTAACGGCTTTGCCGGTCCTCTCAGGAGGACTCTTCCTTCTCCCTCTAAAGATGAACGTTCGATGGAGTTTCTGAAGGGTGAAAACTGCCTACAGTCTGCGACCTTATTTTAATATACACATTTGGTTGCCTACTTTGAAAAGCAAAAGCTATCGCCGCGAAAGAGTTTCTACGTTTCTGGCCGGTCAAGACCCCTGTTTACCACCTTGATGTCTTCTTGCTTAACCTTGGGCTTAGGCCAATGCAAGCGCGTCACCTATGGGTGCGACGGCGTCTGATTCTGGGTCAGCGTCGCGCGGTTGGTCGTTAGGGTTCCAGGGTGTTCCATCATATACCATCTAGAGTTGTGAGGAAATAGACCCGGGTCGGGCAAATCTTTTACCTCAAACATCTTTTGGGTGAATCCCTGTGGTCGGAAGCAACTGGGAGCCTAAGCATGGCATGACGGTATTGTCATCAGGGTAAGTCTTAGCCGGCGGGATCATCATTCAAGGGGTCTAGAGGCCCAAATCAACCTTGATGTGCACTTAGGATACCTGGGAGGTTAGTAAGAAACCCCTGTTCTCACGTAGGTTAGGTGCCATTTGGGTGCTTGCCGGGCGTTAGCAATAAAAAAATTTTATAATAAAAGCACAAAAAAATGGAAAAGAGAAAATGTACATATTTGCAAAAAATCTTTTTTATAAAATAAAAAAATATATATCAAATATAAAAAAGAAAACAAATCAATTTTGCATGATTACATTTGCGTGCAGCATCTCACTTTAATACCACTTGCATTCGTGTGCTTGCCTATCGCATTTATCATCACCACTTTTTCCCTTGCCTTCGTTAATAAAGGCTTGGCCCCTTGACCAGTTATCAAGGACAGTCACAGTGACCATTTACTTATTGAGCAAGGGGCCAAGTCAGAACAGAAATTCTGATTTATTTGTTTCAGTGATGTGTGCAGGGATTCAGGCAACAGAAGCATAGGTGAAAAAACAAACAAACCGAACCTTGTGTTTTATTCCAAAAACCAAAAAAATTACATCAAGTTCCGCCCTCTCTCTCTGCATTACTCGTCCCACTACTCTCCGGGCAAAACACTCTCAAATGTGCTACCCAACTACGAAAAGCGGTACTCCTACCGCTCTGTACTCCTCTTTCTATTCCCGCATCCCGGCGTTGATCTACGGAAGCAGTAGAGAAGCTACCAACACGAAAGCCACGCTCTCGTGCTCTTCGGTAGCGCTCCTCACCATCTCTCAGCCACTGTTCAGCAAGACCAAGGCTGATTCGGAGTTCGAATAGTTGGGCCTCCATGGCACTTCGTTCCTCCCTTTCAGTCAATCTGTTGGCTCTTTCTCTCTCTGCGTCTCTTTCTCTCTCTGCACGTTCTCTCTCACGGTCTTCCCTCTCCAACTGGAGAGTGATCCTCAGTTCTACGGCATCCCTAGAGGAGTCGTCATCAGAATGACGCCGCAATTCCCTCTCCAGTTCTGCTATCCTAGCCTCCTTCTGCGCAGTCTTGGCAAACGCTTCTTCCGTCTCCTTTTCCTGCCAAGTGTACCATCTCAGATACACGATAAGGCATAAACAAGGAGAACTCAACACTGAGACTCTTACCTATATAGAGAGCATCCCTTCTGCCTCCGCAGCACGCTGCGTGGCGTGAGCAAGTTGCTCATGAAGCAAGTCAAGTTCTGAGGTGGGAATCCACAAGCTGGAAGAGGCACCACCCACTCCCATCGCTGGGGAAGCCGCGCCAATCTGGGCATGCTACGACCGCGTGAATTAGCAGCCAACATCTGGAACCTGGGGTTTTAATTAGGAACGTACTGTACACCTACCAAGGCTCTCGTAGCTCCGCGGGCATCGCCCAACTGTTGTTCCATCTCTGCCAAGTGAGTTCGTAAATTCGCTATCATGGCATCCCGGACATCCTGCAGCCTTACAAGTCAGCATTTTCACCAGAAAACCAAGAAAAGGAAAAAGAAGAAAAAAGAAAAGGGGGAAACCTACCTCCACAAGTCCCGGGGTTGGAACTGTTCTGCGTACTTTATCCTATATAGACGCAAGTAGTCCTCGCTATCCCGCGCCTGTGATTCTACAATCGTGCCACCCCGTTGCCAGGCCTCATACTGTTCGGGGAATCGCACGCGCCAGTCAATGCAGGTCGCCGGTCCCCGCGTCATTCTCCCGACACGAGGTGGCGCAGCTGAATCCACCCATTCTTGAGCCAGTCCTAAAGTCCTCATAACTAATCGTAGCCGAAGCGGCTCGATTTCATTCAGGCAGTGCATCCACAGTTCCCGTCCGAATCGGGCACGACTTGCTAGAACCCACGGCTGGTCGGCATCGACCATGTCTGAGTAGGGCCTCCAGTTTACCATCGCTGCAGGGAACTCCTGTAGCTCCCGCCTTAGCACCATCAGTTGGTAGGTTAGGGGTGCCGCACTCATGATGGGCTCCCACCGCCTAGCTAACGGCACCACCACGGGTCGCCAGTGCCGAGCTCTCCCCATAGGAAGGTAATAATAGCTCCATAGCTGCTCGGCACAGGTCATCAGTACTTTGCAAACACAAAAAAATACAAAACAAGCAAAACCAAAAAAAATACCTGGATGAATGGTGTGAAACCACTCACAGTCATCTCACGATCCGTTTCTTGGAATAGGCCTGCAAACAAGTGTGCCAGCATGGCGGCTCCCCAGGCATAATACCCTACTCTTTCAAGGTCTGACAGCAGCTCCAGGAAGCAACATTGGATACCGTCCCCTTTCGAGCTCAGTACCAATCTCCCCAAAAGGAAGAGGAGAAATCTCCTCAAATCTATGTTGCATCTTTCCCAGTCGCCGAAATCTGTGCAGTACACGGCACGGCATCCTATTTCCATCCTTTCCATGAACTCTTCTGAGGATTCATCGTCCCGCCGACGAGTGTCGGTGAGCCCTAATGCATCCATGAGGGATGCCCTAGCTACCGACCTGTTTTTCCGACCATCTAGGTCCAAACCCAGTAACTTCTGGGCACCTTCTCTGTAGTCCGCGTAAGTGACTCTGGTCACTGCCTCGCCCTCTACCTTCAGGCTTATGATCCGGACCACATCCTCCAAGCTGGGCACCATGTGCCCCCAGGGCATCAGGAATGCCCGACTCACTGGGTCCCATCTCTTACACAAGGCTTGGATCAGGACCAGGTCGAGCTGGATCGGCTCGATCCGAAGGAAGGTACCAAATCCCATCACGTCTAGCCTCGCCTTCTGAAAATCTGGGAGGCCCCTGTACGCTGCTACTACCAACTCCCATAAGATTTGTGATTTCATCACAACCTACACATACAAGGAATGGGGGTGAGGTTTGGTCAGAAGAAAGGAAGAAAGAATGAAAAAAGGGCAAGAAAACTTGGCTTACGAGTTGTGATTGGGCCCTTTCGCTAAAGTGCCCATCAAGGTCTGAAAGCCTCCTGGAACTACTACCACTGGACCTACTTCTCTTCGAGGAATGGGAAGATTCGCCCTCCATCCAACTCTCAGAATTTTGAACTCCTCCTCTCCCGTGAGAACTTGTGCTCCTCGAGTTAGTCCTCGATATACCTGGGAAGATAAAAGGGACAAGAATTTATAGAAATGGAAGGAGTGCGGGCCAAGATTGCCTCCATCACCTGTTAATGATAGCCCTCTCAATGAGGCACCGGCCAAGCGGTCCCATGTGTCGCTTCACCGCTCGCACAGGGTGATTGACTGGACGAAGGATAGGACGAATAGCCCCTATGTTGTCTAGGGATACCCTATCATGATTTGGAGGACGTCCGCAAAATTTGACACAACGTTGGGAAAAGAAACTAGGGCCGTCTTTTTTGACTTCGACGGCAGATTCCCGTGGAAAATGGTCACAAGACGCGATTCTCCGCTTGAGGCGGAGTCTCGGCAGACCCATCACATGGGAAGAGTGCAAAGGAGAAGAAGTGTAGGGAAGAAGGAACGCACAAAAGAACAAATAAACAGTAAAAAATCAAATCACTCCATTCATAATTCTACATAAGCTGTCACAAACACTACAATCATAGAGAGGTGGCGGGTCCACTAGCTCGCCAGCTCTTGCCATTATTTCCATGCTCGTCCCTCTAGGCATCCCTCTCCTCTCCCCCGAGGTGAGGGTCCCTTAGAAGCCTCTGGGATCCCCGTGCAGTAGCACCCGCCTCGCCTCGTGGCGCTGGCTCTACAGCAATGACTCGCTGCTCCTCCCCTGGCGTGGCGAAGAAGCCACTAGCGGCAAAGCGACCGGACTGGCGGAGTCGCTCCCCGAACTCTTGCGCTCTCTCGTAGCGCGTCTCCATCCCTCCTAGCCTCTACACGACGGCCTGAAGGCCCAGCTGGAGCTCCCTCACTTGGGCCTCCAAGGCCCTCCTCTCGGTCTGATCCCGCTGTCGCTCGGACCTTCTCTCAGCTTTCTCTCTCTCTGCCTCTCTCCTCATCATCTGCAGAAGAACCCTTAACTCCAGGATGTCTGGAGAAGGTCTCTCCTCACCACGATGCCACAGCTCCGTTACAGTCGCCACCCAGGCATCATGCTCCTCTTCCGCCCGGGTCGCGCGGGCCACCGCACCGGCAAGTTACTCCCGGAGGGAGGCAATCTCGAGAAAAGGGGCCGAGGAACTGGAAGATGCGCCACCAATCATCCCCGCCGTCGCTGTCTGTTGGGCACGCTAGAACAAAATAAACAACGACCGTCAGTGAAACTCTAAAATCTGAAGTTAAAAGTGCGGCACGTAACTTACCAGGAGCGACAGCTCGTGTTGAGCGACGGCCAGCTGCCGTCTAGTCTCTGACAGTTGGGCGCGCGAGCCGCCGATGCCACGCGTGTCCCCAGCTTGGGGAAGCCCCGCGTAACTCTCTCTCTGCCGCCGCAGGAAGTCGGCACTGTCCTGCACCAGTACACCCCCTTGCTGTCCAGGGAGACGTACGGGCCAGTCCTCGAGCCTCGCCTTGCCGCGACTCTCCCTCCTGACGCGGCTCGGCTCGTCCGCACTCGCCCACTCATCGGCCAGGCCCAGGGTCCTTGCCATGTCCTGCACCAAGAAAGGGGTCCCACATCAGTCAAAAATAACGCGTCCCCTGTCTAGGACGCATCCATCATTTAAGTGCGACACTAGCCGAACCCTTTCCCCCCTTCGCACGGCTTGCTTCAAAACTCAAAATGGATCAAAGAGGGGGAAAACCAAGCACTCACCGAGCCGTGTTCACCTCCTCCCGCGCCATCGGGCGCCTCGGGTCCCTCGGGGGCCCGAAGCGGCCCTTCCTCCTCCATGGACGCCGTTCCGTGCTCGGGCGCGCCCCTCCTTGGGCGAGGAGTTCCTCGTCCCTCTCCACCTTCACCATGGTCGGGCCCACCGAACTCCATCGATCAAAAGAGGAGGAAGACGAAAGGGGGCGAGCGAGTTTCGGCGGAAGGCGGGCTCGTTTACGGGTAAGGCACGGGAGAAGAAAGGCCACCCCTCGCTTTAAATTTGAATTTGAGGATTAAGACGCGTCCTCGCGCCTGGACGCGCCTAAAAAAAGGGGGGAGAAAGGAAACAGAATCCCCCCGTGCAAAGCGTAGTTCCCCACTGTTCAGGGTAAGGTCTCGTGAAGCGTGCCTCGAAGGACAACTCAGTGCAAAGAAGAAAATGTGGGAGAGAGAAATGTACGCCAAGAAAGCTATTTTCATTTCATATAATAGCCGAAAGTACATCATACAGTAAGGAGGGTGGAGTGTACAAACAACTCTCTAACTCTCACCATCACCCTCCTGGTCATCTCTCTCCTCCCTTCTCTGACGGGGATCCCTAGGGGGCCTCTGCGACCTCTGCGAACCCTGAGAAGCCGTGCTCGCCTCTCCAGGTGGCACCATGCCAGCCTCCAAGGTGCGGCGACGCTGCTCGGCTGAAGAAACTAGAAAGCTACCCACAGAAAAAGAACCGGACTGACGAAGTCGCGCCCCGCGCTCCTTCGCCCTCTGATACCGCTCCTCACTCTCCCGAAGTCTCCCCTCCGCCGTGCCAAGACTCAGCCGGAGCTCCGACACCTGGGCCACCAGAGCTCTCCTCTCGTCCCAATCTCGATATCACTCTGCCCTCCTGTACTCCCTTTCTTTCTCCATTGTCTCCCTCTCTCTCTCCATGCTCTCCCTCTCTCTCTCTAGGGACTCCCTATCCCTCTCCCTCTCTCTCTCCACGCTCTCCCCATCCCTCTCCCTCTCCTCTCTCTCCCTCATCGCCTCTCTCCTCGACAGCTCGAGGGCGATCCGCAGATCCACTACGTCGCGAGGAAGCTCCTCCGCCTCCCGTCGCCGCTCCTCCTCTAGCTCCGCAATCCGGGCGTCACGCTCTGCCACCCAAGCATCGTGCTCCTGCTCAGCACGAACAGCATGGGCCAAGGCCTCCCGAATCTCGGCCACCTGTCAAAGCACGCATGCACCGTAAGAGAACAGTGATAGAAGGAAAGCAACTAGAAGCAGAATCGAAGTCAGGCAGGCACTCACTCGAGCCTCGCGGTCACGCTCGGCCTCCTCAGCCCGAGCCACCGCAGACGCCAGCTGCTCCTGGAGGGCAGAAACCTCCGGAGGAGGGCCCCGTGAACTGGAACCCGCTCCACCAGCCATCCCGGCTGCCGCTGTCTGGTGGGCCCGCTGAAACACGGGGCAAACGTCAGTCAAAGGCTAAGCATCAAAAATCCAGTTCACAAAAAAATGCATTGCATAGACTCACCAGGATCTCCAACTCCTGTCGGATGGCCACCAACTGTCGCCTGGCGTCCGCCAGCTGGGCCCGCAGGTCGGTAATCATGTTGTCACGAGCATCCTGCATTGCACATAAGTCAGTACCACATGCATATACATATAGAAGGGTGAAGCATTTTCATTTCACACTTACCATACCACCGAGGGAGAGGCGGTCCCCGTACGTAGCTCGATATCGTCTCATGTAATCTGTGCTGTCCTGTACATGGGACACCACTGGGACCCCGCCCTACTGCCAGTCCTGGTATTGTGCTGAGAAGCGCGTACGCCAGTCCACAATCTTCGCCTTCCCCTTGGTCTTCCGTCCAATGCGGGCCGGCGCATCTACATCAACCCACTCCTGGGCTAGCCCCAACGTCCTCATGGCCAGTCTAAGCCGCAGCGGCTCGATCTCGTTCAGACAGTGGACCCACACGTCCCGCCTGAAACGAGGAAAACCCGCTACAACCCAAGGCTGGCCAGCGTCGCCCATGCCCAGGTAGGGTCTCCACACCACCTACATCACCATACATACATCATGTTAGTTACCATTCAGTCACATGCATAAGAAAACACAAAAAAATATACGCATCATACCATGGCCTCGGGATACTCGCTCAGCTCCCGACGAAGTGACGCCAGCTGGTAGCCGTGGGGTGCTGCAACCACGACCGGCCTCCACCGCCGCGCCAGAGGCACGGCCCTCCTGTTCCCATGCCTAGCCCTCCCCATCGGGAAATAGTAATAGCTCCACACCTGCATCCATCATACATCATTAGTACAATAATTGCATATTTAACTGTGGGAATGCATGAATAAATTGTGTACCTGGAGAAAAGGTGCGAAGCCGCTGACTGTCGTCTCCTTCTCCGAAGTCTGGGAGAGATCAGCAATCAAATGGGCAAGCAGAGCCGCTCCCCACGCGTAGTGCCCCACTCTGTCAAGGTCTGCCATAATCCCGAGGAAGCGGCAGTGGATGCCATCCCCCTTCGTCCCCAGCAGAAGGCGGCCCAGGAAGAAGAAAAGAAACCTCCGAAGGTCTAGATCCACCAGCTCCCTCTCGCTCGGATCCTGGGTGAAAGCTGCACGAGCATCCCCCTCCAGTCGAGCCAAGAACTCCACTCCAGTCTCGCTAACCCGCTGGCGCGGGTCGACGAATCCGAGCGCCTCCATGATCTCCACTCGGCCAACTACCCTGCTGTCTCTATCAGTCACGCTCGTCTCTAACCATAGCAGGTCCAGGGCACTCTCTCGGTAGTCGGGGTAGGTGACCCCGCTGACTGCCTCTCCGTCAACTCGTAGCCCGGTAATCCGAGCCACATCCTCCAGTGTCGGCACCATGTGCCCCCAGGGCATCAGAAACGCCAGGTTCGGTGCGTGCCACCGCTCCCTCAGTGCCTGGATAAGAGGAAGGTCGAGCCGGAAGGGCTCGATCCTAAGGAAAGCTCCAAAGCCCATGGCGTCCACACGCGCCCTCTGGAAGTCCGGCAGCCCGCGATATGCTGCCACTACCAGGGACCAGCTGATCCGGCCCTTCATCACGCCCTGCACACCACAAAACCAACAAAAAAAACACATCAGTATCATGAACAGTAATAAACAATAACACTGTATATACTACTTATTCCTTTTATTTTTATTTTTTTAAAAAAAAATATTTATTGTTTTTGGGGGCGTCCAACACCCTGGACGCCTCCTTCCTATTTCCTTTATTTCTTTTTTAGAAAAATCCAAAAAACCAAAAACAAAAAAATTATTAATAATATATATTTTATTATGGAGGCGTCCCAGGTCCTGGACGCCTCCTTACTTTTAAATCATATTTTATTATTTTAAATAAATAAACAAAAAGAAAAAGAAAATATGGAGGCGTCCAGGCCCATGGACGCCTCCTTTTCCCCCACTCCCCTGCCTTCTCTCACAACCTCTTGCCCGTCCGTTTAGCCTATTGAACCATAGAATGAAAGTCTAAGGGGCTTACCGGATCGTGCTCGTCCTCTGCCGCATCGCCAGCATCCACTGCAGCCTCCAAGGCCAAAGGAAGAGCCTCCTCACCCGCGGCAATCTCCTCCGCCGCAGCAGCCTCCTCGGCATCATCCCTCAACCTCCTCGCACGACGAGCCAGTCGTTTCCGCTTCTCTGGACCCTGGCTCGATCCTCCTCGCTCCATTGGGACTAAGAATGGGTCGTCTAGGGTGACTAGGTCATCAGAATGAACAGTAAATGAGCAAAAGGGGGAGGGCCAGCCCTTATATATAGAAGCTACCTTCTTTGGGGCGTCCAGGCGCCTGGACGCCCCCAGAATTTTTATTTTTTTTCAAAATTCAAAAATTTTGGGGCGTCTAGGTGCCTAGACGCCCCCCAAAAAAAAACAAAAAATAATAATAAATAAAAGTTGGGGTGTCCAGGACCCTGGACGCCCCCAAAACAAAAAATCAAATAAAATAAAAAAATAAAAATTAGGGGCGTCCAGGCCCCTGGACGCCCCCATAATAAAAATTTTTTTAAAAAAGCAAAAAGTATATATATATAATAAAAGTAAAAAAGATAAGAGTATGTATATAATCCAAACAAAAGAAAAAAAAACACAAAGAAAAAGAAAAACCACAAAAAAGATAATAATAATTAACGGAACTGGTCCAAAACATCCATGCCAGATTTTATTCCATCAGAGAAGCAGAATAGGCTACATCAGGGTTTAGGCGCCTTAGGCCTTAACTTTCCCAGTTCGGTCACATAAGCTCTCCACAGCTCGCATTCTTCCCCCACATGCGCTAAGGCCTTTCCCGCAACACTTGTCTTCCAGGGTGCTTTGACGGCCTTCGCTTCCTTCGCATCCGCTTCAGTACCCAACTCTCTCTTCTTCAAAGGAACGATGCCAGTCGATAGTGGGAACGAATGGCGTGGAATGCCGACCTGGAGGCAGCATCGATGCGCGTTATAAAGGACAAACTAGGTCGCGCCGATCAGTTGAAGATCAACTTCGGGAGAAGGCCTCATGAGGAGATCAAGCGAAAGCAAACATGCCGGTGCACAAGTGAAGAAGCTTTGTGTCATGATGCGGAAGTGGGACTGCCAGTCTTCACGTTTCTTCAGCCACGGAACATGGTTGGCTACAGTGCCACCAAAGCCTAACACGTCGGCTATGTGATGAAGCGGGCTTTGTTGGAAGAGCTTCGAAGCGGTTGGCATTCCCTCACGGTGATCAAACTTGAAATGCAAATCCAGCCAGCAATTCAGGACAAGTGCGCTACCAAAAGGAGGCTTACCCAGGCTCGAGGCAGTAAGGCCATTATATAGGTAGGCAAGGACAGCGGGTCCCACCCTCTTTCCACGCCAGATCTTGCAGATAGCACTCAGTTGGTCTTCCTCCACCATGTTGTCGGTATAAGGAAACAAGAGAGCACCCGCCAGACAAATGGTGAACCCTTTCATGATTCCCTCCAAATAGTCATCGTCTGGTAACCCTCTCAGGGCCTCCATGACCCATTCCGCGAGCTTTTGCAAATCAATTCTCTTTTGAGTATGAACCTTTCGGGCTGCGTCGGGCGGCATGAAGCTTCCAAGGACGCTTTCGAAAGTCCCCCGTGTCAGCATCCGCATAGCCTTCACCTTCCCGTCACTCTTGAATTTCTTCAATCCGAGCAGAAGTTCCACCTCCTCGAGGAGGATGGTCGCCTCGAAGGTCGGGAAGATAAAAGTGTGGGTCTGGGGATGCCAGATCTCCACTAGTGCGCCCATAGCCGCCCAGTCCATACGAATCTTCTCATAGTGTTTGGCGTGAATAAGGAGCCCCTGCAGATGCCACTTCGAGAGTATGGCCCTCATGTCAATGGAGATGTTGGAAGTTAGCTTTGAAAGCCATGGCAGTTTGGAAAACTTCCTCGGGCCTGGGAAGAGTGGATATGGCTGGACGAGAAAAGAAAGAAGAAGAAAGGAAGGTAGTAAGAAGAAGGTTCACGTGGAGAAATTTGAAATGAATCAGCTTACCATATGCGACATGATCGTCCCACTCAAATGACCCTCGAGGTCGGAGAGTCGCCTGATCTCGCTGCTAGGCCTGCTCCTCTTCATAACGCGGGAAGACTCTCATTCCATCCTAAAACCTCTAGATTCTCCTCTCCTTCCTCTCCTGAGCTTCCAAAACCCACCTTGGTCCATTTGAATGAACTAGCCTAAGGGGAGTTCTTATAGGAAGGGAAGATCGCTACAGGACGGAACATGTCACATCAACAGTCAGTGTCAGGATTTTGGCTAGATTTCCTTTCCATTGTGGTGTGATTCTGTTATAAATTTGCTACTTTCTGATGTTATTGATCCATGCTGGCCTGTGCAGTATTTACTAACGGACGTCTTTGTCCAGTCTCCTGTCCCACCTTTCAATGGTTGGTCCCACCATGTCATGCATCGTAGTATATGATACCTACGCTACTAGAACATGTCAAGGACCTTGCGGCCCGAACGAATCTGGGATTTGAGTTCCCCTTCAACAAAAACGATGATGATCCCGAGAGAATTTGGGTTGTACGGATAGGCCGTTAACTTGTGGTAGCATGGGGACGACGGTTCCATTCAGTGAGTTGGTGCGCAGATAAACGGGCCCCAGCTCAGTGTCGGCTCACCGGATCGGTATCCTGACCCGTTCTTAACAAGTTGACAATATTATCCTTGGCTATTTTCTATTTTAGTTTGTTTTAAATTTTTTATTTTAACCCAGCATGCATTCATATAAGACTTTGATTTATTACGGAAGGTCATTCAAGTGATTCGATTGTGAAAGCCGTTGTGTTTCAATTCCCACAAATATGAGATATTCCACTCCGAATGAAATACTGAGTTTCCTTGAAACGGCCCTACATTGCTCTTCAAAAAGGAGACCCTTGTTTGGACAGACCCTCAGATATTCCTTTTTACCTTGTTTGACCCACCTTGGCCGCAGCACTTCCACGTTGGCTGATAACCGCTCCCCAAAGGTGAAACCTGTAGGTTTATGACCCAGGTACTTCCACACCGAGAAGTTGGTCTCTTTTTGTTTCGTGCCTGAGCGCACATCTCACCCTCCCTTATTTGACCTCCGTCCAAGCTTCTTCAAGGTCGCCTCATTGAAACTTCAGGAAAGATTCCAAACAGTAACGTCAAAAGCGTGTCTCATCACACCTTGGCATCAACTTATCAGTCCGCTCCCACTACATTTCACTCCACTTCGATACCATTCCACTACGTGTCGCTCCCTTGCAAAGTAGACGCCAAGGCGGGGCAGCTGTAGACACGCCATTCTTAACGTCTCCTGAGAAAGTCTCATATTACTATACGACGCCCCGCGACGGCTTACGCATTTCGAATCACTTGAGTACTTCCTTTTCTTGGGTCTTCTTCTGCCTTTTTCGGCATCCGGAATCGTCCCGTCACGGCAGTCGGACGGCATCAACACCAGTCGAACGCATCAGGAGGTTCCGGAACCAAGAAGGATGTCTGCCGGACGGCCGCTGACTAGGACCCGGGTGGGTCTTAATGGGGGCGTCCAGGCCCCTGGACGCCCCCATCTTTTTAATTTATTTTATTATTTTCTCAGGGCCCAAAACTAAATAAAAAATATATATATTAATGGAGGCGTCCAGGCCCCTGGACGCCTCCATAAAAACAAAAATAAAAAATGTGTGTGTGTAAAATACCAGTTGGCATAAAAAATTGAAAATAAATAAAAATATATATATATTAATGGAGGCGTCCAGGCCTCTGGACGCCTCCATAAAAACAAATATAAAAAATTAAAATGCCAGCCTTGGCATAAAAGACAAAAGAAAAAGAAAAAATAATATATTTTTGGAGGCGTCCAGGCCCCTGGACGCCTCCATCAACTCTCTCACGGGCGCCGGCCACCGAACGACGGTTTGTCGTGTGTGAAAAAAGCCAAATTATAGAGACGTCCAGGCCGCTGGACGCGTCCATTTCTGAATCACGAGGCGCCGCTCACAAAACCACGCGTTGTGTCAAACCGCGTGCGGCCGTCGTCGGTTTTCGGTGGACCTGTTTGAGGTGTCCGGAACCCTGGACGCCTCCACAAAAGTATTCTAAAAAATATATATATATATAGAATAAAATATTAATTCGGCCCTGATGGAGGTGTCCAAGGTCCTGGACGCTCCACCCTCCGGAGCTCTATAAATAGAGGCCCACCCCCTCAGTTCTGGAGGAGCTTCGAAGTGATCCGATAGGCTACCGGAGCCCAGAGGCTACGGAGTCATTTTTTAACCCGTGGGTTCTTTTGTAGGTGGAGGTTCTGCCGGCTTCTCGGGTGCTCACGCTCGCGAGAGGAAGGTCGTCTTCATCCACCGCGCTTCCACGTCGTCCCCACGCTGCCGGAGCTCCGCCGGATTTCACCATCGGCACATTCAAGAAGCCAATTCTTTCCTTTTATTCGTAGTTCTTTTGCATTCATCATCTTGCATCCCCTATCCCCCTTCATAAGGGCACCTTTTCTTATACACTTCTTGCATCCATCATCTCATTTTCCTCCTACTCGAGTCCGAGAGGGGTTTAAAAGATAACACCAACCAGGTGTGTGTCTTGCCATCATTTCGTTATTTTTATCGTAAGGATTTGAATACTACACCTCCATCTTTCTAATCCACTTGTCATTTGTTTGTCGTTATTTTGCAAGGGTAGCCGAGGAAAGCCCTCTCCGTCGGCCGGCCGAAGGGGGAGGAAGAAGCAACCCGCCATCTCTCGCTCTTGAGGTAGGCGCGATCACCTTCTTATTTTTGGGGTCTTTTGGCCCCTGGCGATCACATATTGTTCTCGAGGCCGCGGCGAGTCACTTCCCCAATGGCCGTTTAAATTTCCGTTCCTATATGTTATATTCTTATCTATTCATGTTCTCGAGGCCGCGGCGAGTCACTTCCCCAATGGCCGTTTAAATTTCCGTTCTTATATTCTCTTTATATTCTGTTATATTCTGCTCATATTCTCGAGGCCGCGGTGAGTCACTTCCCCAATGACCGTTTAAATTTCCGTTCTTATACGTTATATTCTTATCTGTTTATGTTCTCGAGGGCGCGGCGAGTCACTTCCCCAATGGCCGTTTCAATTCTTGTTATTTAATTTCTGCACCATTCCCGTCCCCCCGAGGCTGCGGCGAGTCACTTCCCGCTATGGCCGTTTAACCCCCATATCTTGCTATATCACACTTGTCCCGCTCGCTCCGCCGGAGCAATCTCCCGTGGTGGCCCCTTCTCTCTTTTCTCTTATTTCTGTGCAGCAAACAAACAAACAAAAAAGGAGCCCGCGCGCTCCGCGTCCTCTCCGCTTCCCCGAACCGCGTGACGTCGCTCACAACATGCGGGGTGAGTGCCCGGATTTAATGAAGAGATTCAAGAAAGGAAAATTCAAAAAGCCCAAAGCCATGGTCGCCACATGGAGCGACGAGGATGAGGAAGGATCCGGAAGTGAAGATGACTTGGATAATCTTGTTCAGAATCTATGTTTCATGGCAGACGAGGACAACTCAAATGAGGTAGATTCTGAATCTGAATCTCTTACTTGTGAACAATGGCAAATTACATATGAATCTCAATATGGCAAGTGCAAAAAATTGAAATCTGAAAATAAACTTCTGAAAAAGAAAATGGAGCAAGATATGCATGCTGAAGATTCTTGTGAGAGTTGCAATGCCTTGAATTCTGAAAATGAGAATCTCAAACATGAAAATGAAAGTCTTATGTCCAAAATTGAATTATTTGAAGAAGAGAGTTCATGCATGCGTGAGGATCAATCCATTCTTGTTAAAATGCATGAAGACTTGAAGAGGGAATTAGAACAAGAAAGGTTGGAGAAAATTGCATGCAATCAAACCAAAGAAACAGCTGAAAAGAAAATTGAAACCTTGATGATTGAGATAAATGAGTTGAAAAGTGCTCTTGCTATCTTAAAAAAAGGGAAACAAGTAATGAACACTTGTGTGGATCCTCATGAAGAAAGTTCTCTCCTTACCTTTGAAAAAAGAAAAATAGCACAATCAAAAGCACACATGACTCCTTGGGTTTCAAGAAGCTTATTTTCCTCCACGTCCAACACACACATGCATAACTCATTTATGAATGTGAACAGGAGGAGAAGCGGTAATAACAGGGTCACTACATGATTTTATTGTGGAAGATTTGGCCATGATATGTATGAGTGTAGAACCATGAGATTTGACGATGAACATTTTGCAAGAATGGTGAATAGGTCCTATAGGCCTTTTTTGTCTAACCATCCTGGACCCAAGCTTGCTTGGGTACCAAAAACCCCATAAGTATTCTCTTTGTATTTGCAGGTCTGCCTTGGAGCTCAAAAGAACAAATGGTACCTGGATAGTGGATGTTCAAGACATATGACGGGAAATAAGGAAATGTTTGCAGACCTGCAAGAAAAATATGGTGGAGTGGTAGCTTTTGGGGGAAAAGATAAAGGAAAAATTGTTGGAGAAGGTAAGATAGGTAAGAACCAAACTCAAGTCATTGAAAATGTTTTACTTGTAAAAGACTTGCATCACAATCTTCTAAGCATAAGTCAACTCTGTGACGAAGGTTGCAATGTGTCTTTTGATTCTACTCACTGCACTGTGGTAGATAGAAACTCTCATGGAATTAAGTTCATAGGGTTTAGACACAACAATGTTTATATGATTGATCTTGATGATGTTTCACATAAAAATCTTTGCTTGGTTGCTAAAAATTCTGATGATGCATGGTTGTGGCATCGCCGTCTTGGGCATGCAAGTTTTAATGTGATGATGAAGTTGTTCAGGAAAAATCTGGTTGTTGGCTTACCCAAGTTGAAGCTGGTCAATGAAGGAATCTGTGAGGCTTGCAGCAAGGGCAAACAGATAAGAACATCCTTTAAATGTAAAAGTAATGTAACCACCTCTAGGCCCCTTGAATTGATCCATATAGATCTTTTTGGACCAAGCCGAACACATAGCTTGGGTGGTAAGCTATATGGGTTTGTGATTGTGGATGATTTTTCGAGATATAGTTGGGTGTAGTTTATCTCTAACAAAAGTGATGCTTTGATGGAGTTTGAGGCATTTTTCAGGATGGCTCAGAATGAAAAAGGATGGTGCATCAAGACCGTGCGGAGTGATCATGGTAGGGAATTTGATAACCATGAGTTCAACAATTTTTGCAGGGCTCAAGGCTACATACACAACTTCTCCGCACCAGGGACCCCCGAGCAAAATGGGGTCGTTGAGAGGAAGAACAGAACGCTAGTTGAAATGGCCAGAACTATGATAAATGAAAATAACCTACCGAAGTATTTCTAGGCTGAAGCCGTGAACACTACATGCTACATAATAAACCGAGCCATGGTAAGGCCATTGTTAAAGAAAACACCTTATGAGCTATATCGAGGTAAGAAACCGAATATTTCTTACTTCATACCTTTTGGCTCTATTTGTTACATCCATAATAACGGCAAGGTGAATTTGGCAAAGTTTGACCCCAAGAGTGACAAGGGGATATTTCTCCGATATTCCCTTAGCTCAAGAGCCTATCGAGTGTATAACTTGAGAACTCTTGTAGTTGAGGAAAGTCCCCATGTTATTGTTGATCAATCATCATCCAAAGACACTAATGAAAAGTTTGTCTTGCAGGAAGAAGAATCAGAAGATGATGATTCCGAAGAGTTGTCAAAGAAAGTCAATAAACCAGGTGGTGAAGAACAACCAAATGCTGATGAAAATCAGCAAACTCAAACTGAACTTCAGCTACCTAGGCAATGGACTTTTGCAAAAGATCATCCGCCAGAGGTTGTCATTGACAATGTAGAAGAAGGAATAAGAACACGAGCCTCCTTCAGGGAAGTTGAAAATATGGATTACATAGCCTTACTCTCCCAGTTTGAACCCCACTCCATAGAAGAGGCCTTGCAAGATGAGTCATGGATCATGGCTATGCAAGAAGAACTGCACCAATTCCAAAGGAACAAAGTGTGGTTCCTTGTGCCATGTCCTAGAAACCACTCAGTGACCGGAACAAAGTGGGTCTTTCGAAATAAAACAAATGATCAAGGAGTGGTGACTAGGAACAAGGCCAGGCTTGTAGCCAAAGGCTATAACCAAGAGCTTGGGATTGACTTTGATGAGTCTTTTGCTCCTGTAGCAAGACTCGAGGCAGTTAGGATTTTATTAGCATATGCATGCTGTAATAACATAAAGTTATTTCAAATGGATGTTAAGAGTGCATTTCTGAATGGCTATATCCAGGAGGACGTATATGTGGAGCAACCATCGGGGTTTGAAGATACGGAGCATCCAGACCATGTGTACAAGCTGGACAAAGCCCTCTATGGTCTGAAACAAGCACCCCGAGCATGGTATGAACGGTTAAGTGATTTCCTTATTCAAAATGGATTCAAACGAGGTAATGTTGATCAAATTCTCTTTACACAATTGAATGGTAAGGAAATTCTAATCGTTCAAGTGTATGTAGATGATATCATTTTTGGCTCCACTAAGGACACTCTAAGTAAAGAATTCGCTAAATTGATGCAAAGTGAGTTTGAAATGAGTCTTATGGGAGAGTTAACATTTTTCTTGGGATTGCAGATGACTCCGACAGTTGATGGTCTATTCATAACCCAGAAGAAATATGCTATGGATCTGCTCAAGAAATTCAATTTGACAACAACCAAACCACAACCTACTCCCATGTCCACATCTTTGAAACTTGATCAAGATAACCAAGGTAAATCCGTCAACCAAACCCTTTTCAGGAGCATGATAGGATCCTTGTTATATTTGACTGCCAGTAGGCCCGATATTCAATATGCAGTTTGTCTGTGTGCGAGGTTTCAATCGAATCCTAAAGAGTCACACATGTCGGCCGTAAAGCGGATTTTTAGATATATTGCTGGTACGTGTGATTTGGGTCTGTGGTTTCTGCGTACTTCAGTTCTTGAATTAGTTGGCTATTCTGATGCTGATTACATGGGTTGCAAAATAGACAGGAAGAGCACAAGTGGGTATTGTCAGTTCCTCGGTGGTTGCTTGGTTTCATGGGCCTCCAAGAAACAAAATTCAGTAGCATTATTAACTGCCGAGGCCGAATATGTGGCCGTAGGTAGCTGTGTTGCCCAAGTGCTCTGGATACAGCAACAATTGATTGATTTTGGCATCACACTAGGAAACACAGCCATTCTTTGTGACAACACTTCCGCAATAAATTTATAAAAAAATCCAGTGCATCATTCTCACACAAAGCATATTGAGGTTAGGCATCACTTTCTGCGTGATCATGTTAGCAAGGGGGATGTTGAAATAAAATTTGTTGATACAAACAATCAAATTGCTAATATCTTCACTAAACCTCTCAATGAGGACAAATTCACTTCATTTAGAAGAGAGTTAGGCATTTATCATCTAGATAGCTAGTTAGTGTCTTTCACTTGTCTTAGTCATTATCATGCATTTGCATCTGCACTTCACCACTAGATTCTGGCTTCTGTAATTTCCTTGGAGCATGCATATGCATCATGTTTGCAATTGTGAGCTACATTTCGCATGCTTGTATGGACAATCCAAATGCTTAGTGTGTATGTATATATATATAACGGTTATGGAGTTAAGCTTTATATGATTTTAAATGGCTTTGAACTACCCCAAATTGACAATCACATAAACTATCCTCTTTACATTGATCCATTTATTCTTACAGTCATTTGGGGCTCAAGCTTTGATCATTGGAATTCCATTTCTCTTTAAATACTTCATTTTTTCTGGTGGACACCATGGAGGTGTCGACACCCAAAGTCGACACCCAGCCCTGTCTGGTGTTTTAAGTTCTCAGGCAGAACTGGGCGGGCCAGGTGTCGACACCCAATGTCCACACCTACCGGTCGCAATTTTCGCGAACCGGTTCACAAGGGTCTTAAACCCTTTCCAAACCCACTCGAACCCACTACTAAACACGCCCTAGTGCCCCTCCCGTACTAGTGTCGCAAACTCTTGTTCCCCAACTCCTCTTCTTGTTCTCCCTTCACCCTTTCAAGCCCTAGAAAGAGCGAAAATCGCTGTGGCACCCGCGCCTCCCCTTTGAACGAGCATCCGTCGGCCTCCTCTTCGGCCATTTGTCCCCTGGAGTGTGGATGATCTGTGGAGAGTCCTCCCATCTGCGGTAAGGGCCTCATTGTCGCCCCCAATCATCTCCTCATCTCCTCTTTCATCTTCCTACGAGATTGGTCTCCCATGGCACCCAAACGCCAGCTGCTAGGCAAGGAACCCGCTGAGGAGTCTAGCCGCAAGAGGGAAACTCGAGCTAAGCGCAAAGAGCATGCTGCTATTCTGGAGAAACCCACTCCCGCACAATTTAAAATGATGGATCGGAAGGTTCTCCGACCCCGCACCGCTAATTTCAATGATCTACACCAAAGTCTCCCCGAATTGCTCCCTTTGGTAAAGAATCAACCGAACCTGGTTTCGTTTATGACTGATCATCGGAAGATATATTATTCTCTTGTTCTTCAATACTATGGGAATATGTTTTTCAAGAACAACAAATACATGACCATGGTGAATGGGCACATTCTTGGGATCTCCTTAGAACAGCTAGCTAATGCTTTTAGGATGCCTCCTTCTGGCGAACTTCATGGGGAGGCAATGATAGATGAAGATGTGCCATTTAAACCACTCACTGTGGAAGACATGCAAAATAGAACAGTCAATGGCTTAAACGCCAATCACTTTCCCCCATTGCAGCGCATTCTCCATCATATGGTGACCACCATCCTGCTTCCCAAAGCATGAGGAAGAGAGAAAGTCACAAACCAGCAGATTTTTATAATTGCTAATTTGATACAAGGGCAACCGATCAACTTTCTTGCCCTTTTCTTTCAACATATCACTGCTTGTCTCCATAATCGGAACCGCACCCTTCCTTATGCAGCCGCCTTAACTACAGTATTCCTTTCGGCTGCCATTGATTTGAGCAAGGAACCTTATCAAATTTTGCGTGAAGGAGATATCTACACGGTTCATTTAGTATGTAAGAATATGGGCTATGAGAAAAATGCTCAAGGGCGTTTGGTTCGGCATCTGAAATCAGTGAAAGACAAAGATTCTGCGGCTGATTCTGATGCGGACGAAGAAGAAGTCGAGGCTGAACCTGCATAGGACGGGACTTCCAGCGCCTCAGCCGCCTCCATGAATATTCATGGGATACAGTTGATGGTGGAGACCTTGAGTGGTGATGTGAGTGAACTAAGGGAGACAGTGGATACTCTTACTCAGGATGTGGCTGAATTGAAGCTTAATCATACCACATATCTCCAGGAATTCCGGTCCATCAACACATCCCTTGACTATCTCAAAATCGCCATGGAAGCTCAAACCGAACAGTTCTAAGCCATCGCGGATTATATTCGCCGACCTCCTCCACCGCCTTCCTCCAGGTCTGAATGAGTCCTGTCGCTTCCAGTTGGTACTTGCTACTTGTACTCCTGGCTCCCCTTGTTTTGGTTGATGACAATGGGGGAAAGTTATCTAGAGTTATCTAGCTATAGCTATCTACCAGTATAGTACCTATGTTATGTGTGCTTGCATGTTTGTTGCCTGTTTGGCTGGTGTTGCTTGCTTGCATTGTCGTCATGTCCGTAGTGAGTCTTACAGTCGTGTAATATTTGTCGTCATCATTGCATAATCATACATGATCATGTTGTTTCTTGTAATCAAACTCAAACATTTTACGAAGGCTTTTTAAGTGTGGCTGTGAAAATCCTTTTTTTGATTGTGAATGTCATTCCAACTCAATGAATATTACTATTTGTGGTTATGCGTGTGCTTTCTTGCATGGAAACCATTTATATGAGATGGAAGTGTTTAACACTGCAACAAAGACCACACTCTAGTCACCGGGTTTATATCATATCACATAGCATCATTGTCATCATCAAAAAGGGGGAGATTGTTTGACCCCAAGGTTATGATGTATGGATGTATATGTTTTGATGATTAATGAATGCAATGTGTGATCATGGTTTAGAGTGTACTGGCTTCCTACTCTTATGAATATCTTTTTGATCGTGTGGTGAAGATTGGTTTATACTCAAAATGCTTTGTGAATGGTCAATTTAACAAATGAGCAAGCAAACTGAAGACCGATGGTGAATTCAGGCAAACTGATGAAGGAAACATTTATATGTGGTTTGTTATGGATCTTTCATTCAAATGGGAAATGAAATCTGTTTTGAATTGGCCTACCTTGGTAATATCTTTTAAGTCCTACTTTCATTAAAGAGAGTTGAAATGAATGGCTATTTTTTAAGCTCTATGATGTGTATCAATCTGACATTTACTTGGCATTTTTACAGGTTCGGAGAGCTTCCCACATTCACATTTTATCATGCTTTTAACTCTAAAGAAGTTGGTATATTATTCTCTTTCTCTGAGTTACTGGGCCTTCTAGAACAGCAAGAGTCGACACCTGGTGTCGACACTTGGTTCCAGAATGTGCTCCCAGCAACCAGTTTTGGAGGTGTCGACACCAGGTGTCGACACCTACTCAAAACTGGTTCTGGCAGCTTCTGTCTGCTAACCTGAACATTAGGTGTCGACACCAGGTGTCGACACCCATTGTCCAGCTTTGTTTTTCGAGCTTCTGGTTAGTGTTTTGCCCAAAGTGTCGACACCTGGTGTCGACACCTATGCGGAGCCGTGAATTTAGACTTTTTGCGTCCACGAACCTTTTGTCAACCCACTCCCATCGATCCGCCTTGTTTTACTCCAGGTTTCGTGGATCTTGTCCCCAGCGTGTCCCTTGACCATTCTGGTCGCATATAGCCATCTCTATGGCCTCAAACCTAAGCAAGGAGATCTATCTTTTCATTTTTGAGCTCTCTCTCAAAACTCTGCAGGTGCAGGATGCAAGCAGCGGCTCCAGGGCTTCTTCCATGCTGTTCCGAGCTTGTATGTGAGGGAAGAAGGTGGATTCAAGTCTTCAATCAATTCTCTACTGGAAGCTGCGTGGCAAATCAAGTTACAACCTCGTTTTTGCAAGAATCATTCATCTTCTTTCAAGAACCATCCTCAAACTGTAGGAGCATTCAAATACCTTCAAAGGAGAGAAAGGGGGAGTTCTAAACAACTACCAATCTTCTCAAGTCTTTGCTGATTGATTTTGAACATTTGCTGTAATACTTGATCATCTTGAAACACATTCGTGTGTGTGTTCTCGTGATCTGTGATACGAGAGCGTGTGTGTGTGTGTGTGTGTGTGGTGGCCGAGATAGGCTACCGTGTGTGTGTTGGCTGTCGTTACAGCGTGTGTATGGCTCACCTCATAGTGGAGCATTAATCCTCACGTGTGAGGGGTGGACGTAGGGGACACATTTGTGTACCTGAACCACCTAAAAATTCTGTGCCTTCTTTGTGGTTTGTTCTTCGTGGTTTGAACGAGTGGGCTTCACGATTAGCTGAGCGTTTTCTTTCTCCGTCTTAGAATTCATATTTTTACTTCGTGTACTCGCGAGAGAGATCTTGTTTGGGTAAGGCTGAGTGTTTGCTTAACTAGAATTATTTCTAGTTTGAGGTTTTCCTTCCTACTAGCATTTCAATTAGTAATATTTTTTATTTGGCTAATCAATTCACCCCTCCCCTCTTGATTGCCTCCCTTCGGGACCCAACAAATTTGGTCCCTCAAAATACACTTTTTCATAGTCGCTCGAAACCGAGACAGAACACAGGATGCACCGACCTTAGTCTGTACAAAACCAAGTATGCACCGACCTTAGTCTGTGCACAACCAAAAGTGCACCAACCTTACTCTATGTACAACCCATATATGCACCGACCTTAGTCTGTGCAAAACCAAGTATGCACCGACCTTAGTCTGTGCACAACCAAAAGTGCACCGACCTTAATCTGTGCACAACCCATTTATGCACCGACCTTAGTCTGTGCAAAACCAAGTATGCACTGACCTTAGTCTGTGCATAACCAAAAGTGCACCGACCTAGGTCTAAGCAATATCAAAACGTGCACCGACCTCGGTTTAAGCACACCAAATGCACATCGACCTGTGTCTAAGCAATATCAAAACGTGCACTGACCTGGGTCTAAGCATACCAAATGTGCACCAACCTGGGTCTAAGCAATATCAAAACGTGCAGCGACCTGGGTCTAAGCACATCAAATGTGCACCGACCTGGGTCTAAGCAATATTAAAACGTGCACCGACCTGGGTCTAAGCACACCAAATGTGCACCGACCTGGGTCTAAGCAATATCAAAATGTGCACCGATCTCGGTCTAAGCACACCAAATGTGCACCGACCTGGGTCTAAGCAATATCAAAACGTGCACTGACCTGGGCAAGGCAGAAAATGCCATTTTGTTTAAAAACTCGGTCGATCATCACGCAAAATACGTAAATAGATGGAAAAGCCCAGAATTTTCATAAAAACATTATTTCTTATACTTTTCAAATTCTTTTTGACCCAAAACACCTAAGAAAATCAAAAACCAAATACTGACATTAAAAAAAACATTCATGTTTAGGACTTGCATGATTGCATTAACATACTAGGGGTTTGGCTGCAAAAAAAAATAGAATCTTAACAAAAACCAAAGCAGATATTTGGGGCTCGTATAAAACAACCTACTGAGTAAATTAGAACATGCCAAAGGGACATTTTGAAGTTTAGAAACTTGCCTTATCAATGAAAAATCATAAATTGAGAGACACCTCCCGATGAA
Organism: Amorphophallus konjac; assembly: GCA_022559845.1. Classification (NCBI taxonomy): domain Eukaryota; kingdom Viridiplantae; phylum Streptophyta; class Magnoliopsida; order Alismatales; family Araceae; genus Amorphophallus; species Amorphophallus konjac. The sequence continues at coordinate 227,583,637 of CM040128.1, read as the reverse complement.
TCCTCTCGCCGAATCGTGCCCACGGCGGCACGACGACCGTCTAGAAGCCTCTACGAAGACCCTCACACAACCTCCCTTCTAATCCTCTTACTCCCAGTAACAAGGGCACTCGCAACCCCTTCTCAAAGCAACGAGTGGCTTGCTACGGTTTGCAAGGAAGAAAAGAACAAGAAAAATATGCAAGAATTACCTAAACCTCCAAGCACACCCTTATATAAAGCCAACCCAATTTCATAGATCTAAATCCTAGCCATTGCTTCAGATCTACCCAAATCCAATGGCAAGACATTGATCTGAAACAATCATGGCATCCACAAGCCCTTGTTGGCCATTCGAATATCAATCACGTGAAGGTATACGGAGGACACTATTCATGGTCCACTTTAAAAATTAATATCTCACAAGGTAAAAATGATTAGGAAAATCTAATTGTTACCCATTAACCACCTCGATTTACTCTACCATGAAAAATTATCAAATAAATATTTGACCTTAAAAATGAAACTGAGTGAATAGTAATAAGTGTGAAAATGAATAGTAAATGCGTTGGGTCATAGTATATCCTAAACTATAGGAATTTGTATCTATGCCCTTATGTGTTCTACTAGTGAGTGGATATAATATAAGAAGGGCATATGTTAACAATTAGCTTACAAAATTTTAATTCTTTAAAGGTCTAAATCTATAATTACCGAAAAACTTATATTTAATACATTATCTATTTTATTTATATATTTAGTTGTGAATTTAATAAAACATACACTAAACACAAATTTTATCAAATTAAATAACAAAAATACTTTATAATTTTTTTAATAAAATCTCGAGCACTACACCCTCTCCCCCTTAAGAGAAATTCATCCTCGAAGTTTACGATAAAGCACATACCGAACAGACGGGGATATTTCTTCTTCATCTCGCCTTCAAGCTCCCATGATGCTTCCTCCTGAGAAAAATTTCTCCATAGAACCTTCACCAATGGGATAGTCTTCGTTCATGAGAATCTGCTCCTTACGATCCAAGATCTTGATTGGTTGCTCCTCAAATGATAGATCCGGTTGAAACTCTAAATCTTCATAGCTGATGATGTGTGATGGATCATGAACACATTTTCTGAGCATAGATACGTGAAACATTGGCTGGATAGCTACCATAGATGGAGGTAGTACCAACCAATATGCCACGTTACCCACTCGATCCAAATCTCGAAAGGTCTGATAAATATAGGATGCAACTTCCCTTGCTTGCCAAATCTAGCCACTCCCGTGGTAGGTGATACCTTGAGGAATACATGTTCGCCAACCTCGAAAGCCAAGTCTTTTCTTCTGTCGTCCGCATAACTCTTCTACCGATCCTGCGTTGCCTTCAGTCTCTGCTGGATCAGCTGAATTTTCTCGGACGTTTCTTGCACTACTTCAGGTCCGATCAACTGTCTATCACCGACCTCTTCCAAGCATAGAAGAGACCTACATGGTCTTCCGTACAAAGCTTCAAATGGAGCCATACCTATACTTGCGTGAAAGCTATTATTGTAATCTAACTCAACTAAAGATAGGTGACTCTCCCAATCTCCCTTCCAATCCAGTATGCAAGTTCTCAACATATCCTCCAATGTCCGAATAGTTCTCTCGGACTGGCCATCTGTCTGGGGATGATATGCCGAGCTAAGCTTCAATTGAGACCCAAAGACATTCTGCAATCCTTGCCAAAGTCTTGATGTCAAGCGAGGATCTCGGTTTGAAATGATGGACTTCGGAACTCCATGTAATCTGATAATGTTTTCAACATACAAACGTGCCAGACTTTCCACGGATTGCTTCTTCTTCATGGCCTGAAAATGTGCGGTCTTTGAGAATCGATCCATAATTACCTAGATGGAATTGTTGCCTCTGAAGGACCTGGGAAAACCTGTGACAAAATCCACGGTGATATTCTCCCATTCCATTGAGGTATTTCAATCCTTTGCATCAAGCCAGAAGGTCTTTGATTCTCAGCCTTCACTTGTTGACAAATCAGACACTTGGACACAAACTCAGCCACATCCTTCTTCATACCTTGCCACCAAAATGTTCGCTTCAAATCTTGGTACATCTTGCTACTACAAGGGTGAATGGAGAACTTTGACCTGTGAGCTTCTTCCAACACTTCATTTTTCAATTCAGCCACATCTGGCACACAGATCCTATGTTGTAATCTGATAACACCTTCTTCATCACGAGCAATATCTGCCTTGCCAATCATTCCTTGCAACAGGGGATCATCTCGCTGAGCTTCTATTACGCGATCCATAACTATTGACCTGAGGGATAACTGAGCAACAAAAGCTTTGCAAAGTTGAGGCTCAATCGACATCATGGAACACACAGCATCCTCGAACATCTTCCAATCTTGCAGCAATAAGACCCTCTTCCGACTAAGGGCATCGGCCACAACATTTGCCTTTCCAAGGTGATATATGTTGGGTTCGGTGCAGTATTCAGAGGGGGGGTGAATGAATATAGCCCTTTAAAAATCTTTCGCCCAATTAAAATATGATGCTCACTAGAATTACTATGTAGCGACCCTGATAAAAATAAGATTTTTTTCAAATTAAAAATAAAAGATAAGTGAATAGATGACAAAGAGCCTAAATAAGTAAATCATTAATCAAAGGAAAAAAATAACGCCTTTTATAAAGGTGCTGATTCAAAAGGAAACGCCTCTGTCTAAGGCGTTAATTTAAAAAGGACGCCTAGACTATAGGGCGTCAAATTTCAAACGACGAAAGATAAAATCTAGGAAAAAGGAAATGAAACGCCCTCTACCTGGGCGCGTTTTACATAAGTAACGACGCTAGACAAGGCGTCAATTTAAATTCGACGCCCTCGCTTAAGACGTTAATTCAGTTCGAGTTTTGTTCGACCCAGGAGTCTATCCCGGGGCAAGTTATGGATAACTACGTCGAGGGTAGGATATAGTAAGGACTCTATCAAGGGAATACTACCCTTAATCAAATTCTAACTCTATTAGGATACCCAAAATCCTATAAATAACCCTGTCCAATCAAACCCTAAAGCTGTTGCTGCTGCGTGAAGAACAGGTGGTTCTTCGTACCGTTTTCTTCCTCTGTCCATAATTCTTAGTCATGAAGGATGTTAATATTCTTCATGTGTTCTGTAGGTTGACGTGCTGAAGAACGAAGGGTCTTCATCATCGTCTACATCTTCTTCAAACTACCGAAGTATCGGAGGATTTTTTCCTTATCATCTTCCTCTGCTTCCGGAAGATCAGAGCATCGTTATTATTGAACCTTCCTCCGTTCGTCGGTCAAAATCTTCTTAAAGGTAGGTTTTCTCAAGGACTGTAGCCCAAACTAGCCTAATAATGATTATAACATCATCCGTTAATACATGCATATAGATTTTTTGCGTTTCTGCAAAGTTTTTGAAGGAAGTGTCCCTGTCAAGGGCGCTAATTTAAAAGAAACGACCATGACTAGGTCGTCAACTCCATATTTGACGCCCTTCACACGGACGTCAATTTCTCTTAATTAATAAATGCCATGTTTAAAATTATATATCTATTCAAACATGATTCTAAATTAATGCATGATCAATCTCTTGTAATCCTGCTATTTTTCCTGCCACGATCATGTACCTGTTTCCTGAAATTTTATTATCTGAAAAATTGGTAAATTCCTGAATTCACGACCTTGTCCAGGTCGTCTCATGTTTAACTGACGCCCCAGACCAGGGCGCATATTGAAGAGACACGCCCCTGTCCAGGGCGCGTTTCTGTTAAAAATTCCAGATTATTAATATTCTGTAAATTAGAAATATTGAAAGGATGACTTCTATGTACGTCGTCAAATGTAATATAAACGCCCCTGATTAAGGTGTTAATTTCATGAAAAACGGCTTTACCAAAGTCGCTATTTTTCTGCATTACTGTTTCACTGATTACTGTTAACCGAGAGCTTCATTATATATATATATATATCGGCACTATATTCCAGTCCGTGAATATAGTCCCATATTTCATGAGGTTTTATCGCACTACCCTCAATTCTCATTGACATACAAGCTCTCCATTGGACATTCCATTCCTTTGGACTAGCGAGTTAGTCATAGAGACCTCCGTAAGACTCCTCGCAGCCTTGGATTCCCTCAAGGCCGACTGAGCTGGTTGTACCATAAAAACCCATTACACTATTTTGCCATGTCACTCTGAAGAAACATGGTATACCGGCCCTCATGTTATGCAAAGTGTGTATCATGAGAATTCTCTTAATGGGATGAGGTTATCATGCCATTTGATGCTGTTCTTGTAAACCCCAATTCTATATCAACATTGTTATGCTGTTCTTGTAAACCCCAATTCTATATTCAACATGATGTTCTTGTGGACCTCAATTCTATAGTAAGAATGAGGACGTCTTGACATTGATGTGCTGTTCATGTGGACCTCAATTCTATATAAAGAATGTCCATACTTGCTTGCCATGGTACCCAAGTTAGGGAACCAATTCCACCTAGTTTTATCGATAATCGTGATTGTACCGTTATTATCGCCATTCTATGTCAAGTGTCATATTTTTGGACTCTACTCTAGTTTACCCTACATGTCTACAAGCTTTATTCTTGAAATTCCATATTGGCTATACACAAAAGTGGATGTTAAAATACATGATTAATGCCTGCGCATATAGGGCCCGATCTGGTCCTGGGAGGAGCACCCGAAAGTACTTGTGCCCATGGGAGTTGATTGATCACGGTATTGGCATTATACCGAAGTGCATGACTAGTTTGATTGGACATTCCACAAATCTTGTACTTGTACTTGACTTGATATTACATGACTTGCGTGGCCCGAGAAAGGGTAATTTCATACTTGCTTGACTTGAAACAAAATAGCCAAATTCCAACATAACATGATGAGTTTACTTGCTTGAATATCTTGATATCTTTCGATATAAGTTCTTGAAAGTCCATGACTATTTCTTTTTGCTATCTTATTGTTATACACTCTCTCTCTATCTTGTCGTTTTATGCGAGCATGCATAGCTATAGTGCATTCATGAAAGATGTAATTACTTAAACCCATTGCTAGTTCTTGAGATATAATTTCCTACTGAGCGTTCGCTCACTTAGTGTTTCCCTACTTTTCAGGTAAGTCCGACGAAGAGGGAACTCAAACGGATGGGGAAAATCAAGAGTGAAAGAGATAGAGCTTCTTCCGTGTTATCTAGTCTTTTTCATATTTTCTTGAGTTAACCTTGTATTTTCTTTTATTTTAGTTAGTACTTCAAGGTTTGTAATAGACATCTTCTTATGAAGGAATAAAGGACTGGGTTATCTTTACTTTCGCGCATATCTGATTTTGGTGTCGAATACACTAATACTCTGATTGACATGATTGATATAAACTCGTCACGCGTCTCCGGGTATCTTCCGCTCTCGGGGCGTGACAGTTTTTGTGGTATCAGAGCCTAGGGTATTCAATTCCTAGGAAAACCCAAGTCCAAGGATAGGTTCAAACCTTTAACCAGTGAGATTGGGTAGAACCAAGGGTTGAGTTAACTTAAAAGCCCTTAACGCGAGTATATACTAAAATAGTTATTGTAATTGTAGGACGATGGCTGCCGAACATGCTCAGTGGCGTAACATGCAGCGTACACTTCACGGCATGACTCAAGTGCTGCAACAAGTAGCACAGGGAGGTGCACAACGAGCCGGAAGTCTCCACCAAGTCTTCAAGAACATGAACCCTCCCAAATTCATGGGTTCTACTGATCCGGATGACGCAGAGCACTGGATCAGGGAAACGGAGCGTATATTCCGGGTTATGCAGTGCACGGATCAATATAAAGTCTTATTAGCTACCTTTCAGTTAGAAAGGGATGCCCGATGCTGGTGGGAATCAATAGAAGCTACTTTAAATCAAGACCAAGTTACTTGGGAAGAATTCGCTGAACATTTCAACGCTAAATATTTTTCGGACCGAGTCCAAGAAAAGAAAGCTACTGAATTTGCCGCACTCAAGCAACGGTCATTATCGGTGGCGGAGTACGAGGCACAATTCTCTAGATTATCTCGGTATGCTAAGCACTTAGTTAGCACCGAGAAGATGAAAGCTAGGAGGTTCCTTAATGGGCTCAGGCCCCAATATATTACCCAGCTGGCGCCGATGGATATTCAGGTTTACTCAGAGATAGTACGCCGAGCTCAATTGTTAGAAGATGCCACGGAGCTATCAGATAGAATCCGTGGGAAGGATAAGAAGGAACAAGTTACAAGTTCGGGATCCTTTAAACCCAACTTCAAGAAGAGGCCTAGCACTGGAGGTACTTCTTCTCAAGACCAAAAATTTAAGAAGACCAAGCCCTTTTCTATCACTACTACACCTTCGAATATAATATGCAAGCATTGTGACAAGGCTGGTCATAAAGCCGAAGAGTACTGGAGGAAACTTGGAGCATGTCTCCGTTGCGGGAGCCGTGAGCATCGGATTCCCGATTGCCCATTACTTAATGATCAAACCGGTGACGAGAAGTGCCCAGTAACCAAGAATGCTCATCTTCACGCAGTTAAGGAGACCGAACAAGAAGAAGAAGGCGGACTAGTAGAAGGTACACTGAGAGTTTGTTCCAAGTATGCACATGTCTTATTTGATACGGGTGCATCACATTCTTTTATTTCCAGGAAGTTTGCTAACCCACTACCTATGGAACCGGAATGGATGAAAATAATTTTATCTACTCCGCTCGGAAACGAAACCGATATTACTCACCATTATCAAAACTGTGAAGTCTTGGTGAGGGGAAGAAATCTTCCTATCGATCTCATATGTTTAGATCTAAAGGAGTATGATGTCATATTAGGAGCGGATTGGTTATCCAAATACCAGGCAACAGTCGATTGCCGCAATAGCAAGGTTACTTTCAAGGACTTTCCAGAACTAGTCTATTCTAGCCCTAAGAGTCGGAGCGAGTCACCTCTTATTTCGGCTCTCCGAGCTAGCAAGCTAATAAGGAAAGGATGTGTATCTTTTCTTGCATTTGTCACGATTAAGGAGGCTCAGGAAACTAAGATAGAGGATATCCCAGTTGTGCAAGAATTTCTGGATGTGTTTCCGGAGGAATTGCCTGGATTACCCCCGCAAAGAGATGTGGCCTTCACCATCGATTTAGTTCCTGGTGCAGGTCCAGTTTCTAAGGCACCGTATAGAATGTCCCCTGCCGAACTCAAGGAGTTAAAGGAGCAATTGATGGAACTCATTAAGAAAGGATTCATTAGACCGAGTACTTCCCCGTGGGGAGCACCTGTACTATTTGTAAAGAAGAAAGATAGATCCATGAGGTTATGCATCGACTATCGACAGTTGAATCATCTCACTATCAAGAACAAGTATCCACTGCCGAGAATCGATGAGTTGTTCGATCAAATTTCAAGATCCAAGTACTTTTCCAAAATTGATCTTAGGTCGGGATATCATCAGTTAAGAATCAAGGATGAGGACATTCATAAGACTGCATTCAGAAGCAGGTATGGCCATTATGAGTTTGTTGTTATGCCTTTCGGACTAACGAATGCCCCTGCTGCCTTTATGCAGTTAATGAATAGTATATTCAGGCCTTATTTGGATCAATTCGTGGTGGTCTTTATCAATGATATATTGATTTATTCCGAGACCAAGGAAGAGCATGAGGAGCATTTAAGGATTGCATTACAAATATTAAGGGCAAACCAATTATACGCAAAACTCATCAAGTGTGAATTCTGGCTTGAGGAAGTAACTTTTCTCGGACATGTTATATCAAAGGATGGCTTATCAGTAGATCCATCAAAAGTTGAAGCTGTGAAGAATTGGGAAAGACCGACCAATGCTAGCGAGATTCGAAGCTTCTTAGGTCTTGCCGGCTATTACAGGCGATTCATCAAAGACTTTTCTAAGATCGCCGTACCACTTACGAGGTTAACTCGCAAGGAGATCCGTTACGAATGGAGTGAGGAATGTGAAAGAAGCTTCCAAACTCTCAAGGATCATCTTACTACAGCTCCTGTCTTAGCATTACCGATGGAAGGAGAGAAATTCGAGGTATACACTGATGCTTCTGGCATTGGCCTCGGATGTGTTCTAATGCAACAAGGAAAGGTTATAGCTTACTCTTCTCGTCAATTAAAGAAGCATGAAGAGAACTACCCTGTCCATGACTTAGAATTAGCCGCGGTAGTATTTGCACTCAAAATATGAAGACATTATCTTTATGGAGTATAGTTTACTGTATACTCTGATCACAAGAGTCTCAAGTATCTCTTTTCACAAAAGGAACTAAATATGAGATAAAGACGTTGGCTAGAATATCTCAAGGACTTCGACTTCAATATACAATATCATCCCGGAAAGGGTAATCATGTAGCAGATGCCCTTAGTCGAAAGCCGAGAGCACTGTTAGCCAATTATATGATTCAAGAATGGAAGTTGCTGGAGCAATTCTCTGAATTCAATATAAGCGTGGACACAGACTTTCAATGTGTCACATTGTCTCATATAAGCATTCAGCCAGACCTATTAACTGAAATACAAGCACTTCAGGATAATGACCCAATATTAGTGGAAATCAAGGGCAAACTGGAAGGACAATATGATTTCCAAATAACTTGTGAAGGAAGATTAATGTTCAGGAATAGAACTTGCATACCGGATTGTCCCGAGTTAAAGAAGAAGATATTAGATGAAGCTCATAGATCAAGGTACACGATTCATCCTGGATCTACCAAAATGTACCAAGATGTGAAGAGGAATTTCTGGTGGCCCAACATGAAAAGGGAAATAGCGGACTACGTGTCGCGCTGTCTCACATGCCAACAGGTCAAGGCGGAACACCAAAAGCCTGCTGGAAAATTACATCCTCTAGATTTTTTCAAATGGAAGTGGGAGAATATTAGCATGGATTTCATTATGGGTTTATCTAAATCAAAAGGAGGACATGATGGAATATGGGTTATCATTGACCGATTGACTAAATCGGCGCATTTCTTGCCAATAAAGAGCCGATGGATAGTTGATGTTTTGGCTGCATTATACATCAAGGAAATAGTCAGATTACATGGTATTCCTGTTTCAATCGTGTCTGACAGAGATCCCCGTTTTACTTCTCATTTTTGGAAGGGATTACAACATTCGTTGGGAACAAGGCTTAACTTTAGTACAGCTTTTCATCCTCTAACGGATGGTCAGACCGAGAGAACAAATCAGGTGGTTGAAGATATGCTCAGAGCTTGCATCATTGATTTTGATGGAAGCTGGCATGATCACTTGCCGTTGGTGGAATTTGCATACAATAATAGCTACCAGGCAAGTATACAAATGGCACCTTTCGAAGCTTTATACGGAAGGAGTTGCCGATCACCCTTATGCTGGGACGAAGTTAGAGAGAAGCAACTGCTAGGTCCAGACATGGTAAGGGTTACCACTGAAAGGATACAAATGATTAGAGAAAGACTGCAAGTTGCTCAGTCTAGGTAAAAGGCTTATGTCGATACAAGAAGGAGAGATCTTGAATTTCAAATTGGAGATCCTGTATTTCTCAAAATATCGCCTGGACGTGGCATACGGAGATTTGGTGTTAAAGGCAAGCTTACACCAAGATTCATCGGACCCTTCGAGATACTGGAACGAGTTGGCGAGGTTGCTTATCGCATCGCATTGCCTTCTCAACTGTCCGATGTACATAATGTATTCCACATATCTATGTTGAAGAAGTATGTACACGATCCATCACATATTATTGATCATGGAGACCTAGTGATCCAGAAGGATCTCACATACGAGCAGAAGCCTATGAAGATACTAGATCGTGAAGTATGTACCCTAAGGAATAAGGCTATTCCCATGCTTAAGGTACAATGGAATAAGAACTCCGAACATGAAGCTACATGGGAGACCGAGGAATCCATGAGGAAGCGATTTCCAGAATTGTTTTAAGGTATATACTCTACACTCTCCACTTATATATACTATTGAATTTAGGGACCAAATTCTCTTAAGTAGGGGAGGGTGTAGCGACCCTGATAAAAATAAGCTTTTTTACAAATTAAAAATAAAAGATAAGTGAATAGATGACAAAGAGCCTAAATAAGTAAATCATTAATCAAAGGAAAAAAATAACGCCTTTTATAAAGGCGCTGATTCAAAAGGAAACGCCTCTGTCTAAGGCGTTAATTTAAAAAGGACGCCTAGACCATAGGGCGTCAAATTTCAAACGATGAAAGATAAAATCTAGGAAAAAGGAAATGAAACGCCCTCTACCTGGGCGCGTTTTACATAAGTAACGACGCTAGACAAGGCGTCAATTTAAATTCGACGCCCTCGCTTAAGACGTTAATTCAGTTCGAGTTTCGTTCGACCCAGGAGTCTATCCCGGGGCAAGTTATGGATAACTATGTCGAGGGTAGGATATAGTAAGGACTCTATCAAGGGAGTACTACCCTTAATCAAATTCTAACTCTATTAGGATACCCAAAATCCTATAAAAAACCCTGTCCGATCAAACCCTAAAGTTGTTGCTGCTGCGTGAAGAACAGGTGGTTCTTCGTACCGTTTTCTTCCTCTGTCCACAATTCTTAGTCATGAAGGATGCTAATATTCTTCATGTGTTCTGTAGGTTGACGTGCTGAAGAACGAAGGGTCTTCATCATCGTCTACATCTTCTTCAAACTACCGAAGTATCGGAGGAGTTTTTCATTATCATCTTCCTCTGCTTCCGGAAGATCAGAGCATCGTTATTATTGAACCTTCCTCCGTTCGTCGGTCAAAATCTTCTTAAAGGTAGGTTTTCTCAAGGACTGTAGCCCAAACTAGCCTAATAATGATTATAACATCATCCGTTAATACATGCATATAGATTTTTTGCGTTTCTGTAAAGTTTTTGAAGGAAGTGTCCCTGTCAAGGGCGCTAATTTAAAAGAAACGACCATGACTAGGTCGTCAACTCCATATTTGACGCCCTTCACACGGACGTCAATTTCTCTTAATTAATAAATGCCATGTTTAAAATTATATATCTATTCAAACATGATTCTAAATTAATGCATGATCAATCTCTTGTAATCCTGCTATTTTTTCTGCCACGATCATGTACCTGTTTCCTGAAATTTTATTATCTGAAAAATTGGTAAATTCCTGAATTCACGACCTTGTCCAGGTCGTCTCATATTTAACTGACGCCCCAGACCAGGGCGCATATTGAAGAGACACGCCCCTGTCCAGGGCGCGTTTCTGTTAAAAATTCCAGATTATTAATATTCTGTAAATTAGAAATATTGAAAGGACGACTTCTATGTACGTCGTCAAATGTAATATAAACGCCCCTGATTAAGGCGTTAATTTCATGAAAAATGGCTTTACCAAAGTCGCTATTTTTCTGCATTACTGTTTCACTGATTACTGTTAACCGTGAGCTTCATTATATATATATATATATATATATATATATATATATATATATATATATATATATATATATATCGGCACTATATTCCAGTCCGTGAATATAGCCCCATGTTTCATGATGTTTTATCGCACTACCCTCAATTCTCATTGACATACAAGCTCTCCATTGGACATTCCGTTCCTTTGGACTAGCGAGTTAGTCATAGAGACCTCCGTAAGACTCCTCGCAGCCTTGGATTCCCTCAAGGCCGACTGAGCTGGTTGTACCATAAAAACCCATTACACTATTTTGCCATGTCACTCTGAAGAAACATGGTATACCGGCCCTCATGTTATGCAAAGTGTGTATCATGAGAATTCTCTTAATGGGATGAGGTTATCATGCCATTTGATGTTGTTCTTGTAAACCCCAATTCTATATCAACATTGTTATGCTGTTCTTGTAAACCCCAATTCTATATTCAACATGATGTTCTTGTGGACCTCAATTCTATAGTAAGAATGAGGACGTCTTGACATTGATGTGCTGTTCATGTGGACCTCAATTCTATATAAAGAATGTCCATACTTGCTTGCCATGGTACCCAAGTTAGGGAACTAATTCCACCTAGTTTTATCGATAATCGTGATTGTACCGTTATTATCGCCATTCTATGTCAAGTGTCATATTTTTGGACTCTACTCTAGTTTACCCTACATGTCTACAAGCTTTATTCTTGAAATTCCATATTGGCTATACACAAAAGTGGATGTTAAAATACATGATTAATGCCTGCGCATATAGGGCCCGATCTGGTCCTGGGAGGAGCACCCGAAAGTACTTGTGCCCATGGGAGTTGATTGATCACGGTATTGACATTATACCGAAGTGCATGACTAGCTTGATTGAACATTCCACAAATCTTATACTTATACTTGACTTGATATTACATGACTTGCGTGGCCCGAGAAAGGGTAATTTCATACTTGCTTGACTTGAAACAAAATAGCCAAATTCCAACATAACATGATGAGTTTACTTGCTTGAATATCTTGATATCTTTCGATATAAGTTCTTGAAAGTTCATGACTAGTTCTTTTTGCTATCTTATTGTTATACACTCTCTCTCTATCTTGTCGTTTTATGCGAGCATGCATAGCTATAGTGCATTCATGAAAGATGTAATTACTTAAACCCATTGCTAGTTCTTGAGATATAATTTCCTACTGAGCGTTCGCTCACTTAGTGTTTCCCTACTTTTCAGGTAAGTCCGACGAAGAGGGAACTCAAACGGATGGGGAAAATCAAGAGTGAAAGAGATAGAGCTTCTTCCGTGTTATCTAGTCTTTTTCATATTTTCTTGAGTTAACCTTGTATTTTCTTTTATTTTAGTTAGTACTTCAAGGTTTGTAATAGACATCTTCTTATGAAGGAATAAAGGACTGGGTTATCTTTACTTTCGCGCATCTCTGATTTTGGTGTCGAATACACTAATACTCTGATTGACATGATTGATATAAACTCGTCACGCGTCTCCGGGTATCTTCCGCTCTCGGGGCGTGACATACTAGTTCGCGAACTAGACAAGCTTAAATGCTAATGGGCAGATGCGGAACTAAACAAACACACATAAGATCACTAGAGTGCTAACAAGACAGATTTAAACACAATATAGCTCAACTAGAATTTCGCTCTCTTGACAAATTAAAACACTCTAAGAAGACTAATTAACTCTTCTGCTCAACCAGAAGCCAAACACATGGAGCGCCCCTATGCATTCATCTAGCGGAAGCACAATAGAACAAAACAAACCACAATGCACAAGGGGTTTTTAGGTGGTTCGGTCCAGCAGACCTACATCCACCCCACACTCAAACCGAGTGTGGATTCCGCTGACTCACAGCTTGAACAGCTGGGCATCACAGCTTGCCATACAACCGCTGGGCAACACAGCATGCCGTCCGAGGAATCCTCCTCGCCCCGCTGAGCAACACAGCTTGCTGTCCAGTGGAATCCTCCACTGCAAACCGCTGGGCAATACAGCTTAGCCGTCCAGAGGCAGCACCTCTGCAATCCGCTGACTAACAGCTTGAACAAAGATGTAAAATAGAAAACAGAAAATAGAACAAGACAGCAATCGGAAAGCTGTAAGCAATGAATCACAATGTGGCTCTTAGAGAGCTGGATGGCCTGGATTTGATCCACGGTCCATCAAGAACAGATCTCCCTCGATCTCACTCTCTTTCTTCACTCTCTCTCTCTTTACCTTTCTTCTCTGCTGCACTTCTCTTCTTCTCTCGATCTCTGTTCTCCTTTTCTCTCTTTTTCTTTTTCTTTTCTTCTGCTGGATCGTGGAAGCTCTCTCTCCTTTTTCTCTTTTTCTTCTCTCAGCTTCTGCTCTCTGCTTTTTCTTCTCTTCTTCTGCTCCCTGGCTTCGATCACGATCAGCCTCCATCTGAAGACGAAGGCTCCATTATATACCAGCAGCAGTAGTGAGATAGGGCGTGTGCTTCCCACACCTTCCGTCCAGAAGATTCCTCCTCGGATCACGTGCTCAGCACCCACCTCGGATCACGTGTCAGGTGCCAGCTTCAGGTCACGTGCCCATTCATCAGTACGCTCAGCAACTGGAGTTAGATGGCGTCAACCCACTTGCTCCAAGGAGTTGACGCACCCTTCAGAGATCTTCAACCCTTTTTAACTGATGCGTCGACGCTTCCAACCCGTGGCATTGACGCATTGATGCGTTCCAGTGAGCAGGTCTTCAGCAGATAGACGTGCTGCGTTGACGCTCTCAGCATGCTGCGTTGACGCATGGAGCTGCAGCGTCGATGCTGCCAATGTACTCCAGAGGCTGCAAGAAGGGATACTTGAACTGCTGCGTCCACGCTACTTGATCAATGCGTTGACGCACCAGAGTAATCCACAAGCTTCTTTCTTGATAGTTTTGAACTACTGCGTTCACGCCACTTGATCAAGGCGTTGACGCATTGGTGTGTTCCAGCAATGAAAATTGGATGGCTTCAGCCCTCTTGCTTTAAGGGGTTCATTAGCCTCTTCAGTCCCTGTCAGACAGATGAAACGAAGTCATCAGTTCTAAGTTTATGCATTGCATTGTATAGACTTTGCTGTGAAGGTAAAGGCTAAAGCAACGTACAGACTTTATGATACTTAGATAAAAACAGGCAAAAGCAATGTAGAGACTTCAGACTGCAGGAACGTGTGAACAACCAATGTGTAGACTCTTCAATCGACAGGCTTTGAAGCACAAAGGCAATGTACAGACTTTGCCTTAAAACGAATGTAAAGACTTAGAATCAAGGAGGCGTTGTGTAGACTTTGAACCAGTGTACAGACTTGGGAGCTTGAGCCAATGAATAGACTTGAAACGCTTAAGGTGATGTACAGACTTGTTGAGGCTCAAGCAGTGTACAGACTTCGAAGTTCCACTGTGGATGTATAGACATTAGGGACATGAAGCGAGTCAGTGTACAGACTTGATGAAGCGAAGCCAATGTACAGACTTAGAGTGTAGCTGAAGCCTTGATCGTAGGAATAGGCTGGAGTGTATAGACTTCAGGCTTTAGAAACGGATGTACAGACTTCACTTGAGAAACGTAGGGAAAGACCCCAATGTATAGACTTTGCCTTGAACGAAAGTCAGTGAAGAATGTATAGACTTTCACGATGTGTAGACTTTGGATACGTGAAAGCTACAGTGAAGGAGTGTACACACTTGACCAATTCAAAGGCGAATCGAGTGTACAGACTCTGAGTCCAAACCCAACGGCTGTACAGACTTAGAATGTGAAGACTTGATGTACAGACTTCATTAATCAAAGCATGAATGAGATGATGTACACACTTAGCCTAGGACAATGTATAGACTTGCGTTACTGTAGCAACGTGTAGACTTTGCCTTAGACGCTAAATGAGACGCAGAAGTCTGTATAGACTTTCCAATGTCTAGACTTGCAGATGTGAACAACACAATGTATAGACTTCAGGTGTGAAGACATTGTGAATGCAAATGCAATGTTCAGACTTCATTGTATAGACTTGGAGAGCCTGAATCAATGTGCATACTTGAACGCCTGAAGACCAGTGTCCAGACTTGGAATCAATGAAGGCATTGGCTGTACAGACTTGGCCAAACAATCCGATGTAGAGACTTGAGGCATGGAGGCCAATGTACAGACTTGGAAAGTTAAGACCATTGTATAGACTTCACCTCGTGCCAGCTACCGTGAAGGAATGTATAGACTTAACAGTCTCCCTAGCTGTACAGACTTGACCAAAGCAAAGGCAATCGGATGTACAGACTTAGCATGACTGCTGAAGGAGTCGACCCATCAGAGGATGTGTCGACCCATGACATATGAGAAATGGAAACAACAGTAAATGGAATGTAAAGAACACACAGAGGCTATATAGACTTGGAATCCAATGCACACAGCTGACAGACTTGAAGTGAACTGAATGAACATGATGTACAGACTTCAAGGCTTGAATGCAAATGATGCAATGCAATGCACAGAATAGAAGTCAAGCACAAACAATATATCAATCATACACATGCATTCTCCAGATAATATATCAGTTACAGTCATATGCATTCATATTGCTATCATCAAAACATAATATCAAATGCACTCAAATGCACTCACTGTCTTGCTATCATCAAAACCAAATAGCATTGCTATCATCAAAGCAACATAGCACATGCTTGTGCCTAAGGGGCACAACATTCTCCCCCTTTTTGATGATGGCAATAAACAGTGACAGTGAGTCACACACAAAATTTTCTCCCCCTTTGACATAATCGAAAAGGGAAGAACAATAAGAACATGAGTGCAACATGGCAGTATGCATACAAGTGACTGCTAGAGCAATAAACTCCCCCTGAAGGTATGACTCCCCCTGAGTTAGTTCTCCCCCTAAATAAATGCTCCCCCTTTGAGAAGGAATATGAACAGATAAACAAAGGTAGAGAAGGTAGGAGGGTCACTTGACAACAGCTGAATCATAGGTTCAGAAAGGAAGCATGATTATAAATAACTGTTAAAGTATAAGAATCAGCAACATACAATTTTGACAAAAATTCAGGTTTAACAGTGATAAACCTAGAGTAAAAGATCTGACCCCTGAAAAAGAGTTTATAGATTCCATTTATAGCAATGAATCTAGGGCACATGGTATTAATAGATAAGTCAGAAATAATACCCTTCTGTGATTAAACAAGGAAATTCAAGAGAGGCAACTTGAACATGTATTGATAAAAATAATTTTCACTCATTGACTTTTGATTTTTTGAAGGGTTACAGCAGTTTGATTTTCACTTTTGAATTTTTCAGAGCCTGAACTAAGTAAATAGATCAGTGGCATTTATGCTGTTGACATTAGATGTACACCTTGATCAGAGGCAGGTACCCCCAGTTACTAGGTATAAACTACTAGACCTATTTCAGATCAAAACCCACAAAGAATAGTCTTCACTTTTGACATTAAGGGTACACCTTGATTAGAGGCCAGTACCCCCAGTTACTTGGTGAGAACTCCCCCTATAGATTTGACCCTTTGAACAGAGATATTCTGAAGCACTTCATGACTATGAGTTCTCCTGCTTCATTGGAGGAGATCACAATTTCTCAGTGCAATTCAGCCATTGCTCTGTCACTATGTTCAGTTCATAGCATTTATGATCTTATTTACTGCTGCCCTTATCTCTTTTAGAGTGATTGTTTAAAAAATAGTACACACTCTTATTCACCTTTTCTAGAAATTTCCAGATCAACACATTAGGCATTACAAAAACTTTTTCTAATCTTACCATGAGACAAGGATTAAGAGCTATAAAAGTTTTTCTTTTATCTCAGATTCTGAAGGCAGACATTTGACTCTTCAATTTATAAAAGTTAAACCTTTAGTTCTTTTCAATTTGTGAGAGTGATTCTTATAAAAGAACAATTGAAATAATCACAACTCAATGTACTAACTCAGAAACAGAACTGTTGTTCAGTGAAGGTTAGGGAAATGATAGCAATAGGCAATGAGTTCCTGGAGCATCTGATGTCAAAAGATATGAAAGAACTAGATGGGGACAGTGAGAAGTAGCAATGATTCAATGAATTGAACAGAAAAACTCTCAGCTCCCCCTGACATCATGATGCAAAGATTATACTATGCACTAGGCTGTTCTACATGCAGACTATGCAATAATGAAACATGAGGCAATTATGCAATCAATTTAAGTTTATGCATCTAACAACAAGCATGCAATGCATTGACATAAAGTCTATATAGTGCATCAACTGTATACACTAAAGAAGCATTCAAATTCAGTTCAACATATGGCAAGAGCATCAGATATATGCAAAGTAAAACTCAATAGCTGAGTCTGGAATGCAGACTGATCAGCTGGACAAGAAGAGATCATCACAAATCAATCAAGAAAAAATAACAATTTCCGATGATGAAGTTAAAGCAGACAAAACATCATTTTCAGATGATGAAATTTAAAACAAAGTTCAGAACTGACCTGAAATGTAGAATCCTGGGGCTTCCTTTTTGAGTGCCTTGGCTAAATTACCCCTTTTATTTCTCTCACCAAGGCACACTTGCAACATATCATTCAATATGATCTTGCAGGGACCCAAGCAGTCTTGGGTCCTGCACTACCCCTATCAGGTGTTCTAAACATTCTTTTTGTAACATTATCATCAAATTCCATAAAAGAACAATCAGACATAGAATGTCCAAAATTTTCACAATAATGACATGAAACAACAGATTGTCTGGTCCTATGATGCTTATCAAAAGAAGCATGAGACCTATGAGATTGAGTATGAGTTGTTCTGTTGTTTACATGAACATTCTGTTTCTTATTCTTCTTCATCTAGCATTCAGCAAATTTGTGACCTGATTTACCACAATTAAAGCATGAAAAGTTCACAGGTCGTTTTACAGAGAATTTAAAAACTTTGTTATTAACATGACTTACTTGGGCATGCCAACAGTCCTTGACTGTATGGCCATGCCTCCCACATTCGAAGCATTTAAGATGCTTGCTTCTAGATTCATTTTTACCCCAATGATTTTCTGACCAGCACTCAATAGCCTTGTGCCCAGGCTTATTGCAAGTGAAACAAATGATATGCTGATTAAATTTGAGTTTGTTTCTTTTGTGCTCATGATGATTTGGGGTGTATCTGGCATGCATTCTGTCATCAAATTTCAAAGCATAGCACTCATTCATTAAATGACCATACCTACCACAATAATAGCATGAAGCATTAGTTTTCCTGAAGGCATGGTTTCTTTCAGATAGATTCCTAGAATGCATTGTTTTATTTGCATGCTCATCCTCTTTTAATATTCTGCAATCATCCATGATATGTCCATGCTTATCACAGTAATAGCAAGAAGCATCAGATTTCCTAGGGGCATGGTTTCTATCAGATGAATTCACAGATGCATGTGAATGAGTACAAGAAGCATGAGCATTTTGCATTGACCCATCAGATTCAGCAGAGCTAACAAATTTCAGAGTATAACCAGAATTATTCTTTGCCCCTTTTGTTTGACTCTTTCTTGTCAATTTCTGATTATCCTCAACAGGTTTTGTTTGCTTTTCAATTTTCTGAGCTTTAAACTGAAAGACAGATTTTGAAGGTGACTTCTGATTTTCATTTTGTTTTGGGGATTGCCTTGAAGTACCAGCTACATCAGTGCTTTGGACAAAAGTGGTATATAGCTGGTTTTTAGTGATTTTCTTAACATCAGAACAGTAATTTGTTCCCCCTTCATAGTTATCATCCTTCCTCTTCCCAACAGTTTTTATTTTTCCTTTAATCTTGGCAGACTCAATAGCTGAATTTTCCAGATTATGAATTTTATCTTCCAAGGTAGCAATGTGAAGTTCATAACTGGCTATTTCTTGTTCACTGCAATTAACACATTCGCTTAGAACTTGGTTTACAGTTTTATACTTCTCAATTTCTTGTTCTAGACTGTTCAGAATTTCTGAATTTTTATCATAGACAGCTTTTCCTTTTTCTGTAGTGAGAAGTCTTTCAGACAAGCCACTGTTCAACCACTTCAGTTTTTCAACTTCAGCTTTTAATTCAGTGTTTTCTTCCTCAAGATTTTTATCCTGAATTTCATTATTATCACATCTCTCTCTTCCAGACATTAGTTCCAATTTTTCAATTAATTCCTCTTCTCTTTCCTCCACTCTAATTTTCTCAGCCACCAAGTTTTTGTGATCCTCTTTAAGTGAGATAATTTGTTTACTCAGCCATTCATTCTCACAATAAAGATCTTCATTTCGTTCTCTTAGAGCTGAGCACATATGGCAGGTTAATTGAGCAGAAGAAGAATGTGAAACCTCCCTATTGATTTCATTTATTCTACCCATAAGATTTTCAATTTTCTTTTGAAATTCTTCATTCTCAAGTTTCAGTTTATCCAATTCGAAATTAACTTGAGTCAGTTCTTGCATCCCTTTTATATGTTCATTTTTCTTCTCATTCAGTTGATTCTCAAGTTCTGATATCTTGTCCAGACATGTTTGATTTTCAAATTTTAGAGAGCCATTCTGTTCCTGAAAATTCTGAACATCTAACATACATGCATTATAAGATTGTTTCAGATCTGGACAAGTTTTACAAGGAACTTTCAAAGTTATCTGATCACATTTCTTTTTCAGTCTTTTATTCTCAGATTTCAATTTCTCACATCTATTATTGAGTTCCTCATTTATATTCCATAGATCATCAATTGAAAGTTCATCAGGTTCAGAACTTACCTCGGATGAAGTTTCATCATCAGCATTTCTTCTATCAGCCATCAAGCATTTGCTGTGATCTCTGATTAGCTTCAATTTTTTAAAAATATCTTTGGTAGACCTGCAAAATGAAATGCATTCAATTAGAGATCTGTCAATTGATTCTTTTAATAAAACTACAGCTCGATTATTGACAGAGTCTTTCAGCTTATCCTTCTTGGTCCATTTAGATTTATCCTTCGACAGTTTGTATGGGCCGTGAGTCATTACCTTCCACAATTTTGGATCAGTAGACTTTACATACCGATGGAGGTTTTCGAACCAAGAGTCAAAGTTATCACCTCTGAATATCGGAGGATTAGCCATCGAATCAGATAACAACCAAATTCAAAGCACAAAACAATAGACAACAAAACCATATAAGCAAGACACGGCACTAACTCAGTGAAACTAAATACAGAACACAAGAGGCACACTTATGAAATGCACCAACCAGAAATGCACTAAGACAGTAAATCAAAACGATTCCAAAAGACCCACTCTGAAATGCACTAAACAGTTAGCAGGATCCTCTGCAGATTGTTAGATCTGTTCAGTCAGAGACCCGCTCTGATACCAATTGTTGGGTTCGGTGCAGTATTCAGAGGGGGGGTGAATGAATATAGCCCTTTAAAAATCTTTCGCCCAATTAAAATATGATGCTCACTAGAATTACTAGTTCGTGAACTAGACAAGCTTAAATGCTAATGGGCAGATGCGGAACTAAACAAACACACATAAGATCACTAGAGTGCTAACAAGACAGATTTAAACACAATAAAGCTCAACTAGAATTTCGCTCTTTTGACAAATTAAAACACTCTAAGAAGACTAATTAACTCTTCTGCTCAACCAGAAGCCAAACACATGGAGCGCCCCTATGCATTCATCTAGCGGAAGCACAATAGAACAAAATAAACCACAATGCACAAGGGGTTTTTAGGTGGTTCGGTCCAGCAGACCTACATCCATCCCACACTCAAACCGAGTGTGGATTCCGCTGACTCACAGCTTGAACAGTTGGGCATCACAGCTTGCCATACAACCGCTGGGCAACACAGCTTGCCGTCTGAGGAATCCTCCTCGTCCCGCTGAGCAACACAGCTTGCTGTCCAGTGGAATCCTCCACTGTAAACCGCTGGGCAATACAGCTTAGCCGTCCAGAGGCAGCACCTCTGCAATCCGCTGACTAACAGCTTGAACAAAGATGTAAAATAGAAAACAGAAAATAGAACAAGACAGTAATCGGAAAGCTGTAAGCAATGAATCACAATGTGGCTCTTAGAGAGCTGGATGGCCTGGATTTGATCCACGGTCCATCAAGAACAGATCTCCCTCGATCTCACTCTCTTTCTTCACTCTCTCTCTTTCTCTTTCTTCTCTGCTGCACTTCTCTTCTTCTATCGATCTCTGTTCTCCTTTTCTCTCTTTTTCTTTTTCTTTTCTTCTGCTGGATCGTGGAAGCTCTCTCTCCTTTTTCTCTTTTTCTTCTCTAAGCTTCTGCTCTCTGCTTTTTCTTCTCTTCTTCTGCTCCCTGGCTTCGATCACGATCAGCCTCCATCTGAAGACGAAGGCTCCATTATATACCAGCAGTAGTAGTGAGATAGGGCGTGTGCTTCCCACGCCTTCCGTCCAGAAGATTCCTCCTCGGATCACGTGCTCAGCACCTACCTCGGATCACGTGTCAGGTGCCAGCTTCAGGTCACGTGCCCATTCATCAGTACGCTCAGCAACTGGAGTTAGATGGCGTCAACCCACTTGCTCCAAGGAGTTGACGCACCCTTCAGAGATCTTCAACCCTTTTTAACTGCTGCGTCGACGCTTCCAACCTGTGGCGTTGACGCATTGATGCGTTCCAGTGAGCAGGTCTTCAGCAGATAGACGTGCTGCGTTGACGCTCTCAGCATGCTACGTTGACGCATGGAGCTGCAGCGTCGATGCTGCCAATGTACTCCAGAGGCTACAATAAGGGATACTTGAACTACTGCGTCCACGCTACTTGATCAATGCGTTGACGCACCAGAGTAATCCACAAGCTTCTTTCTTGATAGTTTTGAACTACTGCGTTCACGCCACTTGATCAAGGCGTTGACGCATTGGTGTGTTCCAGCAACGGAAATTGGATGGCTTCAGCCCTCTTGCTTTAAGGGGTTCATTAGCCTCTTCAGTCCCTATCAGACAGATGAAACGAAGTCATCAGTTCTAAGTTTATGCATTGCATTGTATAGACTTTGCTGTGAAGGTAAAGGCTAAAGCAACGTACAGACTTTATGATACTTAGATAAAAACAGGCAAAAGCAATGTAGAGACTTCAGACTGCAGGAACGTGTGAACAACCAATGTGTAGACTCTTCAATCGACAGGCTTTGAAGCACAAAGGCAATGTACAGACTTTGCCTTAAAACGAATGTAAAGACTTAGAATCAAGGAGGCGTTGTGTAGACTTTGAACCAGTGTACAGACTTGGAAGCTTGAGCCAATGAATAGACTTGAAACGCTTAAGGTGATGTACAGACTTGTTGAGGCTCAAGCAGTGTACAGACTTCGAAGTTCCACTGTGGATGTATAGACATTAGGGACATGAAGCGAGTCAGTGTACAGACTTGATGAAGCGAAGCCAATGTACAGACTTAGAGTGTAGCTGAAGCCTTGATCGTAGGAATAGGCTGGAGTGTATAGACTTCAGGCTTCAGAAACGGATGTACAGACTTCACTTGAGAAACGTAGGGAAAGACCCCAATGTATAGACTTTGCCTTGAACGAAAGTCAGTGAAGAATGTATAGACTTTCACGATGTGTAGACTTTGAATACGTGAAAGCTACAGTGAAGGAGTGTACACACTTGACCAATTCAAAGGCGAATCGAGTGTACAGACTCTGAGTCCAAACCCAACGGCTGTACAGACTTAGAATGTGAAGACTTGATGTACAGACTTCATTAATTAAAGCATGAATGAGACGCTGTACACACTTAGCCTAGGACAATGTATAGACTTGCGTTACTGTAGCAACGTGTAGACTTTGCCTTAGACGCTAAATGAGATGCTGAAGTCTGTATAGACTTTCCAATGTCTAGACTTACAGATGTCAACGACACAATGTATAGACTTCAGGTGTGAAGACATTGTGAATGCAAATGCAATGTTCAGACTTCATTGTATAGACTTGGAGAGCCTGAATCAATGTGCATACTTGGAACGCCTGAAGACCAGTGTCCAGACTTGGAATCAATGAAGGCATTGGCTGTACAGACTTGGCCAAACAATCCGATGTAGAGACTTGAGGCATGGAGGCCAATGTACAGACTTGGAAAGTTAAGACCATTGTACAGACTTCACCTCGTGCCAGCTACCGTGAAGGAATGTATAGACTTAACAGTCTCCCTGGCTGTACAGACTTGACCAAAGCAAAGGCAATCGGATGTACAGACTTAGCATGACTGCTGAAGGAGTCGACCCATCAGAGGATGTGTCGACCCATGACATATGAGAAATTGAAACAGCAGTGAATGGAATGTAAAGAACACACAGAGGCTGTATAGACTTGGAATCCAATGCACACAGCTGACAAACTTGAAGTGAACTGAATGAACATGATGTACAGACTTCAAGGCTTGAATGCAAATGATGCAATGCAATGCACAGAACAGAAGTCAAGCACAAACAATATATCAATCATACACATGCATTCTCCAGATAATATATCAGTCACAGTCATATGCATTCATATTGCTATCATCAAAACATAATATCAAATGCACTCAAATGCACTCACTGTCTTGCTATCATCAAAACCAAATAGCATTGCTATCATCAAAGCAACATAGCACATGCTTGTGCCTAAGGGGCACAACAATATAGCAGCTCAAAATCATAATCCTTCAGAAATTCAACCCATCGTCTCTGGCGCAAATTTAGCTCCTTCTGAGAAAATAAATACTTAAGACTCTGGTGGTCTAGGAAGACTTCAAACTTAACTCCATACAAGTAATGTCTCCAGGTCTTCAGTGCATGAACCACCGCGGCCAATTCTAAGTCATGCGTAGGGTAATTCTTCTCATGCTCCTTCAACTGTCTGGAAGCATATGCTACAACCCTATCATTCTACATTAGGACACAACCAATTCCGATCCGATCCTTGAAGCATCTGTGTAGAGGGTGAACATGTCGATGCTATTTGGTAGGATCAAAAGTGGAGCTGATGTCAAATACTTCTTCAATTCTTGGAAGCCTTGGTCACACTCTTCAGTCCATATAAACTTCACTCCCTTCCTTGTTAATTTAGTTAAAGGTGCATAAATCGAAGTAAAACCTTTAATGAACTTCCTATAATAACCGACCAACCCTAGGAAACTCTGAATTTCAGTGGGAGTCTTTGGAGCCTCCCATTCCAACACAGCTTGGACTTTTGTTGGGTCAACCGTTACGCCATTACCAGATATCACATGGCCAAGAAATTGAACCTCCTTGAGCCAGAAGTCGCACTTGCTAAAGTTGGCATATAGCTTGTGCGCTCGAAGAGTCTCCAAAGTAATCCTCAAATGCTCCCTGTGAGATGCTTCATTTAGAGAATAGATCAACACATCATCAATAAACACAACCACAAAGCTATCCAAATAGGGCTTAAACACCCGGTTCATTAGGTCCATAAATGCTACAGGGGCATTCGTTAGACCAAAGGGTAAAACCAGGAATTTATAGTGCCCATATCTGGTTCAGAAAGCTGCCTTCGAAGTATCCTCCTCTTTGATCTGTAGCTGATGATATCCTAAACGTAAATCAATCTTCGAGAACACTGTAGCACCTTTTAACTGATCAAAGAGATCATCTATGCATGGCAAGGGATAGCGGTTCTTCACAGTTACCTGATTGAGCTTCCGATAGTCAATATAGAGTCAAAGTGACCCATCCTTCTTTTTCACAAACAGGACTGGGGCTCCCCATGGTGAAACACTTGGTCGAATGAAACCCTTGTCCAACAATTCTTGTAATTACTTCCTCAACTCTGCCATCTCTAGTGGTGCCATCCGATAAGGTGCTTTAGATATCGGTGTCGTACCGGACAAAAGATCAATAGAGAATTTGATCTTCCGGACTGGCGGCAACCCCGATAAATCCTCCAGAAAAACATCGGAGAAGTCTCGAACAACTTCAATCTTCTCAATTGATGGCGCTTAGTTGGCTTCAGCTGAGGCCACTACACAAGCTAAGAATGCACTACAGCCCTTGTGCAAAGATCTAACTGCCTTCATGGCAGAGACCACAAATTTTCTTGACTCCATCAATGCCCATTTGAACTAACTCCGATTATGGTGACCTAAACCATTCATAACATGGATAAGTCACAAATTCCACTTAGCCTAAGGTGAAACTCTCATTGTTTACACTATACATGAGCTCGAGCTTGAACTTGGGCTTGTAATGCTTCATGCGTGTCTGCTTGAGTTTGCATCACTCACACCAATCCTTGCATAAATGTGCCGTAGTCAACCAATGGTGGCGGTGGCGGCACAGGCAATCTTTGTTGACCTTCTTCCTCATCTCTCCTAGGCTCCTCCTCTCGAGCAGGGGCAACAGCACGGTGACCGCGAGACGCCATAACCTTAGTAAGTAATAATTTAGTAACGTGATAGCTTACATATATATATATATTCCTTATGTATTTATTTCTTCATTTATTCTCATTTTTTACCAATTTATGGAACTACCTAGATTTTGGGATATACACCAAGCTGATGGTTTATTTATGTAAATTCTCAACCTTTGGCTCCGATACCACTTCTTGTAGCACCCCACCTTAGAATCTAGTCTAGTTCTCAACTCTCATCGGATTTAGGAGAGATGCCACAGTGGGAAAAAAAACCCAACAGAACAGAAACTGGTTGAAGAATTACATAAATAAAGAGAACAATAGCAGCGGAAGAAATTTTAAGCCCATCAGTTAATTCCATTTCTCAAAATCACAATAGTCCAAGCTAATAAGCAGAAAGTCACTTACAATAGTCAATTATTACAAATTTCAAATGTTCTAACAACAAATCACCTCAAATGGGAAATAAAAATCTCTAAAGACTACACCAATTTTTTGCGTTCGGATTCACTACACGTTAACTCCTCGTCCTCACCGAGGGAATCACCTGAAAATGGTTAGCAATTATGAGTCTAGGAATAGACTCAGCAAGTCACTAAGCTCCAATTTGCTCCTTTATCCATGCCTAACTTACTACGAGGATGAAATAAATTTACAGAAATTTATGAGACATAGAATATCTAAGATCAGGTTGATGAGGACAGAAAACAAGTCTAATATAGAAACAAGTGTTTATATGACGATAGTCTTATTTTTTAGAAGTCTTATACATGCTCGAGTTTTAGATAACAGAAATAGAAATTTGAGAATTTGTAGATGATTGAACAAATTTCAGAGAACAGAATTTTAGAATTTACACAGTTTCAGAAATCATATGCCTTTACAGGTTTCAGGTACAGAGATAGAATTTTATATAACATATGGCTAGACACAGTGCCCAAACCACCATTAGAAGGTCAGAACAGTCAGATACTCAGTCACCTAGGTAATGGAGACGAGTCTTGGTTACTGCGTAAAATCGGGGAAAGCCCTTTCCACCTTAACGAGTGAAATTTATCCACCTCCAAGATTTCACCCCGTGCCCTCGAGGCCAGAACAGATTGAGCCTCCCCATAAGGGCATTTCTATAGTTTGGCACCAGGCCCTTCTATGGCAGCAGTGTCTATATAGCCAATATAATAGTTTAATTTTTCCACATATTTCAGGAATACTATAGGTTTCAGAACAGAACAAGCTTATTTCTAAGCTACACATACGTATAAAACAGTTAATAATTATAAGCACAGAATTTTAACAAAAATAAAATTTTAACAGTAAGTTACCAACTTACTCATTTATCATTTCCTAATTTTTCAGATTTTTTTGAATCAAAAAGCCCTTCCAAAACACTTCATTTGCAGGTTTCTGGAATTTAGGAAACAGATTTATATTTTGACCACACATGCATAGGAAACCGTTCATAACTGTGAGTATAGATTTTCTATGGTCACAAAAATTTTACAGTATCTTACCAACTTGATATTCTATCATTTCCTAATTTTTTAGATTTTTCTGAATGGAAAAGCCTTTTCAAAACACTTCATTTGCAGGTTTCTGGAATTTAGGAAATAGATTTATATTTTGGCCACACATGCATAGGAAACCGTTAATAACTATGAGTATAGATTTTCTGTGGCCACAAAAATTTTAAAGTATCTTACCAACTTGATATTCTATCATTTTTTAATTTTTCATATTTTTCTAAATTAATTTGGCCCCTCAAAATACACTTTTTCATAGTCACTGGAAACCTGGACAGAACACAGGATGCACCGACCTTAGTCTGTACAAAATCAAGTATGCACCGACCTTAGTCTGTGCACAACAAAAAGTGCACCGACCTTAGTCTGTGCACAACCCATTTATGCCCCTACCTTAGTCTGTGCAAAACCAAGTATGCACCGACCTTAGTCTGTGCACAACCCATTTATGCACCGACCTTAGTCTGTGCAAAACCAAGTATGCACCGACCTTAGTCTGTGCACAACCAAAAGTGCACTGACCTTAGTCTGTGCACAACCCATTTATGCACCTACCTTAGTCTGTGCAAAACCAAGTATGCACCGACCTTAGTCTGTGCACAATCAAAAGTGCACTGACCTTAGTTTGTGCAAAATCAAGTATGCACCGACCTTAGTCTGTGCACAACCAAAAGTGCACTGACCTAGGTCTAAGCAATATCAAAATGTGCACCGACCTGGGTCGAAGCAATATCAAAATGTGCATCGACCTGGGTCTAAGCACACCAAATGTGCACCGACCTGGGTCTAAGCAATATCAAAACGTGCACCGACCTGGGTCTAAGCACATCAAATGTGCACCGACCTGGGTCTAAGCAATATCAAAATGTGCACCGACCTGAGTCTAAGCACACCAAATGTGCACCGACCTGGGTCTAAGCAATATCAAAATGTGCACCGACCTGAGTCTAAGCACACCAAATGTGCACCGACCTGGGTCTAAGCAATATCAAAACGTGCACCGACCTGGGTCTAAGCACATCAAATGTGCACCGACCTGGGTCTAAGTAATATCAAAACGTGCACCGACCTGGGTCCAAGCACACCAAATGTGCACCGACCTGGGTCTAAGCACACCAAATTTGCACCGACCTGGGTCTAAGCAATACCAAAATGTGCACCGACCTGAGTCTAAGCACACCAAATGTGCACCGACCTGGGTCTAAGCAATATCAAAACGTGCACCGACCTGGGTCTAAGTAATATCAAAACGTGCACTGACCTGGGTCCAAGCACACCAAATGTGCACCGACCTGGGTTAAGCAATATCAAAACGTGCACCGACCTAGGTCTAAGCACACCAAATTTGCACCGACCTGGGTCTAAGCAATATCAAAACGTGCACCGACCTGGGTCTAAGCACATCAAATGTGCACCGACCTAGGCAGGGCAGAAAATGCCATTTTGTTTTAAAACCCGGTCGATCATCACGCAAAATACGTAAATAGATGGAAAAGCCCAGAATTCTCATAAAAACATTAATTCTTATACTTTTCAAATTCTTTTTGACCCAAAACACCTAAGAAAATTAAAAACCAAATAATGACATTAAAAAAAACATTCATGTTTAGGACTTGCATGATTGCATTAACATACTAGGGTTTTTGGCTGTAAAAAAAAATAGAATCTTAACAAAAATCAAAGCAGATATTTGGGGCTCGTATAAAATAACTTACTGAGTAAATTAGAACATGCCAAAGGGACATTTTGAAGTTTAGAAACTTGCCTTATCAATGAAAAATCATAAATTGAGAGACACCACCCGATGAATCCCCTCGCCGAATCGTGCCCACGGCGGCACGACGGCCGTCTAGAAGCCTCTACGAAGACCCTCACACAACCTCCCTTCTAATCCTCTTACTCTCAACACCAAGGGCACTCGCAACCCCTTCTCAAAGTAAGGAGTGGCTTGCTACGGTTTGCAGGGAAGAAAAGAAGAAGAAAAATATGCAAGAATTGCCTAAACCTCCAAGCACACCCTTATATAAAGCCAACCCAATTTCATAGATCTAAATCCTAGCCATTGCTTCAGAGCTACCCAAATCCAATGGTAAGACATTGATCTGAAACAATCATGGCATCCACAAGCCCTTGTTGGCCATTCGAATATCAATCACGTGAAGGTATACGGAGGACACTATTCATGGCCCACTTTAAAAATTAATATCTCACAAGGTAAAAATGATTAGGAAAATCTAATTGTTACCCATTAACCACCTCGATTTACTCTACCATGAAAAATTATCAAATAAATATTTAGCCTTAAAAATGAAATTAAGTGAATAGTAAACAGTGTGAAAATGAATAGTAAATACGTTGGGTCATAATCTATCCTAAACTATAGGAATTTGTGTCTATGCCCTTATGTGTTCTACTAGTGAATGGATATAATATAAGAAAGGCTTATGTTAACAATTAGCTTACAAAATTTTAATTCTTTAAAATTATAAATCTATAATTATCAAAAAACTTATATTTAATACATTATCTATTTTATTTATTTATTTAGTTGTGAATTTAATAAAACATACACTAAACACAAATTTTATCAAATTAAATAATAGAAATACTTTATAATTTTTTTGATAAAATCTCGAGCACTACACATATGATTGGTAAATTGATTCAATTACCATCTAAAAATTGGATTACAAACACTACTTATCATAAGCAATGTGCATGGTTTGGTTTGGTATAGTTTTGACAAAAAAATTCCCAAACTAAACCAAACTCTTCTTGCAAAAAAATAGAAGAGAAAGCAAGCCCAACAGAAAAGGTTTGATTTAATTTGTCTCTGAGATAATCTAATCTGGAGCTTCATTAGTTTATTATGAAAATTTTCTGTTATAATGAAACACTATGCGTATGTGTATATACTAGTAAGAGGAACATGCTTCGCTCGTGGGTTTATGCTGACATTTTTTATGTTAAATAATAAAGATTTAGACATTAAAACATGATTCATCATTACTTATGCATCAAAGCTTAGTCCCAAGTTCGGTGACGTACTAATTGTTGTCACAGCCTATTGCTCAGCACATTACAAGAACATGAGACTAAACCACAACACACACCCCTCGCATAAAACCAACTTATTTGAGGCACATCACAGGTTGGACCAAGTGTCCACGTATTGATCAAATAGGCAAACCAAACTCTAATACCATGTTGAAGACCTGAATCCCCCACCTAACTCTCTAGGCTCATGAATGATTTATCTTTCAATTTTTTTCCATTTATTTCTAAAAATAAACCACATAGACAAGATCTTTCTGCCATGTTATCAATTCACTTTCCCCTGGATTCCAAAATAGATATCTGACTTTTACACTTTTAATGAGCTATGAGACGTTGTTAGTCATAATGGCAACGGTTTCAAATGTACACTAAAAGGTACATTTTTCTTCACACTACAGTAAAATTTTATAGTCCTGATGTAAAACCGACCTTGGACCTATTTTACAAGCATTCAAGTTTGAGCAGCGGACTCACACTAGTGAGCTCACCCGTATGGCACACACTAGGGCCCGAAGGCAACTAGGCGATGTTGGAGAGGGTCCGAGGTGGGACCATGAGGCTCCAAGGGTTGGCAAGCTTGGGGAGAACCTAAAATGGGCCTAGGATGTCCAAATCATGGGCGGCCAACACACCAAGGGTGTGGGTTAAGTGGATTCACTCTCAACTCGCCCGCGGTGGTCACTCAATTTGGTGGCAATGTAAAATCGGACACTCTCTTACCGCCGACGGAGTAACAATAGTAATACTAAGCTAAGCAAGTCCAATACAGCAATGAGGGATGTTCAGAAGCTCACCTAGCCGGCGTGAAGACGCCGACTCCGGCCGGAGACGGGGGCGAGCGGGGAGGCGAGGGTATGTACCCGCACGCCGTGTCGGTGTCGCTTCAACCTGAAAGTGTAAAGAGTACAACACTACGCCTCTCGCAGGAGGGATGATCTTGGGGTGGGGATTAAGTTAATTACATCCAAAACTACCTCCACGCAGGGAGGGGCCTTCAGCCGGCCAAGCGGGTTGGGGAATTACGCAATGAAACTTGACCTCCCGAGCTCCACCGGTTCTGCCCTGCTTCAGGTTCACTGGACAGACAGTCGGAGACGGTGCTGCCACGGGTTCCACGGAACTCGGATCTTGACGAGATTAGCGCCAAAAGTTTTCCAACTGACAGAGGATGAAGCTCAAATTTTTGGGGAAGCTTTGATACCCGGGGCTGACCGCGCCGGAGACTGGAACAGGACAGCAGCGTCTGGTCTCTGGCGGGTACCGAACTGATGCAGCAGGTTACAGAAGTCACTGTGGGCTCTCCCAGACTTCGATTGGAATGAAACTGGCGGTGATGCGATCGTGGTCTGGGTAGCTTCGAGCCGGAGTTGACGGGGATGCGATCCGATGTCGGTGGAGAGAGGGGTAACCGGAGGAGTGAGGACTGGTCTAACCTGGACCACAGGGGGCAGTCTGCCGTCTCCGACGAAAAAAATTGGAGCAGAGGGTTCCGGTGGCCGATTGAGTCCCTTCTTCTTGGAGGTGGCAGATAGATTGAAGTAGTTTCTTCCCTCCAAAAATGGCGCTCAGAGCCTTCACGAGCTGGCCGTGGCAGAGTCTGGGACCGGACTGATTGATTCTGCCTCTGTCTGGTGCAGATCAATGTGGCTGGTTGCAGAGGGTGCCACGATCTCTAACGAGCTCTGATTGAGGCAATACCTAAACCGTTGGGACCGTAGCCGAGTCTTCTTTCTGTCGGCACCGACGGCGATGTCGGCAAATGTCAGAGAAGACCGGGACGATCAGATGAGTAGAGGGGTGTCGGTTCTAGCTCCTGTAAACTAACCTGACACACTTGGAGTATAAAATTTGTAACTTGAGATGCCAATGTCAAAATGCATCTCTGCTTCTTTAGGATGAAAGAGGACTTGATAGGGAAGAATTTTTCTGAAGAACACTTGATCTGAATCCTAAAAGGTTCGTCGTGGTCGGGCTTCCAATCTCGCTCTGGTTCTCTGCCTGGGGTCTTCTGCGCAGTCGTGGGAGATCAGCTCCTGCGGATAGCTCCGACCTCGGAAGCCAGCGAGACCACCACCGTTGGAAAGCTATCTCGATGACGATTCCAGAAATATAGGCCTTGCCACCTGAATCTTTGAGAGACGGTCGTGGCTGCCTCTGCAAGTTGTTGTAACTCTGCTGTCTGAAACAGAGGCTGAATGAGAAGAAGATGAGGGGGTGGGGAAGGGGATGGCCAAGAGAGTAAGAGGTGGAGGGTGAACTTGGCTGGTATGGGGAAGGGGGGCTGCGACTTTGGGTGATTTGGGAGGTGGGGAGATGGAAGGGCACTGCCCTAGGGAGAGGGAAATTCGAATTTGGGCTTAGGGAAGAGCCCCTTCAACCTTGGGGAGAGGAATGGGTGCTTAGGAAGTGGTGTTGGGTAGTTGGGGGTTGGGAGGTGGGGTGTGGATTGGAGGATGCCACCTTGGATTGGGGGGGAGTTAAATGGGTGTATGGGGAAGGGGAGAGGTCTTAATGAGGGGTGAATGGGGAGGAGAGAGAAAATTCCGAAAATTGGGTGGAGGGAGAGAGAGAGAGAGATAAAGAGAGAGAGAGAGATAATGGGTGAGAGAGGGAAGAGAGATTTGGTAGAGAGGAGTAAGACTAGAGAATTTTTTCTATTCAAATGATTCTTCAAAAGTTGTTACATATGAGGAGTGGGGGGGCCTATTTATAGGCACATGACTTTTTCACAAAGGACCCTAACAAAAGACACAATGACTAATAACCGAAGGGAAGGGGGGGCATCCATGGGCCTAGCCCAATGAGATGGGCCCAATAACCTATCAAACCAACATAATGACTCAATACTTAGGAAAATGACTCAACAACCTAGGTACATGACTCAAATAAAGAGAAAATTACATGATATTGACTCAAAGAAAATGTGAAGATTACATGACTAGACTCAAAAATACATGACTAACATAATGGCGCTTGCCGACGAACAATCCGAGTCCGGAGAAAATGTGGAGGGGCAAGGGATGCCCTCATCATACCCCCGGGGTGGGGAAAACTCGACCCCGTCGAGTATGGGTCCACCAGTGAAGTAGTACATCGAACTGCGGCTCTGGGTGATCCTCGATCTCCATACTCAACCCGCGACCATAGTCGGGGAACGGCGCTTCAGCTCGACAAAGTGACTCGGTCATACCCTCATGCTGGCGATGGGATCTTGCTTGCCTAGTATTGCCGCTGTGTGCTCACGTCGGGCTCTCAGGCTATTTGTGGTGGCACTCCGAGGGTGTCTCTCACAAGGGTAGGTGTAAGCTGGAGGCACTCACTAGGATCCACCGCGGTGCCCTTATAAGGTGCTAGATCCGCCGCATGAGAAATGGGGAGAATCCCAAGACCCTTTTTGAAAGTTCAACCCATAAGCCGGGTTGCCAAAGCCACTCGGAACTTGGCAAGGTCCAAGTCCTCGTGCCCTCAATTTGGAGGTGACCCTGGGATAGAGTCACTCGAAAGTCATCATCGTCAAGTTACCAACTTGGAATTCCAAGTGGCGCTCATGAGTTTTTGCTCGCTTGTTGTGAAAATCACCGCTTGTTGCTTGATATGTGCTTGGATGCATATGCCATGCTTGATGATGCGATGTGAGTGGGCAATGTTTGGTATGCAAAGGTGGTCCGGGGCAGCCACATGTAGATCGATCATGCTTTGATGCTATGAAGATTGTGACAGACTCAGGGGGGCTGGGACATCCATAGATGAACCTTTTATGCATGGGTATGACAAATGTCGGGGGACCCGGACATCCATGTATGCTCCTCTCATACTTAAGACTCATGATGAATGAGGGTGGGCCAATACATCCAAATACGGTCCACTTATGCTTCCTACTTGATATGTGGGTGATGTAAATGAATGTACTCGACTTATGAATCATGCCAAGTGGTGTTGTATGCCAAGACTTATGCACTCTTGTGACAAAGATGTCTCCTATGTGTGGGCCTTTGGATTTCCATTGGAATGGGTCGAAGGGGTCTAGAAAGGTGGATATCATGAGATGGGACACTTCCTCGATCCCTAGGTGTATACCACCCAAAGTCATGGTTCCCATGGTGTAACCCGGGTCTGGGATGGGGTGGATTGGATCAAACATGGTGGGTTGGGGTAGGGAAAGGTAGGTGGTAGTTAAGGTGGTTGGGTTACTTGGGTTCCTTGACTCCCATTAGAATGGATCATAGGGATCATAAAGTGGGTTACCAAGGGGCTCCATGTCCTCAAGGTCCTCAAAAGGTGATGAGTCGTCTTCTTCTAGTGGAATGGTTGGGCCGGTGTATGGGGTGGGCTGGTTGGTCAAGGTTTTAGAAATCACAATGGTAGGGGAGTGGACCAGGATGGGCTCTTCCACTATGGGGAGAAGGAAAAGGATGTCACTAGTGTAGCAACCAATAGTGCAAACCGAGGAGATAGACCCAATGCATGGATGGATGAGGTTAAGGCTCTTGGGTTGGTCCGCTCCTAGGGCCAATAAAGAAGTCAAGTCTGATTGCCACTTTAGACCTTTGAGGAGATCATCCCAATCTTCTACCTCATAGTAGGATTGGATTGTGGTGTGATAGGAGTGGAGGGGAACAATTTGGGATGGATATCCCAAAGGTGAGAGAGGTGGGGGTGAGCTAGGAAGGGTGGGTCCTTGCTTGAGCCATTGGAGTATATGCTCATTCATGGTGAAGGTGGGTGACTCTTGAGGATCCGGGCTATTTGAAGTGGTAAATGGTTGAGGCTTTTCCTTACCATTGGTGTGATCTTGGGCTTCCTTATGGGTGGGAATGGGTTCCGGACTATCATCTACTCCCATGTGGAGGGTTGTGGAGGTTTCAATTCCTAGTGTTAATGGGTTGGGTAGGTCTAATGCGGGAGAATTGGTGATAGCTGGAGCATGGTGCACTTGGGGTGGTGGGCAAGGGTGGACTTGGATCGGAAGGGGAAGTAGAGAAGGCCTAGGTTGGGGAAAGATTGGTGTAGGAAGCGGGAGGTGAGTTGGGTGAGGGGTTTTGGGTTTGGGGATGGTGGCCATTATGGGCCTTGGTGGAGGGGTGGACACGGTGTCCACATGGTTTTTAATGGTGAGGGTTGGATGAGTGGTGGTCACCATGGAGGGAATTGGGTCGGTTAGGGGTCTCTTGCCCTTGGGATCATTTGGGGTGGAAGTGGGGGCTAAAGAGGCTTGACTAGTGTAGGTTAGTGAAGGGGGTTTTGGTTGGGGTGTGGGGCCCTCATGGGATTAGGTGGGGAGGTGGAGGCCTTGGAGACTTGGGTTCTAGTGGTAAGGGTTTGGACGGGTGGGTTTGGAGGAGTGAGGGTGCTCCTCGAGTTTTGGTAACCCGGGTAGGAAGGGGACATATATTTTGCTCTAAGTTGCTCCTTCATGTCCTTCCAAGTGGTGATGGGAGTTTCCCTTCTAAGTATCTTTAGCCCGACAATTTGCATCCAATAAGTTTTCGCCCATTTGGTATGTTGCATTTTGGCAACCAATGCCTTTTCATCCTCGGATATATGATACCAAGTGAAGTATTGGTCCATTGTAGCTTCCCAATCTAAATATTCTCTAGGAGAGGTTCCATCAAAGGTGGGAAGTGGGAAAGGGACCATTCTATCGTCTGTCCTTGGGGCGGGCCTATTTTCTCCAAGTTGGTTGAGTCGGTCCGATATGTTATCAAGCCGCTCATTGGCATAGGTCAATGCTTTCATGAAGTAGTTGACATGGCCAGGGAAGTTATGGGTGTTAGTGGTAGGCATCTCTTGGTGGCTTGGACTTATGGAGTGGGCCGATTGGTAAGGTTGATATGAGGTGGCCATACTAGGGGACAAGAGTGATGCACTTGAAGACTCTAAATGCATAGACATGCCCTAGGACCAACTTGATAGAGACAAGTTGTGAACTTGCTCTGATACCACTTGATGTAAAACCGACCTTGGACCTATTTTGCAAGCATTCAAGTTTGAGCAGCGGACTCACACTAGTGAGCTCACCCGTATGGCACACACTAGGGCCCGAAGGCAACTAGGCGATGTTGGAGAGGGTCCGAGATGGGACCATGAGGCTCCAATGGTTGGCAAGCTTGGGGAGAACCCAAAATGGGCCTAGGATGCCCAAATCATGGGCGACCAACACACCAAGGGTGTGGGTTAAGTGGATTCACTCTCAACTCGCCCGCGGTGGTCACTCAATTTGGTGGCAATGTAAAATCGGACACTCTCTTACCGCCGACGGAGTAACTATAGCAATACTAAGCTAAGCAAGTCCAATACAGCAATGAGGGATGTTCAGGAGCTCACCTAGCCGGCGTGAAGACGCCGACTCCGGCCGGAGACGGGGGCGAGCGGGGAGGCGAGGGTATGTACCCGCACGCCGCGTCGGTGTCGCTTTAACCTGAAAGTGTAAAGAGTACAACACTACGCCTCTCGCAGGAGGAATGATCTTGGGGTGGGGATTAAGTTAATTACATCCAAAACTATCTCCACGCAGGGAGGGGCCTTCAGCCGGCCAAGCGGGTTGGGGAATTACGCAATGAAACTTGACCTCCCGAGCTCCACCGGTTCTGCCCTGCTTCAGGTTCACTGGACAGACAGTCGGAGACGGTGCTGCCACGGGTTCCACGGAACTCGGATCTTGACGAGACCAGCGCCAAAAGTTTTCCAACTGACAGAGGATGAAGCTCGAATTTTTGGGGAAGCTTTGATACTCAGGGCTGACCGCGCCGGTGACTGGAACAGGACAGCAGCGTCTAGTCTCTGGCGGGTACCGAACTGATGCAGCAGGTTGCAGAAGTCACTGTGGGCTCTCCCGGACTCCGATTGGAATGAAACTGGTGGTGATGCGATCATAGTCTGGGTAGCTTCGAGCCGGAGTTGACGGGGATGCGATCCGATGTCGGTGGAGAGAGGGGTAACCGGAGGAGTGAGGACTGGTCTAACCTGGACCACAGGGGGAAGTCTGCCGTCTCCGACGAAGAAAATTGGAGCAGAGGGTTCCGGTGGCCGATTGAGTCCCTTCTTCTTGGAGGTGGCAGCTAGCTTGAAGTAGTTTCTTCCCTCCAAAAATGGTGCTCAGAGCCTTCAGGAGCTGGCCGTGGCAGAGTCTGGGACCGGACTGATTGATTCTGCCTCTGTCTGGTGCAGATCAATGTGGCTGGTTGCAGAGGGTGCCACGATCTCTAACGAGCTCTGATTGAGGCAATACCTAAACCGTTGGGACCGTAGCCGAGTCTTCTTTCTGTCGGCACTGACGGCGACGTCGGCAGATGTCGGAGAAGACTGGGACGATCAGATGAGTAGAGGGGTGTCGGTTCTGGCTCCTGTAAACTGACCTGACACACTTGGAGTATAAAATTTGTAACTTGAGATGCCGATGTCCAAATGCAGCTCTGCTTCTTTAGGATGAAAGAGGACTTGAGAGGGAAGAACTTTACTGAAGAACACTTGATCTGAATCCCAAAAGGTTCGTCGTGGTCGGGCTTCCAATCTCGCTCTGGTTCTCTGCCTGGGGTCTTCTGCGCAGTCGTGGGAGATCAGCTCCTGCGGATAGCTCCGACCTCGGAAGCCGGCGAGACCACCACCGTTGGAAAGCTATCTCGATGACGATTCCAGAAATGTAAGCCTTGCCACCTGAATCTTTGAGAGACGGTCGTGGCTGCCTCTGCAAGTTGCTGCAACTCTGCTGTCTGAAACAGAGGCTGAATGAGAAGAAGATGAGGGGGTGGGGAAGGGGATGGCCAAGAGAGTAAGAGGTGGAGGGTGAACTTGGCTGGTATGGGGAAGGGGGGCTGCGACTTTGGGTGGTTTGGGAGGTGGGGAGATGGAAGGGCACTGCCCTAGGGAGAGGGAAATTCGAATTTGGGCTTAGGGAAGAGCCCCTTCAACCTTGGGGAGAGGAATGGGTGCTTAGGAAGTGGTGTTGGGTAGTTGGGGGTTGGGAGGTGGGGTGTGGATTGGAGGATGCCACCTTGGGTTGGGGGGAGTTAAATGGGTGTTTGGGGAAGGGGAGAGGTCTTAATGAGGGGTGAATGGGGAGGAGAGAGAAAATTCCGAAAATTGGGTGGAGGGAGAGAGAGAGAGAGATAAAGAGAGAGAGAGAGATAATGGGTGAGAGAGGGAAGAGAGATTTGGTAGAGAGGAGTAAGACTAGAGAATTTTTTCTATTCAAATGATTCTTCAAAAGTTGTTACATATGAGGAGTGGGGTGGCCTATTTATAGGCACATGACTTTTTCACAAAGGACCCTAACAAAAGACACAATGACTAATAACCGAAGGGAAGGGGGGGCATCCATGGGCCTAGCCCAATGAGATGGGCCCAATAACCTATCAAACCAACATAATGACTCAATACTTAGGAAAATGACTCAACAACCTAGGTACATGACTCAAATAAAGGGAAAATTACATGATATTGACTCAAAGAAAATGTGAAGATTACATGACTAGACTCAAAAATACATGACTAGCATAATGGCGCTTGCCGACGAACAATCCGAGTCCGGAGAAAATGTGGAGGGGCAAGGGATGCCCTCATCAAGTCCATTTCATGGTTTTGCCTACAAGCAATGTCAATTGTCACGCACATTTTTACGATACCTTAAATAATTCCACTTTAATGCACATAGTAGAAGAAATGAAAAGTTATAATATTGTCATTGAAATGCATTCCTGTCCAATAATACCCTATTAACCAAAAAAACAAACAAACCTCTCATTCTAATGCATAAGGGAAAAGATACCATCTTGTTTGAAGAAAAGTATGTCCAGTTCAAAAGTATGTCTAGCTCAGCTTAGACCATCTTGTGTGCAGGCAAGGATGATTAGGCATAACGATGTTGAGTAGTGGATGGCGGATCTAGAGGGGAGGGGTGAATAGATCTACCCCTCTTTTCGTAATGCAACCCTCTTTATAGCTAGTTAAAAAGAATCGTAGCGGAATATAACTAGCTAAACGAAGAACACAATGATTTACTTAGCAAGATGAACAAGTATTGTAGAAATTAAACCTAAGCATGCATCTAACACAAAGAAATCGCACAATCAAACCACAACACACGAGATTTTAAGGTGGTTCGGACTGAATCCCCAGTCCTATGTCCACCCCTCACCAAACCCGGTGAGGCTCCACTAGTACAACGCACTGAACCGCAGATCGGAAAGACCTCCGATTGCCTTCCTACTAACCACATGTAGGGACGTCAACACCGCAGATCGGACAACTTCCGATTGTCTTCCTACTAACCACCGGTAGGGACGTCAACACCGCAGATCGAATAACTTCCGATTGCCTTCCTACTAACCACCGATAGGGACGATTCACAGTTTCAAATATTTGAATGAAATGGAAAGAGAACAAATATGAAAATACTCAAACAAGATATAGAATATGCTCAAAGAGAAAAGATCTTGTCTGAGATTGCTGGAGCTTGAATCTGATGCTTCAATGGTATCTTCTTCCTAATGCAATGATCTTCCTTGAATCACCTTGAGTTGATGAAGAAGATAAAGGATGCAGATTTGATCTCCCTTGAAAACCTTATGAAATCAGCTTCCTTGGATCACCTTGATAGCCTTGCTTGCTTCTGCACTTCCTTGGAGATTGCTTGCTTTGAAATGAGCTTAAAACACCTTGGAATGGATGAAGAACTTCTTCACGAAGTATTGTTCACGGCTACAGTACCTCTTCTTCCAAGCCTCATTTGATCTCCCTTGATGCCTTGGATTCAATTGAGTTGATGAAGAAGTGTATGGATGTAGCTTTGATCTTCCTTTTGATCTCCTTGAGTTGATGAAGAGATTTATGGATGAAGATTTGATCACCTTTGAGAGCTTGCTTGCTTCTAGCTTCCTTGGAGGTTGCTTGCTTCATATCTAAGCTTGAATCACTTGGAGTGGATGTAGAACTTCTGCACGTAGTACTGTTCACGGCTACAATACCTCTTCTTCCAACCTCCTCTCTAGCCTCTCTAGATCTCTCCTTTGTTCCTCTTGAAGCATTAGGGTTTCTAACCCTCTTGTATGTGTTTTATAGACTTTGGATTGTCAATAGAAACCCCCCAGACCAGATCCACATTTTGTGGGTGATTGGGTGACTTTAGGATTAAAGAAATCCATGGAGAATGGCTCTTCTCGAAGTGGAAAACAAAGTCAACATTGGTTGACTCGGGGCTGGCGGTCGACCTGCAGAAGCTGGCGGTCGACCGCTACTGAGAAACCCTGTAGACGGATGGTCCCTGGAATTTTTGGTCGACCGCTACTGGGCTGGCAGTCGACCGCCACTGAGAAACGTGCAAGCAGTTGGCTGCTGGCAGGGGCGGTCGATCACCCCTGGGCTGGCGGTCGATTGCCAGTTGGGCAGAACCCGGGTTACCCCGGTTCAGTCTATTTACCGTTTAGCTCCGTTGCTTAAGTCCTTTAGCAGCCCGTTCTCATTTGTGGCAACAAGCTTGACAGTCTTGAAGATTTCTATTTGATTATATCGCTCCTATAATCAAAATTTTGTTCCGGGGGCTCCGCCCCCGGAAACCCCAGCAAGGGGCGTTGCCCCCTTGACCCTCGCGACCTGACCGTGCAAGTCGATCCGCGTGCGATGGCGCAATCATTGAGCTTTCACTTTTACCATCTCCACTCCATTCCTTGGCATATCTGTCATGAAAGAACATCAAGTAGTTTAGTCATATAAGAGTGATAAAACATCAATGACTTATAGTGTTTAGCCATTATCAAAATCAAGAATATCCAATAACTCAAATGACCACAGGATGATGTCGAATGACCCAAGTGACCACAAGATGACGCAAATGACCACGGGGGCACAACAAACGAGAGTTTTCCAAGCATAAAACAGGAAAATATTGTCAACCGGATATTATCTAAGTCAAAAGTAAGAAAACCTTGTTTTCCTGACTTATGTCTTTTCTCTTTGGGACGTGACTCATCTGGGCCTGCAAACAACAAAAGGAATATGCTAATCTCATGTATCGACAAACCCAATAAAGAATGTAGTTTCTACATTTTCTCACCTTCTTCTCTTTCTTTTTTATGTTGCCTTTCCTTTTCACTTTATTTTGTTGAACCTGTTAGATTATGTAAACTAAATAATTGAGAGGCTAATAATGAAATGCAGAAGTTTGAAGCAAGGAAAGAATAGCAATGACTCAAAGAAAGAAGTACAGACACTTCATAAAGCACAACAAGAATATGCAAAGTACTCAAAATTGGCCTGATCTAGTATTTGTCCCTCTATCTTAAGAAACCATACAACATAGAATGCATTATATTTTACTTACTGGATCAAATTAATAATTTAGAACAGCTTATGAATGACAAATGATGAGATCACATGATGAACCGGTGAACCAACAAACAAAGTGTTACATAGAACTGAAAGGATTAATCATTAGCTGCCTCAGATGGTAATGAATTCTGGATGAAATATTCTACTTAACACCGACCAATTGCACTTCACTTGCCTTTTCCAACAAGCGTGTAAATGAAAGACAATATCACTAACGAATAACCATGGCCCAACAACAACCAACAGATTGATAAATTTCACAGAATTTACTACATCTACTCAATGATTTGAGAAGTGCAGGGGAGACAAATATACGCAAATAGGTAAGCCTTCTTTCATTGAAGTGAATGTTGGGACTGAACCATTAGTCAAGTAACAAATAAGAAATAAATATGATGTAACTCGGGAAAAAAAGTCTAAACAAAAAAGGGGGAAGAAAAAATATCTTGATGTGAGAAATGGCCATAACGGGGGGGGGGGGGGGGGGGGGGGGGAAGTATGATGCCTTTTCTATTCTGAGAGTATAAGCATTCCACTTTCTATTCTGAAAGTACAAACATTCCACACAAGGTAACTCATAAGGACATATCCAGTATGTTAGAGGACCATGTCAATAGTCAGCTGATGCAAAATGCAAGCCACTGTGATCTCCCCACACTAATGATAAAATAGATGACATACAAAAAGGAAAATGCTTTACCTTCTGGGCTGGCATGGCATTGTCTGTTCCTGGGATGGTACAATAAACAGGTTAATGCAATCTTTTTTATGACAGTAGAATGTTGGTGATTTCAATCCCCCCTCCTTTCAGATACCTCACTCCCTTATTAAATCATGGTATTCAATACTACCCAGTACATATCAGTACCTCCCTTGACTAGTCCGGTTCGACCCATTTGGTCCCGGAACCGGCTGGTACACATTAAAAAGAAAAAAAAACTAAACCAGACACCACTTAAATAAAAGGTCAATCCGCGACAGTGTGACATGGTACCGTACAAGCCAGTATTGATACTGGTTCGTACCAATACCGGCCCTGCCTGGTACCGAAACCGGTACCAAGTTTGAATACCTTGATTAATAGGTGCTACAATTGGTCAGGACTTTGACAAAACCTGCTCAAGGATCTGGAGATCTAGTC
Source organism: Amorphophallus konjac (assembly GCA_022559845.1). Lineage (NCBI taxonomy): Eukaryota > Viridiplantae > Streptophyta > Magnoliopsida > Alismatales > Araceae > Amorphophallus > Amorphophallus konjac. The sequence goes on along the minus strand of CM040128.1, from coordinate 227,540,771 downwards.
AGAACCATAGCAAACAAAACCATTGGCTGCTTGGTTTGTAGTCAATAAATATTGGAAAGTTGGAATTCTAACCTTTTACATTAATTCAAATATAGTGAACAGGAATAGGGTTACCAGTGAAAGATGACCAGCAATATAGATGACAAAGTTAAATAAGCATGATATCTCCCACGTGTGACAAAATGGATGCATGATCATCCAAAGAGCAATATGAACTTTGGATCCACATAACATGATGACTTTTTTCAATGGATGGGCACATGAATTTCAAGGACTAGAGCAGATTTTATATCTAGTGAAAGTGTGAAAAAATACAACAATGAAAATTTAGTTACATGCAAATGCAAGTGGAAATAACATACCATTTTCTGAAGATAATTGCTAGATATGCTTCGACAAGGCCTTGTTCTTCTGAAACATGTCAATGGTTTTTACATTAAAAAGTTCATGCAATCTAAAACAATTGCATGCCACTTTAGCAACACTAAAATTAGCCTGCCATGATACTCTTCTTGAAAATAGAAAACATCAAGGAGAAAATATAAAATTTAGTAAAAACAAGAAAGCTTTGGAATTCTTTCACTAAAAGGGAAGTTTACTACAGAAGGACGTATTCCTCTAAGCGCTATATACAGATATACTTCTCTCGGATCAATTTTTCAATACCTCAAGAATCTTCCCTCTGCATGCAGAACCACCCAAAATGTAGCCGTAGTCTGGCTCGGCGGCGACTACCAAAAAATTGGACCAAGAAAAGGCCTTTTTGCGAGCACCCAAAAAATTTATATTCAGGAAGACTGCAAGATATATCCTGATATGGTAGCGTACCACAACATTGCTGTTACCCTTGGTCAGGCTGGTCTTGTGAAAGAACTCATTGATGTTAATGAATGCATGAAGCAAAATCCATCCAAAAGGCTGAAGAATATGCGGTGCAAGAATTGGGATCCATGCGTGCAACCAAATATGATCATGTACAATGAGGTAAAAAACATTTAATGTCTCACATTCTCAGGTACTCTGTGCGATGCCCATGCTGCATTCTTTTGACATATTTCAATTTTGTTGCTAGGTGCTGAATGCTTGTGTGCCATCTCGTCAATGGAAAGGAGTATTTTTGGTGCTGAGGTAGTGGGATCAAGTGGATTAAAGCCCAACGGGGCAACTTATGACCTTGCAATGGAGATATACAACCCAAATTATTGCTCTTTTTTTCTCCATTATACTCCCATGGTTGCTTTTGAACTTGTTCTGCAATGTTGTTGTCATTCAAAATCCACAATATATTTTTTGTTCTTTCTTGTCTATTTCTCTCTTTTAGTTAGGCTGCACTTGTTTGTCCCAAATTATAGTTGCATTTTTAGTCTTACAGGTCGTGCTTGTTGAAAGGTGATGCTGGAATCAGGTAAATATGATCTAGTGCACAAGTTTTTTGAAAAAAATGCAGAGATGTGGGCTGGCTCTGAAGGCATTGACATATAAAGGTTAGTAACATGTAAATTTGGGCAGTAGCTATGTGAACACTACACTTATTGTGTGAGAAATGTACCTTTTTTCCTTAAAAATTCTGTTTCAATAGTCTTTTAATCCAAATCATACTTGCAGATTGAGTAGATTGGATAGACTTGCAATTCAAATTGTTTTTGTGACTTATTTTTCTGATTAATAAGTCTAATGCAGTGTTTCCTCTCTGTTTCAAATAACAATAGTAGTTGCAATAAGCTCTCGTCAAACCTAAAGTAGGGATCTCAAAACTCTTTGGAGTTGTGTGGGGCTTTTTCTAGATGACTTGTAACTCTAGACTTATAATATCTTAATTTGTGGCTCTATTGGAATGGATATGGTTCTTCAGGTCATTTTGTCCTCAGGTCCAGGGTTCAGTTATTGGTCCTAATATGTGGCTGTTGCAAGTTTTCACTTGTGACTGTATACTTAATACCTTGAGAATCATTGTTTGTGTGATATCCTTTTTCTTAACATAATATGCTATTTTTTTTGTCACAAGTGTCGTGTGGCACTGTCCATGTTAAAATAAATAAATAAATCATTTGCACATGCTCCATTCAACCTATGCTTAAGATGAAAACAAGGCTAAAACTGACCCAGAATGGTGCAGGTTACCACCCAGAGGTCAGGTTCAGATATGAATTTGACCAATTTTTCTTAATTAAGCCTGGCCTAAGTTTTGTAACTATGTTTTTTAGGCACACCGTATACCTCCAAACTGGACTGGTCTTCCACAGCTATTTGCAGAGCATCAATTTTCTTTTCTTGACACATAATTTCTCAACATACATCAAGCCAACCTATATACTCATCCCCACTTCACTTCTCCCCGCTCGTGTCACAAGAATATATTAATTAAAACTAAGAAGACTATAGACTTCTTGTCATTGTCTTTAGAATCTTCAACAAAGAAAATGAATGGTAATGCTTGACATCACTAATTAGGATAATAATCTGCCTTTACATCCTGCCAACCAATCTGAAATTTCTTTGTCACCCTATTCTAGTACCACAATATACTGCACACAAACTAACATTTCAAATTTTACCTTCCAAAAAAAAAACAATATACTATGCATGCAAGAAGGAAAAAGTCTGGCCCCTCCAGGTTATCTGAATGTGATCCTTTCCTCAGGGATACATGGAGTGGGGGAAGATAGCTTCAGATGTTTGGTTACTGGGATCAGAAGAAAGACTACCATGTCCATCTTACACGTGGGTTATGTGGAAAAGAGAAATTATGTAAGAAGCCTTTTGAAAGTAATGATAACATGGATGACATAGGTAACAACTCAGAAAGCCCATCTTCTCATCAATATAAGTACCGTCAGCAAGAAATTTCTTAGAGTCTTAAGATAGTGGAGAGTAATTTATCAAACAATATCCAGGAAACTTGTTTTTTCTACAAGAAGCCCTATTAGTATGTAGGGGTCTTTGGTCTTCTGAGAAGGGAGTTAAAAAAAAAACTACTTTAAGCATGACAAAACCTTTAAAGAGGCTAATCTTAACGAATCAAAACTACTTTAAGTATCATCCATCTTCCATTATAAACAACTGCATCAATTGTATAATTGTCTGGTATGTCAGTACATATGGGTCTGAAATTGAGTGGTCAAGAGGTCAAGAATATAGAAAATGTACAAAATGAAAAAAGAAAATAAAAGGAAAATAGAAAGATAAACTTACCTTCCACCAGAAAAATATAACTCCTTGTGCGTGTTTTTCTTCTACCGTAGAACTGCCGGCCTAACTTCTGCTATCGTAAAACTGCTCCCTCTCTTCTTTGTGTTTTTAAGAACAAGTTTTATTGCATCAACAAACAAAGATGATAACTCTGTCCTTGAGGTATTTCCCCAAAGACAAGAATACAGAAAATGTATAAAATGGAAAAATAAAATAAAAGAAAAATAAAAAAGTGACTTGCCTTCACCGATGTCAGATTAATATTTTGAAGGGGGAAGAGGAGGCAGAGACGAGGAAAGATACAAAGACGAGGAGGAACATCATGGTCAGAGACGAAATTCGGACAAGAGGGAAGATGTAACGCCCCGGATTTTTTAGATATTTCTCATATCGTGTTCGTGGGTCCCGAATTGAGTTTAGCGGTTTACGTATGTTTTTGCCTGTCGGACCTTCAGAACGCCGTGTAGGGTGAACCGTTGCGTTCTCCGACTCCGGGACGTTATCACGACGTTACACGTTTTCTGAGGATTAGGGAGATGATTTTTCCCTATTTTTCGTATTTTTGATAATTTCTGAATTTTCTATATATTAATCTCCTCCTCTCTCTTCCCTCTCATTTCTCTCCTCTCCCTCTCTCTTCTCATGCTCTCTCCTCTCACCCTCTCTTCTCCGACGGCCGACGGAGAGGGGCGCAGGCGAGGCCGGGACGGCGCGGGCGAGGATGGGTGAGGATCGAGGCGGTGGAGGTGCGTGGAAACTCGGCCGTGAGTTCGTGTCCCGGCGAGGCTTCGACGGCATTTTCTTCGTGGATCGGTGTCCACGGCGCGTGAAATCTTTGGTGGAGGTAGGGAGATGGATCCCCAGCTCGTGTACTTCCTTTCCCGTGAATTTGGTAGGCCGTGGTGAGCCGAGCGGGCTTATTCTTGCATTTTGGGAAAGATGCATATTTTTGGTGAGTGAGCCAGATCTAGAGTTTTGATCGCTTTTTTGAGATCTAAATGGGTCCTCTCGGTACTAGAGAGGTTGGGGACTAACTTCCCCTTGTTTTTCCCTTCACGTGGGCGTGAATGGGGCGTGGAATGGTGTTTTGGGGCCGTTCCCGCCGTTCTCGATTTCACGGAGTGTACGCGGTTTAACAGTAACCGTTTTTGGCCTTAAGCGGCCCTAGTTAGACCGTTTTAATTTTGGGCGGTCCCCAGGTGGACCGTTTCTAGCTTTAGAGTGTCGATAGGTTTAGCAGTCGTACGATAGACCATCTGAGGGCCTTAGCGGCCTGGTGTGGACCGCCTGGCTCCCTGCGCGGTCAGGCCAGGACCGTTTCCTGTGACTGAGCGACCATGGGCAGACCACCTAGGCTTTGGGCGGCCACCTGTGAGCCGCCGTTCAGTTACTATTTTGTCGGCAGGTTTTACGGTCCTTAGGAGACTGTCTGGGTCTAGCGGCGGCCTATCGGCTGACCGTTTTCCTCTTTGAGCGGTCTGGGGGTGACCGTTCAACCCTTTCAACGCTACATAATGGTGCGGTCTGAAGGGCGACCGTTTTATCCCTGAGCGGCCCATGAGAGATCGTTTCACGCTTGGAGCGGTCTAGCGGTAGACCGTGAGTTTTGGGAGTCACGGTCCATGTGTGACCGTTCTATTCCCCTAGTGGCCTAGGGCTTGACCGCCTTTGTTTAGACGGTCCAGGGAGGGCCGCCCATTGGTTGTCGTGCCGTTTAGGGTCGTGTTGACCTCCTGTCAACCCGGTTGTGACCCAGTGGTTGATCTTCGGTCTCGTGAGTGTTCCAGACACCCCGTGGGTTTCGTGTCCATGTTTCTGGGGTGTCAGGAGGTACCGTGTTATCTCGATTAGCGTGCCAGTGTGTTCAGGGGTCCGGTGACCCTGGGTTTGTATTCAGGGCTTTCGTGTTTCCGCTAGATCAAGTCGCCGTGTATCGGCATGAGTGCAGTGGGACTTCCCCCGCATGTCGTGGGTTTCTCCGGAAGATGATTCCCGAGTGGGCCAAGTGTATGGTCTTGGACTGCGAGTCCAGTCACCCAGCCTGGGGCTGGAGGTTTCTCACTTTTCCCTGGGATGGGAAATCGGCGTGGCGACTTGTGAGCTACCTTGGGAATCGTGCTTCTGTGCTTTCCGCGTGGGCCATGTGTGTGGGCTTGGACTGTGAGTCCAGTCACCCAGCCTGAGACTGGAGGTCTCTTGAGTTCCATTTTGAGGGGATGGTCTTGGTGGCTCATGAGCTGCCTCGGTATTCATGCTACCATGATTTTAGACCTAGAGATTGGGCTAGATTAACGGCATTGTGTCGTTACGTACGACGGTCTTGACCCCGAGTCTTGTGACTCAAGGACCGTTGGATTTAGTGAGTCTAGAGGACTCTCCAGAATCCAGTGGCTCGGTGCCACTTGGTTCTTCTCAACTTTCGCATAGGGTGCGTGTGTGTTTCTCATAGTTTCTCCTCGAAGAGTGGTCACATCAGTGACTCCCCACTAGTCGTAGCCTTCTGACACGCGAGTGGTCCCACCAGGGAGTGGTGGCGAGGCTATCCCGAGAGACGATTTTTAGACTGGTTACTATTGGGCCCTACGTCTTGCAGCCAGAGTCCGGCTGAGGGGAAAACCAGTTAGAGGCCAGACCTAGGACGCATGGTCTGTGTGTGCACACGTGGTTGGGGGCAGTGGAACCGCGCTGATGAGCGTGACCCCAGCTAGTTCTTGTTCTGTGGTTACTTGTACGGTGTCCCCGTTCCACCAGGGGTCGAGGGGGACACCTGAACCGCGGTCTAAGTCGTCAGTGGACGCATCCGGCCTTGCTTCTAGTGGGCAGGTACTCCTGTCACGTGAGATGTGACTCTCCTATTTTCGAGTTTCGTTTCCCGTCTGCGTGACGTGGTTTCCCCGACAGTTTCAGGGAGTGTTTACGAGGTAGAGGTCTAGGGGTTTTTCCGGTGAGCGTCACCGAGGGTTTCCCTAGACGGTGTTAGGTCCACGACTGCGAGGTCGTGATTGTTTCTTCTGGCGGCGTAGCCAGAGGTTCTTCCGTTAGTTCGGTAGTCCCCCGACTGGGAGATTGGGGCATGTTTCTCCGGTACAGTAGGAGTAGCTGTAGTGCCGAGTTTTGACCGGCCACCGGTTCGCTGTTCCTGCTGTAGCTGTAGCTATTTTTCCTTTCCGCTACTGCCGTTGTTCTCGGTTGGGGTTCCGCGGGATCCCTACTGAGCCAGTGACAGGAGGCTCACCCCTACTTTTCAGGTGCGATGGTTCTTCCTCGAGGTTTGAGGGTGATGTTCGGAGGTTCTTAGCTGTCAGCTCGCAGGGCCTAGTGTTCACTTGGCATGTGATATGTTTTACGACTTTAGACTGTACTTTTTGTTGGACTAGACTCTGCTGTTGTAGTTGTTTATTTACTTTTGTTAATTATTAGATTTTCCTACTTTATTTCCTATTTCTTTGTACCTCCACACTCCTTTTAGCCCTTCCGAGCCCTCCCGGCTCGTGGGCGGCGGGCCAAGATTCGAATGGTATCGGGTTCTTCCCGGTATCCGGATCTTGGGTCGTTACAGAAGACGAAGCTAGGGCTGTAGCAGGGACTCCCGGTCTTCAAACGTGAGTGGTTCCATGGAGGCTAGATGTCACGCCCCGAACCGATAGCAGCGGAACATGTCATTTGCTCGGAACGTGGCAGTTAAACAGTCATGTCAATCAGAGCATAGTCATTTCAACAAAACATAATTTGGACAAATAATAAGTTTCATTTCAAATATAAGTTCTTTACATATTCGGGCCCATAATAAATGAAAAGACTGAATAAAGAAAAATCTACAATAAGACGCCAGATAACCAGACTAGACGGTTCATCTAGATGTCAGAGTTCTCTTCACTCTTGCCCTTGCCCATCATGTTTGGTCTCGTCGTCACTAAGGTCATTACCTGAAAAATATTGGAAAACGCAGGGTGAGCGAACGCTCAGTAGGACTTAATATCTCATGTTCCAAGCTAACTTTAAGTCAATTACAGTTTAACATGCTCATGCAGGTCATGCGAGATATAGAAATCGAGAACTATAATAACACGAGATAAATTCAAGAACTAGAAAAAAATGAGTAAGCAAGATGCTAGACAACTCATGAAGAGTAAGGATAGTGATAATCAAGAGAGTATAGCAAGATCTTAACAAGTACTTTCTCAAGCTAGGTCAAGAGCATTCATGAGGAAATATAACATTTATCTCTCTATGACGAACACTATCACGAGAGCTTCAATGTATCCATTATTATGAAGGATCTTTGTGACAAGATAACGAGTACTATCAATGAGATAATTCAAGAACATTTATGATGATCGATATAGAAGTAGAACAATTACTTCTACAAGCACTATATAGCATTTGCCAAGACACTAAGGGAATATCACGACGATATGATAACCCCTCCAATAAGACAAATCAAGATCTTTTCATGACGAACAATAAGTTGTAGAAATGTATACTATGATGGCAATTACTCCCGATCATCACTATCACGAGAGCATTTGCACATCTAGCACTTCATAGGATTGGCCAATGCACTAAGGGGAAAATCACGACGATATGACCGCCCCTCATAGAAAATAGCACTAGGTAGTATTTGGTCGCACACTTAGGAGTTCTCACGACTGTATGATTACCCCTAAATGTCAATAACCGAGTTGGTGAATGCCAGCACCCGATCATCGTATACCGGTAACGTTTGGACTTTGCCTTACCCAATAGGGTCAGATCAGGACCCGTAGCATTTAAAATGTCATTTTAGTGGGACCCATAGCCCATGACATTTAGTTTAGACTAATTCCATATTAATGGCCAAGAATTTCAAGGATCAAGCATGTAAAAACATTAAGATAGATTTCATGGAACATAGAGTTCAAGGATAGAACTTATAATAAGGATGATATATCAATAAACCATATGAAAATCATGACATTCTAGAAATCTGGGTGATTAGGTACAACCAGCTCAGTCGGCCTTGAGGGAATCCAATGCTGCGAGGAGACTTACGGAGGTCCCGATGACTAACTTGCTAGTCCGAAGGAACGGAATATCCAACGGAGAGCTTGTATGTGGCCGAGAGTTGAGGTGTATACGTGAACCAATCATGAAACAGGGACTCCATCTACGGACGTGAGATGAGAGTGCCAGAAGACCCGCGGTATGGGTCAAAATCGGAATAAAACTGTGAGAACATGAATGTGTTAATTATAGAATTCATGTCCAACCAATTCTATAATTAACTATAATTAAATAAACTTATATTATTTGACGCCCGTGGGTGGCGTCATTTATTAATTAGCGTCCTCTTGGAGAGACGTTAATTTTATGATTTTTAACTTAATTTATTTAACAAGAATTCACGTCAATCTCTATTTAATTGAAAGATTTCAAAAATGTACATTCAAAGAGACATTAATTTATATAAAATAATTTAGAAAAATAGAATATATTATAATTAGGATAAAAATTCAAGGATTCCAAAAATATAATTTTTATAATTTTCTGTTGCATAGTCTAGTAGATATAGATTTTCCAAGACATAATTACAAGTTATATATATATATTATATATATATATATACAATAATCTGACGCCCGTGCATTGTGTCGTCAAAAACAATTTTGACGACATTTAGACGGTCGTCATTTCAATAAACGTGTCAAACATCAATATATACTTAATTGATTAACTTCAAAAATATATATTCAAAGATATATTTATTTATATAAAATAATTTAGAAAAATAGAATATATGATAATTGGGAGAAAAATTCAAGGATTTCAAAATATATTTTTTTATAATTTTATATTACATAGTTTAATAGATATGGACTTTTAAAGATATAATCACAAGTTATATATATATATATATATATATATATATATAATAAACTAATTGACGCTAGTGCACGATGGCGTCAAAACAATTTGACGACATTTAACATGTCGTTAATTCAAATTGTCTCAATTCTTTACTCCCCTCGTTTTTCGACGTAACTACGTCGGAATCGAGCCTATGATATACCGAAATGACGGGCTCAAAGAGCTCTATCTAACTGGATGTTCAAAATAATTTTTCGTTGAGAGATAGAGGATCTTGAGATAGGGGGCACGAAAAACGGTGTAACCACTCTCACTATCTCGGTCTCTACCCCAATAACGCTCCCATAAAATTTCATAGCCAAATGACACTCCGGCATCCCCGAACAAATTGTCACATTAAAATCCTATAACTATCATGCTACAGTGAATTAGGTGATTCGCATTGTAACTATAAAAAAATTCATATATTTAGATAATCTAAATGTTAACGGATTAATATTACCTTGTAAAGACATGAAAAATTAAAGAAAAATAAGGAGATTCTAGTCGTATATATATCTTATGATTTTTTAGACACTTGATTATATGGATACAATTTTTAGACATGTAGTTATTCATTAACTAAGATAAAATATGCAAGTCACTTGAACAAAATTATGTAAACGCAAACAAGCCGAACATCTAATGCATGCTATTAAGAGTTTACGTCTGAGAAAGAAAATCTACATGCACTATCATCCAACATGCTATTTAGTAGTGATTTTGCTCGAGAGATTGCCTACCTCTTACGTCGTTTTAACCGGGATAAGGAAGAAATAGCAGAGAAAGAAGGAGATGCCCGTTTGCCTTCGTGCAACAATTAACGGTAGCAGGCGGACGAAGGGGAAGATGAGGACAACACAACACGTCGATGGACGTAGCAAGTCTCCACCGAACGCAGTAGCAACAAACGTAAAGGAAGAGGAAGGAAGAAGCCTTCTTCACGTAGCAACCATTGGAGAATGCGGCAGCAAGAACAGGAGGAAGTCAAGGAAGAAGCTCCTCACATGTAACAGCAGCAGAAGGCAAGAGGTAATGCGGAGGATGTCCAACGCAACAGTAAGCCTCTACACATTAGACCAAAGAGTGCATATATAAGGGAGAGGATGGCCATTAAAAGCAAGGGTTTAAACCCTTCTGTATTTTGATCGTGAGTCACGCCCTCTAACCAAAAAGCCAGCCGCCATCCTTGTTTTGCCTAGGAAAACCCTAAGCCATAACTCCTCATGCATGTTTGATGATGCTCATGGGTTGGTCATCGACGTGGGTCTTTTGTTTGAGGGGCTTCAGTTAACATGGCTTATTCATTATTATGAACGCGCGGTTCACCTGCTGGGTCTCTTCATGGGTTAACAACATTGGGTTTACATGGGCCATCCTCCTTTTTCACATGAGATTGGTTTTCAATCGTTCATACACATACTCCATTGGATGCTCCAACTATTGTGTTGTTTTGTTTATGTTAAAGCCCAAGTATTTATTTATACACCTAAACTAAGCCCTTCACGTTAGAGTTCTCTAAGCCCATTATATGCATCTATATCTATGTATCCTCGGCCCATTTAGCTACTTTACAATTTGGAGAGTTTAAAAGTTTCTTACTATACATATTCGAGTTATGATGGGTATTTAGCTAGTTAACATGTTTAGCTTTTGAATCTTGTACGAGGCTCATTTATGTATTAGACGTAACCCTTCTTTAAATTTGCGAGTTGCGTACTTTAACTATTTGAGGATTCATTCATAGACCACTTATTGATATTACGGTCCTTTCATTTACTTATGAGTAGAACTTTACACATGGATTTTATTTTCCTTAAAGTTTTATTTATTTACCGTTATCGTGGGTATCAGAGTCGGGTTTGATCCAATGTCACTTTACTCAATTAACCACTTATATCTCTAGTGAGGCCTATTGAGTATAACTCTTAGCTTAATATTATTGGGTTGGACTTTAATCTTTTTGAAGGAATTCTCTATACCCCTTTAAATTAATATGTAGGCCCATTTTCTATTTAGACTATTTCTTTTACTAAAATTTTATTTTTTCTATATTTATTTCATGACCAATATTAATATGTATCCTTTAAAAATTTCGGGGGTGCTACACCCTCCCCCACTTAAAAGAATTTGGTCCCCAAATTCACACGATTTCCTTTCCAAAGTTAGTGGAGGGTAAAATCACTACATCCAAAACATATATTTTAGCTAGATCATTCAACATGCTAAGTACTAAGTTTCGCAAATTATAGGTTTATCGAGTTACCTTTCAATGGTTGCGACGCTTCCTCCTTTAAGAGTGGACAATGTGTAATTCTGTGATCTCCACTTCCACAACGGACACACTTCCCGAGTTTGTACCAACACTCATCCGGATTGTGCCTCCCTTTCTTGCAATGCTCGCACTTTTCTTTAGCCAGAACGATTTGTTGATCATTATTCTGAAGTTTCTTATTCTTACGGAAACCATTACCTACATTGGACCTCTTCTTGTCGTTCATGATTTCCTTGTTCTTAGCGATCTTTCCCTTGACTCGCTTCATCATATCCATGGCATCTTCTAAGAGTTGTGCTTTTCTAACCATCTCAGTGTAAGTTTGTATTTCTAGTGGAGCCAATTGAGGAATAAGCTCCACCTTCAAGCCATTCATGAATCGTTTCGCTCTCATCTTTTCCGTACTGACTAGGTGTGGTGCATACCGGGCCAATCTAGAGAATTTTGCCTCATACTCCGCTACTGAGAGACTGCGTTGCTTTAGGGCCGCAAACTCCATAGCCATATTTTCACGTATTCGTTCTGAGAAATATTTCTCATTAAAGTGTTCTAAGAATTCCACCCAGGTAACTTGATTATTGGGAAAGATTGCCTCCACAGATCCCCACCAGACTCGAGCATCTTTCTCTAGTTGGTAGGTTCCCAGTAATACCTTTTCTTCATTGGTGCATTGCATGACCCTAAAGGTTCTTTCTATTTCTTGCACCCAATTCTCTGCTTCATCCGGGTCGGTAGACCCACTAAACTTAGGGGGATTTATCTTTTGAAATTTTTGATGCAGATCCCCAGCTCCGTGTTGAGCTCCACCTTGTGCAACTTGTTGTAGTGCTTGTGTTAATCCTTGAACTGTACGTTGCATTTCCCTCCATTGGGCACTTTCGGCGGCCATCTTAGCCTACAAGAACAAGATTTAGAATTAACGATTACTCTTATTTTGATATTATCTAACGCAGAAGTGACATATTTTATTATTTCACCCATGGCTCTACCCCAAATCTCATCGGATTCCTATAGGATAACCGACAGGGATGACTTCAATCTAGGACTTGGACTTAAGGACCTAGGGATTTAGAAAGCCTAGGCTCTGATACCACCTTCTGTCACGCCCCGAACCGATAGCAGTGGAACGTGTCGTTTGTTCGGAACGTGACAGTTAAACAGTCATGTCAATCAGAGCATAGTCATTTCAACAAAACACAATTTGGACAAATAATAAGTTTCATTTCAAATATAAGTTCTTTACATATTCGGGCCCATAATAGATGAAAAGACTGAATAAAGAAAAAACTACAATAAGATGCCAAATAACCAGACTAGACGGTTCATCTAGATGTCAGAGTTCTCTTCACTCTTGCCCTTGCCCATCATGTTTGGTCTCGTCGTCACTAAGGTCATTACCTGAAAAATATTAGAAAACGCAGGGTGAGCGAAGGCTCAGTAGGACTTAATATCTCATGCTCCAAGCTAGCTTTAAGTCAATTACAGTTTAACATGCTCATGCAGGTCATGCGAGATATAGAAATCGAGAACTATAATAACACGAGATAAATTCAAGAACTAGAAAAAAATGAGTAAGCAAGATGCTAGACAACTCATGAAGAGTAAGGACAATGATAATCAAGAGAGTATAGCAAGATCTTAACAAGTATTTTCTCAAGCTAGGTCAAGAGCATTCATGAGGAAATATAACATTCATCTCTCTATGAGGAACACTATCACGAGAGCTTCAATGTATCCATTATTATGAAGGATCTTTGTGACAAGATAACGAATACTATCAATGAGATAATTCAAGAACATTTATGATGATCGATATAGAAGTAGAACAATTACTTCTACAAGCACTATATAGCATTTGCCAAGACACTAAGGGGATATCACGATGATATGATAACCCCTCCAATAAGGCAAATCAAGATCTTTTCATGACGAACAATAAGTTGTAGAAAGGTGTATTATGATGGCAATTACTCCCGATCATCACTATCACAAGAGCGTTTGCACATCTAGCACTTCATAGGATTGGCCAATGCACTAAGGGGAAAATCACGACGATATGACCGCCCCTCATGAAAAATAGCACTAGGTAGTATTTGGTCGCACACTTAGGAGTTCTCACGACTGTATGATTGCCCCTAAATGCCAATAACCGAGTTGGTGAATGCCAGCACCCGATCATCGTATACCGGTAACGTTTGGACTTTGCCTCGCTCAATAAGGTCAGATCAGGACCCGTAGCATTTAAAATGTCATTTAGTGGGACCCATAGCCCCTGATATTTAGTCTAGACTAATTCCATGTTAATGGCCAAGAATTTCAAGGATCAAGCATGTAAGAACATTAAGATAGATTTCATGGAACATAGAGTTCAAGGATAGAACTTGTAATAAGGATGATATATCAATAAACCATATGAAAATCATGACATTCTGAAAATCTGGGTGATTAGGTACAACCAGCTCAGTCGGCCTTGAGGGAATCCAAGGCTGCGAGGAGATTTACTGAGGTCCCGATGACTAACTTGCTAGTCCGAAGGAACGGAATGTCCAACGGAGAGCTCGTATGTCGCCGTAAGTTGAGGTGTATACGTGAACCAATCATGAAACAGTGACTCCATCTACGGACGTGAGATGAGAGTGCCAGAAGACCCGTGGTATGGGTCAAAATCAGAATAAAACTGTGAGAACATGAATGCGTTAATTATAGAATTCATGTCCATCCAATTCTATAATTAACTATAATTAAATAAACTTATATTATTTGACGCCCGTGGGTGGCGTCATTTATTAATTAGCGTCCTCTTGGAGAGACGTTAATTTTATGATTTTTAACTTAATTTATTTAACAAGAATTCACGTCAATCTCTATTTAATTGAATAATTTCAAAATTGTACATTCAAAGAGACATTAATTTATATAAAATAATTTAGAAAAATAGAATATATGATAATTAGGATAAAAATTCAAGGATTCCAAAAATATAATTTTTATAATTTTCTGTTGCATAGTCTAGTAGATATGGATTTTCCAAGACATAATTACAAGTTATATATATATATATTATATATATATACAATAATCTGACGCCCTTGCATTGTGTCGTCAAAAACAATTTTGACGACATTTAGATAGTCGTCATTTCAATAAACGTGTCAAACTTCAATATATATTTAATTGATTAACTTCATAAACATATATTCAAAGACATATTTATTTATATAAAATAATTTAGAAAAATAGAATATATGATAATTGGGAGAAAAATTCAAGGATTTCAAAATATATTTTTTTATAGTTTTATATTACATAGTTTAATAGATATGGACTTTTAAAGATATAATCACAAGTTATATATATATATATATAATAAACCAATTGACGCTAGTGCACGATGGCGTCAAAACAATTTGACGACATTTAACATGTCGTTAATTCAAATTGTCTCAATTCTTTACTCCCCTCGTTTCTCGACGTAACTACGTCGGAATCGAGCCTATGATATACCGAAATGACGGGCTCAAAGAGCTCTACCTAACTGGATGTTCAAAATAATTTTTCGTTGCGAGATGAGGGATCTTAAGATAGGGGGCATGAAAAACGGTGCAACCACTCTCACTATCTCGGTCTCTATCCCAATAACGCTCCCACAAAATTTCATAGCCAAAGGACACTCCGGCATCCCCGAACAAATTGTCACATTAAAATCCTATAACTATCATGCTACAGTGAATTAGGTGATTCGCCGTGTAACTATAAAAAAATTCATATATTTAGATAATCTAAATGTTAACGGATTAATATTACCTTGTAAAGACATGAAAAATTAAAGAAAAATAAGGAGATTCTAGTCGTATATATATCTTATGATTTTTTAGATACTTGATTATATGGATACAATTTTTAGACATGTAGTTATTCATTAACTAAGATAAAATATGCAAGTCACTTGAACAAAATTATGTAAATGCGAACAAGCCGAACATCTAATGCATGCTATTAAGAGTTTACGTCTGAGAAAGAAAATCTACATGCACTATCATCCAACATGCTATTTAGTAGTGATTTTGCTCGAGAGATTGCCTACCTCTTACGTCGTTTTAACCGGGATAAGGAAGAAATAGCAGAGAAAGAAGGAGATGCCCGTTCGCCTTCGTGCAACAACGGTAGCAGGCGGACGAAGGGGAAGACGAGGACAACACAGCACGTCGATGGACGCAGCAAGTCTCCACCGGACGCAGCAAGTCTCCACCGAACGCAGCAGCAACAAACGTAAAGGAAGAAGAAGGAAGAAGCCTTCTTCACGTAGCAACCGTTGGAGGATGCGACAGCAAGAACAGGAGGAAGTCAAGGAAGAAGCTCCTCACATGTAACAGCAGCAGAAGGAAAGAGGTAATGCGGAGGATGTCCAACGCAACAGTAAGCCTCTACACATTAGACCAAAGAGTGCATATATAAGGGAGATGATGGCCATTAAAAGCAAGGGTTTAAACCTTTCTATATTTTGATCATGAGTCACGCCCTCTAACCAAAAAGCCAGCCGCCATCCTTGCTTTGCCTAGGAAAACCCTAAGCCATAACTCCTCATGCATGTTTGATGATGCTCATGGGTTGGTCATCGACGTGGGTCTTTTGTTTGAGGGGCTTTAGTTAACATGGCTTATTCATTATTATGAACGTGAGGTTCACCTGGTGGGTCTCTTCATGGGTTAACAACATTGGGTTTACGTGGGCCATCCTCCTTTTTCACATGAGATTGGTTTTCAATGGTTCATACACATACTCCATTGGATGCTCCAACTATTGTATTGTTTTGTTTATGTTAAAGCCCAAGTATTTATTTATACACCTAAACCAAGCCCTTCACGTTAGAGTTCTCTAAGCCCATTATATGCATCTATATCTATGTATCCTCGGCCCATTTAGCTACTTTACAATTTGGAGAGTTTAAAAGTTTATTACTATACATATTCGAGTTATGATGGGTATTTAGCTAGTTAACATGTTTAGCTTTTGAATCTTGTACGAGGCTCATTTATGTATTAGACGTAACCCTTCTTTAAATTTGTGAGTTGCGTACTTTAACTATTTGAGGATTCATTCATAGACCACTCATTGATATTATGGTCTTTTCATTTACTTAAGAGTAGAACTTTACACATGGATTTTATTTTCCTTAAAGTTTTATTTATTTACCGTTATCGTGGGTATCATAGTCGGGTTTGATCCAATGTCACTTTACTCAATTAACCACTTATATCTCTAGTGAGGCCCATTGAGTATAACTCTTAGCTTAATATTATTTGGTTGGACTTTAATCTTTTTAAAGGAATTCTCTAAACCCCTTTAAATTAATATGTAGGCCCATTTTCTATTTAGACTATTTCTTTTACCAAAATTTTATTTTTTCTATATTTATTTCATGACCAATATTAATATGTATCATTTAAAAATTTCGGGGTGCTACACTAGAAGTGTTGGAGTAGGGACTACCACCGATGGCTTGGGGGTGGGAGGCTGTAGAAAAGGGGAGGAAGGGGTGGAGCTCGGAGGAGAAGAGTGGCCACGCGAAGGGGGGGAGAGGCAGCAGCGGTGGGTGGTTTTGGTGGCCTGGGGTGCCTTCTGGGAGGATAGGTTGCCGGCGATGATGGCGAGGCCGTGGGCGGCCTGGAGGGACTTGACACAGAAGTCGTAGTTGATCACTTCATCCCGGGCGGCGGCCTTTGTCCAGACTTCCTCGATGGAGGCAGAGGAGAGGGTGTCGAGAGAACATGAGAGGGGCAACAGCGATCGCGATGGCAACTCTGGCGGGAGGTTTTCGCGCTAGGAAAGAGGGGAGGGCGAGAGAGAGAGAGAGAGAGAGAGAGAGAGAGAGAGAGAGAGAGGTTGGGGAGGTGAGGAGGCGGAGGGAAAGAAATTGGGTCGAAGTGGGAAATCAAAATTTCGGTCCGTTGTTGTGTTTCTAAAATTGAATAAAAGATTTATTTTGATTAGTGTTGTAATGCCCCAGAATTTTTGTAAATTATTTCTGGAATATTTAAATATTTTCTAGGAATTTTAAAATACCAAAATGGATTAATAAATAAATATTAGGTTAAATAAATCATTATTAAGGCCCAATTGTGGTAAACCATTAACCTAGCCTATTTAAATGAAGTCCAAAAGACTTATGGACCAAGCCCATGAAGTTTGACTCATATTCTAGAAGGTTAATTGGCTTATTCACGAATTATAGGGATAAATACCCATTAATTAGATAAATTAATGGATAAGACGAAATTAGAGTTTGAACTAGTTTCAAATTCGGCGCCCAGGGTTTATAGCGGCCTATCATAAAACCGCTACAAGTCATTTGGCGGACCAAGCTTTGACCGCTATTTCATGTCAGTTCCGTGAATTGAAGAAAGAGTAAAAAGATAGGATTTTTGCTAGTCTATCCTTTAGAGATCGAGATAGATGAACTAGTAATCATGTTTAGGACTCCCAAAAGTCGATCTAAGGTTTAACAAAGACTCTAGAATCGATCTAATCCTCAAACCCTAGCAAAACCATATAAATATGACCTAGTTTTGACCTGCGCGACCCCTACATTGGCTCACGTGGAATCAAGGTAAGACGACATTATTTCAGGAAGGTTCTTTAGAAGTTTTTATTGATAATATATATGACTAACATCTCCCAACATTTCGTGCTAGGAGATCAAGCACACAAGGAGATAGAAGCCTGCAAAGTTACTGGTTCCACCTTAGCGACCCAAGAAGCTGTGCAAAAGTCCGGTGAAGATCAAAGGATTAGAAAACCAAATCAAGGTATTTAGCCTAAGTGCCTTTAGAGCTTTTCGTTCCCCTTAGTATATACTTCTTACCCTCCAAATTTTACATCATTAGGTCAAGAGAGTAAGGAGTTAGAGCAGCTTGAAGTTGCTGATTTGTCACAAGGAGTACAAGGGACTAAGGGTAGCATCTAGCATCAAATTCGAAGTTTAAAGGCTTTAGTAGAGGTAGGTCATCTCATGAACGGCTAAAACATCACTCTAGGGATAAAAGCCCTCTTATTGCACTTGATTTCATGCTTTATAGGTCGTGAATTTCATGTTTTATGCATCTAGTATATATGCATGCATATTCTTAGCCCTAACTAAGTTAAAAAGGAGTTTTCTTGTCAATTCATAGAAAACCCATGCATATTGTTAGCTTACCCTTCGTTTTATCCTGATAGGAAAAGTTTATATATGATTTTCAGACATGATGTGAGTTAAAAATCTTAGAACCATCTTATTTAAGTTACTGTCTGTCGTGCTCTAGCGGCTTAGAATTTGACCACCATCTCTCTGTAGCGGCCTTACGATGAACCGCTAGACACTTTGTAATCTCGATTCTTATGAAACATCTGACGGACCGAAAATAGACCGTTAAAGTTACTTTGGCGGCCTTACGATAAACCGCCAGCATCCTGTAACGGCTCTATGATAGACCGCCACTGTGCTGTTTTCTGTCAACCCGAGACAGATTTATGAACGGCCATATAACTTATAATTAAGCCTAGTTAACTATAGACTAACCTATTTTAATGGTATTTATTACTCTGAGTTTTTATTCCTGATTCATAGACAGTGAGTTCATGTTTCCTTATGGTACTTAGGATTATTTTAAGCATAAGGTATTTTGTGCCAAAAATCATATAATTTTGTATTAAATTATGGTTTGAATGCTTATATTGACAAGATTTAACGCTGATTTCTCACTCTACACATTCTATTCTTATCTCAGAGGTCAATTTTCTGTAAGTTGATGGCATATATTCCGATATATGACCATTAGTTACACATTTTGCACTTATAGGAACATAATCTTGGACATGAAGACCTCTCCTTTGGATATTCCTTCCAATAGACTAGGAAATCTTGTTTCAAGGCCTCCGTAATTCTCCGCGAGCCTGAGATTCCCACTAGGATGCCGAGTTGGTTGTACCATGAAAGCCCAATTGTCTAGAAAGCACTATCGATATTTTGTATTTCTGGATCTTAGCGGCCCAATAATTGACCGCCATAGTCTTCTAGCGCGCCTTATATAGACTGCTAAAGGGACCTTGACGGATCTACCTTTGACCGCCAACGACTCCAGAGAACCTATTTTCAACTATCGGACAGTCTTGTACTTAACGGTCCAGAACTAGACCGCTATAGTCATGTGACGGCCCAGTTATAGACCGCTAAGTTTTTTGAGTATTTGTTTTGACCCCAAAGGGTTAATATTTCTATGATCCTAGAAAGACTATTGAGTTCTGGGACATGTCACCTTAATCAAAGTACTTTAACTAAATTATGAAAGTTAAGAACGTACCGTTATGCTGTCGATTTATTTCCATGGCATAACCTAGTCATTAAAGTATTTATTAAAATTCCTTATTTCCTTGTACAAGCGTTCGTATTTTGGTTACTTTATCATGAATATATCATTGAAATTGTACATTCTTGACCACATTATTTACATGCGTGGAAGTAGCTTGATTTATACTTGAAGATGCGGATCGAGCACTGATTATGTTCAAGGGATCTATGCTAGTCCCCTCGACTGATTGTCAGAAACATACTATTATAAACCATAAGATATGATGCTACTGGCGTCGCATTGTGTTGGGAGTACTTTCTTTATAAATAAGTGAAATATCCACGGGTATCCACGGATTTATCCACTAAGTGGTAATCCACAGAAATTCACGAAGTACTTGTTACTAAGTGAAGAAGTACATTCTTGCTTGTTACATGACATTCTTATTCATGAAAGGCCATAAGTTTATTCTTGCTTGATCATGTTCGCTCAATCATATCTTAACTTGATCATGTCTTGTTACTTATTTTTTTATTCACGTGATTTACCGCATTTCGCATGATTTTACCTTATTCTTTAGAGCTAAAATGTTAATCACTTTAACATTACCAATCATGTTGATGCGAAGATACCTACTGTGCAAGTGTGCTCATTACCTATTTTCAATCTTTTCAGGAGATGCAAGTAGTTTGGATTCGAATTCAAGTTATTCAAGTGATGGGTCCGAGAGCGAATGAAAGTCACATGAAATTGAGAGTGAAGACTTAGGAGTCGATAATGTCTAGATCGAGTCCATGTAATCTTCCTTTTTATTGAGTCAAGTAGATTTGAAAGAGTTGACTAGTTGATGTATTTGAGTTATTCTCCTTATTAATAAAAGTGAAGGTTTGAGTAACTTATTATGCAATTGCATTTTATGTGTGATTGTTATTGCGCTCTGATTATTCTTACTTGCAAGAGGCTTACCATGTCGGCTGTTCACGATTCCCGAGATTATCTTCCGCTGTAATAAAAGCTCGGGACGTGGCAAGTGTCTTCTATTTACTAAATTTTATAAGGTATATTTTAATATTCTACCTTCAATAGAAACTGTTTAATATACATAGAAGGCTGATTTTATTTTTGACTTTTAATCTTTAGAATATAAGCCATAATTTACTTCCACCTTTTATTTTCTATCTTATATACTTAAGTTTTTAGTAGGCCCCCTCCTTTTTTGTTTAATCATTATGGCAGCATGAAGATCTTGTGAAATGTTATTGTCTTGCATTTGAGGAGTGCAAACTTGAAAAATAAAAATAAGATGCTTATTGACAATCTAGCATATCTTGTTACCGATCAACATTCTGAAATAAATCCCGCCTAAAAGCACAAAATTTCAACTTGCATAACAATGAAAAATTTATTAACTGGCGTTGCAGTAGATCAAACAAATTGTAGTTTGTCAAAAATTAGAAGTCAGGGAAACACAAGAAAGCTAAAGATCACCTCTTTCCTATACCGGTTCCTCATGAAGAAGAGCAGCGACTTCTTGTCCTCCATGCCAACCTCCCCGTTGAATGGTTGATCCGGTGGGAGTACGGCGGGATCACATCCTTCACGAGCAAGACCTAGTCGGCCCTCAACCACTTGAAATCCGAGACCAGCGGGACCCCATTCTTCACACGGTTGATCACCTTGAAGAACGCAGTGGGGTCCTGGCAGATGAACACTTGATCCCTCCCTTTGTTCCTCCTCTAATACTTCGGCCCTCGAGCCACTCCACCAGCTCCCCCTACATCCTCTCATCGTTGTACACGGGGGCGAGGCCACCCCCTTCGGCGGCCGCCACCACCACCAACGTTGGCCAGATGGGGTTCACCACTAGGTTGAGTGACGAGAAGAACGGGACGTAAAACAGGTTGGCCTCTTCTGGATTATCCACCGGGACCACGAGGGACACTACGGGCCGCCCAGGCCGGGCCAAGTCGGCGAAGAGCCCCCACCCGGCGGAATGCTGGTTGCTAGGATATGAGAGGTAGGCGTCGTCCGTCGGGATGGCTCCGCTGCAAGCGAGGATGTAGCTTTCCATTATGCCGTGAGTGAACCGGCAGGGAAGGTCGTAGACGTAGACCTTGGCGGGTGAGGGCGACGGGGTTAAAGAGGAGGAGACGGCTAGGAGGGTGGCGGTAGGATCGGTGTGGCGGCTGGGGAGAAGGGAGGGGTGGAAGAGGGCAAGGAGCGAGGGGAGGGTTGCGGCGAGGGTGGGGGTGAGGAGGAGGCGATGGGGGCGTGCCATGTGTGGGAAGGGAAGGAGGGATCTACGGATGAGGGTTAGTGTTTTGAAGGGAGCATTGGAGGTGGGGGAAGAAAGAAGACGAGCATGGGGAAGAAGGGGAGGTAGGAGGTGGAAGGGGGAGGAAGAAGACATGATTTGGAGATTGTGTGAGGGGATTGGGGTGGTCGAGTAACTTGTGAGAAAAATATTCCTAATTTTTGTTTAGGCGAGAGTGGGCATTTAGTTTGGCGCCAATCAAATTGCTATATCTTTGAGTCTTTTCTTAGAAGCAGATGAGTCTTTTTGTAGAGGCATCAAACTTAATTAATTTCAACCCACGAAGAAGTTATATATACCAAGTAATAGTATCAATATATAGGAAAGATATGTAGCATGAAAAGCAACTAATTAAATATGATAAAAAAACATGGATGATCGACGTTTTTTATGATTACGTGATTAAAATGTAAATAAATCATAATCTTTTATTACCATAATCTGATAATATTCTATTGAATTAATTATAGCCTATTTGTAAAAATACGTCCACATAAAAGCTATATTTAAATTACATTTTTTTCAAAGTCTTAACCTTAATTAATTTTGCAGGATCACTTCGCTTAGACGTCAGATTTGATCAGTTTCGTGTGAAAGCAGATGGCCAACTTGTTCAAGGCTTAGTGGCAATGACTTTCCCTACAATACTAATAAGATCTTATAGTTGGCATGTGAAAAGATGAAATTGATGACATTTGTGTACGTAGAATATCTCTGATAAAGTAGGTATTCGAATATAAACCGACTTCCTTTGGTTTAGGGCTCTAAGTTCTATATATAGATCTAGATGTACTCAGACTGGAACGTATAAAAGTCATACTTGTATGTATCAAACTTAATAAAATATTATATAAGTAAACAGATAAATGATTCAAGTCATTTTTATTTACTTAGACATCAAATATCTAATAACATGAAAATAAGCCTCTTCAGAGATATCCAGTAAAATTGAAACGATACACAAAATTAAGATTAGCATGGCCCATGTGTAAGAATGACACGTACAAATAGAAAAATGGTCCATTTTTTTTAAAAAGCATGAAACATAATTCACTTATATTAAACCTGGACGTAAAGGCTAAATGAGGTTTGATTTCTGATCTGGATATGTAGAAATTTATTCATAAGTTTATATAGCATATCATGATGAAATTATTATAATTGGGTATATATATATATATATATATATATATATATATATATATATTTAGACCCATAATTATTAAGTTTTAATCATAATTTGCTATATCAGTGTGACTCATACTAAATTAACTATATCACATCGTATACCACATTGGCTGAATCGGCCTAACTCAGCTCCAAGTCGGCCTGAGACGATTCGAGGTAATCGGAGTTATATCAACTCAGTAGTTTATATCTGCTCTGAAGCGAGGTTCGATCATGGACGCGGCGGGGCAAACCCGCAGGCCCAAACCGCGTTCGGGATAGGCCCTGTTTGTATTTATTTTATTCATGACTCAATGACACCCGATCGGGTCAGTACGACACAGAGCGAAGCCTGGTTGTCGCGAGTCGCGTAAGCGGTGAAAAGAATTCGTTCTGGAGCGTAGAATCGCAACGGTGGCGAAGATAACAGAATTTAACTCTTAATGGGCCTAAAATGAATAGTTAATGGTTACTATTCATTAACCCTCGCTTTTCCACCGATGTTCGGCTGTCCAACAGTCCAGAGGATCCCCATTTTGGATAGGGAGTAGGATAACACTGGCTCTATCTCATGGGAGGAACGGGACGGTGGTCAGAGATCATACGGACACTCGACAAAGTAATGAGCGTGAAAAATGAATAGTATTTGGAATAAAAAAACTACATGCATTAAATGCATGGAGTCTCGATAGATAGGGGCTCAAGAGCCTTGTCGACTTGAGCCCCTGTCGACTAAGTTTTACATGCATTACTCAGTCGACAGAGTAATGCATGTAAACTGAGTCGACAAAGGGCTCTGACCCCTGTCGACAGACTCTCCACTTTTTTTTACCTTTTTTTATTTCTTTCATTTCCTCTATTTTTTTCGTTCATTTCATTTCTTTTCCTTTTTTTACTTTGATTTGACCATGTAAAAATAATTTTTATTATTATTGTTATTTTTGAAAGGTCCCAATCGACTGGGGGGACCGAGGACCTGTTGAGTGGGTTGACAGGAGCCCTGCACCTCCTGTCGACTAACCTCATTTTTTTACTTTTTTTAAAGGGTGAGTGGGTGTGTCGATTATGGTCTGCTGGTGAGTGTGTTTGTTTTATTTTTTATTTTTTATTTATATAAGAGGGGGGAAGAGGGCTCAGTCAACAGACCTTATGGTCAGTCAACTGAGGTCATCCTCAGTCGACTGACCATGAGGTCGGTCGACCGACTTCACCCCTTTTTTTATTCATCTCCTTTTTTTTCTTTTTCTGTTTTACTTTGATTTGATCTTTTTTGTTGTGGTCTTTTAGGCGTATGCAAGTTTTTATTTATTATTATTATTATTATTTTACCTTTTATTTATTTATTTATTTATTTATTATTTTTAAACTATATGCTTTTTAAAATTTTTTATTGTTGTCGGATGAGTGTTTGAAAAATACTATCTATTGGCACCCACTCTTTCACCGATATCCAACTATCCGGTAGTCCGGAGGATCTCCCTTTTCGACAGGGCGTAGGGGATCACCGACTCTATCCCATGGGACGAGCAGGGCGACGATACGAGATCAAACGGGCGCCCGGTGAAGCAAACAATGGAAAAGATGAATAGTGTTTTGAATAATAAAAAAATATGCATCAAATGCGTTAACCGTGATTATGTTGGTTCATGCCCAATGTCTTCTGTTGGATAACACATCCAGTGTCATGCCAGGTTAATATGCACAGTGCCTTGCTGGATATGTATTTGCATTACTTTTGTTTTGTTTTGCTTTCTTTTCTTTTTCTTTTAGAGCGGAGAGGTGCCGGTTATAGTTGCTTAGTTTTTTTTTATTATTTTTGAAGAAGGGAGATGGGGTGCCGGTTATGGTTGAACTTTATTTTGTTTATTTTTTTTTAATAAGAGAGATGGGGTGCCGGTTATGGTTGAGGTTTATTTTTTTATTTTGTATTTTATCGTGCATTAAATGCATGAATAGTGGTGTTGCCAGTTACCAAATAGAAGGCTGTCGGATACGTGTGTTTGAAAGAAGAAAGGGGATGACATTTGTTTTGTTTATTTTTTATATTTTTTGTTTGTTTTTTTGTTAATGCATTAAATGCATGAATAGTAGTGTTGTCGTTTGTCAAATAGAAGGTTGTCGGATAGTGAGATCACATGCTGCCTGCTTACTTAATTTAATTTTTTTAGTTTATTTATTTATTTATTTATTTATTTATTATTACTTTTTATTTCTTTTATTTCCGCTCTTCTCTTCCCCCTTTTTTTCCTTTTATTCTGGTCATGTATTTTATTTTGAGCTCTCCAATATATTTGTAATCATTTATTATTATTTTATTTTTTATCTGTTTATTTTCTTCTTGTTACTTTGATTGTTCTTTTTTGTAAAGCTTGGTGAATTTTTGGCATCACCTCCCCTAGACCGAGGTGTTTTGGGGTAGGTAATGAATAACAAATAAAAGATATGAGAATATATGGGTGATCTATTCCTACGACTTCCAAAGAGTAGGTAAATACCTACGGTATGGTACGTAGGTAATGTATAATAAATAAAAAATTTGGACACCGATCACTCTACGAGTGACCTATTCTTACGACACAAACAACGAGTAGGTAACCACCTACGATATTTATCGTAGGTAATATATAACAAATAAAAACTAATGTCATCGATCACTCTACAGATAACCTACTCCTACGATGGTAACGAAGCGTAGGTACGTTCCGACGACTATGTCTATAGGTATTTTATTGCAATTATCTATTCCTACGGCTCAACTGGAACCGTAGGTATGACATACCACTTACATACAGCATTGTCGGTAGGTAGTTCAATATGGCTATCTATTCCTACGACTCAACTAAAATTGTAAATATGACATACCGCTTACCTACGGCATTGTCGGTAGGTAGTTCAATATGACTATCTATTCCTACGGTGCTACCGAACCGTAGGTATGACATACCAATTATCTACGACATTATCAGTAGGTGCTTCAATATGGCTATCTATTCCTACAGTGCTATCGAACCGTAGGTATGACATATCAATTACCTACGACATTATCAATAGGTACTTCAATATGGCTATCTATTCCTACGGTGCTACCGAACCGTAGGTAGTGTATGACATATACCTACGACATTGACAGTAGGTAATAGAATATCCTAAAAAATCGTAGGTATAGGCCCATAAATACTAACGACTTACAAAAGCGCAGGTAGGTGTCGTAGGTAAAAACCAGTTTTCCCGTAGTGCGCCTTCTTTGCATTAGCCCTCTGAAAAATGCGTTGCACATCTTTCTTTCCAGATATGCCATACAGTTGTCCGAATTAATAGACAAACAAGCTTCACTATAGGTCCCTTACTTGGACAATTCTTAACAAGTTCCTTAATCTCCAACTTAAGAGATGGTTTGGGTAGCCGATGCAAATCTAGCCGCATTAGGATCTCTTTCCAAATCCACTTGGAAGAAGGACATTCAAAGTATAGATGATCTGTAGACTCACCACTATTTTTGCATAGAAAACACATACTAGGAAGATGGTACCCCCTCTTTTGTAGATTGTCCATAGTCGGGAGTTTATGCAGCACCGCTTGCCAAAGACAATGGGATGCTCTTTGAATAGTTGGGCTCTTCCAAATCCATTCACTGAGATCATTGATGGTTGTCTTCTCCCTCAAAGTTTCCCAGCAATTAGCTATAGAAAACTGCCCATTATTATGTTTCCAGTGAATAACATCTCTTCCTCATGTTGCAATTGGAATAGTAGATATAGTGCTCCATAAATTTGCCATTTCAGATGAGACAGACGCAGGAAGGGACCAGCAACCATTAGTGATGAAAGCAGAAACATTACAGTTTTTATGTAGCTCCAAATCCTGCATAATTTGTTCTCCAAATAGTTGATGAATACTAGCTCCCTGAACCCAAGGATCCGCCCACATACTAGTATCATTTCCATCTGCAATCGCGTAGTGGATATTGTCTTTCAACCATTTTCTAGCATACAGAACTCCTTTCCAGGCTGCCGAGTAATAATGCTTCATTTTGATATCCCAAATATTGTGTTTGGATAGGTATTTAGCATGAACCCAAGAGCACCAAAGGGAATTATTCTTTTGCAAAATGTCCCAAAGCAGTTTTGCCATTCAAGCTAAATTCCACTCATTTAGATTCCTTAAGCCCAAACCTTCTTCCTGCTTTGGTTTACAAATTTGCTTCCAAGAAATCATTTGGCAGGCCTGCTTATTAGTGTGACCTTGCCAATAAAAATTGCGAAGCAGTCTTTCTATTTCATCAATCAAAGAAGATGGAAGAGAGAACGCTACAGACCAGTAGAGAGAGTAAGATGAGAGGGTTGATCTCACCAGCTCTAGTCGACCAGTCCTCGATAGAAATCGGTTCCTCCATGAGTCAATTCTCCTCCTGATCTTGTCAAGCAATGGTAGGCAGTTGGCTTCCTTAATACTGCTCGATATTAGTGGAAGTCCAAGATAAGGAACAGGCAGAGCTCCTTCAGAGACTTGGATAGCATTAAGAATAGCATACTTATTTTGCACATTTCCTCCTATATAAATTTTGCTTTTCTGAAGATTTATGGACATCCCAGACATACTAGCAAATTTTTGGAGCAATGAGGCAATATGATTAATAGATTGATTGTCATCCTTAAAGAATAAAATTAAGTCATCCGCAAAAATAACATGTGAGATTTTAACTGCCCCAGCTTCAGGAACTTTGATCAACCCATTTTGCACGGCTGTTTCAATAATAGAAGTGAAGCCCTCCATAGCAATAGAAAATAAATATGGAGAAAGTGGGTCTCCCTGCCTTACTCCATTCTTGCTATTGAAAAAGCCTTGGGGAGTGCCATTTAGGAGAACGGAGAACATTGGAGTGCAAATACAATTGCTAATCCAGTCTATCCAGATATTGGGAAAGTCCATCTTTCGCATCATAAACCAGATAAGGTCTCTGTTCAGAGAGTCAAATGCTTTCTGTAGGTCCACTTTCAGACAGATAGTCTTACCTTTGGTCTTGGAATGAAGATCCCTGATGATATCATTTGCCAGCACAATATTGTGATGAATTGAGCGACCGTTTATAAATGCTGCTTGGTTCGGATTAATTAAATTAGGCAACACCTCTTGCATTCTGTTAGCTAGAATCTTGGAGACAATTTTATAGAAGAAGTTGCATAAAGAAATAGGCCTAAATTGGTCAAAAGAATCATCCCCTTCATGGTTTGGAACAAGAGAGATAAAAGTGCAGTTGAATTGTCTTAAGATATGCCTTGAGTAGAAAAAATGCTTAACTACTGCGGTAACATCCTCTCCTATAACCCTCCAAGAGGCTTGAAAAAATTCTGCTGAGAAGCCATCCTGTCCTGGGCTTTTCCCTCTGGGATACTGAAAAACCATATTCTTGATCTCCTCATCCGTCAGAGGTAAGCAGAGCTTTTCCACTTCAGCTGGACTAAGCCGGAATCTAGGTTCACAGTTGAACTCTGCTGGCTCCTGAGATTGATTCAATAATTGCTGAAAGAAACCCACTGTGTGCTCAGAAACTTGGTTTAAATCTGAAGTATAAGATCCATCATTGAGCCTGCATTTCCTTATGTTATTCCTCATTTTCCTACTTTTGATAGAAGCATAGAAATAGCTCGTATTAGAGCCTCCCAGGGCCAGCCAATTCTGCCTGGACTTTTGCTTGGCAAAAGATTCTTCAGCGTCCATAGCCGTCACATAAGCTGCTCTATACTCCATTTCCATTTTAATCAACTCTATGTTCAAAGGATCAAGCTATAGCCACTGTTGAGCTCCCAGAAGCTCATTCTTAGCCTTTTTCACAGCATCTTGCACATTGCCAAATGAAAATTTATTCCACTCTTTGAGCCGAAGTTCCAGAGCCTTCAATTTAGACCAAAGAATATATTGCGGGGTTCCCTCAATCCTGAGGCTCCAAACCTCCTGGACAATATTGATAAAGTCTGGATGTTTGATCCGCATATTGAAGAATTTGAATGGGATAGCACCTCTGGGAGTAGATTGCACAGTGCGAACTTTAAGCATGGAGTGATCAGAGAAACCTTCTCCTGCATATTCCAAGTAACAATCTGGATATAACTGCAACCAATGATCGTTTATCAAACAACGATCTAATGTAGCTGAGATTCTACGAGGCATGGATCTGTTACACCAAGATAGAGCTTGGCCAACAGTTTTCATGTCAAATAATTCAGCTGAGAGAATCAAGTGATTAAACTCTTGGAGAATGGATGGAGGAACTGGGTTGCCCCCAATTTTCTCTTCAATATATCTAGTGCAATTGAAGTCACCTATCATGAGCCAAGGAGTCCCTGAGGCAGTGGCTGAGAGGGTGCTGATATCCTTCCAGAGTGATCTTCTAATAGATAGAAAATTGGACGCATATATAGCAGTAAGTAATGTCTGTTTGCCAGTGACTTTGTCAACAACTTGAATATGGATGAATTGATCCGACTCCTTGAGCTTTGTCATGTGAAACTTATTCGGTTCACACAGAACCCAAATGCGCCCATGAGGTGAAGAATCATCATTATTCAAAAAATGAGCATCTGACCAAAGGTGTTGTTTGAAGTTAGCAGCATTGCTTGGGCGGACTTTAGTTTCAAGCAGGACAGCAACCTCACAACCAGGAGTTGGTTAAGCTGTCTACGACGAGAACTCTCTTATTGATTCCCCTAACATTCCAACTAATAATCTTCATTCCAGAGTGGATTATTAAAAACCGTTTAAGAACGATAAAAATTATGAATTATGGCGAGGAGACCGCCTCAGTTTGGTAGAATCTACAGCCTTCCCTTTGCAAGTCGGCTTCGGAGGTAGGTAACCACCCCCTTGCTCTACAAGATGCTGCCTCATCTCTTTAACCACAAATCCTGAAGCGTAGGGGGGTCCCTAACAGACTCCGTAGATTGTGGAGGAACATGCTCAGACGCCTGCTGCGAACCCATCTCGGTCTCTAATTAAAAGAATCTGCTTATTTGAACGGCAGTTGAGAGCTACTCCGGACTTACACGGACTTCTCTGACATCTAATCTGCTGACTGTTACTGGCGTCATTCCCGACGCCGGCATTACTCACCGTCGGATGACAATTATCCGGTACTCTGTTCTCAAGAGAACTATCCTGAAGTACTGCAAACTTATTAGAGACGATGACTTTAGGTTGCTCAAGACCTGTGGACAAATTATCTTGTTTCTGGGGTGGAGCTTGATTATTTTTCGGCCTGAATTCTTTCTCTACCTCCATAATTGGCTTGATGCAAAGTCCGTCTTGATGACCAAAAGATTTGCAGGTTGAACGAACATACCTTTGGCTTCCAGGAATAATTAATAATAATATTTCGTTGACTTCTTCCTGGTTCTTGAAAGACAACTTCATCAGGCAGTTTCTCTATCTGCTGATATTAGAACAGATGCTCTTGCAAAAGAGAGCCTCTGCCTTGTCGCTGTGAGCTTATCCAGATGGAGCGGTTCCCCAATCACACTACAAATTTTACTGAAGAATTTTTTGGTCCACAGATGAAGAGGGACTCCATACAATGACACCCACAAAGGTATAGCCTTCAGACTATCCAGTTCAAACCTCACATCCGGACTCCATTTACGAAGAATGATAGGATGATCACGAATCGTCCAGAAACCTTCCTGCACCCGCTGAAGGTCCTCGTCCAGATCAAAGTTGCAGAGAAAGAAACCATTTTCAAGAATGTGAAGTTGGAAGCCATTCGGACTCCCAACGGTTTTTAATGGAAGAGAGCAGAAGAACATAAGAGGTTCTCAAGCCTACAACATAACCCACCAGAGCGTGGGTGATGCGGGACGAGACCACGGACACGACAAGCTCGTGATTGCCCCTTACCGAGAAGCGTCGGATGTGCGCGGTTGAGAAACCGGCAATGAGCTAGGGTGATCGGCTCTCTTTTGTGCCCGGATCAAGTCACGGGACGGTCACGTACTCTCTCGCAGCAGCGGTAATGAACATATAAAGCGAGCTAGATATCCCTACACATGCTCTCTAGCAGCGGCATAAACAAATATATATGAAGTAAGCAAAATGTCAAGAAGGGAGCGGAAACGATACCTCCACGCGCTCGGCGTGGGGAAGACGGGCCCTGTAATGCCCCGGATTTTTCGGATCCTTGTTCATGGGTCTCGGATCTGGTTTCTTGGAGTGTCCGACTCCGTTGTGTCTGAAATTTCGTTTCGGACATCTTTCGTGTTCGGATCGGCGCGATCCGGAGTTGGTTCGGAGGCCCGGAAGCGTTCCGCGGCTTTTCCGCATGTGTTTTCCGATTCCCGGTATGTGTTTCGGTAATTCCTTCGGAACCTCGTTACGGGTGAACCGGGCTGTTCACCAGGGCGCGAGTGGTACCGTTGCGATCGGTGTGTTCCGAGGATCGCAGAAATGTGATTTTCTATTTTTCGATATTTTTGGGAATTTTCGGATTTTCTATATAATAACCTCCTTTTTCTCTCCCCATCTCATTTCTCTCTTCCCTCCCTCTCTCTTCTCTCACGTTCTCTCCTCTCCCCCTCTCACTCCGGGCTGCCGACGGAGGCAGCGAGGGCGGGGCGGCGTGGCTCGTGGGGCGTGGAGCGACGGGTACGGGATGAGGATCGCGGTGGTGGAGGCGGTTCGTGGGATCGTGAACCGGCGAGGGATTAAATGGCGTTTCTTCGTGGATCGGCGTCCATGGCGCGTCGAATCTTCGGTGGAGGTAGGGAGATGGACCCTCAACCCGCGTACGTCATTTCCCGTGAGTTTTGTAGGCCGTGGTGAGCCGAGCGGGCTAAACGGGGTGATTTGGGAAAAATGCATGTTTTGGGGGAGTGAGTCGAATCTTGTGTTTTGATCGTGTTTTTGGGGTTTAAATGGGTCCCCTCTGTGCTAGGGAGGTTGGGGAATGTTTCCCCCTTTGTTTCCCCATCACCCGGGGGCGATCGGGGCGTGTAATGGATTTCTTCGTGGTTCTCACCGTGTTTCGGGCGCGGACTGAGAACGCGCTACCCTCAGGTAGCGCGTTCTTGAGGGTCGCGCTGCCCCGACGGGGCGCGTTCATCGGAGAAGATGAACAGTAAGGCGGTTCCTGTCGCGCTATGGGGTCCTAGCGCGTTCTGCGTTGTCGCGCTAGGGGTCCCTAGCGCTATCTGCCTTGTCGCGCTAGGGGTTCCTAGCGTGATCATCCTTGTCGCGCTAGGGGTCCCTAGCGCGACCTGTCTGGTCGCGCTAGGAGAGCCTAGCGCGTTCCGTCTTGTCGCGCTAGGTGATCCTAGCGCGATCTTCCCTGTTGTCTCGTGCTCCCGTTGGGCCGTGTGTGTCCCGAACATCCCGTGGAGTTTCGTGACCGTGTCTTTGGGTGTCCAGAGGTTTGGTTTACCTCGATTAGCATTCCCGTGAGTTTAAGGGTCCGAGTGACCTTCTAGTGTTCCGATTACGTTGTGTTGGTCTCCGGTCAACCCGGTTGTGACCCAGTGGTCGACCCTTGGCCTCGTGAGTCTTCGCATTGTGGTTTTGGACCTAGGGATTAGGCCAGATTGACGGCTCGGTGCTGTCATGTGCAACGGTCTTGACCTCGAGTCTTGTGACTCAAAGGCCGTTGAGTTGTAGGTCTAGTGGGCTGTCCAGAGTCTGGTGGCGTCGTGCCACCTGTTACTCCGTGTTACTCGTAATGAGTGCGTGCGTGGTTTCTGTGTCCACGTTCTGTGATCCTCCACTAGTCGTAGCTTCCTGCGCACGCGTGTGCGGACCCACCTGGGAGTGGTGGAGAGCGCGACCCGGTGAGACGCGGTTTTTAGGCTGGTTTCCGTCGGCCCCTTGCCTTTGCCACCAGAGTCCGGTGGGGGGGGAAAACCAGCTAGAGGACCCGACCTAGAGCAGATGGTCTGTGTGTGCACACGTAGTTGGGGGCTTAGGACACGCGCTGACGAGCGTGACCCCAGCTAGTCCTTGTTGTGGTACTGGTTACTGTGTGTGTCTGAGTCTCACGCCCGGGGCGTCGTAGCTAGACACTTGTGATGCGGTGTAAGACGTCAGGGGACGCATCCGGTCGTTCTTCTAGTGGGTGGTGCTCCTGTCACGTGACGTGAGTTGTTGTGTACCAGGTTTTGTTTTCCGTCCGTGAGACGGGACTTCGTGAGTGGTTTCGGGAGAGTTCCCGGAGTCGAGGTCTGGGGTTTCCGGTGAGTTTCACCGAGGGCCTTTTCCCAGATAGTGTTGTGTTCACGATAGTGGGGTCGTGACCGTGTGGTTTTGGCTTGGGCCCTTTTGGTGAGGGCAGGCCTCCGCTGCGGAGGTATCGTGACGTTTTCCTAGTAGCGTGGCTAGGGCGGCTCGTGTTTAGTGGTCCCCGATCGTGGAATCGGGTGGTCGGGTGCGTGGCTTGGTTGTCCCCCGATGGGAGACTGGGTCGTGTTTTCTGGTACAGTAGGAGTAGCTGTAGAGCCGAGTTTTGACCGGCCACCGGTTTACTGTTCCTGCTGTAGTTGTAGCTCTCCTTTCCGCTACGCCGTTGTTTCCGGTTGGGGTTCCGCGGGATCCCTGCTGAGTCTCTGTTTTGGAGACTCATTCCCTGCTTTTCAGGTGTGGCGGTTCTTCCTCGTTGTTCGAGGACGCGGAGCGGAGGTTCTTAGTTGCCAGCTTGCTGGGCCGAGTGTTCACTCGGCATGTGGTACGTTTTACTACTTTAGACTGTACTTTCTGTTGGACTGGACTCTGTTGTAGTTGTTTATTCTTTTCTGTTAATTGTTGGTTGTCCTGCTCTATTTCCTATTTCTTTGTGCCTCCACACTCCTTTTAGCCCTTCCGAGCCCTCCCGGCTCGTGGGCGGCGGTTCGAGTCTCGGGTTATCGGGCCTTCCCAGTAATCGGATTCTCGGGTCGTCACAGGCCCGGCCGAAACTCGTACCCCCGGAACAATAATACACAAGATTACTGCAATACAACTCGCTGCCCACTCCACGCAGGGAGGTAAAGGGCTACACAATGGGGTCCGGGAGGACCGAATTCGGGTTGACGGGCGGCTTCTCGCGTTGATTCGGTAACACCCGAACTAGTGACGGTGAGGCCCACGTGCTGTCCGGAGGGGCCGTGTGGGACCCGGTGGCACCGCTGTGGTGGTGGATGCCTGGATGAGCGCTCCCTGGAGTGGAGGCGCGCTGGTTCGCTGGCCGGAGGCCGGGCGGCTCCGATCGGCACCGGTCGGAATAACCGGCCACGGATCTGCAACTTCTGGTTTTCAGCGCACATCCCGGCGAGAACGGATGCTGCGATCAGCTCCGATGTCGGATCGACACGAAATTAGCGCCGTTGGAAAGCTAACTTCAAATACTTCAATCTAGACTTGAAGATCTGGCCTGGATCTGCACGGATCTGGGCTTTAATGAATTTACAACTTCCTGTTGTACAGTAGCCGAACACTCAGATCTGCAGGGCTATTCTCTGAGAATTGCCTTTGACCGATATGTGAACGTCCGAATCTGAAGTGGTGGTCTTCAGCAAAGTTGTAGGACATCAAGTTAGAAAAACGGAAAAACTAGTTTAGACAAGTTTGGATGTGGCCACGAATTGATAGTATTTTTGCACTAACAGTGGGTCGGATTTAGAAATGGGCTGAAAGCACTGTAGCTGAGATAGAACACGAATTTTGAAAAATAGATAGAGAGTAGATCAAAAATCAGGAAAAATGGTGGATGTAGGGGATGATGGACAGAACTCCCAGTAAAATTGAGAGGGTTTGTAAAATTCTAAAAGGTGGTCGGAGATGGGAAACTCAGAGCTGTTGTCACTGTAGATAGAGACAAAACAGATCTGGGAATGCAAAATGAACGAAAATGGAAAATTACTAAATGGAGGAGTTTGGACGTGAAAATTTAGGTGGAGGTGGGGATTGAAGATAGGAACACACCATAAAAGTTTCAGACCAAGAAGGTGTCGTGGCTGATAGCAGGAATTCTGAGAAGGAGCTTATGTTGGCTGAAGATAGAATTTCGACGGTGGCTCGATGGCGGCTTGTTGGCGGCACGAACGGCGGCGGCGGCGGCACCGGTGAAGATCAGAGGTTGAGAGGGGGAGATAGAAGGTAGATCCACTCTAGAATGAGGGTTGGGGATGAAGAAACCAGAGGGAGAGAGAGGGGAGGTCAAAATTCACTCAAGGGGGGGGGGGGCTCTTGCACAATGCTTTTTCTCATTTCATTAATTAGAGAATAATAGAAATACATGACTTATATAATAAATAAAAAAATACCATGAATACCCTTAGATCTAAGATCTGGAGGGGCATTTAAGGGACTTCATATTTGATCCAAATAAAATAAAAAAAATGAAATTCCTAATTAATTCTAATGGGGGGACATGGTAGGAAAGGTAGGTAGCCTACCTTTGAATTTTTTAACCACTTGTCTACCATGTGGTCAATTGGCATTCCAACGTTCTAGATGGTCACCTAGGATGGTTGACCAGCCCCACATGGTCTAGGTGGACCAATGGGAAAGGGGTGAGGGTCCCCTTGCTTGGGCCTACGGGAATTTTACATATAAACCCACTAAGACTTACAATTGCGTACCCATATAACACAAGGGTATACATACAAAGATGAAAGGACATAAATGCAAAAAAAATGTGGACGGTCTTGTCTCGATGTCTCCATCAATTCTCCCCGGGTGGGAGAAACTCGACCCCGTCGAGTAGGGGTATGGATACTCGAGTACTCCGGTGGATCCGTCACCGTGCCAAGTAACGCGGGTATGCTCCACTCCAAGTGACCGTCACCTGCTCATTCCATATATACTCGATATGCACAAGCTGCTGTGGGCTAGAGGTGGACACTCCGGGTGGGGCACTCTCAAAAGGGAAGGAAGCGGCTCGAAAACTCACTAGGAATCACCGCTGAGTCCCTGTAGGTGACTAGATCCGGGTGTAGATATAGAACCGATCCCATACTCATCGAATGAGTCCACTCGCCTCTTACTCATAAGAGAATGACAACGAGCTTGCACAAGACACATGCAGACAGACATACCACACAAAGAAAAAGCACACCGACTCATCTATGACCCTAGACACACCTAATGTTAGTCCGACCCGTACATGGGTGACGGCGGACCAGGACACCCGAACGTATGCCATGCAAGCATCAGACGTAACCGGTGGTTGACATCATGCGAAAATCCTAGATCTCCTAAGGTGGGCCCATGAGATGTGGATGTGGGAGGGCCAAGAGTATCTCCCCTCGATGATGGCGTATCTTGTAAGTGTATGGGCTTGGTGGGCATAGACGACCCAGCCCATGGGGAAGGGGTGTGGTAGCGGACTCCCTCGAGGAAGTGAAGTGAATGTGGAGGGTCTAAGGATCCACTAGGGAGTGGGTCAAAGGGATCAAAGAAGGTATGACCCCTTATGGTGGGTTCCCACAAGTCACGGTCCCACGTGTAGAAGTTTTGAAGGTGTGGATAGTCACCTTCTTGAATGGTGACGGGTGGGACGGGGATCGTAGGTAAGAAGTATGATTCCTCCCTTGGACAAAAGGGTATGAATTCGGGCTCGTCCGGTAGCGGGAGAAGTAGAAGAACCTCTGTGGTGACACAACTCACGGTGCACTCGGAGGTAATGGACCCGAAGGCCGGATGGGTGAAGCTAAGACTAGCGGGTTGGTCAAAGCCTCGGGCCAAAAGATGCGTCAACTCCCATTGTGAATCTAATCCCATGACAAGATCGTCCAACGTATCAACATGGTGACGAGATCGAAATGTGGTATGGAATGAGTTGACCGGCACTATAGGTAGGATGGGGTCCATGGATGGAAAGGGAGGTGGGACCAAGCCATCCTTGAGCCAACTAAAAAGCGGCTCGGCGATATATAGTATACCCGTTAGAAATACGGGTGGCTCGGGCCTTGGTAGCTCCAAATGAGATGGTTCCGAAACAAGTTTGGAAATAGAGAGTGATGACATTGGAGCTCTCATGGGTGAGGAAGTAATGTCCTTCTCGTGGTGAAGGGGTCCTTGGGGTGGCTCTGGGAACAACCAATCTACCCCGATAGACCGATCTAGGCTAGTACTAAACCGATCTAGGCTTGTACTAAACCTTTACACTTGTCCCATCATGGCGTGGAACATTGCGCCCACTTCATCGGGACTATAGGCTCGGGATGCGGTCATGGTTGTAAAGATGGGGTTGGGTCCCCTAGGAATGGAGATGCAAGACCATTTTTTTTTAAGTTTAAAAGTAAAATGTGATGCTAACTAATGCACCTAGACATAACCAAAACTCGGTACGCGGCGGAGATAACCGATCCGAAGACCACTCGCGCAAGTGTGCGACCTTCCCGATATGCGTAGCCTAACGTTCGGACAACACATTTTGATATACCGGGTTATTGAGATGCAATGCAAAAGACACTTTTTTTTGACACCCTAGACTCAACTTGCTCTGATACCAAATTGATGCGGGACGAGACCACGGACACGACAAGCTCGTGATTGCCCCTTAACGAGGGAAGCGTCGGATGTGCGCGGTTGAGAAACCGGCAATAAGCTAGGGTGATCGGCTCTCTTTTGTGCCCGGATCGGGTCACGGGACGGTCACGTACTCTCTCGCAGCAGCGGTAATGAACATATAAAGCGAGCTAGATATCCCTACACATGCTCTCTAGCAGCGGCATAAACAAATATATATGAAGTAAGCAAAATGCCAAGAAGGGAGCGGAAACGATACCTCCACGCGCTCGGCGTGGGGAAGACGGGCCCGACCGAAACTCGTACCCCCGGAACAATAATACACAAGATTACAGCAATACAACTCGCTACCCACTCCACGTAGGGAGGTAAAGGGCTACACAATGGGGTCCGGGAGGACCGAATTCGGGTTGACGGGCGGCTTCTCGCGTTGATTCGGCAACACCCGAACTAGTGACAGTGGGGCCCACGTGCTGTCCGGAGGGGCTGTGTGGGATCCGGTGGCACCGCTGTGGTGGTGGATGCCTGGATGAGCGCTACCTGGAGTGGAGGCGCGCTGGTTCGCCGGCCGGAGGCCGGGCGGCTCCGATCGGCACCGGTCAGAATAACCGGCCACGGATCTGCAACTTCTGGTTTTCAGCGCGCGTCCCGGCGAGAACGGACGCTGCGATCAGTCCCGATGTCGGATCGACACGAAACTGGCTCCGTTGGAAAGCTAACTTCAAATACTTCAATCTAGACTTGAAGATCTGGCCTGGATCTGCACGGATCTGGGCTTTAATGAATTTACAACTTCCTGTTGTACAGTAGCCGAACACTCAGATCTGCAGGGCTATTCTCTGAGAACTGCCTTTGACCGATATGTGAACGTCCGAATCTGAAGTGATAGTCTTTAGTAAAGTTGTAGGACATCAAGCTAGAAAAACGGAAAAATTGGTTTGGACAAGTTTGGATGTGGATACGAATTGATAGTAGTTTTGCACTAACAGTGGGTCGGATCTGGAAATGGGCTGAAAGTACTGTAGCTGAGATAGAACACGAATTTTGAAAAATGGATAGAGAGTAGATCAAAAATCAGAAAAAATGGTGGATGTAGGGGATGATGGATAGAACTCCCAGTACAATTGGGAGGGTTTGAAAAATTCAAAAAGGTGGTCGGAGTTGAGAAATGCAGAGCTGTTGTCACTGTAGATAGAGATAAAACAGATCTGGGAATGCAAAATGAACGAAAATGGGAAATTACTAAATGGAGGAGTTTGGACATGAAAATTTAGGTGGAGGTGGGGATTGAAGATAGGAACACACCATAAAAGTTTCAGACCAAGAAGGTGTCGTGGCTGATAGCAGGAATTCCGAGAAGGAGCTTCTGTTGGCTGAAGACAGAACTTCGACGGTGGCTCGATGGCGGCTTGTTGGCGGCACGAACGGCGGCGGCGGTGGCACCGGTGAAGATTAGAGGTTGAGAGGGGGAGATAGAAGGTAGATCCACTCTAGAATGGGGGTTGGGGATGAAGAAACCAGAGGGAGAGAGAGGGGAGGTCGAAATTCACTCAAGGGGGGGCTCCTGCACAATATTTTTTCTCATTTCATTAATTCTAGAATAATATAAATACATGACTTATATAATAAATAAAAAAAGACCATGAATACCCTTAGATCTAGGATCTGGAGGGGCATTTAAGGGACTTCATATTTGATCCAAATAAAATAAAAAAAATGAAATTCCTAATTAATTCTAATGGGGGGATAAGGTAGGAAAGGTAGGTAGCCTACATTTGAATTTTTTAACCACTTGTCTACCATGTGGTCAATTGGCATTCCAACCTTCTAGATGGCCACCTAGGATGGTTGACCAGTCCCACATGGTCTAGGTGGACCAATGGGAAAGGGATGAGGGTCCCCTTGCTTGGGCCTACGGGAATTTTACATATAAACCCACTAAGACTTACAATTGCGTACCCATATAACACAACGGTATACATACAAAGATGAAAGGACATAAATGCAAACAAAATGCGAACGGTCTTGTCTCGATGTCCCCATCAGTGGGACCATACTCCCCTCGACTCCTCTGAAATTGCTTCATCTGAGTAGACAATTGCCAGAGAATCAACCTTAGCAGGTGCCACATATTCAAGCTTCAGGTCCGGAGAGGAATTAGGAGCTTTGAAAAGACTAGCCCAAGCCTGAGGTTGCTGCGAAACTCGAACAGAGGATCGCGAACGAGACCTCGAACGCCCTCTGCGGTGCACATCCCTCCTGTCCGAGGAAGAAGAATGCCTCGGAGGATCAGCAAGAGGGATCAAGGATGTGGTGCGGACTCCAGCGGAGGTAGAATCCTCTGGGAACGGCAGGTCGCCAGAGCTCCTCTCTCCTGACGCCATCCCTCTTAGAATTGTCGATGTTAAAATTAGTGTATTTTTTAATTTTAAAAGTAAAGATATTTTCTTTGGATGATCGTAAAATAGATTAAAAAATTTTGTTGATCGGTGTGACTTCAGCTCAATTTTCTCCACTCTTGATTTCTTGTGGATATGAGCCGTAAACAAAAACAATAGAATCTTAATACCACCACGTTAGTCCACGTAACCTTATTTACACTATTTTACAATCAAACAAACAACTGGAAAATGTTGTAAAATAAAATAACTAGATAATTTTACTGTGATTGTTTTAGATCGGAAAGGAAAGACTCACTGCAAGGGACTTGCAGAATAAGATCTTCATCTTATAAACTATGAGAGGTAGGGTTTGCCCACCAGACCTTAATTCCTCTCTCGGGAGAAGCTGTACTATGTTGTTGAGCCACGAGTTTATGCCGGCTCGCCTCATTTTCCCTTTTGATAAAGGAAGGGGTTGGAGGGTGAGCTCGTTTCATTGAAGAGAGACACTTCAGCAAGGGAAGGCCAACTCTTGGTTGTTGAATGCTGACCTGATCGCAATATTGGCCATGAATATGATGATGAGCATGCTGCACGAGATGACATTATGGGGTCTGGTGTTCTTGCATAGATTCTCTTGCTTCCTTCCCCATGGTTGGGATCCTCAAATCGTGAATAGAAATAGAGTGGACAATGGAGGACCCAACAAGTTGGTGTGGCTTAAGGAGTAGTTTTTAAGGGTGGTGGTGGTGTATTACACGACAGAGCAAGGATAGTAGCATCACCCATGGTCTTTAAACTGGCCAAATTGCAAAGGGCAAACAAATGCCAGCTTAAACAACTCCTTCAGCTTCTGGGTGTTTTTTAACAGTTTCAAAAAGGTTTTAGCTGCATGCAAGTGATCTGGCCTGAAGAAGGGCAAGAGAGAAGAAAGTCATTTCATTCACTCCCTAACTGCAACCCGGAACCTGTCCCAAGTTTGCTCTCCACCAGCGTAGACTGCTTTTGAGTTACAAAAAGTATGGGACAAAAGAAATGAAGTTAAGAGAGTATTATAACATTGGCCGGCAACACAACCCATGCTCCTCGGCAGTTCCATTCCAAGGGGTGGTTTGGTGTCTTAGTCCCCAATCCCCATCATCTGTTTCTTTTTGCTGACTGTTTCTAACGAAAAAAACAATGGCTAGCATTAATGGAGTTGACCAACTCATAGTTTGCTCTGTTATCACATCAGTAAGGAAGAAGAGAAGGAAAAGGTCCAAACAAAGTAAGATGAACTCGGCATTGCATAGAGCCCTCCCCTCCCCTCTCAGTAGTCAATAGACTCAATACTCATAAAAAAAAATATCGAACAAACAGCTTACATAAAAAAAGAATTGATGTACTCCACCCAACTCAAGGAAAAGAAAGGAGAGCTTAAAAAAAAACAAACAAACTTTACTGCCCCAACAGGAGATCAAAAGGAAGAACCACAGCCTTCCAAGGGAAAAACTGGAAGTGATGCCCAAGAACATCCATCATTCTTTACCAGCTCCCATGGAACTAAAAGTTCACCAGATCACTGCTAGTGTGCCACAAGGACCCAAGACATGATGATTCACAATGGTGCTAGTGTGCCACTGCTACCCCTTGTAAAATAATAACAATAATAAAAACAAGATCAAATTTATGCTAACAAGAGGAAACAAATAGCTGTGTATATGTACAGTCTTCCATGAATAATAGATGTGAAAAAAGGAAAAAAAACTGGATTTTTTTTCTTCTTCCTGATGCCATTTTGTGTGTTGGCTCCTGTGTGCTGCTGCATCAATGGAATCCCCTGGAACCCCTGGACTGGTAGAGCTCCAGCTTGCCCTTGGATTTGGTCAGCAGCCCGTCGACCTCCTGCTTCTGCGCCACGAATGGCTGCTTGGACGCCCACTCGAGCACGGAGAGGACGCCGGCATCGGCCAGGGCCTCGTGGTCTGGTACGTGATGGGCAACGTAGCAGAGCAGGACCAGCGCCTCGATCTGGAGGATCGCCTGCTCGCCCAGGTACACCAGCTGGACGAGGTGCTTCGCCCCGCCGGCGCCGATGATGGCCCGGGAGTGGTCCATGTGGCGGTAGTTCTCGTCGCAGGCGAACTTGGTCAGGGCGATCACCGCCTCCCGGGTGATGTACCCTTCCCGTTCGTCGAGCAGCCGGACGAGAGGCCCGATGATGCGGGTCTCCGTCGCGCGGAAGATCCGGGAGAGGCAGCCGATGGCCGTGACGCAGGGTAGGAGGAGGTCGCTGGAGTCGCCCTTCTCGATGATCCGGACCATCTGGTCGACCACCGCCTTGGCGGCGGGGGAGTTGGGCTTGAACGCCGACCGCCGCAGGTCGGCGTCCTTCTCCGCCATCCGGGCGATCTCCATCAGGGCCATGGCGGAGTGGTACTGCACCTCGTCGGGGCCCTTCTCGAGGAGGACGGCGAAGCAGAGGAGGGCCTTGGACTCGGTGATGCTCTTACAGATCGCGGTGTTGCCCTTGGCCAGCTGCCACAGCGCCCGCGCCGCCATCGCCTTCATCGACGCCTTGGTCGCCGGGTCCTCGGCCTCCCTTCCCTTTAGGCCCGCCCCCGCCGGAGACAGGCCATGGTAGTACTGCTTCGCGACGTTGCCGTTCCCGGCGCCGTTGGTCTGATGCTGGGGCTTGGAGGAGGCCTTCGCCATGGTGGACTGGATGACGGCGTGTATCTGGGTCCTGTTGGCGTGGGCGTGGTTCCCCAGGGGGTGCCGGATCTGGTGTTGCCGGTCGTCGTCGTCGGTGGCAATGCCGCGTTGGAGGTGGTGGTTGCCGCCGCTGCTGCCGGGGTTGCCAGTGGCGGAGCTGTTGGCGAGGACGACGGAGTGGATGGACATGTGGCCCTTGGCGGGGATGGTGTACTTGCTGTGTTCCTGGACGGTCTCGAAGGCGAGGTGGCCGACGAGGAGGCGGATGACGTTGTTCTGGAAGAAGAGGTCCTGGCACTTGGGGTTGTTTGCGGCGAGCTCGGAGACGGCCCAGGCGACCATGGCCTGCGCCTTCATGGGGCCTTCCTTGAGGACCTTGGCGAAGACGGAGCAGACGCCGGCGTGGAGCATCTGCTCCACGCTCTCCGGGTCGCGGCCGAGGAGGCCGATGGCCCGGGCGGCGCTCTCCTGCCCCTCGACGTGGCCCTCTTTGACCAGCTTCAGCAGGGGGCCGACGCCGCCCTCCTCGATGATGAGCTTGCCGTTGCGGTCGCTGTCGCGGGCGAGGGAGACGAGGGAGGCGGCGGCGTCGGCGCGGTCGTCCGGGGAGCCGTGGTGGAGCTTGGCTACCTGCTCCCAGATGAGGCAGAGGATGGGCTCGTTGGAGGCGATGGGAGGGAGGCCGAGGTAGCCGTCGTCGTCGTCGTCGTCGTCGTCGTCTCCTCCGGCGCCGCGAGGGGCGGAGACGCGGAGGAGCCAGGAGACGTCGCCGATGGAGTTCTCGAGCTGGGAGGACATCTTCTTGAAGGCGGCGGCGGGGTTGATGGTGAAGACGCGCTTGACCAGGCCGTAGGCGGCGCGGCACTTGGCGACGAGGGCCAGGGCCTTCTCCAGCACCTGGATGGTCTCGTCCATGATGCGGCGTGTGGGGCGCTCGTAGAGGTCTGCGCGGGCGGCCTGCCGGAGCAGTGCCGCCAACCTCTCCGTCCTGGCCTTGAGGTCGGCGCAGTCGGCCCGGTAGGAGGAGTGCACGTCGTCCGCCAGCTTCGTCACCTGGTCCGCCAGCTGGATCGGCACCTGCAGGATCTGCTTCACCCCGTCCGCCATGGTCAACCTTCCTCCCCCCTCCCTCACCCTCTTCCCACGCCTAACACAAGTCCTGGCTCCCCGGTTTCTCCTCCTCTGGGTTCGCCTCTCCCTTCTCGGGTTGGAATGGGCAGATCGCCCACCTCTCAAGCTGCAATTTTTGACGATAGTTGGCGGAATGGGAATGGGGGGAATCGGGAGCGACCGCAGAAGAGTTCACCGCTGGAGGAGGGAGAGGAGAAGGCGGAGGGGGCTATTGGGACGTAGGTGCGCAG
This sequence comes from Amorphophallus konjac, assembly GCA_022559845.1. NCBI lineage: Eukaryota > Viridiplantae > Streptophyta > Magnoliopsida > Alismatales > Araceae > Amorphophallus > Amorphophallus konjac. Next base: position 227,496,696 of record CM040128.1, on the reverse strand, counting down.
CGGTGGTGGTGTAGCAATGCTGCCCGTCCTCCTGCTGCTGATGTCGCCGACGCCACCGCTGATTCACCTCCTTCTTCTTCCTCTTCCTCCTCCTCCTCCTCCTCTTCTTCTTCTTCTTCTGGAACGGAGGAGAAGGCAAAGCAGGAAGGAACGGGAGCGGAAGAAGACCGGGTGTTACAGTGTCCGTCAAAGTTCAAACGCGTTTTTTTTTTGGTTTGCTGTCCTTCACTCGGTCTTCGATTTGGTGGAGTCCACACTTCTTCCTTCTTCTTCCCTTCCGTTTAGATTACTTTCTTATGTTAATTCAATTCAATATTCACATAATTGGTTCCTAAATTGCACGATTATATTGGATAAAATAATTTATCTTGACTTTCACAGTCGGAACTCTCTCTCTCTCTCTCTCTCTCTAGCATCTATATTGATATATATTTAAAAACCATACATTTTGTAGGTATATATGTTCTAGACTAAATAACTCAATTTGACTCCAAATCACGATGTCTTTGGGACGCATATTTTTTTTCTAACTTCTATAGTTTCTTTAGAAATTGGTTAGCACTGACCGGGTTTCACGTAGACTCACGCATTGCCTTCAAATTACACAGATTTTACGGATTTACTCATCGTTGCCTAATTCGCATTGTACATAACGAGATTTTTTTAATATTTTGTTACGAAACATATTTCTTGGAAATCTTTCTTAAAAATAATTATCATGCACTACATTCCGGCCATAAATTTCGTGTGGCTTCCGTCGCCGCTGGATATTCTCACCGAACCGAGAACGAAGGCCCCCTGTGATCTCAAATCCCTGTCCACAGACACGCCCATCAGACGGTTGAGATCGATTCGTGTTGGGGGCCCACATCTACAGGAACACGTGTACAGCTGGCGTTAGCTCGGCGAGTTAGGAGACCAGGTTCGCAGACACCACATGTGGCGCACGAGATCAACCACCCGGGGCATCGCCTCTGCGACCTGTCCGTTGAGCCCACCCAATAGACTGACAGTATTTGGACAGCGTATACGAAGCTGGGTGCATCAGATCACGTCCCCTGTAGCGTTGGGACTACTGCTCGACCGGAGACTTTCCAAACGGTGAGGACAGTATTTAATAAACCGATCTGATTCGATTCGGATGGACCCGGATCCAATTTGGACCGGTTCATTCGATTAGGAGGCGGGATGGGGACACAAAACTACCAAGGTAAGGACTCACTCTTTATGACTACTGTTCAACCACGTGGCTTGACCTTCCCCTTTTCATTGTTGGTCACTACAAGAGAGTTATAGAGTGGAAGGTTACAACGTATTAGTGCTTATTAAAGGTCTTATGATAGATGCCATATTTGTCTTTTAAAATATCAAATTAATTCTAATGTTAAGTGATGTTCAAGTTGAGAGTCCATTAGTTGCCGTGGTAGTATCACCGCCTCCCTTCTTTGGGCGACGTTGAGGGTTCGATCATGCGCTCTCTCGACGGGAGAGCGAGGTCATTCCGCATATGTGCCCTAATTGTGAACATGTACCTCTGCCTCCGTTAAAAAATAATACTTAACAAAAATAAAAAATTCAAGTTGGGCGACCATGACAACAACAAAAAAAAATATAACATGTCATACATTTTTGGGTGTGACATTGTAGTATTTCTCTAGAGTAATACTGTTTCAGCTGAACATCTAATTGATTCACACTCCACTCTTGTAAGTTAGGAGATGATAATGCTCAGAATCTAGTTATGAGAGGAATACTATATTTTATATATCACACGATTTGTATTATCTTTTTTTAGCTTAAGTTGAAAATCAAATGGTGAGAAAAATAAACTTAAGTTTACTGCTCCCGAATTTGAAAATATTAAACTTAAGTTATTCATCTCGATTGTCCCATCTCATGATCGAAATGAAATTGGCAAAAATCGGGGTGGTATAAAAGTGTGGCACCCCTAATATATTTCTCCAAATTTTTAGTCTATGTTTAGAATATATTTATCCTGTACATTTATCATGTGCTTTGACAAATTTTCTGAGTAGGGCAAATTAATGGACACTCTGGTTGAGTGACACTTTGTTTGGACCATTCACCCAGTTTCACAACGAGGAAAGGAAAACACAAGGTTATCTCGTAAGATTGATACCTGTGCTATTAATTATAATCTTGCTTATATTTTCAAAACAAGCCATCATATATATATATATATATTCTATGACGAAAATGTGTAAGGTATTTTGCATGAGATTGGGAATAAACATTAACAAAACACAGCGGAATAGTGACCTGAAACGATGGGGTATCTCTTGGAGTCATCAGTTAGAGCTTTGACATGTGTTCTTTACAGAAAATCTGTCACTAGATTGACAAAAGCTTCCTCAATGATTCTGTTTCCACTTCTTATGGCTTTGGGCTTCTACGTATGAAAAAGCGAATTAGTTTCCGATGATGATGTCCACAAGCTATTTAATTTGTCAATCTAGTGCTCTGTCTCCTGATCAAGAATCTAGCTAATCTGTCACCTAATAACATCCAATTGACAAGTGACATTTCGATTTATAGAACATATTTATATATATTCTCACGGGCATGTAAACATCATGGCAAATGGCATTAGTTCGTCACAGCCAAGTGTGCTTCATATTTTTAATGTACCAAAGTTCAAACATTGACTTTCACCGGTAACATCGTAGTCATGTCTAGTGATGTGCACTGTGCAGTTTTTGGAAATTTTAACAAGCATAGGTCAGAATAAATAAAATTGAGCAACTGTGTATCTTGTTGGACCAAAGTACCTGGTTAAAAATCCAATAGGAAGGTATGACACAAACAAAACGAATCCATATCTAACATGTTATAAAATTGGGTGTTTCCTTGTCACGTTTGCTACAATCTAATGTTAGATTTCTTAATTAATTTGGATGATAACAAAACCTCCGGTTCAGGGTGAGTTCACGAAAACAAAACCTTGCTAAATGACTGAGTAAGAATGGTGGACTTTGAGCAATGAAAATGGTTAATTTCCAAAGTGTGAAACGATGGCCTAACTACTCTTGTGCTGATTATGAGACAGGTGAACACGTGTGATAGGTTGAAAATCATCTCGACGGATTTTGACAGGTAAACGGTCGACCGATGGTCTCTATCGGTCGACTAACAGGTTTGAACGGTCAATCGACCACTATTTTTGATCGTCCAAATTTCCCAGTAATGAACAAGTACTGTTCTGCTCAGAAAACGGTTGACCAACCCATGAAAACAGTCGACCGAATTTCCCACATTGAATCTGATTAGAATCTAATCAGAAATCAATTGACCGATCATTCAAAACAGTCGATCGATCTCACCCCTACTTTTCTAGCTGTTAACCGTGTCTTGCAGAACAATCAACCGATATGTGCCAACGGTCGATCGATGGAAGATTAGCTGCAATTGTTAACATTTTGATCAAGAAGACCTTGACCTCTATATGCACGTGAAAAATGGGGAGTTGGCTCAAATTTCTTCCCACCCATGTGAGAAGAAGTCCCCAAAAGGTTTTGAAGTCTATTGAAGGATTTGAAGTCAACATTCAACATGGGTAGCTGTTGAAATCAAAGCAAGAATCTTTAAACACTATACATCTTTGGAAAAATGGAAGATTTGGCTCCAATTTTTCTTCTCACCCATATGATGGGAGCTCTCTAGAAGGGTTGAAGGATGCTTGGGAGACATAAAAATGAAGATTGAGAGAAACTCAAGAGAACTAAATTTACAAGAAGATTGAGTGAGCTTAGCAAGAGCTGATAAGAGGGTAGCTATGTGAACAACACATCTCCTTGTAACTCCACTCAAGAAAGAGGTGCTCCAAGGGTGTTTCTTGCTGAAGATTGTGCTAGAGTGCTACGGGTTCAACAAGAGGCCATTCTGAAGTCCCAGAATAATGACAAATCAAGAGGGGGGTGAATTGACTTTGTCATCTTTTTAGTGATTTAAACAAATTTAAAGTAACGCATGCGGAAAAATTATCGTGAAGTTTGATTACAAAAAATGGAGGTAGAAGAGAAGGCGCAAACCACAATACACAAGGGATTTTTAAGGTGGTTCGGATGCAAGGGCCAGAACCTATGTCCACCCCTTACAATCGTGAGGATTTCACACACAAACCTTGTAACCACTACAAGATCTAACTCATACACTCGCACGCACATGAAGTCTCCTACTCCAGCACGATGCAAGGCATCAACACACACACATTGGATCTCGCAGGATCCACACACACAAAAATACTCTTAGATCAAAAACATATACGAGTTAAGCACAAAAGGACCTTATGAGAGATATAGTGAGTGTATTAAGAGAATAAAGAAAAGCTCCACCTACGTGAGATCTCCTAGTCTTCTTGATCTAGATTGGTTGCTTGTTGATCCTTGAGCACTATAGTACAATCTTGTGTAGGTGCCAAGCTTGGAAGACTTCTTTCTTGAATGGAAGTAGAAGAAGAAGTATTTCTCACGCAAGTTGCTTCTTTTTTGCTCAAAACTCCCTCTTTTTCTCTTACCCCTCTTTGGAAATCAGCTATCCATATTTCCTTACGATGGGAGCTCATTTTTGCGTCTCCCACAAATCCGTCAGACCTTCTAGAGTATTCTCCTCACATGGGTGAGAAGAAAATTGAAGCCAAGTTTCCCAATTTTCAAAGTTTAAAGATGCTTGATCACTTTTCAACCCCAACCCATGTTGAAATTTGACTTTAGATCCTTCAGGATGCTTCAAATTCTTTTGGAGACTTTCTCCCATGTGGGTCAAAAGAAATTTGAGGTTGATCCTCATTTTCCATGGTCATACAGTGGGCAAATATTTCTTCATGCGCTTAAGAATGGTTGGTCAAAAATAGGGGCTGAGCAGGGGTCGGTCGACTAGAGGTGGGTGGTCAGTCGACAGAACCCTGTAAAGTTTCAGGCCCAAACTTTCTGGGAAATTTAGTCGACCGAACTGCCCAATTCGATCGATCGAAACCTGTAAGGTTCCAGTCTTTGCGCTTCTGGGAAAGTTGGTCGATCGACCTTCTTGCTTAGGTCAACTGAACCCTATAAAACCTGCAAAAATAGCAATATTAGCCCATAAATCATATCCATATATATGGCTGTAGACACCTGCTTATTTTCTTAAATTAATCAAGGATTAAGCATAGGGAAATACTCCCTAAATAGAGTAAAATGGCATAACACCAAAGGTGCTCCACTAGCCGAGTTGAGCTCGAAAATCGAGATATTTCGTCGGGTCAAACGGCACAACATAATAAGCGGGGATCGTCCCCGAGCAAAGGGCACTACACCAACTAGTTTTCCGACAACCGAGTCGGATCCAAGGTTCGGGACAACCTGCCATACCGAACGACACTCTAAAAAGATTTGGGGACCACCCTCGAATACCCTGCATACGGTATCACACCACAGGCAGCTCAACGACTAGGTTAACCTGGGACTTAGAACGGCCTGCCGTACCATACGGCTCTTCGCCAAGAAGCGGGGGTCACCCCGACTACCAGACAAACGGCATCATCTTGCCGACACCCCAGTTGATGGGCCACCTCGGGACTCCCAGCGACCCATCACGTCACGTGGGGCATGACGGAAAGGCAGGGAACAACTCCCGACACGCCTTCTACAAGTGTCTTAACACCGGTGACTCCAACATTCGAAGCACTGATGCGCACCGACTAGTGTCGTTAAGAAAGCCGTGCCACAATTTCAAAATGTTCACACTCACTCACTTTAAAAGATTGGAAAGTCAAATTATATAGTGGTAAGCAGAGTCGATCCCACGAGGAGGAAAAATCCTTATTTTATCAAGTTAGAAAAACACCTTATGCTTTGAAAATCGATTTTTTGAGTGAGTTTGAAATTAAGGAAAATAAAGTGTAAGAAAACTAATTAAAGAATGTGAGAGGGTTTAAGAAAAGAATTTGGAAGAGATGGAGAGAAGAAAGACCACATTTTACTCAAATGATGAATTTCATTAAGATGATAGTGGAAAGTCACACTAGAAAAATAAGAATTACAACATGGGAACATCAAAGATAAAAGATAAGAAAATATAGCCAATGCATGAAGAATAATGCCGCCTCCTTGCCAAGCCTTGGATGAAGATCACCCCGCCTTGGATGCCGACGCCGTGAGAAGACTAATAGATGAAGACCCGCCTTGAGATATGAGAGGAAAATAGAGGAAGAAAGAAATAGATAGAGGAAATTTGAAAACAATGCAAAAGGGTGTGTGTGTGTTGGTGTGTTTTGAGAAGAAACAGTGAAAAACTAGATTGAAAACAGAGAGTGATTTGGAGGAAGAATAACTTTAAAATCAGAAGGAATTAGGAAAAGTAGAAAACATGAAAGTTGTAGAGATTGAGAAGATGAAGAAGATTGATGAAGACTTCAGAGTTTAAAAACGAGAGGAAGATGGAGAAAACTGAAGATGAACAGGAGGTGGTCGCGGATGAACAGTGCAGAACTCTAAAAATCTGAACTTTAGAAAATTGACTATAGCTTTAAAATGGTGAGGAATTGGAAGAGGAGGTAGAAGAAGAAGTTGAAGAACTTTCAAAAACGCACAACTTTTGTGAAGACAGCAGAAAGAGATGAGGATCAGAAGAGTGAGAAAAACGATGAAGAACAGAAAGTATGAAAATCGGGTGAACAGTAAAAACCGTAGACAGAGCTTTGAAAAACTAATTATAGCATAAAAACGAGAAAGAATTAGGAGAAGAGGAAGAAGAAGAATTTGTATAAGACTGGAAAACGAATAACTTTGATGAAGAACTTAACTACAAAAGATGAAAAGAAAGGCTTCGAAATTAATCCCTAAGGCAGATCTCCAAACTGTTCTCTCCGTAACCCTACGACCATGGTATCCTTTTATAGGGTTTTTGGTCTCTTACGATCGTGGACTTCCCAAATCCACTCAAATCCAGGTTTTTAGCAATACAACTTCACCCAATTAGACTTATTTCCATCCTTGGAGTCCTCCTTTCCTTGAATATGACTTGGATAAGCTTGAAAATTGGAAGGAGACTTCGATCGGGAAACTACAGTTGCCTTTTCTGGTTGAACTTGAAATAGCAACTTCATCTGGGGCGTTCTTTCTTTAAATGACGCCTTAATCTAGGGCGTCCTTTCCTGAAGTAGCGCCTCTTCACTCGGGCGTCAGTTTCTTATTTCTTTATTTTGCTATTTCCACATTTTTCGTAAAATAGGAATTGACGACCTTCACTTTGGGCGTCCTTTCAATGATTAGCGACCTCCTCTCGGGCGCTAATTCTTTTCTCTCTTTTTTTTTCTTTTTCCACTTTATTTTATCAACTGAATTGACGCCCTTGGAGCTATCGCTTCTTGCTGAAGACGCGCTCTTGCATCTGTCGTTATTTAAATAGCGCCGTGATCTAGGTCGCTTTTTTCTAAAAAATAAAATATCAATCCATTTAATTCCAAAATAATTGTGTAAATATTTAAATATTTCTCATATGGTCTTTTAAGCTGAAAAAGATGATAAAATGCATGAAGACTCAAATAATGTGTGAGAATGTAATTAATGCTAATGTTGCACAAATATACTCAAATAATGCTCAAAGATGATGGATGTGATGTAAATTATGATGTAAAATATAGCACTTATCACACCCCCCAACTTACTCATTGCTAGACCCTTAGCAATGCAATTAAATCAAAGTTAAGGACCAACAAGAATCCATAAAGATCATACTCTTATATCCAGCTCTCCCTTCATAGAATCAACCAAAGATTAGGAATCCAGAATCATTAATGCTCATATTAGCCTTAGATTAGAAGTTAAAGCACATGACTTAAGAATACAAATCAAAGTTCAATAGCACTTATGCATGTGTAATTCTAAATCTGCAGTTAAGATAATTGCATCCCCCATTTGTTATTTCAAGTAAGTACCTTTCAACCCTGCACCTCTCAGATCAGAGCATTTAAGCATACTAGCTTTTGTCTGCCTTTTTCTTTTGTCCCTTTGGAACTTTTTTCTCATTTGCACAACCATAATGCTGCACTACCCTTAACCTTTTTACGCGAACCTCAACACGTCTTAGGTGAAGCAGGCTCGGTTACTCAGATCAGGGGTATTTTTCATGGCGTGATCTTTCTATTTCATCATTTCTTTCTTCTTCAACAATATGCCTTTGCATTTTCTTCTTCTTTTTTTTTCTATAGAACTTGGCAGAAAGCTTTTTCTTGAAATAGATCTCATCCTCAAGAAATACAGAGTATCAGATACAGTTCCTAAAATAACAGAGGGCTTATCTTATTTTGCTTCATCAGAGTGCATATTGAATATTTTTTCTAATAGTGAGCATGAACTTTTAAAAAGATTCTTATATCAGTTTTCCATAGCTAGATCACACTTAATTTTCCTTCAACCTTCTCCCTAGCCTTTTCTAATCCAGAATTACTTTCAATTCAAGCATGAAACAATAAAACTCAGTCGGGAATTTCATCTTTTCATTTTCATGCAAATTTACAAAAAATGATATGCCAAATCCCTACCAGATTGTACTATATGCAATGATGAAAATTTTCTCTCTCCCCCCAACTTAAATGACATTGTCCTCAATGACATGGAAAGTTGAAATGAAAGAACAATGTAATAATAAAGTTTGCCGAGCAGGAAAGAGACAACCTGGTGTGCGGGGCAGAATCTCCTTTGGCGACAACTTCCTCTCCTTGGCTTGAATCTAATAACTAAAACACACTGAAACAAAAGCATCAAATAACAAAAATCTTGGGTTGCCTCCCAAAAGTGCTAAGTTTTCCGTCTTCATCCAGACGCATGAAAAATCTTACTCCAGATCACTTAAAGCAATTGATTCTTTTAACAGCTGCTCACTTTCCACGTAAGGTTTTAATCGTTGACCGTTGACAGTGAAAATGTGACCATTTTTAGGATCCAAAATCTTAACAGCACCATGGTCAAAAACTTTAACAATAATGAACGGTCCATCCCATCTGGACTTTAGCTTACCGGGGAACAAACGCAGCCTTGCATTAAATAGCCAAACCTTTTGATTTTCTTGAAAACTCTTTCTGTGAATGTGTTTATCATGAAATACTTTAGTTTTAGCTTTGTAAATCTTCGCATTTTCATAGGCTTCGTTCCTTAATTCCTCCAGTTCATTAATTTGTAGAGCTCTTTGGGCACCAGCTTGATTAAGATCAAAATTAACTTGCTTAATGGCCCAATAAGCTATATGTTCCAATTCTACGGGCAAGTGGCAGGCTTTACCAAAAATGAGACGATAAGGGGACATGCCAATGAGAGTTTTGTATGCAGTTCTATAGGCCCACAATGCATCATCTAGTCTCTCGGACCAGTCTTTTCTATCCGGTCTAATAGTTTTATGCAGAATATTTTTAATCTCCCGGTTTGACACTTCAACCTGGCCACTAGTTTGGGGACGATAGGGGGTAGCAAGCTTGTGAGTGATACCATACTTACGAAGCAAAGCTCGGAATTGAAAATGAGTGAAATGAGAACCCCCATCATTAATTATAGCCCTAGGACAACCAAACCTAGAAAAGATATTCTTCTTCACAAACTTCATAACCACCTTATGGTCATTTGTCCTAGTAGCAATGGCTTTAATCCATTTGGAAACATAATCGATCGCCACCAAGATATATTCATTACCGAATGAAGATGGAAACGGTCCCATAAAATCTATTCCCCAAACATCAAAAATTTCAACCACCATAATGGGATTTAGCGGCATCATATCCCTCTTCGAATTATTGCCCACAGCTTGGCATCTCAAACATGATTTAGAAAATTCATAAGCATCCTTAAATAACGTGGGCCAATAAAATCCACTTTGTAGCACTTTTGCCGCTATCTTCTTTCCAGAGAAGTGTCCCCCACAAGCTAAGTTATGACAAAAATTCAATACTGATTGCTGTTCTTCCTCAGGGACACATCTTCTAATGATCTGATTGGGACCCATATGAAACAGCTCAGGGTCCTCCCAGCAATAGTGTTTTACTTTAGAAAAGAAATGATCCTTCTCCTGCTTAGTCCACCCTCCCGGGATCTGACCTACTGCCAGGTAGTTAACAATGGTAGCATACCAAGGAGTTGAAGAATGAGAGAGGGAAAGAATCTGTTCATCGGGAAAAGAATCGGACATTGGAGTACTTTCAGGGATCACTATCCTGGATAAATGATCAGCAACTACATTGACCAACCCCTTCTTGTCTCTAATTTCTAAATCAAACTCTTATAATAATAGAATCCATCTAATGAGACGGGGCTTAGCATCCTTCTTGGAAAGTAAGTATTTTAAGGCATAATGATCGGAGTAAACAATAACCTTAGCCTCTAAAAGATATGATCGGAATTTTTCTAGGGCAAAAACAACAGCTAGAAGCTCCTTCTCCGTGGTGGTGTAATTCATCTGAGCATCAGCAAGGGTGCGACTTGCATAATATATTACCACGGGCTTTTTCTCTATCTTCTGACCTAAGACAGCTCCAACAGCATAGTCTGAGGTATCACACATAATCTCGAAAGGAAGCGACCAATCTAGAGATTGAAGAATCGGAGCTTGAGTAAGGGCCGCTTTCAAAGAATTAAAGGTTTTGAGACAAGAATCATCGAAATGGAATGGAGTATCTTTAGCAAGCAACTGTGTGAGGGGACGAGCAATGGTGGAGAAGTTTTGAATAAATCTTCTATAAAATCCAGCATGACCAAGAAAGGATCTGATTTGCTTGACAGATGTAGGGGGAGAAAGATTGGAAATCAAGTCTACTTTAGCTTTATCGACCTCTATTCCCCTTTCCGAAATCACATGGGCTAAAACTATGCCTTCCCTCACCATAAAGTGGCTCTTCTCCCAACTCAGCACAAGATTAGCATCAATGCACCTCTTCAAAACCTGAGTCAAATTTTCTAAGCACCCCTCAAAAGAATCGCCAAACACCGAAAAATCATCCATGAAAACTTCCAAAGTCTCCCCCACCATGTCAGAAAATATCAACACCATACATCTTTGAAAAGTAGCAGGGGCATTACACAGTCCAAACGGCATCCTTCTAAACGCAAACGTGCCATAGGGGCATGTAAAAGTGATTTTTTCTTGATCCTCTGGATAGATAGCAACTTGATTATATCCGGAATAGCCATCCAAAAAGCAAAAATATTTGTGTCCAGCCAGCCTTTCCAGAATTTGATCAGCAAACGGGAGTGGAAAATGATCTTTCTTTGTTACTGAATTTAAATTCCTGTAATCAATACAAACCCTCCATCCCGTCTGTAATCACATGGGAACATCTTCTCCTTTTTCATTTGTAACCACTGTCAGCCCCGACTTCTTAGGAACCACTTGTGTTGGGCTAACCCATTTGCTATCAGAAATAGGATAAATTATCCCAGCATCTAACCACTTAACAACTTCCTTCTTCACCACCTCTTTCATATTTGGATTCAGCCGACGTTGCATCTCTCTACTCGGTTTGGCATTGTCCTCCAAATAGATATGATGCATACAAACATCTGGACTTATACCCTTCAAATCTGCCACAGACCATCCTATTGCCCCCTATGCTCCTTAAGAACTTCTAAGAGTTTAGATTCCTGAGCAGAGGTAAGATTAGAAGCAATGATAATAGGCAAGGTATGATCTGGGCCTAGATAAGCATATTTCAATGAATCCGGTAGAGGCTTAAGTTCTAAAATGGGCGGCTGATCAAGAGATGGAAGAATAGGTTCAGCTTGAAGTGGAGGGAGTGGTTTAACTCTAGAATCATAAGAAAGAGGTGAATCTTGAAGCAAACTACCTTCTTCAATCACATCCTCATTCATATCCGCATTTTCTTCAATTATTTCATCAAAAATATCAATGACATTACATTCTCCCTCATGATCCGGGTATTGTGAAGCTTTAAAAACATTCAGTGAGACCTTCTCTCCTCTAAAGGTAATATCCATCATCCCTGTGGCACAATTAATATTGGCCTTCGCCGTAGCCAAAAACGGCCGTCCCAAAATGATTGGTGTATGTTTTAACTCTTGGGATGAGGCCATATCCAAGATTAAAAAGTCCAATGGGAAATAGCATTCATGAATTTTCACTATCACATCCTCCAACAAACCCTTTGGTGTTTAACAGACCGATCCGCTAGTTGAAGGATAATAGAAGTGGGCTTTAATTCCCCTAAATCAAATTGCTCATAAATGCAGGTGGGTAACAAATTAACACTTGCTCCAAGATCTAGCAAAGCTTTATCAAATGTCACCCCACCTATATCACATGAAATTAATGGAGCACCAGGGTCCTTCAACTTCTTTGGTAAAGAATTCATTAAAACAGCACTAACATCTTCAGATAGACGGATCTTCTGTGTTGCTGCCTTCGGCTCCCATCTTGGTGTACAAAGCTCTTTCAAAAACTTAGGATACACCGGCACATGTTTAATAGCATCTAAGAGTGGAATATTAATATTGACTTGTTTAAATAATTCCAACATCTCTTCTTGTTGGACCGGCTTCTTTTGAGCTTTTGGCTTTAATGCATCCGAAAAAGAGATCTTAGGAACATATCCTTGCAAACCTTCATCAACCTTGACCTTTCCTTTGTCCATTGTCTTCTCTCCCCCATCCGGCTTCTTTTTCTCTTGAACAATTATCGGCTCTTCTTCCTCATTATCACTTTCCTCTCGGGCATCTTGGCCCGAACTACTACCCACATCCTTAGCCTGATATGGATCATTAAGAACTTTCCCGCTCCTAAGAGTAGAGATAGCTTTGGCATTCTCGAATTAAGGAACGATAGGAGGGGGTGGCTGAGGTTGATTGGGCTGATTTGGAGGGGGAAGAATAGGAGCTCTTTGCTGAAAACCCGGAGGTTGTTGATTGCGGGGATTAGCTATGGGTTGACTAGGTAGTTGCCCAACATCTCTCCTCATATTACTAGCCTCCAACTGACCTATTTGACCTTCTAACTTAGCAATTGATTGTTGCTGAGAGAGAATAAGTTGCTGAAGTTGGTCAAATTTATCCTCAAAATGAGGCTGAGGGGGTTGAGGAGGCGGTTGATAAGGAGCTTGAAACGGGGCTTGAGGTTGATAACGATGTGATGAAAATTGATTATATTGGCCCTGAAATGATGAAGCTTGTTGATATGGGGCCTGAGCATGATGGAATGACGATTGCTGAAATGGAGGTTGTTGTTGTTGATTATGTTGAAAAGGATTTTGAAGATGTTGGTGAGACTGGTTCGGAAATTGAAAAGATTGTTTTGGAATTGAGGGATTCACTTGAGTAGATGGCCCTTGTTGTAATTTCCAATAAAAATTTAGATGATTTCTCCAGCCTGGGTTATAGGTATTAGAATATGGATCATAGGCGAGCTTAGAGACACCCTGAGCAGCAAAGACTTATTTTTGGATAAATGGGGGAAGTTGGGCCGCCATGGGGCAATCAATGATAGCATGATTTGGGCTAGAACATAGAGCACAAAGTTCTTGAAGGTTGGAATCTGAGAAAGGTTGATTTTGTTGGATTGGCGGAAAAGAAGATTCTTGCTTATTCATGGATAATAATTAATCTAGTTTTTGCGCTAGTAAATCTACCTTCTCCATCCTTTGCACCAACAAGTCCACTTTATTCAACTTTTGAGTAAGTGCATTAATATCCATCCTATTCTCCAACTCTCCTTGACTTTTGACTTCATATAGCCCACCATTCTTAGCAGGTCCAATCATCCTTTCATAAGAGGAAAGTGAAGCATGACTAATAGAATTTTCACTTAACATCTCAAACAGATCATAAGCTTCATCCTCACTTTTACTCATGAAAGCCCCCCCACATGAGGCATCCACCATCTGTCTATAGTTTTCCGTTAATCCCTCATAAAATGCTTGCACAATTTGCCATCTAGATAGGCCATGATGGGGACATTTTTTCAATAGATCTTTCAACCTGTCCCAAGCCTCATGAATTTGCTCCCCAGAATTTTATGTAAATCCAGTGATGGCCCTTCTCATGGTATTAGTCCTACCAATGGGGTAGAATTTCTTCAAGAACTCTTTTTGCATCTCTCCCCATGGGTCAATTGTTCTACCCAAGGCTCTCAACCAATATTTTGCTTTATCCTTAAGGGAGAATGGGAAGAGAGTAAGCTTAAGGGCATCATCTGAGAAGTTTTGAATTTTGACAGTTGAACATATCTGAAGAAACTCATCGAGATGTTTATATGGATCTTCATTAGTATTGCCATAGAAGGATGGCAACATCTGGATGGTACTAGATTTGATCTCATAATGAACCGCCTGGTTCTGAGGTGCTTGAACATAGAAGGATGGTTGATGTTGGTTCGGTATGAAATAATCCTTCATTTGCTTGGGGGCATGTTGCACTTGTTGGTTTTGATTTTGATTCTCCATGAGGTTAGGTTGGGGTTGGGACTTAGAATGCACTAACCTTTAAACTTTACTAATGGGTCCTATCAAATGAGGGTGGAGAGATCTCCTACCTTGCATGCAATGCAAAGGGCCCAAAAGGTAATGATGATTTTTTTTCAAAATACAATGAATCCCTATATGAATGAGTTATGCAAGGATTAACTATATGAATGCAAGAATGATACTTTTTTTTTATGGAAAACCATCTAAGGGCACTCTAACTCCAAGGTACTTCGTGGTACAACCTGCCCGGCGTCCGTGAGGGAATCTGCGGGTACGGGGACTTATGGAGGTCTTAGAAATGGAATTTCAAGTCCAAAGAGACGGAATGCTCAATGGAGTGTCCTTCCAAATCCAAGAGAGGTGTAAAGATCCTAATGCCCTTAAGGAGGGGAAATAGATGAGAAGAGAATTTTTTTTCAAAAGATGTTGTAAATAAAGAATGAAAAATAAAAAGAACAACTAAATGCACAAATGCATGAAAATAATGCAACTAAGATGGAGATATGCTAGCATGATGAATTTTTTCTATTTTCTATTTTTTTAGAATTTTTTAGAATTTTTCAGATTTTTTTATAGAATTTTTCAGAATTTCACAAAAAGGACCTTTTCCTACGTATACTGACCTTTTAGCGACGCTTGATTTTCCTGGATTTTTCTGAATTTCTGCTTTCTGTGACCGATCTAGGCTTTAGCGACGCTTCCTGTGACAGATTTTTTTTCTTAGAATTTCAGGTCCGAATTTCTTTAAATTATCTGATTTTTTTGATTTTTTTTTATTTTTCCTGTAAAATAAAATAGAAAAATAAGTAAAACTATATACAAATCAAACACAAGGAATTTCCCAACATAAAAATTAATTTCCTCCCCGGCAACGGCGCCAAAAAATTGATGCACACCGACTAGTGCCGTTAAGAAAGCCGTGCCACAATTTCAAAATGTTCACACTCACTCACTTTAAAAGATTGGAAAATCAAATTATATAGTGGTAAGCGGAGTTGATCCCACGAGGAGGAAAAATCCTTATTTTATCAAGTTGGAAAAACACCTTATGCTTTGAAAACCGAATTTTTGAGTGAATTTGAAATTAAGGAAAATAAAGTGTAAGAAAACTAATTAAAGAATGTGAGAGGGTTTAAGAAAAGAATTTGGAAGAGATGGAGAGAAGAAAGACCACAATTTACTCAAATGATGAATTTCATTAAGATGATAGTGGAAAGTCACACTAGAAAAATAAGAATTACAACATGGGAACATCAAAGATAAAAGATAAGAAAATATAGCCAATGCATGAAGAATAATGCCGCCTCCTTGCCAAGCCTTGGATGAAGATCGCCCCGCCTTGAATGCCGACGCCGTGAGAAGACTAATAGATGAAGATCCGCCTTGGGATATGAGAGGAAAATAGAGGAAGAAAGAAATAGATGGAGGAAATTTGAAAACAATGCAAAAGGGTATGTGTGTTGGTGTGTTTTGAGAAGAAACAGTGAAAAACTAGATTGAAAACATAGAGTGATTTGTAGGAAGAATAACTTTAAAATCAGAAGGAATTAGGAAAAGTGGAAAACATGAAAGTTACAGAGATTGAGAAGATGAAGAAGATTGATGAAGACTTCAGAGTTTAAAAATGAGAGGAAGATGGAGAAAACTGAGGATGAACAGGAGGTGGTCGCGGATGAACAGTGCAGAACTCTAAAAATCTGAACTTTAGAAAATTGACTATAGCTTTAAAACGGTGAAGAATTGGAAGATGAGGTAGAAGAAGAAGTTGAAGAACTTTCAAAAACGTACAACGTTTGTGAAGACATCAGAAAGAGATGTTGATCAGAAGAAGGAGAAAAATGATGAAGAATAGAAAGTATGAAAATCGGGTGAACAGTAAAAACCGTAGATAGAGCTTTGAAAAACTAATTATAGCATAAAAACGAGAAAGAATTAGGAGAAGAGGAAGAAGAAGAATTTGTATAAGACTGGAAAACGAAGAACTTTGATGAAGAACTTAACTGCAAAAGATGAAAAGAAAGGCTTCGAAATTAATCCCTAAGGCAGATCTCCAAACTGTTCTCTCCGTAACCCTGCGACCATGGCATCCTTTTATAGGGTTTTTGGTCTCTTACGATCTTGGACTTCCCAAATCCACTCAAATCTAGGTTTTTAGCAACACAACTTCACCCAATTAGACTTATTTCCATCCTTGGAGTCCTCCTTTCCTTGAATATGACTTGGATAAGCTTGAAAATTGGAAGGAGACTTCGATCGGGAAACTGCAGTTGCCTTTTCTGGTTGAACTTGAAATAGCGACTTCATCTGGGGCGTTCTTTCTTTAAATGACGCCTTAATCTAGGGCGTCCTTTCCTGAAGTAGCGCCTCTTCACTCGGGCGTCAGTTTCTTATTTCTTATTTTGCTATTTCCACATTTTTTGTAAAATAGGAATTGACGACCTTCACTTTGGGCGTCCTTTCAATGATTAGCGACCTCCTCTCGGGCGCTAATTCTTTTCTCTTTTTTTTCTTTTTCCACTTTCTTTTATCTACTGAATTGACGCCCTTGGAGCTGTCGCTTCTTGCTGAAGACGCGCTCTTGCATCTGTCGTTATTTAAATAGCACCGTGATCTAGGTCGCTTTTTCCTGAAAATTAAAATATCAATCCATTTAATTTCAAAATAATTGTGCAAATATTTAAATATTTCTCACATGGTCTTTTAAGCTTAAAAAGATGATAAAATGTATGAAAACTCAAATAATGTGTGAGAATGTAATTAATGCTTATGTTGCACAAATATACTCAAATAATGCTCAAAGATGATGGATGTGATGTAAATTATGATGTAAAATATAGCACTTATCAATCACACCTGAGTCCACCATGTTCAAGATGGAGCTCAGAAGAACATCTCCAAGGAAACCGCATTCCGGGGGGGTTTTGTAATATCCTGGACCTTTCGGATCCTTCTTCGTGGGTTCCAGATCTGGTTTCTCGGAGTGTCCAGCTCCGTTGTATCTGAAATTTCATTTCGGACATCTTTCATGTTCGGATCGGCGCGATCCGGAGTTGTTTCGGAGGCCCGGAAGCGTTCCGTAGCTTTTCTGCGCGTGTTTTCCGATTACCGTGTGTGTTTCGGTAATTCCTTCGGAACCTCGCTGCAGGTGAACCGGGTCATTCACCTGGGCACGAGTGGTACCGTTGCGATCGGTGCGTTCTGAGGATCCCGAAAATATAATTTTCTATTTTTTGATATTTTCTAGAATTTTTAGATTTTCTATAAATATCTCACTTTTCTCTCTCTCCCCTCACCCTCTTCTTCTTCTTCTTCTTCCTTCTCTTCTCCCCACCGTAACCACCGCCCCTCCCTCTCTCTCTCTCTCGTTCGGCCGTGGCGACGTCCCCTTCCGGCTGCAGACGGTGCGGGGCGACGGCGTGACGACGTGGGCGACGGCGAGGCGATCGTGGCGGCGTAAAGCCTGTGGGGAACTGTGTAGGGACGAGGGTTTTCAAAGCGTTCTTCGTGATCTCGGCATCGATTCGGCAGAGCATTCGCTCCATTGAGGTAGGGTGACGTTTCCTAGCTCCCCGCCGTTCATTTCCGTGATTTATAGGCCGAGGGGAGGCCGTGAGGGGCTTGATTAAGCGAGTTTGGGGTTTTCCATGATTTGGGGAGAGCTCGCCCGATCTATGGATTTAGCCCATGATTTCACGTTTTGGTGGCCTAGTATCATGCTAGGGGTCCCCAGGGGTCTTCCCCTTTGATTTCCCCCTCTCCGGTGGAGGCATGGGGGCGTGGTTGGGTTTTTTGGGCTTTCCCTGCCGTTTCGCCGTCGGGAGGGTGTGGCGGTCCTTCCAGTGACCGTCACACCCTGTGACGCACCTGGACGGGTGCGTAACAGCCCTTGTTTAGCCAACTGGGGTCTGGGAGTGTGACGGTGCCACGATAGACCGCCACAGGCGTGTGACGCGCCTGGGGTGGGCCGTCAGAGCGTCCCGACCGTTGGCATCCGACCGTTGGTTTGACCGTGGGGGTCAAGGCATGTGACGCACCAGCACTGGCGCGTCATAGCCTTGTGACGGCCCAGCGTGGGTGCGTCAGAAGTTGTTTTACCCCCAGGCCATGTGACGCTCCAGGGCTGGACCGTTACATGCGTGTGACGCTCCAGGAATGGACCGTCACATGCTGTGACGCACCGAGTGGCACGCGTCACGGCTTGCC
Source organism: Amorphophallus konjac (assembly GCA_022559845.1). Lineage (NCBI taxonomy): Eukaryota > Viridiplantae > Streptophyta > Magnoliopsida > Alismatales > Araceae > Amorphophallus > Amorphophallus konjac. Next base: position 227,478,041 of record CM040128.1, on the reverse strand, counting down.
CTTATTTTTCACTGTGACGCACCCGCATAGGCTTGTCACAGTCTGTAACGCACCAGGGCAGGTGCGTTACACTCCGTGTTACACTCTGTTTTACACTGGGAGTGTGACGACCTGCGTTGGACCGTCAGGGTCTTGTAACGGTCCAGCCTAAGACCGTCAGGAGTCTGTGACGGTCCTGCCTAGACCGTCAGAGTCCTGTGACACGTCTAGGGTAGACCGTCAGGCACTGGGTTGCCCCGGGTGGCTTGCAACCCCGTTTCTGTTCCAACCGTGGTCGCCGTGCGACGGTGTCGGTACGTGGGGTGGTCCCCGTACGTCGTGGGATGCGGACGTGATTTTCCGTTGACTTGAGAGTCTACTCCTTCAGTGACCCTCCACTAGTCGTAGCCCACCAGTACGCGGTGCTGGTCTCACCAGGGAGTGGTGTACGGGCCGACCCTTAGAGACGGTTTTTAGACTGGTTTCCATCGGGCCCCACGTCTGTAGCCAGAGTCCGGCTAAGGGGAAAACCAGTCAGAGGGCCAGACCAGGGACGCGCGGTCTGTGTGTGCACACGTGGTTGGAGGCATTTGGACACACGCTGACGAGCGTGACCCCAGCTAGTCACTTGTTTGTGGTACTTGTTCGGTGTCCGTGCCTCGGGTAGGCTCTACCATGTCAGGCAGTTCACCTGCGGTGCGGTGTAAGTCGTCAGGGGACGCTACCGGCTGTGCTTCTAGTGGGAGGTACTCCTGTCGAGTCGGGAGTGTCAGACTGTCAGTCGTTATAGCTTCGACCTTTGAGTTTCTGCTGTGTTGACCATTGCGTTTCGGTCTTCCTGCCGTGGTGCGTGTGTCGGCTTGCGTGCCATGAGACCGGTGTTTTGTAGCGGCAGGGCTTCCTTTTCGAGGTACTTGCTTACTGCTAGCGTGGCGATTTCTCCGTTTGCGAGGTAGGGTTCGAGTGATCCCTACTGAGTCTTGTTCCGAGACTCATTCCCTGCATGTTTTCACCGTGTTTCAGGCAAGGCGAGGCTTTAGGGGAGTTCGTCTGAGGCTCAGCGTGGTTCAGGTGCCCAGCGTTAGTGCCAGAGGTCAGAGCCGGAGTATGCCCCATGTAGCTGTACTTTCTTTTCTTGTCTCTGTACCAGTTGTGGACTACTGTTGTTATTTTATTGTTATATTATGGACTATGTAAAACATTTATTTATTTCCTGCTTATTTATATAACTGTTTAATTTTATAATTATTTGTGATACTTGTGTAGTTTCCACATCATCTTTCTAACCCTTCCGAGTCTTCGGACTCGTGGGTGGCGGTGCGAGTCTCGGGTTATCGGGCCTTCTCGGTAATCGGATTCTCGGGTCATTACAGGTTTACCCAGACCAGCCCACCCCATATCGGCATATCCGGATAAACCCTTGGCCCACACCAAAATACGGTCGCTCATGAGACCGCGTTCCAGTGGGGGTGGGGGGGTTTATGCGGACCAACCCACCCCCTATCGGTAGGTCCGCATAAACCACTTGCCCATCCCCAAGGCGACCGCGTTCAAAGCCCGTTTTAAACCCCCTAGGGGGGGTTACATGGACCAGCCCACCCCTATGGGAAAGTCCGCGTAAACCCCCCTACAAACTCTATAAAACCCCCCATGGGGTGGCCAAGGGTCATAAGAAGCATGGAGCTCATCCTCGGGACTACAAACGGCGCGTGAAGGAATTTGTTGGCTGGTTTTATGTTTGCTAAGCACACGCCGAGGGCATGTCGCATGATTGTCCCTCATACGGTGTTTAGCTAAGACACAAACCACCTCAAACGTGATCCCTACTTTGATGAACGCACCCCATTTGGATGTTGTTTCACAATCGCACACTGCCCGGATGCTGCTTTATGGGAAAGCACCCAGCCCATGTGTGGATGCTTAGAAAAATTGGCACATGAAGGCCAAGAAGAATCAACTGAAGAGAAGAGGAAAAAGACCCCTAGACAGCGGACCGCGTCGATGCAGTCTGCTATTGCGTCAACGCATCTGAAGACAAAGCAGAAGCGAGAGCGCCTGGCTCCCTGACCGTGCTAACACATAATAGCCCCAGCATCGACGCCACTGAAGATAGAAAACAAGCAGTAGCCCCTGGCAGCGGGCTGCATCGACGCACTGTGAAAGTTACGTCGACGCAGCTGAAGACGGTGAGTTGAAGAATGGCCTCTGGCAGCTGGCTGCATCGACGCAGCCTGCAACCTGCGTCGACGCACCCTCAGAATGTGAAGAAGCCTGTATGGGCGCGGATCACACGCGTGGCTCATGCTCTCTCTCAAAGCCCGATCGTAGCTCCTTCTAGAAGGCCGTACGACCATACCAGGGCGCGTGGGGAAATATTCTCCAATCATTAGAGGACATTCTTGCCCTCCCTTACCTTGGAAAGGAAGAAAAGGGCTGCTGCTGCTATAAAAAAGACCCAACGTCCAGGAGAGAAAGGTCTCCGACAGCTCTGTTCTTCTTCCCCCCTGCTGGTGCCGTTCGAAGCCTCCCTGAGGTGCTTTCCAGAGTTCTTCTGATGTGCTCCTGCGTGTGGAGGAGAAGAGGGAAAGAGAGAGAGAGAAGGTACTGCTGCTTGGGGAGGGAGAGGAGTCAATGCTCCGCCCTCCCCCCCATCTTTCTTTTTCATTTCTCTGCTACACATTTTTTCTCTTATTTATATGTTGATGGCTTCTCAAACGTGGGTCTTGGGATGATGTATCGGTTTCTATCTTAAGGAATGAATGAAATTGCCTTCCACTGTGTTTAGATATGAGTGTGCCTCATTTTTGCAACCTCATTTCTGCAACTTCATTTCTCCAACTCTTTCTACCCCTATTCCCCAGCGCGATGTGATTCTACATTTACGCTCCTTTCATTGTTTTATTGCTTGGTGGTGATCGATACATCATAAGAAGGGTCTGAGTCTGGCCAATCCTATGATAATGGGTTGGGTCTAGCTGCCCTTCCTGATTTGCTGGATAAGGATCATCACGTGGAACCTCGTTCTGATCTCCAGCACACCGGATTGGTTTCAATAGGCCATTCTAGCTCTTCAATGGATTTTCACCCTCATGGGCAATATTATCCATATGAGTCCCTTCCCTGATATCTCTGATGAGTCGCGGCCCTCGCTGTTGGTCCAGGTCTACTGTCTACACTTATTTGATATGCTCTTTCCTACTGCTCAGTATATGAGATGCTCATGGAAATGACCATGTGCCTCCTCACCCGAGTTCATGGGTTGTGGGGACTCTGGCTCAATCCCAGTTCTGACAGAGTTTACTTTCTCTGTGCTTTCCCTTCTGCTCAATTCTAATTCATCAAAGAGTCGCTTCTCTGCGTCTTGGTTTCCATGCCACTCATACACAAGCGCTCTGTCGCCGGCGTGATGTTCACTAGGGTTTATTCCTGCAGATCTTATGTTTTCATCTCTTGATGAGCACTGTCCGCTATAGCCTTCAGCCTCCCTCTGGGCCATAAGCTTGCTAATTTCATAGCATGGCCTATGGTCTCGTTCATTGGGGCAACAAGGTGTTTTCTATGGATTATCACCAATTTCGATGATGGGCCTGCAATGGGGAAGGGATACATTATGATTTCACATCGGCAGATTTCTGTTCTCTATCCACTCTCCTGATCCTAGGGATCTACTTCTCTATAGCATGTTCTATGGGGGATGCTTCATAGAGGGTTGGACATTAATGGCCATAGGGCCAACAAAAACAACCCAAATTCCAGAGTTGGAAACACTGCTAACCCCTGAGTCAGTGGTGCCATTTGTAGGCTAGCCCCCGGGGTGTCCATGCCCAATTCGGGTTTCAAGGACGTTGCCGCTTCCGTGCGCGTCCTTGGATGTTGCCGCTTTCCTACGCATCCCTATATTTAGGGGCCATCTCAGGATTTCCTGTGGATGAGCTTCTAATTTTCCACCCCAAAAGCTTCGGTCCGGGGGAGGTGCTGCCCAATTTTCTTCAGAATTGGGGACTTAACAAAAATCTGGAATAATACTAAAATAGGGGCTGAACCAATGACTAAAAAATGCTAAGACTAAAGATCAAACACACAAAGAAACAAAAAGCATGTTGAATTAATAAACCTATTGAGGACAGTGCGTATGCATGCTGAACATACAATCAAACAAGCTATGAACATATCGCTGCATCAACGATGTGACTAAATTGGTCAAGGGCAGATCTGGAATGAAGAAGACGATCATATAAACAAAAAAACAAAGCCTTACTGGTAGTAGTGAAAGGAAAGAAAATTCATATAGAAGAAATAATCAAGATGCATAAGGAGCTAAAAATCAGTCAATTCATATGCATTTATGCATTCTGCATTTGACACACTTGGTGATTTGAAGCCCACTATAGCAGGGTCGACCCATAGGGTCGACCCTTCTCTTCTTTCAGTCTACCCACAGCTACCCTGCATCGACCTCACCCTATTCCAACTACTCTGCATCAACTCTCCTTTGAGATTTTTGGTTGACCAGCAACCAGCTCTGCTGCAAAACATATCAAACTCTCTACGTGCATTGAGCAATCTTCATTAACATCCATCATACCACATGAGTATGATTAAATCTGTTCCCTCATGCATTCCCTGAGGATTGAGCGGCTCATTGAAGTCTACACTTGCATTGGACCATTCGTGCATTGTATGCATAAACCACCTCTGCATGCTTGAATATCCTGGTCATCTAGCCAATTTTCAGTCGACCAACCCACGATTTCGATCGACTGAACCCTCCGTGTGTCAACGCATGAATGGGTCGGGTCGACGCACTCGTTGTTATCCTGCTGAACTGCCTCTTGGCAGCTTCTCTTTGGTCACCTAGGATCAAACCTTCTTGAGCCCAGCTATTGCCTGGCAACCAGCCAGATAAAACCAACTATATGCCATGGATGCATCTGCATCCACACTAGCATTTGCTCAACCTCCATGAGCACGATTAACTCATTTCTTCATGTATCGAACATGTCTCATGTGCGTGAAATAAACCCCATGCATCTGCATATGCATGCTTGAACGCCATGATTTTCAAATGGTGATGTTTTAAGTAAAGGAAGAAATAAAAGAATGAAGTTTGAAGCTGAAAGAAGGACTGGGGTTGATCCCCTTTGAACTCCCAAACTAAGCTCGCAAAACTAATTAATGAAGGAATGAGAGATAAAGGGATTTTTGCCCACCAACGTGGGCTACGTCGATGCAACTATGCTCTACGTCAACGTAGTGCTCTGCGTTTGGCCCCTGCCATGGCCTCACGCGTCAGCGCTGCGCTCCTTACGCGTCGACGCCATCCTTCATTCCAGCACCCTAGCTGGCTTTGTGCGTCGACGCCTTGAGAAACCAGTGTCGACGCAGCGGCCTTTAGCTCGTTCTGCATGTTAAAAGGAATTTTAAAAAAGGGAAAGAAGTAATAATGAAATACAAAGATAAAATAAATAACAAAGGATAAAACAAAATCATGAAATAATAACTTTAATGGCACGAACCATTGATAAAAACATGATAATGCATAAAGAATAAAAGAAAATAAATGAACACACAACGAAATAAAGGAATAAAACAACAAGGTGCTTACCTCCTTTGGACCCTATGCATGGGGATATTGACAAGGCCTCCACGGGTCATGCTTGAACCTCAGGATCATCCCATCACGGTCATAGCTTGACTCCGTTTTGTGCCAATAACTCGCTATGTTTTAAGCGAATTTCTATTGTGATCTACTCTCGGATATCAAACTTGCCATATCTCTAGCAGACATACTTAGAAATTGGGACTCTTGTCTAGATATGAATTGGTCAATTAATGACTGGCTTTGCTCAATTGTTTACCCTTCAATAGGGGCTATTTTATTGAAGTTCGGAATTCTCATTTTTTTTTTGAATTAATATCGATTTAAGGCCCGAGGGCCCCTTCTCTTGACGTTTAATCAAAGGTTTTCTCCTCTCCGAGGAGATGTAATTAACGTTGTGACCTTTATGGAGCAGCGGGTTCTTAGTCCTGACCCGATACCGACAATTGTCTGGTTAGTCAGACGGGGTGCACCGTGGCTTCAGACCATCCCAGTCTTGAAGCCTGAATAAATGTCACTTCGGTGTCTGGCACGCCCTCGCACTCAATAAAATGCTAAAAGATAAAACATTGCCAAAAGAGAATAAACGAATGAAAAGATGAATATTCCGAGTGCGTTCCACAAGTTGGCACGCCCGGTGGGACCAGGCCTCCTTTCATCTTCTCGCCGGGATTAGGGGCCCAACGGCCTCCTCCTAAAATACTAACTCGCCTTAAACCTAAAATTGTAGGTTGCATCTTGATCAACTTGATGGCAGCCTCATTCAGGTCACTCGTGGTTGCTGATCACGCCAGGTACGGCTACCTAGCTATTCCTACAAAGTTTGGCGATTTCCCGCCGGTTGTAGGCTTCCCCAATTTCTTGGGGGTGGCCTTCGTCGAGCTCCTGGATGTCCAGGAGATGAAGTCGGTCATTGCTGTAAAGGTGACCATAACTAATGCTGCTACGGTGGGCTGCTACGTCCACCACATCCACTCCCGTGCTTCCAGTAACAAGAAGTGCTTGGCGACTGCCAGGAGGGCAGCTAGAAGAAACACCAGCATGCTGCGACACCAGCTCTCTACCTCGGGCAAGTCCATACTTATTGGAGGCGTCCGTGTCTTCCTCAATGGCCGACATGCCAAAGTTATACCCGACCGGGTAATTTCCATGGTGTCGATACACAATGCCTTCCAGGCACTGGCCCAAAGAGGAATGGACCGTTCCGAGTCCAGCTCAAATGGAAGATCAGCCCCTAATTCAATCATAATTAAGCAAATTTAGGTGCCCAAGCAGCCACGGGCCCCGGCTCCGAGAAAAGAGGAAGAAATAGAAGAGAAGATCAAAGTGCTGACCCAAGCTTCTCGGAAGCCAGGTCTCCATTCCCGCACTCACCGGGCCAATACTTCACATGATGATGCACAAGGTGGGATGACAAAGCAAGGCCAACTCACCTGCAAACCTTTGGCACCAGTCAACGTGCCACGAGCTATCCCCTGCCCTGCTAAAGGGCGAGCTTACATCGCTCGTCTGGGGGCATGTCTGAGGCCTCGAAGATACTTTTCTGAGGGCACAACGACCCTCGAAAGCTGCTAACGCTACGAGCAAAGATTGGTAACAGCTAGAAAACACAGAGGAAAGAAAAGATGCAAGACTGGGCTGCTGCAGGCCGCCCCTCTATGAAGAAATTTTGCCGACAAGCTCGACGCTCATTGACCATCTGGCTAGCATTCAAGTAAGCTGACAGCTTCAAACGCTCACTTGCTACTATTGACACCCGTTTTTAGCCCGCAAGTTACGTCATTTCTCTTATTTATCATTTTCGATGTTCCGAATTACCCATTGATTTGGAGCCTTCCTTAGATGGATTTCGAGCCCATTTCATTATTTCCTAACCTTTGGACCTCAGAGATCATGATTTCTTAGAGCCCTGGAACTTATTTTATCAACTTCTGGCTTTCCATGTCGACTTGCGATCCATTTAGGTCTACTTTCCATCAAGTATTCAGCTACTTTTATTGCGCAGTCTTGAAAATGGACCTTTTTCATCCTCTTCTGGTCCTCTATTCAAAATCTGCTCTTCACTAAAGTTGTTCTCCTTTTAAAGCTCTACAATTTCTTCTTCTACGCCATTGGCCAGTTCTGCACCGATTTCAAGTTATTCATGTTTTTCTGGCAGGCTGCGCTGTCCACCTATGTCCCAGCATTTTTCCTCTCTATTCTCGACCCATTGTCTCCCTCTTCTAATCATTTTCTCATCTTACTTTATTCATGAAAGTTGTTCATTTTTCAGTTATCTACAATTTATTCATCTACAACTTTCGCTAATTCTGCACCGTTTTTGATATATACTCTGATTTCCAAAGTCACGCAAAGTCTGCCCAGGAAATTTTCCTCCAGCAGCCTAGCGGTCCTGGGAAGACCGCTAGGCCACAAAAAATGGTCTTCACTAGACCGTTTGGCCCCAAACTTGCCCGAAATCATCCCATTTCATCTCTGGAGCCTTGCGGTCACCCCCTAGACCGTTTGCCATCCCCTTGCGGTCCTTCCTAGACCGTTTTCATCAAGAAATGGCCATGCGATAGACCGTTTGCCAGAAAGAGAGTCCTAAACTTCCTGAACTCCGATTTCTTCACCGTGGGACTCTTTGGAACCTTTGTTCGATCCATTTTTGAGGGAGATAAGCCTCCAGCTCAGTTTCCATTGATCTGGGAATCTTCCCACCAATATTATCTTGAGGTTTATGCATCTATATTCCCGAAATTGGGTGTTTATCTCGGATCTATCTCCAGAAGTTTTTTGCTCCTATAAATAAATGCCCAGTTCACATGTAGCGAAGGGGGGCTCTTCTTCGGTTCGGGGCGATGCCATGCTGCACCGTCTACTCACAACTTTGACCCTGGCCTGAAGAGAGAAGTATTAGCTTTCAATTCCATGTTCAAGGGCTTAGTTTCATCATCTCTACTCTTAGTTCTTCCCTCCTACTTTTCACAAATCATCACAACTGCACTATTTCTCTGCTACACCTGCACTTTTCCTCGTTTTGCATGCTCTCTCCCTGCAGTTCTACTACGTGTTTTCTCCTCCTATTTATTTCTATATCATCACAACACACACACATATCGTTTGCACCCTTCCACAGGGGTTAAAAACCTCCCCCCGGTGCGTTTTCCCCCTTTTATACATGCTATTTTATCACTACGGGATTGATGCTACACTTCATGAATTCTAATGGGTTTTTCTCTTGTATTTATCTTTGTTTTGCAGGAGAGCATGATTGAACGTGAGGCCCTCTTCCTCTAGCCGGTTGGAAGGAGAGGAGGTTGATCCCACATCGTTCCCCGCACCCCTCATCAAGCGCAATCAAGTCTTCATCCTTTTCCAAGGTACACGGTGCCGTTGCACTCCTTTCTCTCTTTTCATCATCCTTTGGCGTTATTAACCCTTGGTGGCGATCACGGTACGTTTTCCTATTTATTCATTGCCCCTTTGTTCATTATCTTCCATGCTTGTTCATGCTCATATGATACATGCATAGTTTGGGGGCGGGGTAGATAGTTTATCAACAACCTAATTTTTTGGCGATCACGGTGGGACAACTAGTGCCCATCACATTTGTTTTCATGTTCTTTTGTGAGTTTGGTGTGGGTTTGTGCATGTTTAGATAGCTTTTCCTTCATTTTCCCACTATTCTGGGCGTTTTTGGGTCTGTCCGAGCCTTGCGGTCGTCTACAGGACTGCTAGGCACCTCTAGCAGTCATGACTGGGCCGCCTAGGCCTTTCTGGTAGCCTAGCGGTCGTTTGGTAGACCGCAAGGGGTTAGAAAACGGTCATTTGGTAGACCACTTTCAGATTTTGGTAGTTCTACGCGCGTGCTCACAGGGCCCTGTTCGTTGATGCATAACTTTGGCTCCCGTGGTCCGATTGCGTTTATTTTTGTTCCATTGTCTTTCCATCCATATATCATTTACATTATTTGGGTCATGTTTGCATAGTCTAATCTTGTCATCATTTTTGAGTTTTCTGTATAAAGTCTGCAGGTTGGCACAGTGACAGGTTCACAGGTAGGTCTTTGCTTAATGATTTGATTGCTTTCCTGACGTCGGATTGCTCTTTTCTTGGGTCCATTTTGTATCTCTTTGTATTGTCTTTCCATCCATAGTTTATTTGCATTATTTGGGTCACATTTGCATAGTTAAATCTTGTCTCCATTTTTAGATTTTGTGCATAAAATCTGCATGCAGGTCCGGGGGTAGACACAAAGGTACGTCGTTTCTTCATGGTTTTTCATATCTTTTAGTGCCTGATTGTGCTTGTTCTTGATCCTATATTGTTGTCCTTTGTATTATCTTCGTTTTCATATATTGTTTGCATCCATATCATCATGTTTGCATAATTAAATATTACCTTGATTTTCTAGTTTTAGGCTAGAAATTGCATGCACTCCGGTGCACATTGGATCATGCATTGCATATCATAGTCGCATTCCCCCTTGGTAAGTGATCCTCTCGCCTCCATATTCCTTGGGGTCGACTAGGTGATCTTATCCGGGACCTCCGTATGTCCCCGTGAGCCGTGGATTCCCACACGGACGTCGGGCCGGTTGTACATTTTCACCTCTTAGGCATGCATTTGCATACGTGTGAGGGAGTTAACCTTAGTCAACCCAAAGCTTGGACCTTATTCCCATAGGATTCCTATCTTGAGGGAATTATTCTTAATTCAAATCATTAAAAGGTCTATTAAAACCCCTAAAATATTTCCCATCATATTAACTTGTTTGACTTGGGTGAAGACTCTCACATTGCATTGTTTGTGTTATTTGGGCTTGTTCAGGCCCATTAGTGGTGTTTGTGTTGCATTCCTTCATCATCCACATATTCTTTTGTTGTTAGGCCCATTTAGGATAGCTCATTTTGTGTGTCCATTATCTAGGCCCATTGTCTTAGGTCTGCTTTCCATTGGTCTTTGCATTAGTGGGTCAGTCCCCCCTATTTTCAAGCCCATTAAGCCATTGCTTCCCCACCTGTATTCTCCTTGATATTCTTGTATTAAGTCTCTATTTGCCCTCATGGAGCATCATTCTAACCCCTTGTACCATTCTTCTTCCCAATTTTCTTTCTATTCCCGCATGGAATCCTCTTCCCATGCGGGCCCATCTTCCCGTGGTCACTCTGACCCATCCAAGGAACAGGCTAATCTCATGACCCATCTATCATGCCCGGCCCAAGCCCAACGCCTTATTGCAAACCATCTTAATGGGCTTCATCATTTTAACGGGCCTCATTCTTCTAAAGGTCCTTATTCTTCTAATGGGCCTTATTCTTCTTTTCCTTATGCTGCTGGCCCAATGGGTCCTTATGCTGATGTCTCTTCCAGGCCCGCATATCCTTCCACTCCCAGAATGGGCCCTTCTTCTTCTCAGCCCGGATCCTCTCATCCGGCCCATTACCTTGCTCCTGGTCCAAAGACACAATCTCTTGCCTAAGCTGGCCTACGCCATTCTCGATCTCTCCCTACCCAGGAAATGATTGCTCAAGCCCAACGTCAGTTTGATGAACTTCAACGTCGGATCGATCCCAAATCCTCCTTAAGTATCCTATTCGCATTTCAAGGACTTCAGCTTCCGCCATCTTCCCAAATTCTCGCATATCGCCGCTATGGTGGAGTCGGTGACCCCTACGTACACATTAAGGACTTCATTTATGAGTCGGCCCAGTTTCGACATGACCAACGCTTGATGGCCTATCTATTCAGTCTGTCTTTGGAGGGCCCAGCTCGGGATTGGTTCTTCTCTCTTCCGCAAGAGCAGATTATGAATTTCCAAGCCGTTCAAGAGAAGTTTATCCAGCAGTTTCAGGACCAGGTTGGGCCCAGATATTTTATGGTGGATCTGACCCATGAGAAGATGATGCCCGATGAGGAGTTCTCTACCTTTGCCGATCGCTGGCATTGCCTTGCTGCATAGGTCCCGGGGCACATTCCGGAGCCGGAACAAATCAAGATGTTAATTTCTAACCCAACGCCCGAGTATCGCTTCATCTTAGCCCTCAATGACATCACCTCCTGGTAGCAACTTTGTAGCCGAGCCCGCTTCATTCGCCAACAAACCCAAGGTTCCCTTGACCCCGAGTCTCCACCATCCACCTCCACTTACACCTCACCCTCCACAAGCCAACCCTACGCTCCCATGAGTCAGCCCCCCATGAGTCAGCCTTACGCCACATCCACCTCCGCATATCAACTTCCATAAGTCAACCTCCACGAGTCAGCCTTCCACTTCTCCACATCCGCCGCCACCCCCGGTCAATGTCACACCATATCCCGAGCGGGTGGATGCCATCTATATACCCCCTCATCCCGCTCCACATATGCCTTCACCAAATCTCTCTGCCGTCGGCCAAGCACTATTGCCTACACAACCTTCACTTCCGTCTCCATAACCTTCTCCACCACCTCATACCCCTCGGCATCCGCCTTGCCCGAAGCGGGCTCCTCGTCCTCCATTGCCGGAGTGTTTTACTGATATTTATTGGGCTTTGATGGCCACTCACGCGATGCCTCTCTCTCCAGTTGTGCCTTGCCGACCTGTGGTTGGGAATATGCTTCGGTTCTATGAATTTCACTGCCAGCAGGGGCATTTGGTTGAGGATTGCCCCAAATTCTGGGATTATATTTATGACTTGGAAGCCAAGAAAAGGATTGATTGGGCCCTTATTCACAAAGTCATTCTACATCTTCACAGCAAGTAGCAGCAACAAGAAGCGCCGCCTAAGCAGCCATTTCCATTTCAAGGCCAGGAGCACCCCTGTGATTCCTCATCTAGTGCTACACCCACTCCGTCGCCTACCCCATTGCCTTCGCTAGCTCCTACCCCATCTCCACCTCCACAAACCCTAGCCTCTGCTCAGGATAGTGCCTCCACTTCTTCCTCCACTTCTTCCACCACCACTTCCACTCCCAACGCCGTCCGACGCATCGTGTCGATACGTCGACGATGGGCGCCACGACCTTCCCCTAACCCTCCACCAACACCATCTCCACTACCCCCAGTGCCTGCTTCACCATCTCCACCACCCTCATCATCGCCTAAACCGCCATCATCTATGCTATCGCCTGCGCCCGAGCCTGAGCAAGCCACGGCGTTGCCTTTACCACCACCTACATCTCTACTTCCACCTTTACCTTCACCCGAGCCCATCATTGCCGCATTACCTTCACCTCCACTTGACATCATTGTACCTGTTGAAACCTCCACGCCTTCCAAACCTTCACCTCCGTCATCCAAACATGTTACCTCCACTTCTCCATCCACTCCTACCCCACGGAGCGGGTGTGCGCTTTCTTTGGTGCCCCTTGGGTCTGGTCCCCCGGGTGATAGTGAGCCGAGTCAGGATGGGTCAGTGCCAGTTATACATTTCAAAATTCAAGATCATATTTGCCGCATGCCGGTCTGCGTCCCAATTTCTGGCTATTTTGGGGTTGATGAGCATGTATTTCCGATGACGGTCGCTAAGAAGATCTCTCTTGCATTAGTGGCAGTTTCTTCTCGAGCAAGGCTAGTGGCAATCTCTTTGCTCACTGGAGGCTTGACTATTGATGCTATTATCACCTTTCACTCCGTCGTAGTTCAGATTGATGGCCAAGAAGAGCTCTCTACCCATATTGTGCTAACGCATACGGCTGCAAAGCAGATTATGGATTCTATGTTCAATGGGCAATTCGCCGTATCTTCTACATTCTCCAAGGACATTATGCGCACCTTATGAAATCTCCCTCGATTTATTAGCAAGCCGGCCATGTCAACGTCGTGTATTACTCTCCCTCAGCTGCACCCGTCTCTTCTATCAAGGGAGTTGTGCTTCAAGACTGAGTTCTGTGTGGAGTTGCAAAATCTCATGCTTCTAGTGCCGAGAGACAAAACCCCGTGGGTTTGTGATATTTATCACTCTGAAGGGTTACTTGACCAAGAATGTTCATCTACTATTGTTACCACCGGGTGTCTAGGGGCAACCACCCTGATGAAGCTACATGTTCCTAACCGGGCCAGGCCGTCTACTAGATGAGCTCGCTATTTGAGAAGATATTGCAAGGCAAGGTGCCCAAGGATTCGAGCCCGTGTCAGGCAGGTCAAGTTCAAGGGCCGTCAATTGTGCATTCAGGGGTCCACCTCTTCCTCCCCTTCTTTTTATTCATCCTTTCCCTTGCTCAGCTCCCACCCTTGGGTGGTGTATCTTCACACTTCAGATCCTGTTTCAATCATCTTCTCCTCTCTTCCTCAGTCCGCAAACCCCCATTCCTCTTCTTCCCATCTAGAGTCTCCTAATTTTTCCTCCTCTCACAATTCTAGGCCTCGACCTATGCCCTCTCATCATCCCGATCCTCAGACATCTTCTGATTCCTCTCCTCCAGTATCTCCGGGTTCTAGTTTTCCTTCCCCGACTCTGTCGGGTGGTCCTTATTTTGCTTCCCCGATCCTGTCGGGTGATTCTCTTTCTTCTTCCCCGACCCTATCGGGTGGTCCTCATTCTCTTTCTCCGACCCTGTCGGGTGATTCTAATTCTTCTTCCCCGACCTTGTCGGGTGTCTCCTATTTTCCTTCCCCGACCTTGTCGGGTGGTTTTCCTTCTTATTCCCCGACCATGTCTGGTGATTACCGTTCCCTTTCCCTGACTCTATCGGTTATTTCTCATTTTCCTTCTTCGACCCTGTCGGATGATTCCCATTCCCCTTCACCGACCACGTCAGATGATTTTCCTTCTCATCTTTCTTTTCTCTCTTCTTCACCCTTTCGGGGTTCTTACCATTTTTCTTGCTATTTTCGAGGCTTTAGCCCGCCTTGATCCCAACTGATCTCTGCTTATTCTGTATCTGGTTCCTTGTTATCAGGGTCTCTATGCCCTAACGAGAGAGTTCTAGCCCTCGTCTCTCTTCCTTTTTATGCTTCTTTATCCAGTTTGATGTCTGTCGCTCCTCCGTGTCAAGGAATCTTGAAACCTTGTTATCCTCTCATCTTTGTCCTGTCAAGCAAGGAATATGAAGCTCGATGATCAAGCTCTCACTCCAAGATGCTATTTCCATGCCATGGACTTGCAAGGTATCTTTTATTTTGTGCAAGAATATACTATCATTTCCATTATTACTTCATGCGCATTGTTATTATGACGCAGGATTCCTCAACACGTATGAGTGGTCTTAGTTAATTTAGTTATTTTAAGTGTCAAAATGAGTTCGCTTTTACAGCATCTCAGGCTGGTGATAGCTCTGTGCTGGGAGCCTAGTTTCTTTCCCCGATTGTTAAGGGTAATCTTGAGTATGGGTTTTTTACACACTTCACGACGAGCCATAGCCGATTCTTCTGAGGCAACACCGTTGCTGCTTTGGCCATACCATGGGTATGCACGAAGGTCTTTTCTTTTCTCTGCCCGACTGAGTGCAGGGGCAAGAGATGGACAGATGAGATAACCAACCTAGGCGCTCCCCAATACGAGAGAGGTTTCAAATAGGGCAGTCTTAGAAGGAAAAATCATGAAGGAAAAACACCATGAAAAATGCCTCTTGAAGAGGGGCGATCTCGCGCTGGTCCTGAGCTGGGGGAGATGATCACCGAATAGTGAACTGCAAGGAAGGAAAATGGATCAGGGGGCCCGGGGATGGTTCCCTAGGGAAAATCCTCCGATGCCTAAGTCAGTAGAGCAGAGGTGGAAGCTATGAAGGGAGGAAGAAGGAGATGCACGAGATCCCTCTCCACCAAGGTGGTGAAGTGGTTCCTGCTCAGGGAGTTTTAGGTGGGTCTTGGCCTTACCTTTCGCTGGAGGGAGTCCCAGGTTTAAATAGTGCGTCAGCCTTATGAGTCCCGTAAACTGAAGAGTTTCAGGCGGGGGTTACGTCCTCGACGTGGGCTCTTTACATCCTCATCGTGGGCTCTTTACATCCTCATCATGGGCTCTTTACGTCCTCGTCGTGGGCTCTTTATAGCCTTGAGGAGTCGTGGGCCCCCTTATCCTCGTAAACTCCTGCGCAGAAAGGGCTCTCTATGGCAGCGTGGATAAGTATTCGTCGGTCGACCCAAGCGTGTGGAGTCCCAGCCCTGTCCCGGGCGATAGGCATAGCTCGGGTGAGGTTCGGTCGGAGTGGATGCTGGGTGCCTGCCTTTATCCCGGCGAGGGGGATAGGTCGGGCGTGGGTCTTCCTCCGACTGCATCGACGCTCGACCTTCCAAGCCTATTGGCCGCCTAGGAAGTGCTTGATCCCGAGTGAGCTTATTGGGATTTTATGCTAAGTGGGCCCTGCGGGGCGGTCACTTAGATGAGCTGGGCCTCGTTTGGTCTTGCTGGACCTAGTTCGGCCGCTCTTAGATGGGCTACGGAATTCCCCCTCTCCACTTGTCCCCCTCCTACTACCTAGCCTTGGCAGGCTCGGAAGAGTAGCTGTTGGGGTTTTAGACCAGCGTGGCTCGGGTGGGTGGAGATCTGGCGGTGTTAAGAAGTGATGGGGCATCAAAGGTGATTTCCATACACGGGTGAAGTGTATTTGTGTGTTATGGCTTGTATGAGATTGTAATTGTGTAATTTCTTTCATTTGGGCTCCTTGTAAGGCTTATATCAAGCCAATGGGCCATTTGTAATGTAGAGTCCATGGCTAGGTTGCCATTAGTAGAGTCCATTAAGGAGCTTATGCCATATTGGGTCATTAGGATTCTAATGGGTCATTAATGCACTTAAGGCCCAAATTGGGTTACACTCCCTCGTGGGCCAACTAAGTTGGAAGGGTCCAAGTCTAGCATGGGCTTGTGGATGGTTCATGGCCCATGAATGGCCCTTGGCCCATGAAGGGGGGCGCCCCCTCTTTTGGCTCCATTAGGCTAGGTTGTTTAGTTTTTTTTTCTTTCCTTCCTTTCTTTGACCACATGTTGTAAAAATTAGGAATTGGCTTCCTTTAAATATGTTATTTTTGTGGTTGGTCACATCCAATCCCAGCCATCCTTTCCACCATACCTAGATCTAAGGGTGGATATTGGCCTTGACATGTAACCTATAAAGAGTTGTAATTTCTCATTTTAGTAGAATTAATGCATGGAAAAATTAGAAAATTTGTGAGTCTCTTGGAGCTTGGTGCGCCCCCTTCCTCTCTCCCCCTGGTTTCCTCTTCCCCAACCCCAGATCTAGAGTGTATCCCCCTTCTATCATCCCATCTCAACCTCCGGTGATCGTTTGTGCCGCCGCCGCCGCCGTTCGTGCCGCCTTCGAGCCGCCACGGGATCGTCTTCGGTTTTCTGTCCTGCTGGACAGAGGTGCAGTTCGTGAATTCTTGAAGCCAGCCACGAGCTCAGATCGATTTGAAATTTTGAGGGTTGGTTCCTATCTTCTATCCCATTCTCCACAAACAAATCCAGGTTCAAAATCCACCGTTTCATATTTTTCCCTTTTCGTTCAACTCTTAATTTCAGATCTGTTCTGTCACTATCTACAGTGACAGTAGCCCTGAGTTCTCCACCTTCGACCACCCTTTTGATTTATGTTAGACCTCCCAATTTAACTGGGAGTTCTGTCCATCGTCCCCTACCACCACAATTGTTTGTAAATTTTTATCATCCTTCTACCTATTTTTAACAATTCATGTTCTACTGGAGCTACAGTACTTTCAGTCAGATCCCAGATCCAACCTTCGTCCAGTAAACAAATCACAGAAAATCATAGACACATCTAAACGTGTCCAAACCAATTTTTCTGTCTTCCCAGCTCAAATTCAAACAACTTTGCTGAAGAACACAACCCCTGATTCGAACGTCTCCCTCGCGGTCAAAGGCAATCCACAGGTAAGTTCTCTGCTGACCTGTGATTTCAGGAACTGTACAACAGAAGATTGAAAATTCCATAAGTCAAGATCCTAGTGGATCCAGGACAGATATTTAGGCCTATGTTGAAGAACTTCAAGCTAGCTTTCCAACGGCGCTAGTCTCGTGTCGATCCGACGTCGGGGCTGATCGCAGCGTCCATTCTCGCCGGAGCGCGCGCTGCAAAACAGCAACCACCAGTCCGTGGGCAGCAAACCCGACGGGTGCCGATCGGAACCGCCCGACCCCCGGGCGACGTTCCGGTGTGCCGCCAGCCCAGGGAACACTTCCCTAAGTGTCCACACTACAGCGGCGCCACCGGGTCCCACACGGCCCCTCCAGACAGCACGTGGGCCCCACGGTCGTGATCACGCGTGTAGCCGAATCAACACACGAAGCTGCCCTTCATCCCGAATTCGGCCCTCCCGGGCCCATTGTGTCGCCCTTTACCTCCCTGCGTGGAGTGGACATATTTCCATTGCTGTAATATTCATGTATTAACTGTCCCGGGAGCACGAGTTCGGCCGGGCCCGTCGTCCCCACGCCGAGCGCGTGGAGGTATCGCATTCGCTCCCTTACTTGGCATTTTGCTTAATTTTCATATATACTTGCTTATGCCACTACTAGAGAGCATGATAGGCTAATTAGCTCGGTTTCTATTTATATCACCACTGCTGCGAGAGAGAGCGTTACCGTCCCGTGACCCGATCCGGGCACAAGTGAGAGCCGACCACCCTAGCTCACAGCCGATTTCTCAACCGCGCACATCCGACGCTTCCCTCGTTAAGGGGCAGTCACGAGCTTGTCGTGCCCGTGTCTCGTCCCGCATCAACTTGGTATCAGAGCGAGTTTGAGTCTAGGGTGTCAAAAAAGAAAAAAAAAGAGTGTCATTTACATCGAGTCATTAGTCGGTTTAAGTCGAGTCTAGGATCATCATTGTTTTAAAACACAAAAAAGAGTGTCTTTTCGCATTGCATCCCTTTACTCGGTATATCAAAAGATGTTGTCCGAACGTTAGGCCATGCCTATCGGGAAGGCCGCACACTTGTGCGAGTGATCTTCGGATCGGTTATCTCCGCCACGTACCGAGTCTTGGTTTACGTCTAGGGTCCTTAGTGTGCATGCATTCCAAACTTGCATAGTCGGTCTAGTGTCTTGTCACCGTGTGTATGCATGTCCATGTCCACTATCCATGGCCGATCCCCAAGACCATACATCCGAGTGGTCAACTTTTGTGGTCAAAATGAATGTCCTCATGGACCGAGCCTTTGGTTTTACCCCTCTCATTATGAAAGCCGCTCTACCCAACGGGTCCACAACGGAACTCCATTTCACCGATAGGGAGTCGGATAATTGGGTTTCTCTTGACATCGTGGAGTCTCTCTCCAAGACAGGCGAGCTTGTCTGCGATGGTGATTTTGCTTGTGTTGAGTTCTATAAGAGGATCGGCTCTGTTCTCTACACCGATGGCGCATGGTGCAGGATCGGCACACTTGCTGGTTCATGCATCATTTTAGGGCAAAAGTTGTTAGGAGAGAGAAGGGCCAATCTTGACTGGGACAAGAGGACTTGCACCTTATGCCCACCATACCTACCCGGTAAGATCACCCTTAGGGACCCCGTATGTCCAGCCACCCAGCCCCAGCGGCCCACTCCACCTTCGGATTCGCGCTTGGAGCCACCTCATCCCGAGCCAACCGTATTTCTAACGGGTACATTATACATAGCCGAGCCGCTTCTTAGTTGGCTCAAGGATGGCTTGGTCCCACACCCTTACCCGTCTATGGACCCTACCCTACCTTTGGTGTCCATCAACTCCTACCATACAACTTTTCGGTCTAGTCACCATGTCGATACTTTGGATGACCTTATTATGGGATTAGATTCACAATGAGAGTTGACGCATCTTTTGGCCCGAGGCTTTGACCAACCCGCTAGTCTTAGCTTCACCCATCCGGCCTTAGGATCGATTACCTCCGTGTGCACCGTGGGGTGTGTCACCATGGAGATTCTTCTACTCCTCCCGATGCCGGCCGAGTCCGACTTCATTTCCTTTTGCCCGAGGGAGGAAGTTTATTTTCTTCACATGACCATTGTCCCGTTCACTATGACGGATGAAGGTGAGCATTCACACCTTCAAGAATTTCACGATTGGGACCGTGTCATGGAGGAATCCATCTCCCGGGGTCATACCTTCTTTGACCATTTTGACCCCTCCACTAGTGAAGCTCCCGAGCTATCACATTCCCTCCACCTCTTCCAAGGAGTTCACTATTCCACCCATACCCCTCGGTCTAGTCCGCAAGCCGTCTCTACATCTAGGGATATTGACGAAGGTAGTTTTGGATCTCCTAGCCCTTCTTCACCCAAATCCCATCGGTCACCAATGCATGAGTGGTACATCTTAGGGTGTCTAGGAGTCCTCCCTTCCATCAACCATCGTGTACATCTAGTATATGCATGGCACATATTCGGGTGTCCTGGTCCGCCGTCACCCATGTACGGGTCGGACTAACAGTGTGCTTTTTCTTTGTGTGGTTTGTTTTGAGTGATTTGTTTGCATGGTTTGTGTGTCGTTTGTTTGTCTGCATGCGTCTTGTGCAAGCTTGTTGTCGTTCTCTTATGAGTAAGAGGCGAGTGGACTCACTCGATGAGTATGGGATCGGTTCCACATCTATACCCAGATCAGTCACTTATAGGGACTCAGCGGTGATTCCTAGTGAGTCTTCGAGCTGCTTCCTTCCCTTTGAGAGTGCCCCACCCGGAGTGTCCACCTCTAGCCTATGGCAGTTTGCGCATATCGAGTATATATGGAATGAGAAGGTGACGATCACTTGGAGTGGAGCGTACCCGCGCTACTTGGCACGGTGACGGATCTGTCGGAGTACCGGAGCAGCCATACCCCTACTCGACGGGGTCGAGTTCCTCCCACCCGGGGAGAATTGATGGGGCATCAAAGGTGATTTCCATACACGGGTGAAGTGTATTTGTGTGTTATGGCTTGTATGAGATTGTAATTGTGTAATTTCTTTCATTTGGGCTCCTTGTAAGGCTTATATCAAGCCAATGGGCCATTTTTAATGTAGAGTCCATGGCTAGGTTGCCATTAGTAGAGTCCATTAAGGAGCTTATGCCATATTGGGTCATTAGGATTCTAATGGGTCATTAATGCACTTAAGGCCCAAATTGGGTTACACTCCCTCATGGGCCAACTAAGTTGGAAGGGTCCAAGTCTAGCATGGGCTTGTGGATGGTTCATGGCCCATGAATGGCCCTTGGCCCATGAAGGGGGGCGCCCCCTCTTTTGGCTCCATTAGGCTAGGTTGTTTAGTTTTTTTTTCTTTCCTTCCTTTCTTTGACCACATGTTGTAAAAATTAGGAATTGGCTTCCTTTAAATATGTTATTTTTGTGGTTGGTCACATCCAATCCCAGCCATCCTTTCCACCATAACTAGATCTAATGGTGGATATTGGCCTTGGCATGTAACCTATAAAGAGTTGTAATTTCTCATTTTAGTAGAATTAATGCATGGAAAAATCAGAAAATTTGTGAGTCTCTTGGAGCTTGGTGCGCCCCCTTCCTCTCTCCCCCTGGTTTCCTCTTCCCCAACCCCAGATCTAGAGTGTATCCCCCTTCTATCATCCCCTCTCAACCTCCGGTAATCGTTTGTGCCGCCGCCGCCGCCGTTCGTGCCGCCTTCGAGCCGCCACGAGATTGTCTTCGGTTTTCTGTCCTGCTGGATAGAGGTGCAGTTCGTGAATTCCTGAAGCCAGCCACGAGCTCAGATCGATTTGAAATTTTGAGGGTTGGTTCCTGTCTTCTATCCCATTCTCCATAAAAAAATCCAGCTTCACAATCCACCGTTTCATATTTTTCCCTTTTCGTTCAACTCTCAATTTCAGATCTATTCTGTCACTGTCTACAGTGACAGTAGCCCTGAGTTCTCCACCTTCGACCACCCTTTTGATTTATGTTAGACCTCCCAATTTAACTGGGAGTTCTGTCCATCGTCCCCTACCACCACAATTTTTTTAAATTTTTATCATCCTCCTACCTATTTTTAACAATTCATGTTCTACTGGAGCTACAGTATTTTCAGTCAGATCCCAGATCCGACCTTCGTCCAGTAAAAACATCACAGAAAATCATAGGCACATCCAAACGTGTCCAAACCAATTTTTATGTCTTCCCAACTCAAAGTCCAACAACTTTTAGGAAGAACACAACCCCTGATTCGAACGTCTGCCTCACGGTCAAAGCCAATCCACAAGGACGTTCTCTACTGACCTGTGATTTCAGGAACTGTACAACAGAAGATTGAAAATTCCATAAGTCAAGATACGAGCGGATCCAGGCCAGATCTTTAAACCTAGGTTGAATAACTTCAAGCTAGCTTTCCAACGGCGCCAGTCTCGTGTCGATCCGACGTCGGGGCTGATCGCAGCGTCCATTCTCGCCGGAGCGCGCGCTGCAAAACAGCAACCACCAGTCCGTGGGCAGCAAACCCGACGGGTGCCGATCGGAACCGCCCGACCCCCGGGCGACGTTCCGGTGTGCCGCCAGCCCAGGGAACACTTCCCTAAGTGTCCACACTACAGCGGCGCCACCGGGTCCCACACGGCCCCTCCAGACAGCACGTGGGCCCCACGGTCATGATCACGCGTGTAGCCGAATCAACACACGAAGCTGCCCTTCATCCCGAATTCGGCCCTCCCGGGCCCATTGTGTCGCCCTTTACCTTCCTGCGTGGAGTGGGCATATTTCCATTTATGTAATATTCATGTATTAACTGTCCCGGGAGCACGAGTTCGGCCGGGCCCGTCGTCCCCACGCCGAGCGCGTGGAGGTATCGCATTCGCTCCCTTACTTGGCATTTTGCTTAATTTTCATATATACTTGCTTATGCCACTGCTAGAGAGCATGATAGGGTAATTAGCTCACTTTCTATTTATATCACCGCTGCTGCGAGAGAGAGCGTTACCATCCCGTGACCCGATCCAGGCACAAGTGAGAGCCGACCACCCTAGCTCACAGCCGGTTTCTCAACCGCGCACATCCGACGCTTCCCTCGTTAAGGGGCAGTCACGAGCTTGTCGTGTCCGTGTCTCGTCCCGCATCAAGAAGCCACGTGTCATGGTCACCTAGGCCCGTAATAATGATAATCCTGACGGATTTGAAACGAAGGACCCCCCTTTTTCTCGGAGGTCGGGACGATGCGCCGCCTTCCGTGAGGGGATATAAGCGTTGTGCGCTTACTGTCGTTCCATACTCTATCCGCTTTAGGGTTTTGTCCTCCTTTGTACTTGCTTTCGGGGCTCTCTGATGCGCTGTGGAGATACTGCGGAAGAGCGGAGAGTCGCAGCGGCGTTTGCAGAGTTGGGGGAGATAACCGCGGCGGCGGTCCGACAGCTTCCCCTTCCTCCAGAGTCTTCGGAGTCCTGGGAGCCTTCCTCTTCAAGTTCCTCTTCAGATTTCATGGCGGACCAGCGTCTGGAGGTCGAGGAGTTGGAGGGGGAGCCTGAGGCGAGGGTGGTGGTGATACCGTCGGCTCCGAACTACAGTGAGCTGGGGGAGGCGGAGGTGAAGCGACTGGAGCACCAGTTTCACCTGCGCTGGAAGTACTACTTCGCCGCTACTCCCCCAAACTAGACGAGCTTGGATTCTCGTAGCGGCCATTTCTGCTCCTTCCTTCTGTCGTGGAAGGGTGGGTTCCGTATTCCCTTCGACCGTTTTGTTCTTGACCTTCTCAATTTCTTCATGTTGGCTCCCATACCGTTGGTAGCCAACTCTTATCTTCTTCTTTCCGCTTTCCGCATCCTTTGCCTCCAGTGCGAGGTTCCTCTTTCCTTGGACCTCTTCCATTATTTCTTCGAGTTGAAGGAGCATTCCTCGACCGGGAAGGGCTTCTATTTCATCCAGGCGAGGCAAAACAGGAGCTGTGTCTCATTAGCCGTGAAGGACTCTTCCCACAAGGGGTGGAAGATGTAGTTCTTCTGGGTGGGGATTTGTTTGGTTGAGGAGTCTTGGAGGTGTCCCGTAATCCCCAACTTTCACCCGAACATCCCTCCGAGGCAAGATGAGTTCCCTCTGGATGTGGAGAAGTACGCGGCCATTCTGCTGAAGCATCACCAGTCCACGGAGGAGCTGGTGACCCCGGAGAACATCGAGCGATGCCTTCTCCAGCGTCTACGGCCGGCAGGTACGGGCACCATGAATCGACGTTCTCTTCGGATGATGAAGCCATTTTTCTTTTCCTGACCATATCTTCTTTTGTGCAGACACCAGGCGGCCGGCTGCGGACGAAGAGCACGTGACTGAGCGGGAAGTGATCGATTTGGGCGACGACTCGACTGCCGTTCAGTCGCGAGCTCCCGAGGGTCGCTCTCGAGCCCGGGATGAGGGAAAGGGGGTGGCCCGGGAAGGGTCTTCCAAGCCGTGCGGGTCCAAGCGCAAGGATCCCGTGGAGAGGATGCTGCAGGACGCCGCGAAGGTCAGGAAGTGGGCCAAGAAGGTCGGGGCCATCCCCGCAGTCAAAGGTGGCTCTGGCTCGGCTCTCCCCTCTGCCGAGCGTGACATGACCGACCCTATTAGGCTGGCTCTCCCATTCGCCGAGCAAGAGGGGGCCGAGGAGGCCAGGGTCGTTTCTGCTGTTGGCGGCGGCGCTGGCCCGGCTCTCCCCTCTGTAGGAGCCGAGGGGGCCGGGGTCGAAACGAGCGACTCCAGGATTGCGGCTGAGACTGGAGCGTCGAGCGAGGTAGGCAGCGCTCCGGGTGGCGGCGTTAGGACCGAGTCGGTAGAGGCCGGGGGGTCGCGAGGAGAGGCGACGCAGCCCCGACCGACCGAGGTATGAGGGGCGGATGAAGCAGCGGCTCAATTCGGGCCAACAGGCGGGGCTCCCGAAGGGATGCCGCTCGGAGGGGGGGCCCCTATTCCGGCTGCTCTGGAGAGGCTGGGCATCCGGGGCCCTCTGTACCAGAAATGTCGCAGCATAGCTACGAAAGTGGCGAGGGGAGGAGACAAACAATGCTCCCCACCCGTGGCCCTTGAGATGGTTATGGAGGGTGGCCTGGTCCTGGCCCAATTGGGGGTCTCTCTGGCTGACGCTTACGCTTGGTCGGAGTCAGAATGGGCGAACCTTGCCTGGACCCTTGGCGCGTCCGATGGGAAGGTAGCTCGGCTCACCGAGGAGCGTGATGGGCTTCGGCGGGAGCTCTCCTCGGTTAGAGAGCTGGTGAGGGTGAGCCAGGCGGAGGCCCGGACACTGACCGAGCAACTAACTCAGGCCCGCGCATCACTCGAGAGGAAGAGCAAGCTTCTCGAGGAGGAGCGCATGGCCCGCGCCGAGCGAGATGGCTAGTGGGAGGTCGAGCACGCCGAGCTATTAGACCGAGCGGAGGAAGCCACGTGTCTTCGGCTAGAGGCTGAGGCTGATCGAGCCGAGGCGGAGAAGCAGATGGCTGAGGCAGAGCGAAGGCTGGCCAAGGCGGAGTGGGAGAAGGCCGAGCTCGCTAGTAGGGTGGATCGGTCGGGGCGGAGGCACTCGAGCAATATAAACGCTCGGAGGCCTACCGGGTTGACCTTACAGAGGCTGCCCTCTCCTACTACGAGTTAGCACTTCGCCGGGGTCTCCGCAAGGGGTTCGAGCACGGCTACGGCTGGGCCGTCTTCTACGTGGAGGAGCAGGCGCCCGGGATAATCAGTTTCCCATCTGGGCAATGCTACGACTCAGATTTGGCATCCTTCGATTCCTCTGGTTCGGCGTCGGGGGACGAAGGAGACCAGGGGGACTCGTCTTTGTCCGAGGGGTCGCCAACTCCAGATGCCTCGGGAGGGCGCGCAACCGAGGCAGTTCCCACGCAGGTGGGGTCAGTGCCAGGGTCGACCGTCACCAAGGGATCTGGGGGCAAATCGTCCGAACCTTCAACTTTCGATCCTCAGGATGGGCCCGGGGTCTGATGTATCTGTCTTTCTTTTTCTCCTTGTACGTTTTTCCTTTTTTGAAAAAAAAACTTCTCTTTTTGTGTAAAGGAAGGTCGAGAACGTAAGGCACTAGTGTTATGATAAAGACTTAACTATTTTTTACCGCCATTGCCGTGGTTTGACCAGTGTATCCGTAGTAGTTTGAAAGTGCCGATACTTTCTGCGTGGATCTCGCATGATGGTTGGGCGGGCGTCTGACAGGGTGTCTTTCCGTTTTCTCATGCTTTAAATGCCCGGGCGCTTCGTGTGTCCCGCTGGGATGTAACCGAGGAGTCTGAGGTGACCGTTCGTAGGGAGAGGTCCCTTTAGCGTGTTTTCGAGGGGAGAATTATTTAAGGCAAGTAACCTCCCTTCGCCTATAAAAGGTCTGAAAGGCGTCTCTTCCTCTCCATCGCTTAGGGTTTTCTATGACAGTCTTTCCTTCTTTCTTATTCACGAAGCGTTGTGTTGTTAGTCTTGGCGGGGCATGGAAGGTGTTTCAGAAGATGATGATGCAGATGGCGGTGGGAGGGAAACTCCTGTTGTTCCTCTCTAGAAGAGGGTTCGTCAGTCGGCGGTCACTCGCGAAGAGGGTTCGTCATGCCGGAGCATGTCGCACTCCTATCCCTGACCTATTGACGCCATTCAGAGGGGAAGAGGGAGCCAACTAAGCTCCCTCCTTTCTGGGCCTTCCCCTGCCTCCTCGTCCTTCTTTGCCATTTTCTCTTTCTTCCTCCCTTTTCACTCTTTGGAGGGTGCCTGCACTCTTTGCCTTCCAAAGAGTTGGCAGAGAGGAGGCCTTCACTTGTATTCCTTTCTATTCTCTTCCTAATCCCTCTGTCACCTTTGTTCCGGGTTACCCGAGCCAACGGGGTCGACTATCCTTTATCCGAGCCAGTTTCCGCACGGGGCAGAGTTAGTGGCTGGACGCAGGAAGGTTAACCGAGTCAGCCGAGCGATGGGCTCGTACGGCGGCGCCAGATGGATTTTTGCTTTTTTGACATGTATTGTATTGGCTTCGACCTTTCTGATGTACAAACAATTATTTAAATAAAAGAGGAAGGGAATTTTTGTTTTATCTCATATTGCTTACACGACTGAAGTGTTCAGAAGTAGAACTTGCGTAGTGTAGTTGCGTTCCACGTCCGAGGGATGGGTTCTCCTTCCATAGTAGATAGCCGGTACGCTCCTTTCCCGAGCGTCTCGACCACTCGATAGGGGCCTTCCCAATTAGGGAATAGCTTGCCCGTCGCCTCAAGTGGTCGAGAGACTTCGGCTTTTTTGAGAACGAAGTCTCCCGGCTGGAAGTGTCTATCTCAAACTTTGACATTGTAGTATCGAGTGGGCGGCGTTGATATTCCGTTGCTCGGATGCTGACAATCTCTCGGACTTCATCTGCTAGGTCGAGGTTTTCGAGCAGCTTCTGGCCGTTTACCTCGGGTGAGAAGCAGATGACTCGGAGGGAGGGATTGCCAATCTCCAACGGGATCACAGTCTTGGTGCCATACACTAGCTGAAAGGGACTCTCACCGGTTTCCGTTCTGGGAGTCGTTCTGTGCGACCAAAGTACGTTCGACAATTCCTCGAGCCAGTTGCCCTTGGCTTTGTCGAGCGTAGTCTTGATGCCCTTTAAGATAGTCTTTTTGGCATTTTTGACCAGCCCGTTAGCCTGAGGGTGGGCGACCGAAGTGAAGTGATTGCGAATGTTTAGGTCGGCACATCTGTCTCGGAAATAACGAGAATCAAATTACCGACCATTATCGCTCACTATCACCCGGGGGATGCCGTAGCGATAGATGATCGACTTCCAAATGAAACTCTATACGAATGTCTCAGTGACCCTAGCTGTAGCTTCAGCCTCGATCCACTTGGTGAAGTAGTCGATGGCGACGATGACGAACTTCTTCTGGGCCTGAGTCGTAGGGAACGGCCCAAGGATGTCGATCCCCCACCGAGCGAAAGGATAAGGCTCAGCCAGAGTGACGAGCTCCGTTGCCGGCTGATGGACCAAGTGGTTAAATCACTGGCATCGGTCACACTGTTGCACGTAGGTCGAGCAGTCGCGATGCAGAGTGGGCCACCGGTAACCATGCCGAAGCAAGATCCTGGCGAGCGACCTTCCCCCTTGATGCGCTCCACACTGGCCTTCGTGAACCTCTTGAATCGCTCAGCTGGCTTCATCAGTATTGATGAACTTCAGGAGGGGACCGGAGAAGGATTGGCAGTATAAAGTGCCGTCCAGAATGACGAATCGCCGAGCTTGGTATTTCAATCTCCGGGCTTCCCAAGGGTCGGGAGGCTCCTGAGAGTCTTGGAGCCACTACAGATAGGGGGTGCGCCAGTCGCTTGGGGAGGCCGAGTCAACAGCCATGAGCTCCGAATCAATGCTCGGTCGCTCAAGCTCTTCGAGAAGGACCGATCTAGTACCCTCGGGGTCAAGAGAGGAGGCCAGTCGGGAGAGGGCGTCCGCTCAGGAGTTTTGCTCCTGAGCTATTCAGACTACCTCAAAGCTCTCGAACTGTTGTGCCACGATTTTGACCAGCCGGAGGTATTTGACCATCGGTTCTTCCCGAGCTTGTAATCTCTGTTGACCTGGCTAGCGACCAGTTGGGCGTCAGTGTGAATTCTGACTCGCTCAGCCCCCAACCGCCGGGCCATGCGGGCTCCCGAGATAAGGGCTTCATACTCGGAGGCGTTGTTGGATGCCTGGAAGTTGAACTTCAAGGCGTATTGCAGCTCTTCTCCTTCGGGGGACTTCTGGAGGATACCGGCCCTGCTCCCGGTCGAGTTGGAGGATCCGTCGACGAACAATTCCCAGGTTGGCCCGAGCGCGAACGGAGATTTTTCTTCTGTCGGGATGGTGCTCTCGGTGATGAAGTCAGTGAGTGCCTGTCCTTTGATAGCCGAGCGAGGCCGGTATGATATATCGTAGGCCCCGAGCATAATGGCCCACTTGACGAGGCGTCCCGAGGCTTCAGGGTGAGCGAGGATCCTCTTTAGTGGTTCACCGGTCAACACGATGATGGAGTACCCTTGGAAGTAGGGTCAAAGGCACTTGACTGAGGTAACCAACGCTAGCACAAGTCTCTTGGTTGCGGGGTACCTTCTTTCAGCCTCGTTAAGCTCCTTGCTGGTGTAGTAGACCGGTCTCTCGACTCCCGAGTCATTTCTGACCAGGACTGAGCTAACTGTGGATGGAGTTGCCGAGAGGTAGAGATGTAAGGCTTCACCTTGAACAGGCTTGGACAGCACCGGGGGTGAATCCAGGAACTCCTTAAGCTCAGCGAACACATTTTGGCATTCCTCGTCCCATGCGAATGTAGTAGATGCCATTTTGGGCCTCCTCAACAGTTTGAAGAAGGGTAGGCATCGTTCGGCCGCACGGGACAAGAATCGGTTGAGCGCAGCAATGCGCCCGGTAAGACGTTGAACGTCCTTGGTGCAGGTGGAGGGCCGCATGTCCAGGATGGCCTGGACCTTGTCGGGGTTGGCCTCGATCCCACGCTGGGTCACCAGGAAGCCCAGGAATTTCCCAGACCTTACTCCGAAGGCACACTTGGCGGGGTTGAGCTTCATATTGTACCTCAGGAGAGTGTCGAAGGTCTCAGCTAGGTCGGCGGTTCTCGGCCTTGGGGGTCTTCACGAGCATGTCGTCAATATAGGCATTGACATTCCGACCGAGCTGTCCCTCGAACATATGGTTGACTAGCCTCTGGTACATGGCTCCAACATTCTTCAGCCCGAAGGTCATCCGGGTGTAGCAGTGTACGACGAAGTCGGTGATGAAGGCGGTCTTCTCGATATCTTCTGGATCCATTCTGATCTGGTGGTAGCCTGAATAGGCGTCCAGGAAGCTGAGTATCTTGTTGCCCGAGGTTGAGTCAACCAGTTGGTCGATGCTCGGCAATAGATATCAGTCTTTTGGTGTGGCTTTGTGATGGGGACATCAACGTCAGCCTACTCACATTGTGTTCGCATTTACGTCCTTTTATATTTGTATGTATACCCTTGTGATATATGGATACACAATTGTAGGTCTTAGTGGGTTTATTTGCAAAAGGCCATTGGGTTTCTTTGCAAAAGTGCATGTAGGCCCTGCAGGGGCCCCCTCCCTCCTCCTTATTGGTCCACTTGGACTCCCGGGCCCAAGGGGGCTGGTCCATGGTCCAAGCTTGGACTTGGACCTAGATTTAAATAAAGAAGACAATTCAAATTTGTCTTCTTAAAGGGGGGGGGGGGGGGGGCGAACCATATAGTTTATTAGGCTTTTAATGTGTTGTTCAAAGTTGTTCAAACCATATCCTAGCCCTTGATTCCCCTTCTCTAGATCCAAGGGTCCACATTGCATTTGATGTAAACCATATATAAGCTTGTATTTTCATGAGAAATTCAATGAAAGAAAATCAAAATTTTGGTGCAAGGCTTGAAGCTTGGTGCGCCCCTCTCTCTTCCCCTGCTGTTCCTCCATCCCCAACCCCAGATCTAGAGTGTATCTATCTCCCTTCATCCCCTCTCAACCTCCGGTGATCGTCTGTGCCGTCGCCGCCGCCGTTCGTGCCGCCTTCGAGCCGCCGTGGAATCGTCATCAAGTTTCTGTCCTGCTAGACAGAGGTGTAGTTCGTGAATTCCTGAAGCCGGCCACGAGTTCAGATCGATTTGAAATTTTGAGAGTTGGTTCCTATCTTCTATCCCCTTCTTCACAAAACAAATTAGGTTCAAAATCCACCGTTTCATATTTTTACCTTTTCGTTCATCTCTCAATCTCAGATCTGTTCTGTCACTGTCTACAGTGACAGTAGCCTTGAGTTCTCCACCTTCGACCACCCTTTTGATTTTTGTTAGACCTCCCAATTTAACTGGGCGTTCTGTCCATCATCCCCTACCACCACAATGTTTCTTAAATTTGTATCGTCCTTCTACCTATTTTTAAAAATTCATGTTCTACCGAAGCTACAGTGTTGTCAGCCCATTTCCAGATCCGACCTTTGTAAATTAAACAAATCACAGAAAATCATAGAAACATCCAAACATGTCCAAACCAATTTTTCCGTCTTCCCAGCTCAATTTCCAACAACTTTGCTGACGAAAACAACCCCAGATTCGAAGGTCTCCCTCGTGGTCAAAGGCAATCAACAGGAAAGTTCTTTGCTGACCTGTGATTTCAGGAACTGTATAACAGGAGATTGAAAATTCCATAAGTCAAGATCCGAGCATATCCAGGCCAGATATTTAGGCCTATGTTGAAGAACTTCAAGCTAGCTTTCCAACAGCGCCAGTCTCGTGTCGATCCGACATCGGGGCTGATCGCAGCATCCATTCTCGCCGGAGCGCGCGCTGCAAAACAACAACCACCAGTCCTTGGACAGCAAACCCGACGGGTGCCGATCGGAACCGCCCAACCCCCGGGCGACGTTCCGGTGTGCCGCCAGCCCAGGGAACACTTCCCTAAGTGTCCACACTACAGCGACGCCACCGGGTCGCACACGGCCCCTCCAGATAGCACGTGGGCCCCACGGTCGTGATCACGCGTGTAGCCGAATCCACACACGAAGCTGCCCGTCATCCCGAATTCGGTCCTCCCGGGCCCCTGGTGTCGCCCTTTACCTCCCTGCGTGGAGTGGGCATATTTCCATTGCTGTAATATTCATGTATTAACTGTCCCGGGAGCACGAGTTCGGCCGGGCCCGTCGTCCCCACTCCGAGCGCGTGGAGGTATCGCATTCGCTCTCTTACTTGGCATTTTGCTTAATTTTCATATATACTTGCTTATGCCACTGCTAGAGAGCATGATAGGGTAATTAGCTCGCTTTCTATTTATATCACCACTGCTGCGAGAGAGAGCGTTACCGTCCCGTGACCTGATCCGGGCACAAGTGAGAGCCGACCACCCTAGCTCACAGCCGATTTCTCAACCGCGCACATCCGACGCTTCCCTCGTTAAGGGGCAGTCACGAGCTTGTCGTGTCCGTGGTCCCGTCCCGCATCAATTTGGTATCAGAGCGAGTTGAGTCTAGGGTGTCAAAAAAAAGTGTGTCATTTATTAGTCATTTACGTCTAAGTCGTGTTTAGGATCATCATTGTTTTAAAACAAAAAAAAAAGTGTCTTTTGCATCGCATCCCAATAACCCGGTATATCAAAAGGTGTTGTCCGAACGTTAGGCTACGCCTATCGGGAAGGCCGCACACTTGTACGAGTGACCTTCGGGTCGATTATCTCCGCCGCGTACCGCGTTTTGGTTAAGTCTAGGCGCATCATTTTGCATTAGTGTGTTTTGCTTTAGTCGGCGTCTTCTAGTCGGTGTGTTTGCATGCCCACTCGTCGGGGTACTCAGTACTCACCCCCACCACCACCTATGGCCAACCCACGGGATACCTCGGAGACTTCCACTCCCTACAAGAGGCGATGATGGCCATTATGACTAGGTTGGACCAATCTGATGCTAACTTTCGGACTTTCTCCGATAATATGGATGGTCGCCTTAGAGCCATGGAAGGGCGCTTGGAGACCTCCGACAGGTCGGTCCAAGACCTCGTTGGGCGGTTAGATAGGATGTCACACGGGGACCCTCCAGGGGCAGCCCAAGGCCCACCCGCACCTCCTCCCGCGGTGGCCCAAGTCCAACCCGCTCCCATGGCCCAAGTCCAGGCCGCTCCCGCGGACCAAAACCAGCCACCACAGGCTCCTCCACCCGCCCTTCCTCGGGTTCCCCAACTACCGCACCGTGACCTTGGTCTCGAGGACTATGGTTCCGACAATGCCTATGAGGGATATGGTCAACACCGTCGTGGTTTTCATCCACAACGAGATGAGGATGATGATAGGGTCCTTAAGACCGTGCGAGCGGACCCTCCCGCTTTTTACGGGTCTTTGGATCCGAAAGTCTACCTAGATTGGGAGTTCGGCATGGACCGTTACTTTGAGTGGTATGATATGTCAGAGCGTCGAAGGGTCCGATTCGCCACCATGAAACTCATGGGGCAGGCATAAACCTATTGGAAGAATGTGGAGAGCCTGCTACTTCAGTGGTTAGAACCCCCGATCGACACATGGGCCGAGATGAAGAATAAACTTCGGCAAAAGTACCTTCCTCCCACATACCGCCAGCGACTCATCGATAGATGGCAAAGTCTTAGCCAGGGAGACTGGTCCGTCTCCGAATACATCGTGGAGTTTGAT
Source organism: Amorphophallus konjac (assembly GCA_022559845.1). NCBI lineage: Eukaryota > Viridiplantae > Streptophyta > Magnoliopsida > Alismatales > Araceae > Amorphophallus > Amorphophallus konjac. The sequence goes on along the minus strand of CM040128.1, from coordinate 227,445,511 downwards.
GAGTACTTTCTACGATGTGGTGTCACGGAGGAGAGTACCATGCCCGTGTCCCGCTTTCGACGTGGTTTGCGGCCACACTACCAGTATGAGCTTTTCCGCCGCAATGCCAAGACGTTGGAAGAGGCATACCAGGTTGCTCTCGAGATGGAGCAATTTGAGGGAGAGTTCGAGTCTAGCCATCGGTTGGGCCCCACCCATCTCCGTAGTGCCGAGCCCCGTCACTCCATAGGCCCACATCAGCGGCCTCCCATGGCTCGACCTCAGGAGTCCACCCGTCAGGAGCACTTCGCTCCACGGCCTCGTCCTCCTCCACCCCGGGATCTATTTCCACCCCAACCACCGGCACCCGTTGCCCGTTCCCCGGCTCCTATAGCCCGTCCTCTGGCACCGGCACCCCCTCCACTATTGTCCAAAGCACCTACATCTCCCCCATTACTGCCTACACCCCCTACCCGACGGGATGATAAGGGTAAGGCCCCTTTTATAGGAGAGAGTCGTCGGTCGAGAGTGCAGTGTTTCCACTGTCATGGGTTTGGCCACATTGCCAGCGAGTGTCCCGCTCGCACCACCCTAGCCTTAGGTGTTGGAGGATCCGTACCTCCCGAGCCTGAGTGTGTTGATTACGAGGCCGATAAGGCACTAGCCGAGGAGTACTATGTCTTGGGAGGGGAAGAGCAGGATGGCTCTCCTGCCGCCCAGGATGCAGCCACCTAGTGGGCTTGATGCTACCACCTTCGTCTAGAGTCATGCATAAGTCGGTGTGTTTTCCTTGTGTGGTTTGTTTTGAGTGGTGTGTTTTGAGTCGATTGTTTGTGTGGTTTGCATACGTGTGTTAGTGCATGGTGAGTCTGCATGTGTCTTGTGCAAGCTCGTTGTCGTTCTCTTATGAGTAAGAGGTGATTGGACTCACTTGATAAGTATGGGACCGGTTCTACTTCTATACCCGATCAGTCACCTATAGGGACTCAGCGGTGATTCCTAGTGAGTCTTCGAGCTGCTTCCTTCCTTTTTGAGAGTGCCCCTTCGGAGTGACCACCTTTAGCCCATAGCAGTTCGCATATCGAGTATATATGGAATGAGCAGGTGACGATCGCTTGGAGTGGAGCATACTCGTGCTACTTGGCACGGTGACAGATCCGCCGGAGTACCGGAGCAGCCATACCCTTACTCGACGGGGTCGAGTTCCTCCCACCCGGGGAGAATTGATGGGGACATCAACGTCAGCCCGCTCACATTGTGTTCGCATTTACGTCCTTTTATATTTGTATGTATACCCTTGTGATATATGGGTACACAATTGTAGGTCTTAGTGGGTTTATTTGCAAAAGGCCATTGGGTTTCTTTGCAAAAGTGCATGTAGGCCCTGCAGGGGCCCCCTCCCTCCTCCTTATTGGTCCACTTGGACTCCCGGGCCCAAGGGGGCTGGTCCATGGTCCAACCTTGGACTTGGACCTAGATTTAAATAAAGAAGACAATTCAAATTTGTCTTCTTAAAGGGGGGGGCGAACCATATAGTTTATTAGGCTTTTAATGTGTTGTTCAAAGTTGTTCAAACCACATGCTAGCCCTTGATTCCCTTTCCCTAGATCCAAGGGTCCACATTGCATTTGATGTAAACCATATATAAACTTGTATTTTCATGAGAAATTCAATGAAAAAAAATCAGAATTTTGTTGCAAGGCTTGAAGCTTGGTGCGCCCCTCTCTCTTCCCCTGCTGTTCTTCCATCCCCAACCCCAGATCTAGAGTGTATCTATCTCCCTTCATCCCCTCTCAACCTCCGGTGATCGTCTGTGCCGTCGCCGCCGCCGTTCGTGCCGCCTTCGAGCCGCCGTGGAATCGTCATCAAGTTTCTGTCCTGCTAGACAGAGGTGTAGTTCGTGAATTCCTGAAGCCGGCCACGAGTTCAGATCGATTTGAAATTTTGAGAGTTGGTTCCTATCTTCTATCCCCTTCTTCACAAAACAAATTAGGTTCAAAATCCACCGTTTCATATTTTTACCTTTTCGTTCATCTCTCAATCTCAGATCTGTTCTGTCACTGTCTACAGTGACAGTAGCCTTGAGTTCTCCACCTTCGACCACCCTTTTGATTTTTGTTAGACCTCCCAATTTAACTGGGCGTTCTGTCCATCATCGCCTACCACCACAATTTTTCTTACATTTGTATCATCCTTCTACCTATTTTTTAAAATTCATGTTCTACCAAAGCTACAGTGTTGTCAGCCCATTTCCAGATCCGACCTTCGTCCATTAAACAAATCACAAAAAATCATAGAAACATCCAAACATGTCCAAACCAATTTTTCCGTCTTCCCAGCTCAATTTCCAACAACTTTGCTGACGAAAACAACCCCAGATTCGAAGGTCTCCCTTGCGGTCAAAGGCAATCAACAGGAAAGTTCTTTGCTGACCTGTGATTTTAGGAACTGTATAACAGGAGATTGAAAATTCCATAAGTCAAGATCCGAGCATATCCAGGCCAGATCTTTAGGCCTATGTTGAAGAACTGCAAGCTAGCTTTCCAACGGCGCCAGTCTCGTGTCGATCCGACATCGGGGCTGATCGCAGCGTCCATTCTCGCCGGAGCGCGCGCTGCAAAAAAACAACCACCAGTTCGTGGACAGCAAACCCGACGGGTGCCGATCGGAACCGCCCGACCCCCGGGCGACGTTCCGGTGTGCCGCCAGCCCAGGGAACACTTCCCTAAGTGTCCACACTACAGCGACGCCACCGGGTCCCACACGGCCCCTCCAGATAGCACGTGGGCCCCACGGTCGTGATCACGCGTGTAGCCGAATCAACACACGAAGCTGCCCGTCATCCCGAATTCGGTCCTCCCGGGCCCCTGGTGTCACCCTTTACCTCCCTGCGTGGAGTGGGCATATTTCCATTGCTGTAATATTCATGTATTAACTGTCCGGGGAGCACGAGTTCGGCCGGGCCCGTCGTCCCTACGCCGAGCGCGTGGAGGTATCGCATTCGCTCCCTTACTTGGCATTTTGCTTAATTTTCATATATACTTACTTATGCCACTGCTAGAGAGCATGATAGGGTAATTAGGTCACTTTCTATTTATATCACCGCTGCTGCGAGAGAGAGCGTTACCGTCCCGTGACCCGATCCGGGCACAAGTGAGAGCCGACCACCCTAGCTCACAGCCGGTTTCTCAACCGCGCACATCCGACGCTTCCCTCGTTATGGGGCAGTCACGAGCTTGTCGTGTCCGTGGTCCCGTCCCGCATCACTTTGTTCAAGTCGGTGAAGTCCACGCACATTCGTCACTTTCCCGAAGGTTTTGGCACCACGACGACGTTAGTCAGCCACGTCGGGTACAGGACCGATCTAAAAAGACTAGTCTTCTACACCTTGATGACTTGCTCCTTGATGACTGTCTGCTTCTGTGGGGTGTGCTTCCTTCTGCATTGTTGTACGGGCTTCACGGTCGGGTCAAGGTTGAGCTTATGCACTACTGTCTCTCCCGGTATCCCGGGGAGCTGATCATCATACCATGCAAAGATTCGGATGTACTCGAAAAGAAATTCTTTGTACTGCTACTGAACCTCGGATGGTAGGTCGGCTCCAATCTTTACTCCTAGGGTCGGGTCATCATTTAGGAAAACCGTTAACAACTCGCCTCCAGGATCGGATGTTGCGGGTTTTTCCTCGACTTCCCGGGGGCCCTTGTTCTTCCCGTTCGGCCTTGTGGTGTCGACCGAGATAATGTAGAACCTTCTGGCCAATGCCTGGTTGCCCCGGACTTCCCCCACCCCATGTTTAGTGGGGAACTTCATCTTTTGGTGATAGGTAGAGGGCACCGCTTTCGTTCGGCTAAGGATCCCCTGGCCGAAGATTGCGTTGTATACCATCATACCCTTGATCACTATGAAGTCCACCATAACCGTAACGGTTTTGGGTGGGGTGCCGAGAGTAACTAGCAGGCTCAGGGCTCCCTCGGGATCAGTGGCCTGGCCATTGAACCCACAAAAGGGGGTTCGGATCGGGTGGAGTTTAGACAGATTCTCCCCCATCTTAAGGAAACACTCATAAGACAATACATCAGGGGTGCTCCCATTGTCAACTAGAATCCTATCTACGTTACAATGGTTTATCGTAGCCGATACAACTAGGGCGTCGTCATGCGGGGTGGTCAGCCCTTCCAGGTCTTGGTCGGAGAAGACTATGACCTGTGGCTCACTTGGCAGTGCCTTGGGAGGCTCGGTGGCTCGGCTCGCCCGCTCAGCATGACGCTTCCTTCCTCGGCTACTATCTCCTCTTGATGCAGCTCCTCCAGCGATGACATTGATGTGGACCCCACGGGGGGCGTTATCGATCTCCTCTGGGGCACCTCGGTCTTCCTTATGCCCGGCCACGAACTGGAATAGGTGTCCCTGGCGGACGAGGTGCTCGATCTCATCCTGGAGCTGGTGGCAATAGCCGGTATGATGCCCGTGGTCGCTGTGGAACAGACAGTGCTTACTGCGATTGCGGTTCTTCGACTTCATTGGCTCGGGTTGGCAGAGGAGGCCCGATCCTTTGATGTCTTCATAGATCTCGTACACTGGAGCGGTTAAGTGAGTGTACCGCTCATACTTCCGGGACGGTTCCTTGTGCTCCCCGTCTCGGTTCCACCTTTTTCCTTGGCCCAAGCTTGGCTTGGGTGCTCGCTTCTTGTCCCCCTCCCGACCCGAACCGGTTGTGTCTCGGCATGCGCTGAGAACTTCTTCGCACTCAGCATGGCGTAAAGCCAGAGTCACTAGCTCGGCAAGGGTCGAGGGAGGGTGGAGGATAAGTTCGTGGCGGAGGTTCTCATCCCGGGTGCCTCCGGTCAGTGTGGTTATGGCCGAGGCAACATCCAGGCGGGGGATTCTCAGGGCTTCCGACTTGAATCAGTTGATATAAGCCCAGAGTTTCTCCCCCTGCGCCTGTTTGACGTCCAATAGCCCCGCTACCGACCTTGGGGGGCCGCTGCCGGCGAAACTCTCCTTGAACACTCGCCCCAATTGCTTGAAGTCCCGGATGGATCCGGGGGCGAGGGCCCGGAACCATGCTTGGGTGCCTTGGACCTGGGTGGTCATGAAGGCTCGGCATTTGATGGCGTCGGACGCCCCGTGAAGGGTCATCAGGGCGTCGAAGCTGTCGAAGTGGTCTGGCCATCATAAGACTTGAAGGTCGAAATGGAGATTCTGGGAGATATCTCTGCCTTCAAGATGCAGTCGGAGAATGGGGATTTCTCCTCGTCCTCCGCTAGGGAGGTCTTCTACAAAGGCGCACTCCTGCTCTGCGAAGCGCCTCTCGAACTCTCGTAGTCGGAGGGATAACTACGGCTGTTGTTGCACCGTGGGGCTAGGGGGGCGTGCTGGCGGGCTGTCCCGGCATTCCCCAGGGACTTCGGTCTCTGGGTACGGATGACGTGCCCCAGGTTTTCCCCTTCTCGGCATGGAGGAGGCCTCTTGCTCCGGAGGGGGGGCTTGTGAAGGTCCTCCTGACCTGTTGTGAATAAGCCACCGCCCTTGGAGGTTGATGCGGCCTCCAGGAGTGTGTTGGGATGCGTCTCCGCGGGGAGGGCTTTTCGGAGGGATGCTTGACCTTCCTTCCTTGGACGCCTGGGTTGTCATGAGTTCTACGAGGACGTCCAGTTTCGCGTTGAGGGCTTGGAAAGCGTCAGCGCCCCCGTTGGATGGTAGCTCCAACGTCGCAGGCGGAGGCAGTTTGCCGGCTGGGGTGCTGGTGTTGGAGGGGGGGTTTTGTGTGGCCTGAGAGGGGGCCTCTCCCCCCGCCACCATGGCTTTTCCCCTGTCGCCGGTGGACCTCCTCCCTGTACTCCTTCGCACCATACTGGCTCTTTGATCGGTTCCCACAGACGGTGCCAGATGAAGAGGGGCGATCTCGCGCTGGTCCTGAGGTAGGGGAGATGATCACCGAACAGTGAACTGCAAGGAAGGGAAACGGATCAGGGGGCCCATGGATGGTTCCCTGGGGAAAACCCTCCGATGCCTAAGTTAGTAGAGCAGAGGTGGAACCTATGAAGAGAGGAAGAAGGAGATGCACGAGATCCCTCTCCACCAAGGTGGTGAAGTGGTTCCTGCTCAGGGAGTTTTAGGCGAGTATTGGCCTTACCTTTCGCTGGAGGGAGTCCCAGGTTTAAATAGTGTGCCAGTCTTATGAGTCCCGTAAGCTGAGGAGTTTCAGGCGGGGGTTACATCCTCGACGTGGGCTCTTTACGTCCTCATCGTGGGCTCTTTATAGCCTTGAGGAGTCGTGGGCCCCCTTATCCTCTTAAACTCCTACGCAGAAAGGGCTCTCAATGGCAGCGTGGATAAGCATCCGTCGGTAGACCCAAGCGTGTGGAGTGCCAGCCCTATCCTGGGCGATAGGCATAGCTTGGGTGAGGTTCGGTCGGAGTGGACACTGGGCGCCTGCCTTTATCCCGGCGAGGGGGATAGGTCGGGCGTGGGTCTTCCTCCTACCGGACCGACACTCGGCCTTCCGAGCCTATTGGGCACCTAGGAAGTGCTTGATCCCGAGTGAGCTTATTGGACTTTTATGCTAAGTGGGCCCTGCGGGGCGGTCACTTAGATGAGATAGGCCTCATTTGGTCTCGCTGGACCTAGTTCAGTCGCTCTTAGATGGGCTACAGAAATCCCCCTCTCCACCCCTGATCCTAGTAACCGGGCCTGCTTCTCCTAAGGCAAGAGATGAGGTTCGCGTAAAATGGTGAAGGGTAGTGCATCATCATGTGTGTATCAAAATCAAAAGTGAGCTTTATTTTAATATCTGGCCAATAAGGGCTATGTCAAAATCATATATGAATCAATGCAAAATTATGAATCAAAAGTATGGCAAGAGTGGCAGTACAGTTCCCCGCGGGATGTCATGAGCCCGGTCGCATGCGTGCCTAATAAATATGGGTCTCAAAATCAAAGACAAAAGTCCCGGCACAACAGAGTGTATCTTTGAGGGGTAGTGCCCTGGAAGGAATTCAAGTCATGATATCTCCCATCCTACATAAAGCTTATCTCCAATTTTTCTTCTACTTCTCCCTCTCAGGCTGGGTTAAATCCCGAGTATGGCCTTAGTAGGGGCACCGTTCTTTAGAGGCGGTTGGTTATGGTAAGCCACCCTCACATGCACTCCCTGCTTAAAGGAAGCTTTTAATGAGAGGGACAGGAACGACGATCCCTGGCCAGTAGTTTTAGCCCGTCTTTGGGTGTTACAAATAATTTTACCAAAAATCAAAAAAAATAAATATTATCAAAAATCCAAAAAAATTTAATATTGCCAAAAATCCAAAAAATCAAATATTGCCAAAAATTCTAAAAAATCAAATATTGCAAAATCCAAAAAATCAATTATTGTTGAAAATCTAAAAAAATCAAAAAAATTGTCAAAAATCCAAACATATTTGTCTTTTTGTTCTTTTCTATCTATTTTGTTTTGAGGACAGGTATGATTCGTTTGTTAAGTGTGCAGGTTACATGTCGTAAGTACTCCAGCTTTCCTCACTCCATATTTTGATCTCTCTGGCTTCTGTTCACATTTTCTGATCTGTTCTCTTCTTCAATCTATTCTCTTGATTTGCTGAAGCTTACGTCCATCTCAGCTTTTAATTATCTCACTTCATCATATCTCTATGAGAGGGCTTTGCCTCACGATTATGAACCTGGCGGTTCTATTTCATTTGATCTTGGGATTTGATTCAAGAGCGTATTCGTCAAGTCTATGTCCCCCCGTGTCCTTGTCACATGTGTCTATGTCCCTCTGTGTCATCACGTGTGTCTTTGTCCCTCCGTGTCTATCATGTTTTCGTCCCACTGTGTCGCCATGCCATGTGTTGTTGTTGCCATCCCACAAATATGTTGTCCATATCTCCTATCTGTTGTGCCCCTTGTGCTTTGTTGATAATGTTGTGTTTTAATGATAGCAACATGAATGAGTCACCATATTGTTTTGCTAAGAACATCACATTGAATGATAGCAACATGAATGCATATGACTGATCTGTTCTGTGGAGAATGCATGAGTGTGCTTTGTCTAATCTATTCATTGCTATAGTCTTTGTACTTAGCATACACTACATCAGTGCAATATCTTTGTGTTTAGCATACACTGCATCAGTGCAATAACAGTTGCTGCATGCGTCTGTTAAGAAGTCTATACATTTCACTGTCTCATTTAGCGTCAATGCATAAGTCTACACATCCCTCCATAGCAAGTATGCACATCGGCTGCACAACACACATAGGTCTACACATTACACACGCACACAAGTCTACACACTCATTGTCAGCAAGTCTGTACATTGATGTTGCACAGCATGCAGCAACTCCAAGTCTACACACTGCATTGCATGCGAGACTTCAAGTCTATACATCGCACAGCTTGCAAGATCTCAAAGTCTGTACACTGCATAACATGCAAGCCACCAAGTCTGTACATCGCAGGCATAGCAAGCCACTAAGTGTGTACATTGCATAGCATGCAGGCGGTCTAAGTCTGTACATTGGCCTAGTGTCGCAACACTAAGTCTGTACATCGCATGCAGGCAGGCATTCGAAGTCTACACATTGCTGTGTGATCGCAAGTCTATACAATGTCTGCTTTACCTACGTTAAAGTCTGGACAATATTGACTTTACCTATGATAAAGTCTATACATTGTTCAGCGTCTTATGCATCGTCTCACTCCAAGTCTATACAGTCTGGCAGTGTCTCATGCATCGTCTTAGCAAGTCTGTACAGAGTCTGGCAGCGTCTTATGCATCGTCTCGACCAAGTTTGTACAGCCCGTTGTCGCAAGACTAAGTCTGTACACTCCCTGTGCTTCTTTGTGTTTCAAGTCTGTATAGAGTTTGCCTTGCCTCGCCCTGCATACATATTAAAGTCTCTACAGCCAGTGTCTGCGTTGCCTTACATTTCATCAAGTCTACACATCGTAGCATGCACGCATAGTAAAGTCTATACATTGCTGCATTGCAAGAGATCAAGTCTGCACACTGCATCGGTTGTTCATGCATTGCACATCATCAAGTCTGTACACTGGCAACAGCAATGCTCGCATAACACTAAGTCCATACATTACACAAGTCTGAACATTGGTATCTTTACCTACGTTCAAGTCTGTACATCAATATGTGCATTGTGCATTGATCAAGCCAAAGTCTGTACATCGATATGTTGCTTTGTGCCGAAGGAAGTCTACACATTCCACTGTGTTTGGAATTTGACGCCCACCAAAAGTGGCGTCACTTTTGAAACAAACTCCTAGGAAGAAGGCGTCATTAACGTTGTGCATACTTTGATGCCGTAGCAAGTCTATACACTCGCTATTGTGCACATGCATAGTCTATACATTGTTGAGCTTCACACACATATCTTCTAAGTCTATACATCCATCTGTTGAAGATTGATCATGTCTATACATTGTGTGCATCTAGCTGCTAAGTCTATACATCCCTTGACTGCATGCCTGAGCATCCCTTGTCGTTGTGCATACTTAGTTAGATGCTAAGTCTATACATTGCTCATGCATCTTTACTTAAAGTCTATACTTCCGTTTGCTCCTTTATCATGCATGCATTATAGCAAGTCTGAACATTGTTTTCTCATGCACGAAATCAAAGCCTGTACATGCCTCTGCATTGCATATGTGAAGTCTATACATGTATGTGTACATGCCTCTGCATTGCATATGTGAAGTCTATACATGCTATAGCTTCGCATTCACAAAGTGTGTACACGCCACTGCATTGCATACATGAAGTCTTAACATTACTTCAGCGTTGCCTTCAGCCAAGTCCATACATCGACTGGCAGCCTTCAGCAAAGTCTGAACATTGCATCATTGTGCATGCATTGCTATCATAAAGTCTGTACAAGGTGTCGACATTAAACTGATAATCCTATTCGACTGTCTGACAGGGACTCCTTGCAGAGCTTAATGAAAGGCACGTGATTCGAGGCTGGAAGGGCTGACAGGAAGATGACACGTGACCAAAATATCTGGGCGGGAAATGTGGAAGACACGCGCCCAGTGCTGCTCCTGCTGGAATTGCTTATAAAAGGAAGCCTTCTTCCACAGAAGAAGACTGATCGAATACAGTAGACTTGAAAGAAAAGCATAAGAGCAGAGAGCCCTTTCGATCCAGTGAAAAAGAAAAGAGAAGTAGAAGAAGCAGAGAAGAAGAAAGAAAAAGAGAGTGAGAGATCGAGAGCAGGGAAGAAGAAGAAAAAGAAAGAGGGAGAGAGCGTGAGTTGAGAAGAAGAAAGAGAAAGACAGATAAAGAGAGGAAGAGAAGCGTACCTGAAGATCGCTCCAACTGGAAGTTGGATCAGATCCACTCCAGTCAACTCTTTTGAGAGCCACATTGTGCTTTATCTTTTCCAGCTTTTAGTCGCCGTTGTTCTGGCTTTTGTTTTTCTTTTTGAACCATTTATCAAGCTGTTAGTCAGCGGTTTTGCAGAGGAGGATTCCTCTGGACAGCAAGCTGTGTTGCTCAGCAGGCGAGGTGGATTCCTCGGATAGCAAGCTGTGTTGCTCAGCGGGGCGAGGTGGATACCTCGGACAGCAAGCTGTGAGGCTCAGCAGTTTGTAGGCAAGCTGTGATTGTTGGGTTCGGTGCAAGTATTCAGAGGGGAGTGAATGAATATAGCCTATAAAAACTTTCACCCAATATAAACTTTCGCTCAATTTGAATTTCGCTCACTCAACAGATTAAACACGTAGAACAAAATCTGATCAAATCATCTAATGAACCTGTGATCAAACACTTGGAGCGCCCCTATGCAATCATCTAGCGGAAGCAAATCATAAGCAATCAAACCACAATGCAAGAGGGGTTTTTAGGTGGTTCGGTCTTGCAGACCTACATCCACTCCACACTCAACCCGAGTGTGGCTTCACTAACAGCTGGGCAACACAGCTTGCCAACAGACGTTGATGCACAGCTTACCCAGGGGAACAACCTCCCCTCTTCCTCCTACACGGAGGGAACCTCTAGCAACCCACGGTCACTAGAAACCAGAGACTCACGTCTCTCTTCCTCTATACCAAGAGGGAACCCCACTAGTAGCAGCCCCGCTACCAGTGAACCAGCCAGTAGCACTCTGCTACCAGCAATCCACCAGAGGCCTAGCCTCTCTTCCTCCTAGCCCGGAGGGAACCCACAAGCAGCCCCCCTGCTGCTTGCAAACCAGAGATCAGATCTCCCTTCTCCTGACCCACTAGGAGGAACCCGACCTCAGTCCAGAGGATCGGAAGAACAAGGATAACCAAATGAAAAAGGAAAAACAAAAACACGAAATGAAAATAACTTCAGCAAATAGAAAGCTGAAAAATAAAATGCACAATGTGGCTCTCAACGGAGCTGACTGGCCTGGATCTGATCCACGGTCCAGTAAGAACAGATCTCCCTCGATCTCACTCTCTTTCTTCACTCTCTCTCTTTCTCTTTCTTCTCTACTGCACTTCTCTTCTTCTCTCGATCTCTGTTCTCCTTTTCTCTCTTTCTCTTTTTCTTTTCTTCTGCTGGATCGTGGAAGCTCTCTCTTCTTTTTCCCTTTCTTCTCTCAGCTTCTATTGGATCGAAGAGCTTTCTACTCTGCTGTTACTCCTTCTGCCTCCAGGCTTCTTCTTCGATCGGTCTTCTACAGAGGATGAAGACTCGTATATATGGCATCAGCAGGCACACTGGGCGCGTGTGGCTTCCACATTTCCTGCCCTAGAAATTCGGACCACGTGGCAGCATCCTGGTCACGAGCCAGGCACCTCGGATCACGTGCCCTTCATTAGTACGCTCAGCAACTGGAGTTGAGGTGGCGTCAACACACTTGCTCCAAAGGGTTGACGCAGCCTTCAAAGACATTCGAGCAGCAAAACTCAAGTCTGCTGCGTTGACTCCATCAGCCTGCTGCGTTGACGCATCGGTGATCCAGTGATCAAGTCTCCAGCAGATGGGCGTGCTGCGTCGACGCTCTCAGCATGCTGCGTTGACGCATTGGTGTTCCAGCATCTGAACTTAGATGGCTTCAGCCCTCTCATGTTTCGTGTGGAGTGCGTTGACGCATTGTGCAACTGCGTCCACCCTCTGGTCACCTTGTCGATCCATCAACCTGCTGCGTCGACGCCACTTGATGAATGCGTTGACGCATCAGAGTAATCCAGTAAGCTTCTTTCTTGATTGTTTGAACTACTGCGTCCACGCCACTTGATCAAGGCGTTGACGCATTGGTGTGTTCCAGCAGCTGAAATTGGATGTCTTCAGCCCTCTTGCGTTAAGGGGTTCATTAGCCTCTTCAGTCCCTGTCAGATAGATGAAACGAAGTCATTAGTTTTAAGTATATGCATTGCATTGTATAGACTTTACTGTGAAGGCGAAAGCAATGTAAAGTATACACAACGCAATGTATAGACTTAATGTAGCAACCCTAATAAATGAATAATTGAAATGAATTAAAACATATATATTACAGAAGTAATATATATAAAAGGAATAGGGTTAATTGGACGAAATAAAACAAATTAAAAATAACGCCTCTTATTAGGGCGTTAATTCAAAAAGAAACGCCTCTATCAAAGGCGTGACTAAAGAAAGGACGCCCACACGTGCGGTCGTCAACTCACGCGACCAAATGGGTAAGTAAAAGAAACGCCTCTATCTTGGGCGTGTTTTAAAACAAGAAACACCCTTTTTCAAGGCGCTTTTTAAGAAACGCCCTTATGCAAGGCGTTAATTCAAGAATACACGCCCTGACCAAAGGCGTTAATTCCATTCGAGTTCCGTTCGACACGGGAGCTTATCCAGGGAAGGATTATGTTAATCCAGTAAGTATTTAATAGGGCAAGGACTCTATATTGGAAGCATTGCTTCTACTAGAACACTAACCTTAACAGGACGTCCAAAATCCTATATATAATCTTGATCGAACAAACCCTAAACCTATTTGGACGATCGAACCGCACAGGTACGTGAAGAACATATCTTCTTCTTCTTCTTTTCCTTATGAACGAAATAGCAGTTCATATAAGTTTCTCTTTGCTTCGGTTACATGAAGAACTAATAGTTCTTCATCCTCTTTTCCTCTTACAGGTTGAGGACGCAGCAGCATAAGTGAAGAACAAGGTAACGTTCTTCTAATCTCCTCTGTTCTGATAGGTGAAGAAATTAATAAATGTTTCTTCTTCTGTTCTCGTAGGAATTACAGGACCGTAGAACTAGAGCTCCTCTTCTCACAGTTCAAATCATCAAATTATCATAAGGTAGGTTTTCTCAAGCTACTGTAGCCCAAATGAAATTAATGCAAGATATATATATATATAAGCATGTCATGCATATGATTATTATAGTTTTCGTGCGTTTTCTGAAATATTTTGCAAGAAACGCCCTTGATTAGGGCGCTAATTTAAAAGAAACGACCATACTAGTGGTCGTCAATTTAATATTTGACGCCCTCTACGCAGGCGTTAATTTCATAAGAATCGCATATGATTAATAATTGATCCTGTTTAAAAATTACAATACATATGAAATATTGATTTTTAATATCTTGCATGACTCTGTGAATTCCTGTTAAATTTTACTGCCATGACATGTCTCCTGTCTCTCGAAATATTATTTATTAAAATATCGTAAATCCCTTGAAATTCACGACTTGGACAAAGTCGTTTTCCATATTCTAACGCCCCAGTACAAGGCGTGAATTTGAAAAGTAACGCCCCTTCCTAGGGCGTGTATCTGCTAAAATCCTGAAATTCACATATTCTGTAAAATGGAATTTGAAAGTAACGCCCCTTCCAAGGGCGCGTTTTTGATAAATTTCTGAGAATAATTATATCCTGTCGAATATGTAAATGATGAGACGCCTGCCCCTGCAGTCGTCAACTTTTAAGAAACGCCCCCAGGAAAGGCGTGTTTTTGATAAATTAATGAAATAATGGAAATTCTGCAAATTGGCAATATATGTAAACGCCCTTCAGTTAGGCGTTAATTACTTGAGACACGACTTGACCTAAGTCGTTATTTTACTGTAAACTGATTTTTCCTCTGATTTGCTAACCGATGGTTTATATATTATACATATATATATATATCGACACTATTCTCCACTCCGTGAGTATAGTCCCACGTTTCATGTTGATTTATCGATCACACTCAACTCTCATTGACATACAAGCTCTCCATTGGACATTCCGTTCCTTTGGACTAGCAAGTTAGTCATAGAGACCTCCGTAAGACTCCTCGTAGCCTTGGATTCCCTCAAGGCCGACTGAGCTGGTTGTACCCTAAAAACCCATTACACGATCCTTGCCATGTCAATCTAAAGAAACATGGTATACCGGCCCTTATGATTATACAAAGAGTATATCATAAGCAATTCTTGATGGGATGATGATATCATGCCATATCATGTCGTTCTTGTAAACCTCAATTCTATGATAAGAATGAGGGTATCTTACATTTGATATACTGTTCATGTGGACCTCAATTCTATATAAAGAATGTCCATATTGATTTGTCATGGTACCTAAGTTAAAGGAACCATAATCTACCTAGTTTTACCGACATCGTGATTATACCGTTATTATCGCCATTCTATGTCCTTTGTCATATTTTGGACTCTATTCTATCAAAGTTGTCATACGTATCTACAAGCTTGATTATTGAAATTCTATATTGGCTATATAAACAAGAGTGGATGTCAAAACACATGATAAATGCCTGCGCATATAGGGCCCGATCTGGTCCTGGGAGGAGCACCCGAAAGTACTTGTGCCCATGGGAGTTAAAATGATAAGGTATCTGGCATTATACCGAGTACTTGACTTGCTTGATTGGACATTCCACACACATCTTGTACTTGAATCGTACTTGACTTTACATGAAATGCGTGGCCCGAAAAAGGGTAATTTACTTGCTTGATACATGATAGCCAAAGTTCTTGACATGACTCGATAATGGTACTTGCTTGAATATCTTGAATAACTTGTATCTTGTTCATGAAAGTTCATCTTATTTCTTTGATATTACGTTCTCTCTATCTTGTCGTTTCATGCGAGCATGCATAGCTTTATTGCATCCATGAAAATGTAATTACTTAAACCACTTGCTAGTACTTGAGATATAATTTCCTACTGAGCGTTCGCTCATCCCGTTTGTCCCTTTTTACTTTTCAGGTAAGTCCGACGACGATGGAAGTCAATCGGATGGGAATGGTCAAGAGTGAAAGTGATAGAGCTTCTACAAGTGTCGTCTAGTCTTTTCCATAGTTTCTTGAGTCAAATATGTATTCTTTTCCTTTTTGTTAAACAGAGTATTGGATTTGTAATAGTCTATCCATTATGAAATAAAGGATTGGGTTATCTTGCTATTTTTGCGCATCTCTGTCTTTGTGTCGAATACACGACCACTCTGATTGACATGATTGATATAGACACGTCGCGCATCTCCGGGTATCTTCCGCGCTCGGGGCGTGACAGTCTTTGTGGTATCAGAGCCTAAGGTATTCAATTCCTAGGAAACCCAAGTCCAAGGATAGGTTTCAAAACCTTTAACCAAGTGAGAGTGGGTAGAACCAAGGGTTAAATGATCAATGAGTCCTTATAAGATCATAGTGACATAATACTAACATAGCTATTGTAATTGTAGGATAATGGCTGCCGAACGTGCTCAATGGCGCAACATGCAGCGTACCCTTCAAGGGATGACCCAAGTGCTACAACAGGTAGCACAAGGTGGTGCTCCACGAGCTGGAAGCTTACACCAAGCATTCAAGAATATGAATCCCCCGAAGTTCATGGGATCGACCGATCCAGACGATGCCGAGCATTGGGTTCGGGAGATTGAACGTATATTCCGTGTCATGCAATGCACGGATCAGGACAAAGTCTTATTAGCTACTTTCCAGTTAGAAAAGGATGCTAGATGCTGGTGGGAGTCGATTGAAGCTACTATTGACCCAACTCAAGTTACATGGGGTGAATTCGTTGAATATTTCAACGCCAAATATTTCTCTGATAGGGTCCAGGAAAGGAAGGCCGCCGAATTTGCCGCATTAAAGCAAAGATCTTTATCGGTGGCTGATTATGAAGCACAGTTCTCTAGACTGTCTAGATATGCTAAGCATTTAATTGGCACGGAAAAGATGAAAGCCCGTAGATTTCTTAATGGGCTTAGGCCCCACTACATTACTCAACTGGCGCCTATGGATATTCAAGTTTATACTGAAATAGTGCGCCGAGCTCAGTTGCTTGAAGATGCCACGGAACTATCTGATAGGATCCGTGGGAAAGACAAAAAGGAGCAAGTCACAAGTTCGGGTTCTTTTAAACCCAACTTTAAGAAGAGGCCCAATAATGGAGGTTCTTCCTCTCAAGATCAGAAATACAAGAAATCCAAGCCTTTCTCTATCACCACTACCCCTTCAAACGTAGTATGCAAGCATTGTGACAAGGCTGGTCACAAAATAGAAGAATGCTGGAGGAAATTAGGAGCATGTCTCCGTTGTGGGAGTCGTGAACATCGGATTCCCGATTGTCCATTAATGAATGACCAAGACGGTGAGGGTAAACGCCCAGTGACAAGGAACGCACGTCTTCATGCAATCCAAGAGACCGAACCAGAAGAAGAAGGCGGATTGGTGGAAGGTACATTAAAAATTTGTTCCAAATATGCACATGTCTTATTTGATACGGGTGCATCGCATTCCATTATTTCCAAGAAGTTTGCTGACCCATTACCTCTAGAACCAGAATGGATGAAAATAGTGTTGTCTACTCCTCTCGGAAACGAGACGGATATCACGCATCATTACCAAAACTGTGAGGTGTTGGTTCGAGGAAAGAATTTTCCTATTGATCTTATCTGCTTAGATCTAAAAGGATATGATGTTATACTAGGAGCAGATTGGTTATCTAAGTACCAGGCAACGGTTGATTGCCGTAATAGCAAGATTGTTTTCAAAGAATTTCCAGAACTGACTTATACTAGTCCTAAAAGTCGAAGCAAATCCCCTCTTATTTCGGCTCTTCGAGCAAGCAAGCTCGTCAGGAAAGGATGTGTATCCTTCCTTGCTTTTGTCACTAATAAAGAAGCTAAGGAAACCAAGATAGAAGACGTTCAAGTAGTACGAGAATGTCCCCTGCTGAACTCAAGGAGTTGAAGGAGCAGTTGATGGAACTAATCCAAAAAGGGTTTATTAGACCAAGTACTTCCCCGTGGGGAGCACCAGTCTTATTTGTAAAGAAGAAGGATGGATCCATGAGATTGTGTATTGACTATCGACAGTTGAATCATCTTACTATCAAGAACAAGTATCCACTGCCGAGAATCGATGAATTGTTTGATCAGATTTCAGGATCCAAATATTTCTCCAAGATTGATCTCCGGTCGGGATATCATCAATTAAGGATCAAGGATGATGACATTCACAAGACCGCATTCAGAAGCAGGTATGGCCATTACGAATTTGTTGTTATGCCTTTTGGACTAACAAATGCCCCTGCTGCCTTTATGCAGTTAATGAATAGCATATTCAGGCCTTACTTGGATCAATTCATAGTAGTCTTCATCGATGATATATTGATATATTCTAAGACTAAGGAAGAACATGAAGAGCATTTGAGGATTGCATTGCAAGTCTTGAGGACAAATCAATTATATGCTAAACTCAGCAAATGCGAGTTCTGGCTTGAAGAAGTGGCTTTTCTCGGACATGTCATATCCAAGGACGGTTTATCTGTGGATCCGTCAAAAGTTGAAGCTGTGAGAAACTGGGAGAGACCCACTAATGCAAGCGAGATCAGAAGTTTCTTAGGTCTTGCAGGCTATTATCGGCGATTTATCAAAGATTTCTCTAAGATCGCCGTACCACTTACAAGATTAACTCGTAAGGAGATCCGATATGAATGGAGTGAGGAATGTGAAAGCAGTTTCCAAACTCTCAAGGATCATCTCACCACAGCTCCAGTCTTAGCCCTACCAATTGAAGGAGAGAAATTCGAGGTCTACACTGATGCTTCTGGCATTGGCCTCGGATGTGTTCTAATGCAACATGGGAAGGTCATAGCATACTCTTCTCGTCAACTGAAGAAGCATGAGGAGAATTACCCCGTCCATGACTTGGAATTGGCCGCAGTAGTATTTGCCCTAAAGATATGGAGACACTATCTCTATGGGGTACAGTTTACTGTATACTCCGATCACAAAAGTCTCAAATATCTATTTTCACAAAAGGAGCTGAACATGAGACAAAGACGTTGGCTAGAATATCTCAAGGACTTCGACTTCAGTATACAATACCATCCCGGAAAGGGTAATTATGTGGCTGATGCCCTTAGTCGAAAGCCGAGAGCAAAGATAGCAAATTGTATGATACAAGAATGGAGGTTACTTGAACAATTCTCCGAGCTCAATATAAGCTTGGACACGGAATCCAAATTTGTCACACTATCTCATGTAAGCATACAGTCAGATTTGTTATCTGAGATACAAACACTTCAGGATGATGATCCTATGTTAGTAGAAATCAAAGGCAGATTAGAAGGACAATCTGATTTTCAACTAACTTCTGATGGAAGATTATCGTTCCAAGATAGAACTTGTATACCCGATTGTCCGGAATTAAAGAAGAAGATCTTAGATGAAGCTCACAGGTCAAGATACACTATTCATCCTGGATCAACTAAAATGTACCAAGATGTAAAGAGGAACTTTTGGTGGCCCAATATGAAAAGAGAAATAGCGGACTATGTATCACGCTGTCTCACATGCCAACAGGTCAAGGCGGAACATCAAAAGCCTGCGGGAAAACTACAACCTCTAGATATTCCTAAGTGGAAATGGGAGGATATTGGTATGGACTTCATCATGGGTTTGTCTAAATCTAAAGGAGGACATGATGGAATCTGGGTTATCATTGACCGATTGACTAAATCGGCACATTTCTTGCCAATCAAAAGCCGATGGTCGATTGATGTGCTAGCTGCACTATACATTAAAGAAATAGTCAGGATACATGGAATTCCTGTCTCAATCGTGTCTGATAGGGATCCCCGTTTTACTTCTCATTTTTGGAAGGGATTACAACATTCGTTGGGGACAAGGCTCAACTTTAGTACTGCTTTCCACCCACAAACGGATGGTCAGACCGAGCGAACTAATCAAGTTGTTGAAGATATGCTGAGAGCATGCATTATTGACTTTGGAGGAAGCTGGCATGACCACTTACCTTTAGTTGAATTTGCATATAATAATAGCTACCAAGCTAGTATCCAAATGGCACCTTTCGAAGCCTTATACGGAAGGAGTTGCCGATCTCCCATATGTTGGAACGAAGTTGGAGAAAAACAACTATTAGGTCCAGACATGGTAAGGGATACAACCGAGAAGATACAAGTAATCAGAGAAAGATTACAAGTTGCTCAGACAAGGCAAAAGGCTTATGCTGATACCAGGAGAAGAGATCTTGAATTCCAGGTTGGAGATCATGTATTTCTTAAAATATCCCCTGGACGTGGCATACGAAGATTTGGTGTTAAGGGCAAGCTTACGCCAAGATTCATCGGACCATTTGAGGTACTCGAAAGAGTTGGCGAGGTTGCTTATCGCATCGCGTTGCCTCCTCAGTTGTCCGAGGTACACAATGTATTTCACATATCTATGTTGAAGAAGTATGTGCACGATCCGTCACATATTATTGAGCATGGAGATCTGGTGATCCAGAAAGATCTCACATATGAACAAAGGCCTTTAAAGATATTAGATCGAGAAATACGAGCTCTAAGGAATAAGGTTATTCCCATGATCAAGGTGCAATGGAATAAGAATCCTGAACGCGAAGCGACATGGGAGACCGAGGAATCTATGAAGAAACGATTTCCCGAGTTATTCTAAGAGGTATATGTCCTACACTCTCCGCGTGTATAATTATATATATATTGAATTTGGGGACCAAATTCTTTTTAAGTGGGGGAGGGTGTAGCAACCCTAATAAATGAATAATTGAAATGAATTAAAACATATATATTACAGAAGTAATATATATAAAAGGAATAGGGTTAATTGGACGAAATAAAACAAATTAAAAATAACGCCTCTTATTAGGGCGTTAATTCAAAAAGAAACGCCTCTATCAAAGGCGTGACTAAAGAAAGGACGCCCACACGTGCGGTCGTCAACTCACGCGACCAAATGGGTAAGTAAAAGAAACGCCTCTATCTTGGGCGTGTTTTAAAACAAGAAACACCCTTTTTCAAGGCGCTTTTTAAGAAACGCCCTTATGCAAGGCGTTAATTCAAGAATACACGCCCTGACCAAAGGCGTTAATTCCATTCGAGTTCCGTTCGACACGGGAGCTTATCCAGGGAAGGATTATGTTAATCCAGTAAGTATTTAATAGGGCAAGGACTCTATATTGGAAGCATTGCTTCTACTAGAACACTAACCTTAACAGGACGTCCAAAATCCTATATATAATCTTGATCGAACAAACCCTAAACCTATTTGGACGATCGAACCGCACAGGTACGTGAAGAACATATCTTCTTCTTCTTCTTTTCCTTATGAACGAAATAGCAGTTCATATAAGTTTCTCTTTGCTTCGGTTACATGAAGAACTAATAGTTCTTCATCCTCTTTTCCTCTTACAGGTTGAGGACGCAGCAGCATAAGTGAAGAACAAGGTAACGTTCTTCTAATCTCCTCTGTTCTGATAGGTGAAGAAATTAATAAATGTTTCTTCTTCTGTTCTCGTAGGAATTACAGGACCGTAGAACTAGAGCTCCTCTTCTCACAGTTCAAATCATCAAATTATCATAAGGTAGGTTTTCTCAAGCTACTGTAGCCCAAATGAAATTAATGCAAGATATATATATATATAAGCATGTCATGCATATGATTATTATAGTTTTCGTGCGTTTTCTGAAATATTTTGCAAGAAACGCCCTTGATTAGGGCGCTAATTTAAAAGAAACGACCATACTAGTGGTCGTCAATTTAATATTTGACGCCCTCTACGCAGGCGTTAATTTCATAAGAATCGCATATGATTAATAATTGATCCTGTTTAAAAATTACAATACATATGAAATATTGATTTTTAATATCTTGCATGACTCTGTGAATTCCTGTTAAATTTTACTGCCATGACATGTCTCCTGTCTCTCGAAATATTATTTATTAAAATATCGTAAATCCCTTGAAATTCACGACTTGGACAAAGTCGTTTTCCATATTCTAACGCCCCAGTACAAGGCGTGAATTTGAAAAGTAACGCCCCTTCCTAGGGCGTGTATCTGCTAAAATCCTGAAATTCACATATTCTGTAAAATGGAATTTGAAAGTAACGCCCCTTCCAAGGGCGCGTTTTTGATAAATTTCTGAGAATAATTATATCCTGTCGAATATGTAAATGATGAGACGCCTGCCCCTGCAGTCGTCAACTTTTAAGAAACGCCCCCAGGAAAGGCGTGTTTTTGATAAATTAATGAAATAATGGAAATTCTGCAAATTGGCAATATATGTAAACGCCCTTCAGTTAGGCGTTAATTACTTGAGACACGACTTGACCTAAGTCGTTATTTTACTGTAAACTGATTTTTCCTCTGATTTGCTAACCGATGGTTTATATATTATACATATATATATATATCGGCACTATTCTCCACTCCGTGAGTATAGTCCCACGTTTCATGTTGATTTATCGATCACACTCAACTCTCATTGACATACAAGCTCTCCATTGGACATTCCGTTCCTTTGGACTAGCAAGTTAGTCATAGAGACCTCCGTAAGACTCCTCGTAGCCTTGGATTCCCTCAAGGCCGACTGAGCTGGTTGTACCCTAAAAACCCATTACACGATCCTTGCCATGTCAATCTAAAGAAACATGGTATACCGGCCCTTATGATTATACAAAGAGTATATCATAAGCAATTCTTGATGGGATGATGATATCATGCCATATCATGTCGTTCTTGTAAACCTCAATTCTATGATAAGAATGAGGGTATCTTACCTTTGATATACTGTTCATGTGGACCTCAATTCTATATAAAGAATGTCCATATTGATTTGTCATGGTACCTAAGTTAAAGGAACCATAATCTACCTAGTTTTACCGACATCGTGATTATACCGTTATTATCGCCATTCTATGTCCTTTGTCATATTTTGGACTCTATTCTATCAAAGTTGTCATACGTATCTACAAGCTTGATTATTGAAATTCTATATTGGCTATATAAACAAGAGTGGATGTCAAAACACATGATAAATGCCTGCGCATATAGGGCCCGATCTGGTCCTGGGAGGAGCACCCGAAAGTACTTGTGCCCATGGGAGTTAAAATGATAAGGTATCTGGCATTATACCGAGTACTTGACTTGCTTGATTGGACATTCCACACACATCTTGTACTTGAATCGTACTTGACTTTACATGAAATGCGTGGCCCGAAAAAGGGTAATTTACTTGCTTGATACATGATAGCCAAAGTTCTTGACATGACTCGATAATGGTACTTGCTTGAATATCTTGAATAACTTGTATCTTGTTCATGAAAGTTCATCTTATTTCTTTGATATTACGTTCTCTTTATCTTGTCGTTTCATGCGAGCATGCATAGCTTTATTGCATCCATGAAAATGTAATTACTTAAACCACTTGCTAGTACTTGAGATATAATTTCCTACTGAGCGTTCGCTCATCCCGTTTGTCCCTTTTTACTTTTCAGGTAAGTCCGACGACGATGGAAGTCAATCGGATGGGAATGGTCAAGAGTGAAAGTGATAGAGCTTCTACAAGTGTCGTCTAGTCTTTTCCATAGTTTCTTGAGTCAAATATGTATTCTTTTCCTTTTTGTTAAACAGAGTATTGGATTTGTAATAGTCTATCCATTATGAAATAAAGGATTGGGTTATCTTGCTATTTTTGCGCATCTCTGTCTTTGTGTCGAATACACGACCACTCTGATTGACATGATTGATATAGACACGTCGCGCATCTCCGGGTATCTTCCGCGCTCGGGGCGTGACACTTAATGAATATAAAGACATCATAAGACTCAGATGAACACAGGCGGTGTATAGACTTAATGTGTTCACTGGTGGATGTACACCCTTGCCCACTGTACAGACTTTGTGATGCTTGTATGCAATGTAGAGACTTCGCTGAATGCGAATGCAGTGTACAGACTTTGAAGCATAAAGGCAATGTACAGACTTTGCCTTAAAACGAATGTATAGACTTAGAATCATGGAGGCCAATGTATAGACATCAACTCTGCACATCGAATGTATAGACTTCAAGTGTCAAGACGCTAAAGAAGACGGACAATGTACAGACTTGCTGTAACAGTCTGATGTACATACTTCATGAAGCTCTAGACATTGAATGCTGTACAGACTTAGCCCAATGCCTGAGACGCTAACAAAGACGGACGATGTTCAGACTTGCTGACAGACCGATGTACAGACTTTGCTCAAATGCATGAGACGCTAATTGAGACGCTGGACTCTGTACAGACTTTGAGCGATGTATGGGCTTCAAAGAAGTTGGCGATTTAATGTACAGACTTGATGAAGCGAAGCCATTGTACAGACTTGAGTGTAGCTAAAGCCTTGATCGTAGGACTAGGCTGGACTGTATAGACTTTAAGCTTCAGAACCGAATGTACAGACTTCACTTAATGAAACGTAGGAACAGACCCCAATGTATAGACTTGGAGAGCCTGAATCAATGTGCATACTTGGAATGCCTGAAGACCAGTGTCCAGACTTGGAATCAATGAAGGCGTTGGCTGTACAGACTTGGCCAAACAACGGCAATCGGATGTACAGACTTTAGAGGATGCAAACTCTGTATAGACTTCAACTCAACCAATCAATGTTCTGATGGGTCGACGCATCAGCAAGGGTGGGTCGACCCACTACTGCTCAGACTGTAGATACATGCAGAGACATGATATCTGAAAGAATGCAATGCATATATAAAAAGAACAAATACCATCAATGCTAAACATCATCATTCATGTTGCTATCATATGCAGAATGCTCAGGAATAAGAATGCACAGAAATGCACTTTATTTATTGCAATCATCAAAACACAATAACATTGCTATCATCAAAATACAATATCAAATGCACTCAAATGCACTCACTATCTTGCTATCATCAAAACCAAAAAGTATTGCTATCATCAAAGCAACATAGCACATGCTTGTGCCTAAGAGGCACAACATTCTCCCCCTTTTTGATGATTGCAACACAATGTGACAGTGAGTCACACATAAGATTTTCTCCCCCTTTGACATGATCAAAAAGAGAAAAATAGTAAAAATAAGAGTGCAAAGTGCATTATGCATGCAAATTCCTCTAGAACATTCTCCCCCTGAATGTAAGACTCTCCTGAATTATTTCTCCCCCTAAATAATAGCTCCCCCTTTGAGAAGGAATATGAACAGATAAACAAGGAAGAGAAGGTAGGAGGGTCACTTGACAACAGCTGAATCATAGGTTAAGAAAGGAAGCATGATTATAAATAACTGTTAAAGTATAAGAATCAGCAACATACAATTTTCAAAAATTCAGGTTTAACAATGATAAATCTAGAGTAAAACACCTGACCCCTGAAAAAAAAGTTTATAGACTCCATTTATAGCAATGAATCTAGGGCACATGGTATTAATAGATAAGTCAGAAATAATACCCTTTTGTGATTAAACAAGGAATTTCAAGAGAGGCAACTTGAACATGTATTGATAAAAATAATTTTCACTCATTGACTTTTGATTTTTCGAAAGGTTACAGCAGTTTGATTTTCACTTTTGAATTCTTCAGAATCTGAACTAAGTAAATAGATCAGTGGCATTTATGCTGTTGACATTAGGTGTACACCTTGATCAGAGGCAGGTACCCCCAGTTACTAGGCATAAACTACTAGACCTATTTCAGATCAAAACCCACAAAGAATAGTCTTCACTTTTGACATTAAGGGTACACCTTGATTAGAGGCCAATACCCTTAGTTACTTGGTGAGGACTCCCCCTATAGATTTGACCCTATGAACAGAGATATTCTGAATCACCTTATGGCATGTGAATTCTCCTACTTCTTTGGAGGAGTTCACAGTTTCTCAGTGCAATCAGCCATTGCTCTGTCACTATGTTCAGTTCATAGCATTTATGATCTTATTTACTGCTGCCCTTAATTCTTTTAGAGTGATTGTTTAAAAAATCAGTACACACTCTTGTTAACCTGTTCTAGACATATCCAGTTCAACACATTTGGGCATTACAAAAACTTTTTCTATTTTAGCCATGAGACAAAGATTAAGAGCTATAAAAGTTTTCTTTTATCTCAAATTATGAAGTGCAGACACTTAAGTCTCTAATTTATAAAGGTTAAACCTTTAGTTCCTTTCAATTTGTAAGTGTGATTCTTATAAGTGAATAATTGCAATAATCACCATTCAATGTACTAAACCAGATGTAAAGCTGTTGTTTAGTGAAAATGATGGGGAAAGGATGGCAATTGGCAATATGAATCATTTGAATGAGAACACTGAGAAGTGAATAGGATTCAATGAATTGATTAGAACTCTCAGCTCCGCCTGACATCATGATGCAAGAGATATGCTATGCAACATATTGTCCTACATACAGATTATGCACCAAGGATACATGAGACAAGTATGCAATCAATTCAGATTTATGCATCCAAGTTATAAGTATTTTCATCGTTTTTCAGATTTTTCAACATATGATGCAGTGCAAATCAGCCCTATTATGCATTGAAAAACATGCAGTCTACGACAATAGGCAAATGATAATCATGCAAATCAGTTCTATATGCATTGAACAACTTCAAAGTCAGTCATGCAAATAATGTGTGCAGACATTAGACACATGCAATGACTCTATACACTGAAGAACTATTCACAATCAGCAAGTTATGCATTCAACAACAAGCATGCAGTCCATTTATTCAGTGCAATAATCGGTGAGAGAAGAGCATCAGATATATGCAAAGTAAAACTCAGTACATGAAGAGATCATCAACGATCAATCAAGCAAATCAACATTAAACTCACAATTTTCATGCTCACAATTTCAGATAATAGAATTTAAAACAGATTTCAGAACTGACCTGAATTAAGTCCTGGGGTTTTCTTTTTGAGTGCCTTGGTTAACCCCTTTTATTTCTCCCTCCAAGGCACACCTGCAGCAAGTCAATCAATTTGATCCTGCAGGGACCCAAGCAGTCTTAGGTCCTGCATTTACCCTGACACTCCTAGCAGGTTTTTTCAACAGATTTTTCGCATGTTTATCATCAAATTTCATCAGATAGTAATTATTTATGGAATGACCAAGCTGACCACAGTAGTGGCATGATGCAGCAGTTCTGAAGTTTAATTTATGCACATTCCTATGAGCAGGAGTTCTAAGTGCATATGCATGAACATGTTTATTACCAGAATTAAAATTCTGTTTACCAGAATCATCCAGCCAGCAATCAGCAGTTCTATGACCTGGCTTCCCACAATTAAAACATGCAAGTTTTTCAAAATATTTTGCAGGGAATTTAAAAACATGGGAGTTAACATGATTCTTCTGAACATGCCAACAGTCCTTGACTGTATGGCCATACTTCCCACACTTAAAGTATGCTGAAGTTCTTCTACCAGAAGCAGTTTTATTTGCAAGGAGATTTACAGGTTTTAAATTGACTTTCTTTCCCTGAGCATGCCAGCAATCTGCAGCAATGTGGCCAAACTTCCCACAACAAAAATAGTTTAGATTCTTTTTCCTAGAATCATGGTTTCTAGCATGAAATTCTTTAACATTCAGATTACCCTTTTTCTTATCAGACAGAACTTTTCTAGCATGCTTTCTATCATCTTGTTTCATCACAAAACACTCACTCATACAGTGTCCATGCTTACCACAATAATGATAAGAACAAGAACCATTAAATTTTTTAAAAACATGGCACTTATCAGATGAGTTTTTAGTATGCAGATAGTTCCTTTGAGTTTTTGGGGTTTTCTATTTTTTATTTCGTTTTTAAATTTCCTGAACAACATACACATATGAAGAAGAAGTTGAAGTGCTAGCTGAGCCAAAGCTACGAATAAAAGTGGTGTACAGCTCTTTCTTCTTAACTTGCTTAATTTCAAAAATGTTATCAATCCCTTCACATTGATCACTTACTTCATCTTCAGAGGATATTTTCATTTTGCCTTTATCCTTATCAACCTTAGATGAAGTACTATTCAGCTCAGTAATTTTACTTTCCAAGGAGATTATAATATTTTCTGAATCAACTTTCTCCTTCTCATAACCAGCCAGTTTTTCTTTTAACAAACCAATTTCTTTTTCCAAATCAACAGTGTGTATTAAAAAACTAGCAATTTCTTCGTCACTGCAATTGATACACTCTTTCAATACTGATTTCTCTTTTTCAATTGTCATCCATCTTTCAGAGAAAACAGTGTTAAGAACCGTTAGTTTTTTATTTTGTTCCTTCAGATAAGCATTTTCTTCTTTTAGAGATTTGATTTGTTCCTTTTGCAAATTGTGATCAGAATCAAACTCATTTATCATTTCTTCCAAGATAACACAAGCTTTACAAGAATTATCTTCTCTAATGTGCTCCTTTTCAGATTTCAAAATTTTCACTTCTTTTCTCAATTTTTTGTTTTCAGATTTTAATTTCTTGGATACTTTGAACAATTCTTCATACATCACTATCAATTCATCAAAAGAGTATCCTTCTGATTCGGATTCAGAATTTACCTTGGATGAGGATTCCTCATCATCCCGGTTGGCCATTAAGCATATTGACTTTCCTCCTTCTTTATCAATGTCCGAGGTGTTCCCTTTGAGTTTCGATAGTTCTGGACAATCATCCTTCGTGTGGCTAGCCTTCCTGCATTTGTAGCAAACATTAGTGTCAGCAATCTTGGCAAGGATTAGAGTTATACCTTGTTTGCTTTTTGCCACCATCAAGCTTTCCTTCTCTTTTTCTCAGAAATTTCCTGAAATCACTAATCACCATTCCAATGTGGTCTTCATCAATTCCAGACCGTGACAGGCTGATTTTCTCGCTTGATGATCCACTGTGACTGGATCTAATTGCTTTGCTGGAGCCAGCCTTCAACACGATTGGTTCCATTACAAATAATTTGAAGACACAGAAAAACTGAAGCACCTAAACCAAATAAGCAAGACAAAGCACTAAGTCGGAGAATCAAAGCAATGAACACAGAAAGCACACTCTGGAATGCACCAAGCAGAAATGCAGTAAACCAGATGGTCAACGTAAAGCACTAAGACAGTAAATCAAAATATGATTCCAAATGACCCACTCTGAAATGCACTAAACAGTTAGCAGGATCCTCTGCAGATTGTTAGATCTATTAAGTCAGAGACCGCTCTGATACCAATTGTTGGGTTCGGTGCAAGTATTCAGAGGGGGGTGAATGAATATAGCCTATAAAAACTTTCACCCAATATAAACTTTCGCTCAATTAAAATTTCACTCACTCAACAGATTAAACACTTAGAACAAAATCTGATCAAATCATCTAATGAACCTGTGATCAAACACTTGGAGCGCCCCTATGCAAACATCTAGCGGAAGCAAATCATAAGCAATCAAATCACAATGCAAGAGGGGTTTTTAGGTGGTTCGGTCCTGCAGACCTACATCTACCCCACACTCAACCCGAGTGTGGCTTCACTAACAGCTGGGCAACACAGCTTGCCAACAGACGCTGATACACAGCTTACCCAGGGGAACAACCTCCCCTCTTCCTCCTACACGGAGGGAACCTCTAGCAACCCACGGTCACTAGAAACCAGAGACTCACGTCTCTCTTCCTCTATACCAAGAGGGAACCCCACTAGTAGCAGCCCCGCTACCAGTGAACCAGCCAGTAGCACTCTGCTACCAGCAATCCACCAGAGGCCTAGCCTCTCTTCCTCCTAGCCCGGAGGGAACCCACAAGCAGCCCCCCTGCTGCTTGCAAACCGGAGATCAGATCTCCCTTCTCCTGACCCACCAGGAGGAACCCGACCTCAGTCCAGAGGATCGGAAGAACAAGGATAACCAAATGAAAAAGGAAAAACAAAAACACGAAATGAAAATAACTTCAGCAAACAGAAAGCTGAAAAATAAAATGCACAATGTGGCTCTCAACGGAGCTGACTGGCCTGGATCTGATCCACGGTCCAGTAGGAACAGATCTCCCTCGATCTCACTCTCTTTCTTCACTCTCTCTCTTTGGCCCTGCGGTTCAAGCTTGTAGTCAGCAGTAAGCCACACTTGGGTTGAGTGTGGGGTGGACGTAGGTCTGGAGGACCGAACCACCTAAAAACTCCTCTTGCATTGTGGTTTGATTTGTCTAATTGTGCTTCCGCTAGTTGAATGCTTAGGCGCGCTATACATGTTTGATTACTGGTTGAACAGAAGTTTAATTAGCTTTCAAATTGTCTGAATCTGTCTTGTAAGCATTCTAGATTTTATTTGAGCGAAAATTTTTAAGGGGAGATTCATTCACCCCCCCTCTGAATCGAACGCATTGAACCCAACACTTGGTTTCAGAGCTGGTCTCTGACTTAACAGATCTAACAATCTGCAGAGGATCCTGCTTGTCTTTGGTGCATTTCAGAGTGTGCTTCTTGTGTTCTGTGTTTTGTTTCATCGGTTGTGTCTTGAGTTGTTCATCTGATTTCAGTGCATTCATCATATCTCGATGGCTAATCCTCCGATATTCAAAGGTAATAACTTTGATTCTTGGTTAGAAAATTTCCATCGGTATGTAAAATCTACTGATCCAAATCTTTGGAAGGTAATAACTCATGGTCAACACAAATTATCAAAAGATAAATCTAGATGGACTGAGAAGGACAAATTGAAAGACTCTGTCAACACTAGAGTAGTAGTTTTAATAAAAGAATCAATTGACAGACCTCTAATCGAATGCATTTCTTCTTGCAGGTCTGCCAAATATATTTTTGGAAAAACTAAAGCTAATCAGGAATCACAGTAAATGCTTGATGGCTGATCGGAGAAATGATGATGATGAAACCTCATCTCAGGTAAGCTCTGAATCTGAAGAACTTTCGATTGATGATCTATGGAATATAAATGAGGAACTTAATGATAGATGTGAAAGATTAAAATCTGAGAATAAAAGATTGAAAAAGAAATGTGATCAGATAAATTTGAAAGCTTCTTGTGAGAAATGTCCAAATCTGAAACAATCTTATGATGGAACTTTAAGGAACAAAATGGTTATCTAAAACTTAGAAATCAAACATGTTTGGACAAGATATCTGAACTGGAGAATCAGCTTATTAAGATGAAAAATGAGCATCTAAAAGGCATGCAAGAATTGATTGAGATAAATTCTGTAATGGACAAACTGAAGTCTGAAAATGTTGAGGTTCAAAAGCATAATGAAGATCTCAAGGCTAGTCTGAATAAAATCAACAAGGAAGTAATGCATATTTCATCTGTAGAGTCAATCTGCAATATGTGCTCAGCTCTAAGAGAACATAATGAAGATCTTTTTAGTAAGAATGAATGGCTGAATAAGCAAATTGCCTCGTTTAAAGAGGATCACAAAAATCTGATTATTGAGAAAACTAAAGTGGAAGAAAGAGAAGATGAACTAATTGAAAAATTGGAGCTTATGTCTGGAAATGGAAAATGTAGTGAAGGAGTCATGAAGCTATCTGAAGAGAACAAAGAACTGAGGGAACAAAACAAGAAACTGATGGTTTTAAATACTGTTTTCTCACAGAGGTTTCTGACTGTCGAAAAAGAAAAATATATTATTAAGGAAGCTCAACCACAAAAACTTGAGGAGGAAAACACTGAACTGAAAGCTGAAGTTGAAAAGTTAAAGTTGTTAAACACTGGCTTATATGAAACACTTCTAACCTTAAAAAAGGGCAAATTCACCTATGATGGAGAATCACAAATGTTGAAGAATTTAGAACAAGAAATTGAGAAGTATAAAACTGCAAACAAAGTTCTAAGCGAATGTGTAAATTGCAGTGAACATGAGATAGCCAGTTATGAACTTCACATTGCTAGCTTGGAAAATAAAATTCATGATCTAGAAACATTAACATCCAAGTCTGTTAAAAATGAAGGAAAAATGAAAGCTGTCATGAAAGATAAAAATGACAATTCAAGAGAGGGGATAATTTGCAGCTCTGATGTTAAGGAAATCACTAAAAATCAGCTATACACCACTTTTGTGCAAAGCTCTGATGTAACTGGTACCTCAAATCAATCCCCAAAATAAAATAAAAATTAGAAATCACCTTCAACATCTGTTTTTCAGTTCAAAGCCAAGAAAAATGAAAAGCAAACGAAAATTGTGAAAGGGGGTAAAAAATTGAAAAAGGATGGTCAGATGAACAAAGTTAAAATTGTCCCTACATGTACTGTGAATTCTGCTAGCAGTATGGAGTCTGATAGATTAACGCATGCCACTCACAATTCATCTACTCACTCGCATGTATCTGAGAAGGAATTCTCATGTTATTACTGTGGCAAAGCAGGGCATATAATGGATGATTGCAGACTGTTGCTTGAAGATGAGCATGCTAATGAAGCAATGCATTCTAGGAATTCATCTGATAGAAACTATGCCACTAAGAAATCTGATGCATCTTGTTATTACTGTGGTAGGCGTGGTCATCTAATGAATGCATGTTTTACAATGAAAGAAGAAAACAATGTGAAGTCTAGATTTTTCACACATGCTCATGACCCACATAGACATAGATTTACTTCAGGCCAGCATATTATTTGTTTCACTTGCAACAAGCCTGGACATAAGGCAAATGAGTGCTAGTCAGGAAATCATTGGGGAAATAATGACTCAAGAGGTAAGCAACTAAGGTGCTATGAGTGTGGAAAGTATGGCCATACAGTCAAGGATTGTTGGCATGCCCAAGGAAGCCATGTTAATGACAAATCTTTTAAATTCTATGCCAAAAGACCTGTGAATTTTTCATGTTATAACTGTGGCAAGTCAGGTCACAAGTATGCTGAATGTTGGTCATCTGGTAATAAGAAACAAAATGTTCATGTAAACAACAGAACATTTAATGCTCAGTTTCATAGGTCTCATGCTGCTGTTAATATGCATTATAGGACCAGAAAACATGTTGCTTCATGTAGATATTGTGGTAAATTTGGTCATTTCATGAATAATTGTTACCTGATAGAGTATGATAGTAATGTTGCTAAGAAATTGTTCAGAACACCTGTCAGAGTTAACTCAGGACCCAATGCTGTTTGGGTCCCTGCAGGATCAACTTGATTAACATGTTACAAGTGTGCCTTGGAATGAAAAAGAGGGGTAAATAAACTAAGGCACTCAAATGGAAACCCCAGGATCCTACTTTTCAGGTTAGCTCTGAACACTTTGCTTAAATTCCATTATATGAAATTGTGAACTTAAAATGATTGCATATCATGTTGATTTGTTGATGTTAAACTGAAACTGTCTGAAATGTGAATTGCACAATCATGTTTATGGTAATTCTTTTCTATCTAATTTGCATGAATCATATCTGAATGCAAAATTTGATATCATGTGATGTGCTTTCAATACATTTCATGCATATAGTCAGGGGGAGTCCAACTGATTTGGATCAATGCATATCATAATAATCTGTCTGTGCTAAATTGATTCATCTTGAAAAGTTGATTGCTCTCGCATGATGCTCTCTGAATAAAGAATGCTCTGATGTTTGAATAATCATCTTGCATAAATTGCATAAATTCAGGGGGAGTTTGTTGAGTCTTAAGTGTGTCACTGCATATAGACAGGGGGAGCATTATAATATTTTTGACACTGTTTGAAATTCTCACTGTCTACACTCTTTCAAATCATCAATTGACTATTTTGAATTCATACTTTCTTGAATCTGAGAATTTGGCTGCTAATCCTCAATCTGTTGAAGGAGAGTTTCATTTTGTCAGACTAAAATTCAATCTCTATTATTGGCTTTGAACTTTTATTCTCTCTTGTTGAATGACTCTTCCACCAGCTTATACTCATCCTTCATATATCTCTTAGCTGGTGTGATTGATTTGGTTCTATTATTGATTAGTTGATCAGCTAAATTTATTGATCTGATCTGAGGAACTTAATCTTCATGTCATGCAATTCAGTCTGAGAATTTTGTAGAAATTCCTATCATGTAGGTTTAAGAATTACCACTGAATCAGACTGATATATGATTAATGTATTCATAGATTTGTAATTAAATGAATTGAAAATATCTGAATGATAAGGTTTAATAAACTTTAACCATCTGTGTCATAAAAACCTTAGACTCACTCATCAGATATCTAAAAATTTGAAATCAGGGCTACTTTGGTTAAGATACATAGAGTGAGTATTGTTGTTAAACATTAACTTTGAAAAATTTAACAGGAAATAAAATCAGTGAGTAATGAAAAGACTTTGTTCACTGAGAAACTGGGTCCTCCATCAAAGAAATGGAGTGAACCCAAGTCATGAAGTGTCATAGTCACTTAAAATGGAAATTCATTGAGAACCTGACAGAGCAATAGCATTTCTGTGTTGAGTAACTGGGGAGTCTGGCCTCTGATCAAGGTGTCTTCTCATGTAAAAAGACACTTATATTGCTAACTCTGTTCTCTAAGTTGAGAGGCAATGACAATTATCACACTGAGTAACTGGGTCACTTCACCTGAGACGTGTTGTGCCTCATGTAAAAAGGTGTTGATCAACCTAAATTGCTCAGGAAAAATATAATGTGCTTCATATGAAAAATATATTGAAATTTCTGTCAACTCATGTTCTTAAAAAAGTGGTTAACCTCAGTACTAATATGTGTTTCTTTCAAAGGAGCTATTGAGATCATGAGTGTAAGATAAAGTTGATTGATTTTGAGTGTTTTCTGACTATTTGGTTCACCTTTATTAAAACTTGGATTTAGATATGAGTATTGAGTTTAATTTGACAAATTTGGTATACATCATAATTAAATCAGATTGGTTAAGTTGCCACTTCATAACCCTTTATGATAAAATAGTATATTCTTCTTAAGACTTATTGTAGTGGTGCAAGCATTAAAATCCCTCATGATCAGATTCATTCATGATCAACAGAAACTGTATTGTCAACTCCTCTCTTATAAGTTGACTGATTCCATCTACATTTTTCTGACCATACAAATGTGAGGTGCCACTCCCATTATTACCTTGTTCACTTGCAGCCTTCTGAACTTCAGAATCCTTATGGTGGTGGATTTCAGATTGATTCCTGAGATGTACTCCTCTCCCCACTGTTGGAATCTTCCATCTTGTTTTGCAACCAGTTCTGGTTCTGTGAATTTTCCACCTGTTTCATTCTGTTCAGGGGGAGTTATGGGTCATCTACTTTTAAGGGGAGAGTAGTCAATCATGCATGTTGATAGGGGGAGAGCTGTTTTAAGGGGGAACTCCATTTCAGTGAACCTTGTTTCCTTCTGTGTAGTTGTGTGCTGAATTTTATCTCTCAAACCATCTCATTTTTACTTATGTCAAAGGGGGAGAATTGTTTGATGAGTCACTGTGACTCATCATGTTGCCATCATCAAAAAGGGGGAGATTGTTGTGCCCCTTGTTCTTTGTTGATAATGTGGTTCATCATGTTGCCATCATCAAAAAGGGAGAGATTGTTGTGCCCCTTGTGCTTTGTTGATAATGTGGTGTTTTAATGATAGCAACATGAATGAGTCACCATATTATTTTGCTAAGAACATCACATTGAATGATAGCAACATGAATGCATATGACTGATCTGTTCTGTGGAGAATGCATGAATGTGCTTTGTCTGATCTATTCATTGCTATAGTCTTTGTGCTTAGCATACACTGCATCAGTGTAATATCTTTGTGTTTAGCAGACACTGCATCAGTGCAATAACAGTTGCTGCATGCATCTGTTAAGAAGTCTATACATTGCACTGTCTCACTTAGTGTCAATGCATAAGTCTACACATCCCTCCATAGCAAGTATGCACATCGGCTGCACAGCACACACAAGTCTACACATTACACACACACACACAAGTCTGCACACTCATTGTCAGCAAGTATGTATATTGATGTTGCATAATATGCAGCAACTCCAAGTCTACACACTGCATTGCATGCGAGACTTCAAGTCTATACATCGCACATCTTGCAAGATCTCAAAGTCTGTACACTGCACAGCATGCAAGCCACCAAGTCTGTATATCGCAGGCATAGCAAGCCACCAAGTCTGTATATCGCAGGCATAGCAAGCCACCAAGTCTGTATATCGCAGGCATAGCAAGCCACTAAGTGTGTACATTGCATAGCATGCAGGCGGTCTAAGTCTGTACATTGGCCTAGTGTCGCAACACTAAGTCTGTACATCGCATGCAGGCAGGCATTCGAAGTCTACACATTGCTGTGTGATCGTAAGTCTATACAATGTCTGCTTTACCTACGTTAAAGTGTGGACAATATTGACTTTACCTACGATAAAGTCTATACATTGTTCAGCATCTTATGCATCGTCTCACTCGAAGTCTGTACAGTCTGGCAGTGTCTCATGCATCGTCTTAGCAAGTCTGTACAGAGTCTGGCAGCGTCTTATGCATCGTCTCGACCAAGTCTGTACAGCCCGTTGTCGCAATACTAAGTCTGTACACTCCCTGTGCTTCTTTGTGTTTCAAGTCTGTACAGAGTTTGCCTTGCCTCACCCTGCATACATATCCAAGTCTCTACAGCCAGTCTCTGCGTTGCCTTGCATTTCATCAAGTCTACACATCGTAGCATGCACGCATAGTAAAGTCTATACATTACTGCATTGCAAGAGATCAAGTCTACACACTGCATCGGTTGTTCATGCATTGCACATCATCAAGTCTGTACACTGGCAACAGCAATGCTCGTACAACACTAAGTCCATACATTGCACAAGTCTGAACATTGGTATCTTTACCTACGTTCAAGTCTGTACATCCATATGTGCATTGTGCATTGATCAAGCGAAAGTCTGTACATCGATATGTTGCTTTGTGCCGAAGGAAGTCTACACATTCCACTGTGTCTGGAATTTGATGCCCACCAAAAGTGGCGTCACTTTTGAAACAAACGCCTAGGAAGAAGGCGTCATTAACGTTGTGCATACTTTGATGCCGTAGCAAGTCTATACACTCGCTATTGTGCACATGCATAGTCTATACATTGTTGAGCTTCATACACATATCTTCTAAGTCTATACGTCCATCTGTTGAAGATTGATCATGTCTATACATTGTGTGCATCTAGTTGCTAAGTCTGTACATCCCTTGACTGCATGCCTGAGCATCCCTTGTCGTTGTGCATACTTAGTTAGATGCTAAGTCTATACATTGCTCATGCATCTTTACTTAAAGTCTATACATTCTCCTTTATCATGCATGCATTATAGCAAGTCTGAATATTGTTTTCTCATGCACGAAATCAAAGTCTGTACATGCCTCTACATTGCATATGTGAAGTCTATACATGCTATAGCTTCGCATTCACAAAGTGTGTACATGCCTCTACATTGCATATGTGAAGTCTATACATGCTATAGCTTCGCATTCACAAAGTGTGTACACACCACTGCATTGCATACATGAAGTCTGAACATTGCTTCAACGTTGCCTTCAGCCAAGTCCATACATCGACTGGCAGCCTTCAGCAAAGTCTAAACATTGCATCATTGTGCATGCATTGCTTTCATAGAGTATGTACAAGGTGTCGACATTAAACTGATAATCCTATTCGACTGTCTGACAGGCACTCCTTGCAGAGCTTAATGAAAGGCACGTGATCTGAGGCTGGTAGGGCTGACAGGAAGATGACACATGACCAAAACATCTGGGCGAGAAATGTAGAAGACACGCGCCCAATGCTGCTCCTACTGGAATTACTTATAAAAGGAAGCCTTCTTCCACAGAAGAAGACTGATCAAATACAGTAGACTTGAAAGAAAAGCAGAAGAGCAGAGAGCCCTTTCGATCCAGTGAAAAAGAAAAGAGAAGCAGAAGAAGCAGAGAAGAAGAAAGAAAAAGAGAGTGAGAGATCGAGAGCAGGGAAGAAGAAGAAAAAGAAAGAGGGAGAAAGCGTGAGTTGAGAAGAAGAAAGAGAAAGATAGATAAAGAGAGGAAGAGAAGCGTACCTGAAGATCGCTCCTACTAGAAGTTAGATCAGATCCACTCCAGTTAGCTCTTTTGAGTGCCACATTGTGCTTTATCGTTTCCAGCTTTCAGTCGCTGTTGTTCTGGCTTTTGTTTTTCTTTTTGAACCTTTTATCAAGCTGTTAGTCAGCGGTTTTGCAGAGGAGGATTCCTCTGGACAGCAAGCTGTGTTGCTCAGCAGGCGAGGTGGATTCCTCGGACAGCAAGTTGTGTTGCTCAGCGGGGCGAGGTGGATACCTCGCACAGCAAGCTATGAGGCTCAGCGGTTTGTAGGCAAGCTGTGATGCCCAGCGATTCAAGCTGTGAGTCAGCAGTAAGCCACACTCGGGTTGAGTGTGGGGTGGACGTAGGTCTGGAGGACCGAACCACCTAAAAACTCCTCTTGCATTGTGGTTTGATTTGTCTAATTGTGCTTCCGCTAGTTGAATGCTTAGGCGCGCTATACATGTTTGATTACTGGTTGAATAGAAGTTTAATTAGCTTTCAAATTGTCTGAATCTGTCTTGTAAGCATTCTAGATTTTATTTGAGCGAAAATTTTTAACGGGAGATTCATTCACCCCCCCTCTAAATCGAACACATGGAACCCAACATTATCCCCCGTGGTTGTCGTCCCACATGTCTTTGTCCCACCATGGTCTTGTCCCACCGCGTGTGTCGTCCCTCCGTGTTGTGGCGTTGTCTTTCCCCACAATTGTTTCTTGGTCCCACTTACGCTTATTGTTTGTTCATGTGATGTCTTGCATATGTTGTTTATGTGATCTCATCCTTCGTTATGTTATGTTATGTTATCTTTCATCCATCTTTGTGATGTTATATTCATGTTGTTCATTATCTTATATCAAAAAAAAAAATACCGTTTCGCTTGGCAGGTAAGTCAGGTATGGCTCTCTATCCCTTCTCTTTGTTACATTACTATATGGTATCTACATTATTATAGCCTCTCAAGGACCGACTGGTTACCCGTGTGTTCTGGGATCTGATGTTCCCCTTTAACAAAAATGATGATGATCTAGGAGCATACGGTTAATCGTTGGATAGGTCACTCGTTTGAGTCGGGTGGGGGACGATGGACTCCATCTCGTACGCCGTGGTTGCAAGAAGACTCTTGACCCCGTCTGGCTCAGTCTAGCAATAGTATCCTTAAGTACTTTCTATTTTTATCTTTCTTTGCATTCGTTTTGATGATTTCTTTATTTTAGCCCAGCATGCATCATGTCATTTTTGAGCACTCATGTCTCGTGATTCTCTCGAGGTTTCTCCTCAGCAATGGTTAATTACGCTTTAGCTCTCTTGAATAAGAGATTCTCATTCCACTCCGAATTTGAACGTTCTCTCTGATCTGCTCGCTCAGTCTAGTTGGCTAACGTGATTCCTGTCTGGATTTTATCTCAGTCTTATTCTCATTTCTCAGCTCTTCAGTAGTGTCCTTCCGATCCCCTCATTGTCTGTGGATTGTGTCCCCGATGAGGTTGGTCATGTTTCTCTTTTCCCTTAGTTATCTCTCCAGACATATCTCATCCGCGTCAATCGTTCCTCGTGGTTAGTCCAACATTTTCGAGAGAATTCTTGTCGCTTGTTGGTCATGACGGGTGTCTTTTACCTTGATGCCCGCTTTTCAGTTCTCTCCGCTTCATCTCTGCTTCATCTCCATTTCACATCGCCATTGCTTTCGCTCCATCTCCTTTCCATTCCACCTCCGCGTCGCTTTCATTCGTTCCCTTGCAAGGCGAACATCAAGGAGGGGCATCTGTTGACACCCGTTTTTAGCCCGCAAGTTACGTCATTTCTCTTATTCATCATTTTCGATGTCCCGAATTACCTATTATTTTGGAGCCTTCCTTGGATGGATTTTGAGCCCATTTCATTGTTCCCTAGCCTTTGGACCTCAGAGATCATCATTTCTTAGAGTCTTGGAGCTTATTTTATCAACTTCTGGCTTTCCAAGTCGACTTGCGACCCATTTAGGTCGACTTTCCATCAAGCATTCGGCTACTTTTGTTGCGCAGTCTTAAAAATGGCCCCTTTTCAACCTCTTTTGGTCCTATATTCAAAATGTGCCCTTCACCAAAGTTGTTCATTTTTTTAATGATCTCCAATTTCTTCTTCTACACCATTGGCCAATTCAGCATCGATTTCAAGTTATTTAGGTTTTTCTAGTAGGTTGCGCTGTCCACCTACGTCCTAGCATTTTTCCTCTCTGTTCTCGACTCATTTTCTCCCTCTTCTAATCGTTTTCTCATCTTACTTTCTTCATAAAAGTTGTTCATTTTTTAGTTATCTACAATTTCTTTGTCTACCACTTTCACTAATTTTGCACCGTTTTTGAGATATATTTCGATTTCCAAAGTCACGCAAAGTCTACCCAGGAAATTTTCCTCCAACAGCCTAGCGGTCCTGGGAAGACCGCTAGGCCACAAAAAATGGTCTTCACTAGACCGTTTGGCCCCAAACTTGCCCGAAATCATCCCGTTTCATCCCTGGAGCCTTGCGGTCACCCCCTAGACCGTTTGCCATCCCCTTGCAGTCCTTCCTAGACCGTTTTCAACAAGAAACGGCCGTGCGATAGACCATTTGCCAGACAGAGAGTCCTAAACTTCCTGAACTCCGATTTCTTCACCATGGGACTCTTTGGAACCCTTGGTCGATCCATTTTGAAGGGAGATAAGCCTCCACCTCAGTTTCCATTGATCTGAGACTCTTCCCACCACTATTATCTTAAGGTTTATGCATCTGTATCCCCAAAATTGGGTGTTTATCTCAGATATATCTTCAGAAGTTTTTTGCTCCTACAAATAGATGCCCAGTTCACAGGTCGCGAAGGGGGGCTCTTCTTCGGTTCGGGATGAAGCCATGCTGCACCGTCTACTCACAACTTCTACCCTGGCCTGAAGAGGGAAGTATTAGCTTTCAATTCCATGTTCAAGGGCTTAGTTTCATCATCTCTACTCTTAGTTCTTCCCTCCTACTTTTCACAAATCATCACAGCTGCACTGTTTCTCTGCTACACCTGCACTTTTCATCATTTTGCATGCACTCTCCCCGCAGTTCTACTGCATGTTTTCTCCTCCTATTTGTTTCTATATCATCACAACACACACCACCTATCTTTTGCACCCTTCCACAGGGGTTAAAAATCTCGCCCCGGTGCGTTTTCCCCCTTTTATTCATGCTATTTTATCACTACGGGATTGATGCTACACTTCATGAATTCTAATGGGTTTTTCTCTTGTGTTTATCTTTGTTTTGCAGGAGAGCATGATTGAATGTGAGGCCCTCTTCCTCTAGCTAGCTGGAAGGAGAGGAGATTGATCCCACATCATTCCCCGCACCCCTCATCAAGCGCGATCAAGTCTTTATCCTTTTCCAAGGTACACAGCGCCGTTGCACTCCTTTCTCTCTTTTCTTCATCCTTTGGCATTGTTAACCCTTGGTGGCGATCACGGTACATTTTCCTACTTATTCATCGCCCATTTGTTTAGTATCTTCCATGCTTGTTCATGCTCATATGATACATGCATAGTTTGGGGGCGGGGTAGATAGTTTATCAACAGGTATGTGGCTGGAGTGACCGGCTGTTATGGGGCTTTGCCCGCAGGACATGACAAAGCAGCACAAGCCCGCGCTGAGGAAACAAATGCTGAAAGGATCATGATGACTGTGAACGTGATCACTGCTGAAGACAAAGGGGATAGGCCAGCACCATCTCTGGATGCTCCACAGGAAGGGGGAAGCCAAGGTCCCAACCCAACCACTCCCAATCCAGCTACCATGATGATGCTACTCCAAGAATATAAGAAAGAAATCGAAGCGCTAAAAAGACAGCTTCGAGAGCTGAATATGCAAACCTCAACCT
Organism: Amorphophallus konjac; assembly: GCA_022559845.1. Taxonomy (NCBI): domain Eukaryota; kingdom Viridiplantae; phylum Streptophyta; class Magnoliopsida; order Alismatales; family Araceae; genus Amorphophallus; species Amorphophallus konjac. The sequence continues at coordinate 227,404,423 of CM040128.1, read as the reverse complement.
CGAGACAGGCCGAGGTCCTTCCCGAAGCATCGCCGTAAGGCACAGCTGAATTAGAAGCTTCACAACAGATGATGGCTGCTTAGTCGGCATCCAACTATATTGGGGGTGTGACCCCACAACCTGCTCTTCAGCCACAGGGGCCTGCTATCTTACCTCAAACAGCAGTTGTGGCGACGTCGCAGATGCAGCAACCTCAGCTCTGCTGAAGCCCGGTCGACCCGGTATTGATAAATAGACTAATGATAGAACAGATGATTGAAAAGAAGTTGGCCGACAAAGGCAATAATGAGTATGCTACTTTTGACGCGTACCAGCCTTACCATGTCCATCATGCTGCTAAGAGACTGTCGCTAGGTGTCACGAAGCCACCGAAGTTTGATAAGTTTAACGGACGAGGTTCACCGAAGGAGCATATAGCCTACTACATCAACGTAATGGGCGATCTGGCGACCGATGAGTCCTATATGCTCAAATTCTTCGGGTCCTCCCTCACAGGTCTCGCTTTTGAATGGTATTCAAATTTGCCTGCTGGGGCTATTAATGACTGGCCGGACATGCAACGGCAATTCCGGGAGTGATTCCACGTCGCTGAAAGAGAAGTGACCGTGGACGAGCTGTATGCTTCTATGCAGAAGAATGATGAGACTGCTCTAGAATACATCAAAAGATGGTGAAACCTCAGCATGAGGTGTAGGCGCCCGCCACACCAGGAAGATGCCGTGCAAATTTGCAAGCAAAACTTGAATTGAGAAATTCTTGAAAAGATGATTGGGATCAATATTAGGTCTTTTGACCGGCTGAACAACATCGTGGTGGAGGTCGAGGCATTCCTCTCTAGTTGCCCTTCTGCTCTGGCTACTGTAAATCAAATGGCCAAATTGGCAGATAAGCAACCTACGCCCCAAGAAGTTCACACGGTTGACTTCAAGGCGTTTGAGCAACAAGAAGATAAAGCTAAAGGGGCTGCTAACCCTCCCCCTGCTGAGCCTGATGAACAACAAGAAGGCCCATCCGTGCGGACCAAAATGAAGAAGCTTTATTCCTTCCCCAAGGATAGAACCAGAGTATTGTTTGAATGGACCACTGAATACAAAAAAATCACTCTGCCAGAACCAAAGAGACTGGGAGATGCCAGAAGAAAGGATGATCCACGCTTCTGCCCATATCACCAGATGATCGAGCACTCTATTGAAGACTGCTATCCATTCAAGGATGCTATTGAAAGAATGATCAGAAAAGGGGAGCTACAAATGGGAGAATATAAAGTGGATCCTCCACGCGCTCACGAGCTGCCTGATCTAAAAAGAGCTATCAACATGGTATCTATATACCAGCAATCATCCGAAGAGGTGCTTGCAGTTCACGCTACTGAAGAACAAGATGAAGAGATATGCCTCGCGCCGGCAAGCACGGGTCAAGCCAAAGCCGCTACTTCTCATTATGCTAATTGGTCCTTGGAGAACCAGGGGCACTTTCCACTGTTTAATGAAGAGGCATGCTGCTATATCCCTCCTCCTCCCGAGGGTATGGGGACAGGAATTTCAATGGCTAAGGGACTAAATGTGTCCAGCAACAATGATAGGATGCCACGAGCTCCACCGAAAGATAGGATGGGAAGTAGTATTCCCAGCTCCTGCCAACCCGATCTTGCTATGCTAGCAAAGCTGTATCAAAAACTTCAAGAAGTTGAAGTGCTGAGAAGAGAATTAAGCAAGATGGGTTTATACCTGGCTATACCCGGGCAGGCCGGGTCATCATCTGAAGCTTTGCAAGGTGGTACTGAGCCACTCGAAGCCTCATCGCAACTTGCGATGCCCCGAATGATGCATGACCACGCATGGGGCATCCTCCCTCAACAGATACAACACGCGCCCTCCTCGCATCCCTCAACTTCTCAGGCACGTCAGGAGACAGTTATTACGTCTCGGGCACTCCCACCAATGAACCCGCTTCTACAATCAGCCGGTTCGCACTCGAGTTTGATAGCTCCGGCGACGTTGAATGAGCTAAAGGAGGAACAAACTGCTGAAGCAAAGCTAGCCAAGGAAGAAATCACAGAGGCACAACTATATATGACTGAGCAAAAGGGTGGTGAGTCCGCTTCGGTCTACATCCAGTGATGGAGAAATCTCAGCACAAGGTGCAAACATCCACCCGGCTATAGGGATGCTATCCAATTATGTAAACGCAGTTTAAAGATGAACTCCCTACTGAGGATGATTGACATCGAGGTCAATTCCTTCGACCAATTAAACGATCTAGCAACTGATATTGAATCACCCCTGGCAAAGCATTGCTCGCCTATTGCTACTCGGATTCAGAAGAATAAGCCAGCTGGCGAATAGTCGGTGCAAAAAGAAAAACACGCTGCCAATTTTGCAGCTTTTGAGCGGCAAAGAAATAGGTCAAAAGAGGCAGGTGGCCCTTCTACCACTAAACCCACTGAGCAAAAATCCTCACTAAGGGGAAGAATGAAGAAGCCATATTCCTTTCCGAAGGACAAAGCTTAGACGCTATTTGAATGGGCCCGTGAATATGACAAGGTCGTCCTCCCGGAGCCCAAAAGACCAAATGAGGTCATATGGAAAGATGATTCCCAATTCTTCCCCTATCATCAACAGAGGGGGCACTCCATTGAGGACTTCTATGTAGTCAAAGGCATCATCGAAGGCCTAATTCAAAAAGGTGAATTACGAATGGGTGAATACAAGGTGGACCCACCTCGCCCGCACCAATTTTCGGTCTTTAAGACGTAGGCCAACATGGCCTCGTTGTGCCAGTTGAAGCAACACTTATTCTAAAGGGCATTTCAAGCCCCTCAAGCTATGGCAAGAAGCCAATTTTTTTTTAAGATGTTGATGGTGCCCCATTCTTGGGGCAGATGTCGAAAACAAAAAAAAAGAAAAAAAGCTAAAGACAAAGAGAAGAGCTACTGCTGTGCTTTACAAGACACACTGCCAGGCTCCCCTCAAAGTCAACTGATCCAATGGCTAACAACTATATGATGAAGCTGTGGAGAGGAATCTATGATAAATAATCTCTCCGGATGAAAAGATCTAGTAGGATGCAACTGCTAGTTTACACGCTTTGCCACATGGTGAAGGACGCTCGTAGCTCTCTTTTAAGAAGATGTGCTCCCGCCCACCACGACCCCTCGTGCCAGATGAGAAGGGGCAGTGCTGATTCAACACAATGATAAAGATGATGATATAGGCCCATCCAAGACTCGCTTTCATTTATCTCAAATTTCTTCTCTCTTGGCTTAGGCATTTAGGCCAAAGTCCGGTTTCATATCTTTCAACTATCCTATCCGTCGGCTTAGCCATAGCGGCCAAAGCCCGCTCTCATATATGCCAGATATCTTGTCTTTCGGCTTAGCCATCACGGCCAAATCCACTATCAGATGTTCTAGCTCTCTTATCTCTCGGCCTGGCCATTACCGCCAAAGTATGCTGCCAGGACCAATTCATCCATCCCACCACGATAACTAATGCAACTCGATGGCTCAGACCAATGGTCGAAGCCTGCTTTCCAATTTTGGCTTTCATAGCATGCTTCCAACATCTTTTTGGGCTTTATAGCCCACTCCTAAATACCCTTGGGCTTTTACAGCTCGCTCTCTCAATTTTGGCTTTGTAGAGTCTGCTCTCCCATGATCATTTGGCTCTCGCAGCCGGCTCTCCAATTTTCGGTTTGGACTTCCTCCGAAGCTCGCTATCAGACATTTTAGATGTCCTCCTTTTTGGTTTGGCCATCACGGCTAAAGCCCTCTTTCATATATTCAAGATGTCCTCTCGTTCGGCTTAGCCACCTCGGCCGAGACCTGCTTCCACATATTCAAGATATCCTATCTCTCGGCTCAGCCATCTCGACCGAAGTCTGCAGTTACAAATATTCAAGATATCACATCTCTCGGCTTAGCCATTTTGGCTGAAGCCCACTGTGAAATATTCCAGCTATCCTGTCTCTCGGCGTAGCCATCTCGGCCAAGTCCCGCTATCAAAACCAATCCGTCTGTCCTACTGTAATAACCAATACAACTCAGCGGCTTTGGCCTTTGGTCCAAAGCTTGATTTCCCACTGTCCTTTGGCGATTACAGCTGGTGTTCCAGTATCTTTTGGCTTTTGCAGCCTGCTGCCTCAATCACCCTGGCTTCTATAGCCTACTTCCTAATGGTCCTCGGCCTTTACGGCTCGCTTCCCAATTACCTCTCAGCTTTTATAGCCTGCTCCCCAACTACCATTCGGCTTTTATAGCATACTCCCAAATTACCTTTTGGCTTTTATAGCCCACTTCCCGATGCACTTCATGTTATGCCCCCTAGTTTTGATGATAACAAACCATGAATCATTATTGGATATTTTAGTTTGTCTAACAAATTTGTTGAAAAACCTTTTTGGACAAGTACAGGTGAGGGACGCCCAAAGTGTCAACCTGCAAGTAGGATGTGCCGACACTACAAGAACAAATGCACAAATCCCTCATTTTTGTCTAGGTTCTGTTCTGCTCAGTGTGTCGACACTCCATACAGAGCGTGTCGACACTTCAGTTCAGCACGATAGGCTAGCGACTCTGTCTGGCACTCATGCCTCGACACTTCCAGCGTGATGCCCCGACACGGCGGTTCGAGCCGCACGCGATTGTGGCACCCGTGTTGACCTGTGGACACTGAAGTGTCAACCTGTTGATGAAGAGAGCTACTTTTTCTCTAGCTAACAAAGGAAGTGCCGACACTTCAGCTGAACAAGTCGACACATCAACTTGGCCCAGAATGGATCTGAGTTTGATAGCATTCCGCTTTCCATGATCTGCAATCATTCGTTGAGGATCCGTTGGTACTCAAATATGCTTCTGGAAGGTTACTTTTTTAGAGGAACTAATTGGTAGTAAGAGGAATCTTCTAGAGGTGGGGCCCATTGAAGATTTGGTTCTCTTATCTGCTCACGCTTCTGGCGCGCACGACAGAACAGACAAGAAGGTTGGAAGCAAATGGAGAATAGTGAGAGCGACGTCTGACCGTGCTGTGCGTGGGAAAGATAACTTGGAGAAGAAGCATTGGAAGCTTCCTCTCCTGGGGAGAAGCTGAAGAACTGGTAGAGAAGAGATAGCAACGCGGAGGAGCTCGTGAAGGATATCTCATCATCCCTCTGCTACCGGCGTGAAGGCATCATGGTGTCTCCTCTCCTTCACATTCTGGACCCTAGACAACAAGGAAGATTGCGTCTCCAGTCGCCCGTGTAGAAGTTGGAAAGACTGTCCAACATTTCTCTTGAGATCTTGGTGAAGAGCCCAAGAGAATAGAAGCCGTATCTAGGCTTCTTCCAGTTTGCAAACATGATCATTTCTTCCATTTACCTTCATCGTCATATCATGTTTGTTAGAGTTGTTTCTATGATTGTTTTCTTTCCTGAAACTCATACATTCACAGTGATCCCTACCTGCGCGTAGGAAGACAGACTGAGAGAAGCTCAGGTCTGTGGGTTTGGGTTGTGTAAGCCCACAAGCTGTAGGACATCGGTTTGGAGAGAGTCTTTCTCTCGATGAGAAGCTGTGAATCAACGGAAAGTGCTTTTGCACTAGTGAAGCCTCACTCTATTGAGTGAGGGGTGGACGTAGGTCTCTAGATAGAGACCGAACCACCTTAAAATCTCTCATCTCTGTGGCTTGTGTGTTTACTCTCTTTAACGCTAGATACTTGTTTAAGAACACTGATCTTTCCTGACTCTTGCATTTAGCTAAATAGTCGTTGGTTATATTTGCTCTATTGCTACATAGTTTTTATCTTTAGATCATTCTTAAGAAGAAGGGGCTGATCTATTCACCCCTCCCCTCTAGATCTGCCTATCACTATCTATCACGTGGTATCAGAGCTAGTCTCTCTGTATGTGGTCTAACGATCTTGAGAGAAGTGGTGATATGGTGGCAAAGGGTCATATGCCCGAAGGGCATTCCATAAATAGACCTCCCTTTTTCACTAGGACAAACTATCCTTACTGAAAAAACCGTATGCAGGTTTTTATCAGAGCCCAGGATCATGAGATTTAGAGAGTGGTGAGCAAAGGTCCATATAAGCTACTTGAAGATGAAGAGACATGGACCAAATAGCAGATCAGAAGATCAACCTTGAACTGGGGTACAAAGCACATTATGCAGTGCTCCCTTCATCCGGTGGAGTTCTCAAGAGTATCGACGTGTGCCACTGCAAAGTAAATGTGGGACCGTCTCGAGGTAATATATGAAGGGACATCACAAGTACGTGAGACTAAGGCTAACATGCTAATTTCTGAATATGAGAAATTCAGAATGAAACCTGATGAGTCAATTTCAGATATGTATGCTAGGCTGACAATGCTCACTAATTGCTTGACAGAGTTAGGAAAGAGCTATTTCGAGAAGGAGATTGTGAGAAAGATTCTCAGATCTTTAACTCCTGCGTGGCATACCAAGGCCACAGTAGTTGAAGAATCCAAGGATTTGGCCACTACCAAAGTAGAAGAGCTCATAGGGTCCCTCATGTCCTATAAGATGAATTTGAAGAACAAAGAAGCTGAGGTGAGTAAGAAGAAGCCTCTGGCTCTCAAGGCTGGACCAAGTAACAAGGATACCTCCGATGAAGATGAACCTTCGAGTAGCAACCCAGACGAGGATGAAGTTGCCAGGCTAACTCCAAAATTCAAAAGGTTCCTAAGAAAGGAAGGTAAAGGCTTCACGAAGAGGAAGCCTCAGGTAAAGAAGGGTTTCAGGTCAAAACCTGAAAATGTTAAGAAATCTGAAAAACTCGTATGTTACTCTTGTAGGAAACTGGACACATCAAGTCTGAATGTCTAGAAGGAGCTAAGAAGATAATGCCCAAGTGGAAGGGCAAAAAGAAACATGCCATGATCTGCACTTGGAGTGATGAAGGGGAGGAAGAAGAAGAAATCAGCTCCATTGAAGAGGAGAAAGAAGATCTAAGCTTGATGGCCAATAGAGACAAGGAAAGTGAGGTAAGCTCTCTGTTGACACCCATTTTATGACCAATGAGTTAGGTCATCTCCTTATCTATATTTTTATGATGTCCCGAGTTATTCACCAGGTTATTGGGTCATTTTTTTGGTCAGTTTTGGGCTTATTTTATGGGTTATTGTCCCTGGTTGGGCCTAGCTCCTCTGGTTTCTTGACATTTAAGCTTATTGGGCCTGGATAAAGGCTAATAAGGATTTTATTGTGGATTAACTTGGAGATTTATTAGTCTTTATCTCTTTTGCCATGTCCTTTAGCCTAGCGGTCTATCGCATGACCGTATGGTCGACGTTGGTGGTCCTTGGCTAGACCACTAGGAGGCATAGAGTCCTATTGGATTTCTTTAATCTTATCTTTTCTGGACGACTGAGCTTAGCGGTCCATTATCTGACCGTTTTTTAAGCCTTGCGATCTATCGCAAGACCGTTTGGGGAGACAGAGAGTCATGCTCTGTTTGTTCTTCCTCTGCTTCACCATGGTCGAGCTAGAGTCCTTGATCTCTTGATTTCTCTCTAGATAGAGGCTCTCAGAAGCTTTTGTTTGTTTCTATGTACTCTTGGGAGTATTATCTTCAAGATTTATCTAGTTTCGGGCCTATTTTCGTGTCATTATCTCTCCAACTCGAACCTAGGGTTTGAGGGTCTATAAATAGAACCCTTGACTTCATGGCTTGAAGGGGGAGATATTCTGGAGTTTGTCACACAGTGCTGCTACATTCTGGAGCGAGTACCAACCAGGGAGAAGTCGTTTCTACGTCCATAAGACTTCTGGTCCAGGGAGTATTAAATTCCATTGGTTTAGTTTGAGTCTTTTCTTTCTTAGTTTTCCCCTTCTCTTTGCATCATCATAGCATCTTCCCTCTTCCTCTTCCACATTCTCTGCACTCACACCACGTTTTTAAAACATCCTCCTATCTTTTCCACGTCGCACAAGGGTTAGAAAATTACCAACCCCCAGGTATTCACCCTTCCTTTTATGCACTTTAGTTTAATTGCATTATAAATACTATACTAGTCCAAGGGCTTATTGGGTCATTTTTCTTTGTGTCTACGTTGTTTTGGAGGTTTACAGGGTTCATTGCACGAGGCCCAGCTCTTATGGCCAGCCAGGAGAGGTGGAGATTCAAAGTTCCACGTTGCTGTTCTGGGTGCCCTTGCGGCCTCTTAGAGAACCGTTTGCATATCTCAGGCGGTCTATCGTAGGGCCGTTTGCCTTCGTCTAGCGGTCGTCTGGAAGATCATTTTCTGTGATAGCACTTGGTTTTCTCTCTCCAGCAGGCGGGTGACTCCACTCGGCTCTTTCCATGGTACATATTGTGATTTTACTGTGTTATTTACTTTGGTGGCGATCACATCACTCCTTATTTGGGCATTATTCATCATCTTGCTCATTTGCTCGTTTATTCCTTTGCTCCACACCTCGGCGTGTGTTTTTATTTCTCCTTTCTTTTATTTTTGCGATATTTAAGATGACATGCCCACACCCTTTAATTTCATGTTGATTACTTGAGCTAGTGCACTACTTGTTCACACATATTTCACATATTCACATCACTCACCACACATTCACACCATCATAAACTCACAAAAAACTATCAACACCCCTAATTTTTTTTTGGCGATCACGGTGGGACATCTAATGCCAATCATGCTGAGTTTCTATCTGACCTACTATTTTTAGTTGTTCTCAGTTGCCCTTCTATTTTCCTCGATTTTCCCATTTATTCCCTCTTGTTTTCTGCTCTCTGGTTCCCTGGCGGTCTCCTCCCTGACCATTTTTGGCTAAAAAGCGGTCTAGCGATAGACCGTCTTATCTCTTAGCGGTCTCCTGGACGACCGTTTCTCCAGTTATAAGTATGCATCCCGAGGTTGCTGTTATTTCTGTAGTTTTTGACTGTGTTTATTATTCTTGGGTGCTGTTTGGTCTCCTCCTCTGTTGTGACATATATATATATCATTGTTTGCATATTGTTTGCTAGTTATTAGGCTAGAAATTGCATGCACTCTGGTGCACATAGGGTCATTCATCTCTCATATCATAGTTGCATTCCCACCTTGGTGTGTGATCCTCTCGCCTCCATATTCCTTGGGGTCGACTAGGTGACCACATCAGGGACCTCCATAAGTCCTCGCGAGCCGTGGATTCCCACATGGACGTCGGGCCAGTTGTACCTTCACCACCCCGTGTCTAGGTTGCATAAGTGAGGGAGAATTTACACCTAGAGTTAACCAAGTTCCCAAATATCCTTCCTATTAGGAACCTATTGGTGGAGAGAACATTTTAATTGAAATCATTAAGGTTCTAAAGGAAGAAACAAGTAAAATTTGTGCATCATTTTTAAGCTCGGTTGTCTTTGGGTGCCTATCATCCCTCTCTTATTTGCATACGTTTGGAGTCATCTTGTCTAGTTACTTATTTGTGGTTGTTTGTGTTGGTTGCTTTATTTTAAGGTACCACATTGCATGTGGAGTTGCTTTCGTTCCTTAGATTCATCTCCTAGGGGCAATTCCTCTTTCACATCTTATTCTAATCCCTTGTTCGAGTCCAACATGTCTTCCTACGATCTTCCCGGTTCCCATGAGGAATCTCTTCCCCACAGTCTCTTAGAGGACCCATCTAGGGTCATTCAAATTTCATCTGGAGGAGGGTCCATTCCTCCTCCATCCTCTATCTCCATGGAGGGTGCGCAACCCTCCCTCTCCTCCAATAATCCTACTAGTCACATCTTGCAGATGATGGCCCAGTTGGATCCGGCCCAACTTCAGGCCCTTTATTAGACCTTGCAGGGGTCCAATGTCCCATCTCCCACCATTGCACAGGTCTGTCCACTACCTCCATCTCTCAGTCTAGGGTTGATGGGCCCGGGTTTCCACCCATTCCTATTGATCTCACCCCGATTCAGCCCAAGGTCCTTCAATTCTCCAATCTGGAGGCGGGCCAGTCCTCTGGCTCGGCCCACCAAGTTTTTGATAAAGGGAAGACCGTTCTTCCCTCATTTTCCCAGACGGAGTCTTATAGGCCCATTCCATCAATGCCACAAGCCCTTGTCGGCCCGGCCGATTTCGCTCGTCCTCAGCAAGGGGCGGTCCATGACCACTCCAATTTGGGTCATCCTCCGGCCCAATACCCTTCTTATGGGCCTCCACCTCCTTCTGTCTATCCTTTGGCTCCTCGCCTTGAGCTCACTCCACCTACTCTATCTCGGGAGCAAGAACTCCTTGATAAATGGGCCGCCAGGCAACAACAACTCGACTTCCTTCAAAAGTGGGTTGGCCCACAATCTCTAGTAGATGTTCCAGTTCTCAGCTTCCACAATATCCGATTCTCTCCCCAATCTGAGCTCCCCACATACCGCAAGTATGACGGGAATAATAATCCATTTATTCATGTGAGGGATTTTATGTATGAATCGGCGCAATTTCAATATGATGATCGCCTTATGGCTTATTTGTTCAGCCGATCATTGCATGGAGTTACTCTGGAGTGGTTCTATGCTTTGCCACTCAAAGATGCTAAAAGTTTCAAAGTGGTAAAAGAAAAGTTTATTCAAAGGTTCCAGGACCGGGTCGGCCCAGAATATTCATTCACAGACCTTGTGGCCGAGAAGATGAAAGCAGATGAAGACTTTGCTAGGTATGCCAACAGATGGAGGCAAAGCCGCCCGTGTGCCGGGTCATATTCCAGAGGAGGAAAAGGTCAAGTTAATTATCTCCAATGCTACACCCACCTTCCGCAACATACTGGCCATGAACGATATTGCCAACATGCACCAACTTTATAGCTGGGCGAGATTTATTTAAACCCAATTCAAGGACTCCCCTATCCATTCTCTCTTTGAGACCCAAAAGTCCAAATACAATAAAAGGTCTCAGGGGCCGTTACCGAGGGAGTCCAAACCAATGAACAAGTACAAGCCATTGCATTCCCCTTCCCTAATCAATATGCTCCGCTCCGCTTCCCACAAACTCCCCGTAATCCTCAATTCTCCACTCCGTAAAGTGCCCAACCTGTCTTCCCCGCTCCACCAAACACCCAGCCAACCTTCTCTGCTCCAAAAAATTCCTTTCCCGCTCCATAACAACCGCAACAACCCCCACAATACCACAATGTCTCTTCACCCAACGGTTACACCAACAAACGCCCGGCTCCGAAGAGAGCGCAATTTCCTCCTTTGCCCGAATCTCTCACGGACATCTTTTCCGCTCTCATGTCAATAAGTGCAATTCAGCTTCCTCCAGAACGGCCCAACTGGAACCCGGCCGTTGATCAAACTAAATACTGCGTGTTCCATAGGCAGCCCGGGCACACTATTAAGGGGTGTTATCAATTCTGAGATCTAGTATACGACCTACATGAAGGGCAACGTATTAATTGGGCCGAGATGCATAAGGCCATTGTGGAGATAAAAGATAAAATAAGGTAGGCACCGAGGTAGCAAGTGCAGCAACAACAAGCACTGCAGTCACAGTAGCAGCCACAACAACAGCAACAGCCAGTTCAGGACTTAGGGATCCACCAAAACCCCTTGCTGAATCATCCGCCCGCTCCGCAACCACAACCACCGGCACCGGCTCAGGTCAACCTTATTCAACCCCCGGCCCCTGACGATGGGTGGTCCTATGACGATGAAGCCTCCGTACAGCAGCTCATGGCCCTCCACCATAACTACCACGACCCTTCTTTACCTTCTACCCCCGTTATCCTCCCGCTTAACCATCAAACCCCTCCATCCCCTGCAATCGCCAAACCCCTCATCCTACCATCCGCTTCCCCAATTATCCCTCCTATCTCCACTCCACCGCCAGTACCCGTACCCATCATCACCATCCCTCCATCGAACCCTTCACCCGTCATCCCTCCATAGCCTGTCATCTCCACTACTCCCATAACACCCCTTATCACCACCACTACTCCTATCACCCATATGCCCTCTACCACATCATTCATCCACCCCGTCGGGCCCATCAAGCCGCTTATCCTAAACCCATCTGACGTCGTGCCGGCCCAGAACCTTGCCCTACGGAGCGGACGTTTCTTCCATAGGAACTACCCTTCCATTGGTGCACATGCACCTAATCCCTAGACCTTGTAACAGGCCGCTGATCAAGAGGAGGCAGATCCACTGCCACACAATATGATTTGCTACATCATCTAGACCGGGTGCCCGCTAAGATTTCTATGCTAGAATTGATTAAAAGGTCCACACTTCACCAAGATGCACTCCAAAATTTCCTACAGAAGGTGATAGTAAACGAAGACATGGCAGTGGACAGCTTACCAACAGCCCTGGCTACAATCTCAAAAGGGTCAGCAATTACATTCTCTAAGACTGAACTGGCACCTCCTGAGGCACGACAAATGCCGCTATGCATTTCTATTACTCTAAACAAAGTCAGCATAGACGCGGCGTTGGTCGACACAGAGGCTTCTATTAATGTCTGCCCTCTCAACACTTTAAGGGCCTGCAACCTTTCAGAAGATCTGCTAAGGCCGACCCTGACCACTATAGTAGCATATGACAATTCCAGAAGAGCATGTCATGGGGTAGTCACCATTCAGGCTGAGCTCGGGCCTCTTACTATGCCAATCGAATTCTATGTGCTGGACATCGACCCTATGTTCAAGGCTATATTGGGTCGTCCGTGGATTGATAATCTTAATGCCATACCGTCCACTGCTCACCAGTGCCTTAACTTTTTTTTTCAAGGGAGGGTGGTCAAGGTGAAGAGCATGTCCACGGTCCAGTCTGTCAAGGCCGTCTCCGAGAAGATCTTGCCAACACTATGGCCCAACAATCGACCTGTCATCTCAGTGCTGGATTTAAACTTTCCGTGGGCCTATGCGCCGCGCAAGCCCACCACCACGCCAGTGAACATCAAAGTGAAGCCCCAGATACGAGATTCTAAGGGTTGGAACATGATATTAAAGTTGGGCTATCAGCCGAAGAGAGGTCTCGGTACACAATTACAGGGGTGGACTAAACCAGTCCCCAAGGGTAGAAAAATGAATAGGAGGGGTCTCGATTTTCGAGAATCCTCACTCACGATTTTGGGCGATTCTGGAACATTAACTTGGGACTACCGCCAGCATTTTGTCAAGGCCCCCCTTCAGCCAGGCACATTAAAAGCATCACTAAATCCACCCAAGAAACAAGATACAGCTTACACAGTCGATAGCCCGCTATTGCTGCCCAAGGGGCCGGTTGATGATATGCTTGAATTCAGCCATGCATTTGCAAGGTTGTTCCATGAAGAAGGCAGTTGCCAAAGAAACCAGGAGGCGTCGCTTGTGCGTTATGCGCCAAAGAAGCCAGCTTACCACTCGCGGGAAAGGGGGAGCTCACCCGTCATCTTCACTTGGTCTCCTTCCCGCCTGTTTTCATTCCTTCAAAAGATGGCATCTATACCCCGATCACCTCCTGTCTTGATCAATCCCTTACTGCTCGAGCTTCCTACTGATTTTCTCATCGTCAGGACTTGTGATTGCTGTCCACTTGTCGATCTATCTACTCCTTTCTTCTCCTCCTTCGACCCATTCCTCGACATTTTCTATCCATCAAATATCCCCTTAGGCTTCCTCCTCTGCCTTCTTCTCCATCTTGCTGCATGATCTCCACTGATCTCAAAAAAAATGTCCAATTTAAAATGAAGATTTCAGTGGAAGATTATGCTATCTTCTCTCCATCTTCCTCCCACGGGCATGAGGTCCCTGCTGCCTCCCTCCCATTAGATATTCTCTCTCCTAGGTTAGACATAGGGTCCGTCGAGTCTAGGATAGTAGAGTCTGTTAAGTCTAGAAAAGTAGGGTCTTGTTCTAGGTCATCCAACCCATCCTTGCCTGAGCTGCGCCCGCTGGCGCGACATTCTAAATCCATTCCTGATAGGTTCTTGCAGGATCTAGCTCAGCGATGTCATGCTCTTCTTAAATGGCCAGAGTTCATAGCTACGGCGATTGTGATCGAAGAAAATGAGGAGCAAGGCGGAGTGTCGAGTGACGACGGGTTGGGAGTCTATGAAGTCATGGATGAAAAGGACCCGGTGGATCTTGAGGACAGTGACGTAGATGACACTTACAATTTGTATGCGGAGGGTTTAAAGAGGTTTGATGAGCCATCATCAATAGTGGATGAACCTACGAAGGAAATAAATCTGGGAACTAACGAGGACCCCAGGCCCATTATTATTGCTGCTAATCTCCCTCCAACAGTTGAAGAAGATTTAGTCAAGGTCCTAAGGGAGTATAGTAATTCTTTTGCCTAGTCTTACGAGGACATGCCAGGTCTTGACCCCTCTTTGGTGGAACATCGATTAGTGCTTAAGCCAGGGGCAACACTCGTGAAGCAAAGATCAAGGAGGTTTCACCCCCACATGGCCTTAAGGATAAAAGAAGAGGTCGATAAATTGTACAAGGCCAGATTTATTAGAGTTGTCTTATATCCCTAGTGGGTGGCAATCATAGTCCCTATCATCAAGAAAGATGGAAAGGTGCGCATTTGCATTGATTTCAGGGATCTAAACAAAGCATGTCCCAAAGATGATTTCCCGCTGCCTCATATAGATGTATTAGTGGACAACACCGCCGGGTACGAGGCACTATCATTCATGGATAGTTATTCAGGATACAACCAAATCCGTCTCGCTTCGGAAGATCAAGAGAAAATCTCCTTCACCTCGCCCTGGGGCACGTATTGTTATGTGGTTATGCCGTTTGGATTGAAGAACGCTGGTGCCACTTATCAAAGGGCGATGATGGCTATGTTCCACGATATGATGCATGTTTACATGGAAGCTTACATGGATGATATCTTGGTGAAGTCAATGACTAAAGAGGAACACCCCGCCATTCTAGCTAAGGTGCTTCAGAGAGCTAGGGAATATCAGTTGAATATGAATCCAAAGAAGTGTGTTTTTGGAGTCTCTTCAGGGAAATTGCTAGGCTTCATAGTTAGTAAAAGGGGGATTCAGATTAATCCTGACAAAGCAAAGGCCGTCATGGACATGCCTCCGCCCAAGAATATCACGGAACTTCGAGGGTTGATTGGACGATTGCAATTCATTAGAAGATTCATATCCCAACATTCTCAAAGGTGCTGTCCGTTTTATGAATTGCTAAAGACGGGGGTCAAATTTGAATGGAACCAAGCCTGTCAGAAGGCCTATGAAGATTTAAAGGTATACTTGTCTAATCCCCCGATTTTGCAACCTCCCGTCTTTGGGAAACCCCTGATCTTATACATTTTTGACATTGAGGACTCCCTAGGAGCTGTCCTGGCACAAGTAGATGATGAAGGTAAAGAGCGAGCAGCTTATTACCTCCCCAGGTTATTTAACCCCGCAGAGGCCAAGTACACTACCATGAAGAAAACTTGTGCCACCTTAGTTTGGGTAGCTCAGAAGCTGAAACACTACTTTCTAGCCCACCCAGTTAGGTTAATCTCTATAATGGACCCAATTCACTATCTCTTAGAAAAGCATGTCCTTTCTAGTAGGTTAGCTCACTGGAAGAGCTTCCTCTCTCAGTTTGACATCACATTCGTTGTTCAGAAGGTAATTGAAGGATATGCCATCGCCAGCATCTCGTCCATCTTCCTATCCCCTGCACAGACTCTATTAAGGACGATTTCTCTGATGAGCATCTCTCTGTTCTCACTCACCACCCCTTTTGGTCTCTTCACTTCGATGGTGCACTCAATTCCCAAGGCCAAGGGATAGGTGCTGTTCTGCTTACTCCGGAAGGGGTAACGATTCCCTTTGCTTATCAGCTTCGTTTTCCTGCTACCAACAACATCGCCGAGTATGAAGCTCTCCTGGTTGGATTGAAGCATGCCTACCTCTTAAGAGCGTGCTATTTGAACATCATAGGAGACTCTCAGCTCATTCTGCGGCAAGTTCTGTCCACTTACCGCACCTGTGACCCAAAGCTCAAGCCATATCAGGATTTGGTCACTCTCTTGGCTAGGTAATTCTGCAAGCTGATCTACATCCATGCTTTTCGATCTCAGAATATCCTTGCTGATGCACTGGCATCGCTCGCTTACTCCTTATCCTTCCGTCTCAGTCAAAGCACTGAGACCATCGTCGTCCAGAGATTGGGCGCCCCTTCTCTTCAGGATCCTTGGTTCGACAACCTTAGGAAAACTGTAGAGGCTAGGGCTTAGAAGGAAGAGTTAAAGGAAGTGTCTTTAACTGAGTTAGAATAGATTCTGGAAGAAGAAGAGTTGCCATGGTACCATGAAATTACGCTATATTGCAGAGATGGATCGTTCTTAGAAGGGGCAAGTGCCGAGAAGCGTAAGGCTATTAGAAGAGCCGCCTCGAAGTATACTATTATTGCTGGGGAATTGTACAGGCGCGCTCTCAACGGGATGCTCATGAGGTGTCTCGATGATGATGAAGCTTGGAAGGTGACCGAAGCAGTCCATTCAAGTGAGTGTGGAGGTCATGTCAATGGTCAGGCTTTAGTAAAGAAAATTCTCAGGCAGGGTTACTATTGGCCAACTCTAGAGGAAGATTGCTCCCTCTATGTCCGGAGGTGTCTTAAATGCCAACTCCACGCTGATAAAATCCATGATCCTACTTCATCTCTTTATCCTCTCTCCGCTCCTTGGCCATTCTCCATGTGGGCTTTCGATATTGTTGGCCCGCTCGACGATCCTAACTCTCAGACCAACCAGGAATCCATTATCCTCACCGCCACTGAGTACTTCACCAAGTGGGATGAAGCGGAAGCGTACACAGAGGTCAAGGCCACTACGGTGTGCCGCTTCATCCTGAAGAATATCATCGCGTGGTTCAGAGTGCCAAGCAGCATCATCACCGACAATGGACCACAGTTCATTTCTCAAGAGCTCCCGGACCTTTGTAAGAAGTTTAATATTTCATTGCATCATTCATCTCCATATTATCCTCAAGGTAACAGTCAAGCTGAAGCTACTAATAAAACTCTTCTTAAAATCATAAAGAAAACATGCGAATCTCACAAATTCTCTGATTGGCCTGAATGATTAGTAGAAGCTCTATGGGCTTACCGCACCTCCGTCCGTACTCCTACGGGGCAAACCCCCTATGCTCTCACTTACGGGATGGAGGTGGTGCTCCCATATGAGATCTTAATCCCCTCCCTAAGGGTACAACTCGATAAGGAACTTAATCTCGATGAACGTCGAGAGGCGTTGCTCGTCCAGTTGGAACTCTTGGATGAGAAGAGAATGAATGCGGCCCATCACGTGTCCGTGTACCAAAAGAGAGTTTCGCGTTATTTTCAAAAGAAGGTAATCGAACGCAAATTTCAAATAGGTGATATGGTTTTGAAACGCAAATTCATTAGGCCTGGAGGTCGTAGGTCCAAATTGTAACCTAACTAGGAATGGCCGTTCGTCGTTAGAGAGGCTTATCCAGGGAACGCATATCGCTTCATCAACGCAGAAGGTGAAGAGTTGTCTCACACCTGGAATGGGTTATATCTTAAACACTTTTCCCCTTAGAGTCAGGCTAATGAAGGTCCAGTAGTGAGGTGTCCTTTCCTTGACCACGAAAGAAGATTCCGAGTTTGGAAAATCTCACACTTCACGACATCCCTGGTCGGGTTTCCCAATTTTGTCTAAACACCATTTCTCCCTTGGCCATACTTGGGGGAAGTGAAAGTCCCTGTCCATTTCTCTCTTCGACTGAATCTAGGGGCAAGAGGTAAATAAGGGGGCGATGACTGATCTAGACACCATGACGAGAGGAGGTCTCAAATAGGGGCAGTCCGTTATGACCTAATTCCACTAGAAAAAAAGGGCAATGGTGACACCAAAGCAAAAGAAAAGGCAAAGCCGAAAGCTCATTCCAAAAGCTCAAAGTTCAAAAGATAAGAAAACTCCCAAAAGTATAAAACTAGGCATGGCAAGAGTGGCAGTACAGTTTCCCCGCGGGACATTATGAGCCCGGTCGTACGCGTGCCTAGGGTGGATAAAGGTTCGATGACGGACACAAAGCCCCGGTGCAACAGACCGAATCTCTAAAGCGGTTGTCAATAAGAGGAACTCAAGCCCTAAAAACCTCTATACCTGGCCTAAGCTTACCTCTCAAATTCATTTTCCCTTTTTAGGACTAAACCGTACCCTAGGTATGACCTCGGTAGAAACACTGTTATACGGATTGGCCCTGGCTAGGGTTTGTCATCTCAAAAGCACACTGAGCTCAGAAGATTCCTAGTGTGACAAGTAGGGCTCTTGTTGTCGGGACAAAATTAGCTATCAAAAATAAAAAAAATCAGATATTTCAAAAATCAAAAAAATCAGATATCTCAAAATCCAAAAAAAAATCAAATATCTCAAAAACAAAAAAATCAGATATTTCAAAATCTAAAAAAATCAGATATCTCAAAATCTAAAAAAAATCAAATATCTCAAAATCCAAAAAAATCAAATATTTTAAAATCTAAAAAAATCAGATATCTTAAAAACAAAAAAATCAAATATTTCAAAAAACCAAAGAGATTAGATAAAATTAGATATCCCAAAATCTAAAAAACATCAGAAAACCAAAAATACCATCATTCTCGCATAGCATGCATTACATCAATACATTTTCATTCTATTTCGCCTATTTAATAAGGCTCCACCCCTTGACCAAATATCAAGAATTGGTCATTCTGTAACTTACTGTAGGTAAGGGGTTGAGTCTAAGAACAGATTTAACTTCTTTCTTGTTTTAGGTGTGTGCAGACACAGGTTCCGTTTCCAGAATTCGAAGCATTACAACTTTGTCCCTTGCGGACTTTTGATGGACCGCTAGAAGTCCCCAAACGGTCACTCTGCGACCATTTTCCTCACCCGAGAATCAAAACTCTCAGGTTTGCCTGTCCCTTCACCTTGGCGGTCTATCTCTAGACCATTAACGTCCTTCTGGCGGTCTAATAGGCGACCACAAGCTTCACCCGAGAACCAGAAAACTCAGAGTTTTCCTGGGTCTGTCCCCTTGCGGTCTATCGCTAGACCGTTAGGCTCATCTAGCGGTCCTTTACTAGACTGTTTCTAAAACAGAGAACTCTATCCTTTCTGATCTGGCAAGCGAAAATTATGATTCCATTGCACATCTTTCAACACAATCTTTTCTTTCATTAATTCAAACTCATAATACATCATTCTTTCAATGGAATTCAAAATTCATGATCACAAGGAACTCAAATTACATTCAATTTCTCATCCGCGCGGGGCCGGATCTTGCGCAATTCCTTCACGTAAGCACGGTATCCCTCGTCGCTCTCCTTCACTTCTGCTTGTAAGGTACGGACTCGACTGATCTCCCACATGGTTAGAGCGTTCCGAACTGCCCGTTCATCCTCCTCGGTCTCGATCTTCCTAGCTTGAAGGGGAGGGTAGTGAGATAGTGCTTGAACCGTAGTGCGAGGAAGTCCAATTTGTAGGTAGCACCGGTGCGGGTTGTAGATCACCAAGGTAGTGTTCCCTCTAGCTGTAGGTCTAGGCCTAGACGCCGAGGTAATCTGAGGGTGATGCCTTGAAGAGCCCGAGGTCGCATCACGAACTTGTCAATTGGCAAAGTGTTGAGGAAGAAGCGCCAATCGTCCCTTGTCTTCTTGTCTGCGGTCGGGCATTCAACCTGTGAAGAGAACCCAAATGCACCTCCTATGAAGAAGAGTGGGTGGCTCCCGAATATGCGGCTAGTTGAAGGCAAGTCCTCCTTGGGTAGAAATTTGAATCTAATTCCCATCCAACACTCGAGGATGATCATTGACCCAAAAAGGGGACCCCCTAGTGAAGCTGAACTAAGGCCTTCATAGAGGTAAGAAAGGATGGCTTGGGAGATAGATAAACCCCGTCACAACCCACTAATAATGTTGAGATTTTGGATATCTAAGAGGTGGTCGATGGTAGAAAAGTGCAAAACCCCGCCCAAGCAAATGGAGACGGCTTTCGCTATGGCTTCATATTTCCCACACTTATTTTTACAATGAAAAGTGATCCATTGGGCCAAGGGTATCAAATGGATATGGCGAGGGCTAATCATGGTTTTCACATCTTTTGGATTGGGTAGAAAGTCCCCCAAGATGAGTGATGGGTCTATAGGTTCAACCGTGTGACACACTAAGTCTTCATCCCCCACCTTAGTCCTAGGAAGGGCTAGGTAGGTCTCTACCTCTTTTATAAGGGAAGTGGCTTCAAAGGTTGGGAACATGAAAGTGTGTGTTTGAGGGTGCCATAATTCTACTAGGGCTGAAATGCTAGGCCAATCATAAGAAATTTTCTGAAAATTCTTGGCTAAAACTAATAAAGGGTGAAGGTGCCATGCCCTTAGGATTGAGGTAACTTCTAAAGGAGTTCTTTTATCATGGGAGCCACCCACTTCAAGCTAGAGTAGCACCTTGGGCCGGGAAGGAGCTAGAAGGAGGAAAGAAAAGAGAAGAAAAGAAGATAAGAAATGTCATGAGGAAAAGTTTAAGGAAATTCATGAATCATTAGAATTAATTTGAACTTACCTCTCTTGAAGGACTTGTGCTCAAGTGCTTGGGGATGGAAGTCAGCCGCTGCAGCTCCCCATGCTCCCTTCTAGCCAGCTTTGGTCTGGTATAGACCACCTATCCCATGGTGCTAGCTTCAAAGCTCCTCTTCATGGTCATTTTGGGTGATTTTGAGGGAGATTTCAAGGTTTAAAGTAGAGATTTTTGTGAGCTGCGAATTCTAGGTGTATTCCTAGTTATAGGGCTCTAATTCTAGTCCTAATGCATTAGGATTGAGGCTAGTTAGCTTCAATCTAAGATAGGATAAGTCTTGACATGGATTAGGTGCTTCTAGCCACGGGTCAGACTCTCACAGAGAGTCCCGCTCGGATTTGACTATCTTTTTTTCCCTTGCGGTCTATCGAGCCATCGCTAGGAACCCTCAAACGGTCGACTGACGACCGTTTCTTCCCTTCCTTCACCGTCTTCTCTTCCGCTCGCCTAACGATCCTACCTCGACCATTTTCTTCCTCCTGGCGGTCTTCTAGAAGACCGTTTTCCCCTGTTCTCCCCTGATTTTGATCAATCTTTCTTTGCTTGAATCCCCAGTTTTCTCTCTCCCTCTTTCTCTCCCACTCGCTCTCCTGATCTCTTTGTCAGTCCTAGAGGTCGTTGTTAGTGAATCAACATGCACATCCACACATTTTGCACTTAACAAGAAGACAAAAAAATCATGTATTTCACTACATAGAGTCATATACATGTGTCCAAAAAGAAAAGAAAAGTACAAGTCACGCCCCAGCGGGTCCCTCTCCTGGACCCCCACTGTCCCCGGTGCCCTCCTGCCTCTTCGCAGGCGGTGCCATGGAGTGTTGGGACGCTAAAGGGTGATCTAGAGGGGGGTGAATAGATCAATCACCCGTTAAAAAATTACTGTAGCAGAATCAAATGCGGAATGAAAACTTCTACTAAACAGATAGTGGGCACAATGCGAATGCCACCCAGAACAGATGAAGAACCGTCCTAAGCATACATCTACTGTGCGAAGATAGAAATATAGAAGCTAGGCAAACCACAAAACAATCACACAGTAGACAAAGGCTTTTAGGTGGTTCGGTCCTCCAGACCTACATCCACCCCACACTCAACCCGAGTGTGGCTTACTGCTGACTCACAGCTTGAACAGCTGGGCATCACAGCTTGCCTTACAACCGCTGGGCAACACAGCTTGCCGTCCGAGGAATCCTCCTCGCCCCGCTGAGCAACACAGCTTGCTGTCCAGTGGAATCCTCCACTGCAAACCGCTGGGCAATACAGCTTAGCCGTCCAGAGGCAGCACCTCTGCAATCCGCTGACTAACAACTTGAAGAAGATGTAAAATAGAAAACAGAAAATGGAAATAAACAGCAATCTGAAAGCTGTAAACAATGAAGCACGATGTGGCTCTTAAAGAGCTGGATGGCCTGGATTTGATCCACGGTCCATCAAGAATAGATCTCCCTCGATCTCACTCTCTTTCTTCACTCTCTCTCTTCTTCTTCTTCACACTCTGCTCGAGCTCTCTATCTCTTTCTCCTTCTTCTTTCTCTTCTTCTTTTTCACACTTCTTTCACTCTCTACTCTTCTCTTCTTTTCTTCTGCTGGATCGTGGAAGCTCTCTCTCTCCTTTTTCTCTTATTCTTCTCTCAGCTTCTGCTCCCTGGCTTTGATCACGATCAGCCTTCTACAGAGGATGAAGGCTTCGTTTTATAAGCAGCAGCAGCAGGCACACTGGGCGCGTGTGGCTTCCACATTTCCTGCCCTAAAACTTCGGACCACGTGGCAGCATCCTGGTATCTCGTCCACCCTTGGATCACGAGCCAGGCACCTCGGATCACGTGCCCTTCATTAGTACGCATTTAAATTTGTCCCACTGCGTCGACCCTGCTGTGGATAGCGTTGACGTGTTGAAGACAGCCAGAGATAAGTCGCCCCTTTCTTGAACTGCTGCGTCGACGCTGCCAGTTGGTGGCGTTGACGCACGAACATGTACATTTGTATATTGGCGTCTCTTGAGCCGCTGCGTCGACGCTCTCAGCATGCTGCGTTGACGCATCGGCAATCCAGTGATCAAGGTCTTCGGCAGATAACCGTGCTACGTCGACGTTGTCTTGCAATGGCGTTGACGCACTGCAGTATTTCAGTGAGCTATGGACTCTGCCTTATTAACTACTGCGTCGACGCTGGTGTAGCATGGAGTTGACGCAGCCAGGTGAAGCTCTGAAATCCTCTTCAGCTGAAGCGTAGATGCATTGAACTCCCAGCGTCGACCCTGTTCTTCATTGTTGTCATCATCTGAAGACAGTGTATAGACTTTATCAGCAGCAGATGAGCAAGTGTAAGCACTGAGAGAGTGTATAGACTTTGTAAGCATTCAGCTCGTGTAATGTATATACTTCATGCAATGTACAGACTTCGTGAGACTTCAATGAAGACAGACGATGTATGGACTTCATGAGAATGCATCAACCAATGTATAGACTTCATGCAATGCAATGCAGATGAATGTATAGACTTCATGCAATGCAATGCAGACCAATGTACAGACT
Organism: Amorphophallus konjac; assembly: GCA_022559845.1. NCBI lineage: Eukaryota > Viridiplantae > Streptophyta > Magnoliopsida > Alismatales > Araceae > Amorphophallus > Amorphophallus konjac. Next base: position 227,381,389 of record CM040128.1, on the reverse strand, counting down.
TTGGCGAAGCAAAAGCTGTATACACTTCAACCAATAGAAGCACGATGTACAGACTTGAATTCAAGTGATGCACAGTGTACAGACTTCATGAAATTCCATTGTGGATGTATCGACTTGCCAAACGAAAGGGCTGTACATACTTTGACTTCAACAGAGACACTGCATGAGACGCTGAAGTCTGTGTAGACTTTAACAGTGAAACGATGTACAGACTTCAATAGTAAGACAATGACCAAGATGATGCAGACTCTGTATAGACTTCAACTCAATCATGCATAATGTAGTCTGATGTGTAGACTTTGAAACGTGAAAGCTACAGTGAAGGAGTGTACACACTTGACCAATTCAAAGGCGAGTCGAGTGTACAGACTTAATGCATTGACGCTGTACAGACTTTGCCTAAGACGCTGTACACACTTAGCCTAAGACAATGCATGAACTGACGTTGTATATACTTAGCCAATGCAATGCACTATGAATGTATGGACTTACATGAGATGCTCATTGTGTACACTTCAAGCCCAGTGTATGGACATTGCCTTAGACTCTAAATGAGACGGACTTTAGCCAATGCAATGTATAGGCTTGAATGAAAGTCCAATGTATAGACTTGCATGATGCACAATGACATAGTCCAGTGTATAGACTCTTAGCCATGAATAAATGCAATGCAGTCTGATGTGTAGACTATGCAACCGGCAGCCAATGTTCTGATGGGTCGACGCATCAGCAAGGGTGGGTCGACCCACTACAGTTCAGACTGTAGATACATGCAGAGACATGATATCTGACAGAATGCAATGCATATGTATAAAGAACAAATGCCATCAATGCTAAACATCATCATTCATGTTGCTATCATATGCAGAATGCTCAAGGATAAGAATGCACAGGAATACACTTTGGTTGTTGCAATCATCAAAACACAATATCAAATGCACTCAAATGTCACATTGTCTTGCTATCATCAAAACCAAATAGCATTGCTATCATCAAAGCAACATAGCACATGCTTGTGCCTAAGAGGCACAACATTCTCCCCCTTTTTGATGATGGCAACACAATGTGACAGTGAGTCACACACAAGATTTTCTCCCCCTTTGACATGATCAAAAAGAGAAAAACATGAAAAACAAGAGTGCATAGTGCATTATGCATGCAAATTCCTCTAGAACATTCTCCCCCTGAATGTAAGACTCCCGTGAATTATTTCTCCCCCTAAATAATAGCTCCCCCTTTGAGAAGGAATATGAACAGATAAACAAGGAAGAGAAGGTAGGAGGGTCACTTGACAACAACTGAATCATAGGTTCAGAAGGGAAGCATGATTATAAACAACTGTTAAAGTATAAGAATCAGCAGCATACAATTTTGATAAAAATTCAGGTTTAACAGTGATAAATCTAGAGTAAAACATTTGACCCCTGAACAAGAGTTTATAGATTCCATTTATAGCAATGAATCTAGGGCACATGGTATTAATAGATAAGTCAGAAATAATACCCTTTTGTGAATAAACAAAGAAATTCAAGAGAGGCAACTTGAACATGTATTGATAAAAACAATTTTCACTTATTGACTTTTGATTTTTTAAAAGGTTACAGCAGTTTGATTTTCACTTTTGAATTTTTCAGAACCTGAACTAAGTAAATAGATCAGTGGCATTTATGCTGTTGACATTAGGTGTACACCTTGATCAGAGGCAGATACCCCCAGTTACTAGGCATTGACGCACGAACATGTACATTTGTATATTGGCGTCTCTTGAGCCGCTGCGCCGACGCTCTCAGCATGCTGCGTTGACGCATCGGCAATCCAGTGATCAAGGTCTTCGGCAGATAACCGTGCTGCGTCGACGCTGTCTTGCAATGGCGTTGACGCACTGCAGTATTCCAGTGAGCTATGGACTCTGCCTTATTAACTACTGCGTCGACGCTGCTGTAGCATGGAGTTGACGCAGCCAGGTGAAGTTCTGAAATCCTCTTCAGCTGAAGCGTGGACGCATTGAACTCCCAGCGTCGACCCTGTTCTTCATTGTTGTCATCATCTGAAGATAGTGTATAGACTTTATCAGCAGCAGATGAGCAAGTGTAAGCACTGAGAGAGTGTATAGACTTTGTAAGCATTCAGCTCGTGTAATGTATATACTTCATGCAATGTACAGACTTCGTGAGACTTCAATGAAGACAGACGATGTATGGACTTCATGAGAATGCAGCAACCAGTGTATAGACTTCATGCAATGCAATGCAGATGAATGTATAGACTTCATGCAATGCAATGCAGACCAATGTACAGACTTTGGCGAAGCAAAAGCTGTATACACTTCAACCAATAGAAGCACGATGTACAGACTTGAATTCAAGTGATGCACAGTGTACAGACTTCATGAAATTCCATTGTGGACGTATCGACTTGCCAAACGAAAGGGCTGTACATACTTTGACTTCAACAGAGACGCTGCATGAGACGCTGAAGTCTGTATAGACTTTAACAGTGAAACGATGTACAGACTTCAATAGTAAGACAATGACCAAGACGATGCAGACTCTGTATAGACTTCAACTCAATCATGCATAATGTAGTCTGATGTGTAGACTTTAAAACGTGAGAGCTACAGTGAAGGAGTGTACACACTTGACCAATTCAAAGGCTAGTCGAGTGTACAGACTTAATGCATTGACGCTGTACAGACTTTGCCTAAGACGCTGTACACACTTAGCCTAAGACAATGTATGAACTGACGTTGTATATACTTAGCCAATGCAATGCACTATGAATGTATGGACTAACATGAGATGCTCATTGTGTACACTTCAAGCCCAGTGTAAGGACATTGCCTTAGACTCTAAATGAGACGGACTTTAGCCAATGCAATGTATAGGCTTGAATGAAAGTCCAATGTATAGACTTGCATGATGCACAATGACATAGTCCAGTGTATAGACTCTTAGCCATGAATAAATGCAATGAGTCTGATGTGTAGACTATGCAACCGGCAGCCAATGTTCTGATGGGTCGACGCATCAGCAAGGGTGGGTCGACCCACTACAGTTCAGACTGTAGATACATGCAGAGACATGATATCCGACAGAATGCAATGCATATGTATAAAGAACAAATGCCATCAATGCTAAACATCATCATTCATGTTGCTATCATATGCAGAATGGTCAAGGATAAGAATGCACAGAAATACACTTTGGTTGTTGCAATCATCAAAACATAATATCAAATGCACTCAAATGTCACATTGTCTTGCTATCATCAAAACCAAATAGCATTGCTATCATCAAAGCAACATAGCACATGCTTGTGCCTAAGAGGCACAACATGGAGGTGCTCCCCTCCTCTCGCTGTCGCCGTCTCCTCTTTGCCTCCTCATTCCTTCGAAGGCCGAAGGAACTAGTGAGGAAGTCCGAGAAAGAGCTGCTCCATGTGCCGCTCTGCGATGCACTGGCTGTAGGTCCTCGGCCCATCATCGGGACCGTCCACTCCAAGGCCCGTAGCTCGATCCTCAGATCGTACGCCTGGCGCCGAGCCTCCCTCGCCTCAGTTCGGTAGCGCTCCAAATCTGCTACTCCCACACTTAGTCACTCCACCTCTACCCGGAGATGGGCTACCTCACGCGCCTCGGCCCGAAGATGCTCCGCCTCAGCTCAGGCGCCCTCTGCCTCACCCAGTGCTGCAGTCAGCTCCCTCTTCTGCATGAGCATTCATCATGTTAGTCAAAGTGCATTTTCATATAGCATTAAAGAGAAGTCGGTCATTTACTTACCCTCTCCGTGAGAGTGGCCACAGCCTCCTTGGTCTGAGCAACTACCCGAGCGAAGTCGACGTCCCGCTCTGCTCGGCCCGCTGGCTGGGAAGACGAGGACGGAGCATCGGGTCCCTACCATCCTTCTCCTTCGGCTCGCTGCATTTAGAGGTCTCAGTTAGTCAATCATGCATAAGCATTAGCATTTAAGTCTAAGGATCAGAACTTACCAAGAGATCCAAAGAGCGCTGGAGCGCGTCCCTCTGCTGAACGGTGGAATGGAGGAGTCCCTGAAGCTCCGCTATCTGGCCTTGGGGGTCTATCTGCATATAAAAAGTTAGATAGTCAATACATCATTATAGGTGTCAATGCATTTAGAAGTAATTTAGAAGTTTGAGTTTAGAAGTCGTACCGGTCGTCGGGCGCCATGGAAAACCTGGTCGCCGTATCTCCTGGCGAAGGCCTTCAGGTAGGCCTCATTGTTGCTAGCTCAAGCTTGAACCACCCTGCCTCTCCTGGTCCTGTCCCACACCTGGTCAATCGCCCGGGTCACCCAGTCGATCTCCCCTCTCAAGCCCTTCGAGGACCGTCCGACGCGCTCGTCGTCCCGCGCTGGGAACTCCACGTCTGGCTGGTGCACACCCCGGGTCCTCATGATCAGGTGGTGGTGGAGTGGCTCAATGATGTTCATGCAGTGCATCCATATCTCCCATCCCACGTACGCTTGGGCCGCCTCCACCCAGGGCTGTCCCTCGTGACCCTCGTCACGGTACGGTGTCTAGCGCACCTGAAAAGGCATGCATTTAAATCAGTGTCAGCATTTTATAAAATCATTTAAGTGCATTTTAGAAGTTTTAAGTCTATAAGTTTACCGATGCATAGGGGAACGTGTCCATGTCGTCCTGGATCACCCGCGCTAGGCACCGCAGCAACCCTGTGTCTCGAATCGCCATCCATCGTCTCGTGATGGGTACCCGGTCCGGCTGTACCTCCCTTCCCCGCCCTTGGCTGTGGAGGTACAGATAGCTCCATACCTACATTAGTTAAATGTTAGCACATAACAAATCATAAGTATAATCATAAGCATTTAGAGTTGAGCATTTTTTACCTGAAGCAGAGGCGAGAAGCCGCCCAGCATCGTCTGCCGGTCGGTGGTGCTGAGCAAGTCAAACATGAATGCCAGCACTGCAGCGCCCCATGCATACCCGTCGACTTCGTCCAGGTCCCGCAGCAGTGGGAGGAGCCTGCAGCTCACTCCGTCTGCCCTCGTCGCGAACAGAAGCTTCCCGAACAGCAGCATCAGGAAGCGACGAAGGGTGATGTCTCCCTCTAGTCCCGGTCCTGCGGCTACTCTCTCTCGGGCTCTGTCCATCAATCTCCCGAGATGCTCCTCCAGTAGCTCTCCTATGGCTATCGCTGCTCCCCTCAGCCCCAGGCTCTCTTGCAGGGTCATGAAGTGCTCGGCACCCGTCGTTTAAAAATGTCGTGCCACACAATTTCACTATTTATAAAACCGCACTCACTCACTTAAATGGATTTGAAAACACGAGTAAAGTGGTAAGAACGGGTCGATCCCACGAGGAAGAAATAGTTTCTTTTAAGCATGAGTTGGAAAATTCTTATATTTGGAAGTTTCAAATTTTGAGTGAGATTAAACTAATTGAAAAGTAAACTTGTATGAAAATAAATGAATCTAAAGAAATAACAAAATTAAATGCAAAATAAAATATACGAAGTGGGATAGATTTGGTGTGGCCGTGGTGTGATAACGGCGTCGTCTCCTCGAGCCTTTGATTTACGAGTCGTCGGGAACGACCACGTACACTCGACTGGATCGGAACCGCGTCTCTTGACCGTCTTTGGAAGAATTTTAGAAATTGATCGAGATAGAATTTTGGAAGAACATTAGAGAGATGGAAAAGGATTATGCAACAAAATTAAATAAAACTAGAATGCAACGTAAATTAGACTGAATGAAAAATGCATACATGAATAAATTACAACAAAGTTGAACAAACATAAAGAGAAATAAAATGGGAAATCCTAAACCTAAACTATGGACTAAGAGTGGAGGGAGGGTGGAGGAGAATGAAGCTATCTACGTACTATGCCTACTGCCTATTAGGAGGAGAAGTGCCTCCCATACCCTCCTTATATAGCCTTCACAATATCACTATTTCATCATGTGAATACACCAAGCCCACAATTTGAATTCTTCTTTCTCTTTGTTTTCATGTTGGCTTTGTGTGTGAAGAGCTTGCTGGCCTTTTGGCCTTGTCGACAGCCGCTTTTGAAGAAACCCAGCTGAAGCGTTGCTTTGTTTTGTTTGGCCGACTGTGTGAAAATCAAAGCATGCGGTAGCTTTTGGTATGTGTTTGACTACCGCAAAGCCTTAGTCTATGTGAAGACTGCCGAACCTGCCATATTACATGCTTTGAATTGCTCACAGCAAAGTGGAGCCTTGCCATGTGTTTGTTCTGCCGACATGTGAAGCTTGAAGCCCGCTAGAAGGCTGCCGCGAAGACCCCACCTTGTGCATTTGTTAATTGCCTTGGCAATGTGGAATTGTTTGAACATGGAAACTTGCCTTGTTAAGTGGATAGCCCAACCAATGTGAAACCTTGTTTGAAAGGCCATCGTGAAGCTCAAGTGGAGAAGCCTTGGTGCCCACCTGCTGTTTACTTTGTTTGGCTTCATGTGTTGTTTGAACGTGGAAAATGGCCCCATGGCCACTTTGAAAAGATGCTAGAACCTAGCGTGGAGCCCCTTGCTGCCCTGTGAAGCCGCTGGTGAAATCGACTGTTCGTGTGATGTTTGAAAGCTTTGAGGCTTGCGTGAAAGTTGAAGGCCGCCATGGCTCGTTGGTTTGCCAGCCGCATTGCCTTCATGTGAAGGCTGCTGTTGTGTTGACTTGCGCCTTGGTGACGATGAATTGTTGGCGCTTTGTATGCTGAAGACCCTATGCATGCTTTTGCCTTTGCCAACATGTGTATTTGAAAGGTTTTGTGCATGAGAAGTGTTGGAGTGGAAGACTGGAGTCTTAACGTGAAGGAGGCCCCCATGTTAATGCATGTTGTGTGCATGCCTTTAAAGAGCCCACCTTGCCACCTTGAAGCTACGTAAAGTCCCAACCTGCATGAGTATGAGCATGTAATGTTACATAGATTAAAACCTTTTTATACATATCTATATATCACATACATATATATATATATATATATATATATAGCATATATATAACTATATATATATAACAACTATATATATCATATATATATATATCAATTGTTTTGCTTTCCTTTTTGTTTTCTCTCTCTCTTTTTTTTGTTTTATTTGAACTCAGATTGGGCTTGACTGGTATGGACTTTTTGATATGTGAATAGGTTTTGGCCCATTTGTCTTTTTATTTGATTCTTTTTGTTGTGAACTTCTTTTGTGCCTGCAAAATAGAATCAAAATTTAATTAAATTAGACATTTAAACATTTTGATCTGAAATTGATATTAAGTGTGATAAATGAATAGTGATTAATATTTAAGCTCATAAAAGTGTGTTATATCATTAATTATAATGTAAAATTACACACTTATCACACCCCCAACTTACTCATTGCTAGTCCCCTAGCAATGGAAACAATTAAAAATTAAGGACCAACAAGAGTTTATAAAGTTCATACCTTCATAGAATCAACTAAAGATTAGGAATTCGGAATCATTAACAAATACTAACCTTATGTAGAAAATTAAGGCACATGATTAAGAATTCTAATCAAAATTCAGTAGCACTTGTGCATGTGAGATGCTAAGTCCACAATGAAGATAATTGCGTCCCCCAGTTGCTATTCTAAACAAGTGTCTTTTAACCATGCACTTCTTAATAAGAGCAATAAGAATACTAGCTTTTATCTGCCTTATTGTTTCTTCTCTTTGGGATCTTTTTTTATTTTTCTACACACATGATGTTGCACTACCCTTCACTGTTTAACACGAACCTCGACTCTTGCCTTAGGAGAAGCAGACCCGGTTTCACAGATCAAGGTTCCCTTTTCCTTTTGACACGAACCTCAACACGTCTTAGCTGAAGTAGGCCCGGTTACTCAGGTTTGGGGTATTTTTCATGGTGTCTTTTTCTCAATTTTTTTTTCAATTATACTTTGCACTAATTTTGACAAATAATTTGACAGAAAGTTATAAAAGATCTCTTCTTCAAGAAGTGCTGAATATCAGACAACATATCCAAAATAGCAGAAGGTTTGTCCTATTTGTTTCATTAGCGTGCGACGTGAATTTTTTTTCTAAAGTGCACATGAATGTTAAAAGATTATTATATTAGTTTCCCATGGCTAGATTAAATAAATTCTCCATCATCCTTATCTAGTCATTTCTATTCCAGAATTACTTTCAATAGAAGTATGAATCATGAAACTTAAAATTGGTTTTATTTATTTATTTTTAAAATTTATTTTTTCATAGCAAAATGAGGTTGTATATGAATGCAACATATGCAATGTGAGGTTGTATATGAATGCAACATGTGCAATGGCATGATTTCCGTCTCCCCAGCTTAAATGACATTATCCTCAATGGCATGAACAATAGAGAATAATGAACAATGTAGAAATGAATTTATGAAGGAACGGTACAACCTGATGGAAGTGAACTTCGAAGGGCATCCTTGCTGACTAAATGTGGTACTTGGCTTTGAAAATCAGGGCAACAATGTAAGCAATTATCTCTCTCTCCCCCCAACTTATCTTTTATTCACACCTGCAAAATAAAAATATAAACACAAGAAAAACTTGGGTTGCCTCCCAAGAAGTCATTTATTAGCACACAAAGAAATCAAAAATATTTGGTTGCCTCCCAAGAAGTCATTTATTAGCACACAAAGAAATCAAAAATATTGGGTTGCCTCCCAAAAAGTGCTAAGTTTAACGTCTTCAGCCAGACGCAAAGTTCTATAACCAACGAGTTGATTTTAGGATGAGCCACCACAGAATTTTATTCTTACCAAAAAAATTTTTCTCATGCCCTGAGAGATATAATTGTAACTGGTGAGTATAAGGGTAAAGTATATATTGGGGTGGAGATATTGCAAAAGGACCACCCCAATCAGAGAATAGAGGAGGAACATTGGGAAAAATCATGTCATCAATTATGAAATATTCCTCTTGAGATTTCGTGGGATCAGATAAATCAGCATGTAGAGCAAGATGGGACCAATCGGCTGGAAGAATTTCAAAAGAATCACCGTGGTCAAGAAGTGGCATAAGCTCTACCCTCTCCTCTAGATTGAAAGTAGCATGCGGCACATTCAATTCATTCAATTCCTCATTAATCCCAACTTCATTGTTCCAATAAATGTTCAATTCTTGTTCCATCTTCACTGCTTCTTCCTTCCCATCTTCAAAGAGAATTTCCTCAAATTCGGGGAGAGACATGTGATTAAAGATTTAAAGTTTAGTATACTCTTCCTCTCCCCATAACTGAAGATCATCCACCTCTCTAGCATTTTTCTTACGAGGGTAATCAAGCGTAGACTCCTCAAATTCAATGTTAGGAGGGGGAATATGATCATTCATTAGTTCATCTCCTTCCTTTATTTCTTTTCCATCAAATTCTTCAATCTCCTCAAACTTTCTAGGTTCCTCATTCAAATTTTGCTGACAAGATCTCTCCATAATTCCGTCATCTTCTGAATCACGGTGGATCTGAATATTATGATAATTGGAAGTCAAGGATTGATCATAGTCATCATAAGGAAGTTGATCAGTAGACATGGAACCAGAGTAGCTAAGCACTTGCTCTTCCTCAATCCTCTTGATCGTCTCGGTCATCCTATCAATTCATGCTTGGAGAGATTGACTTTGAAGTATCATTAATTGACAATGTTGATTGAGTGTCATTTCTGAATTGGGATTTGAGGGTAGAGGAGTTGAATACTGAGGCTGAGAGTGATGTTGGGCTGGGTCATAATGGTCATCAGAGTTTGGGGCCCAAATATGGTTTTCATTATTCCCTTCTTCTCCCCCCAACTTAGACTCCTCATTATTTTCCTTGGCCATTACAAATTGAGATTCATTAGCTTCTCCCTAAATATTCCTGATATGGCTGCTCCATATTATCCTCATTATTAAAAATTATTGGAGAGTTATTGAATTGAGGATTGATGGATGGATCAATCAATGTGATATTATCATCAGGAAATTGATTTTCAAAGTTTTCCATAGGGAGGCTAGTATCTTGGTCCATTTCAAGCTCTCTATCACATTGGTCAAGCCGGGCTTGATTGATTTGGCTCTGAGCTTGAAGGGATTGCTGATTTGCCAAGATGAGTTGAGTCATTTGATTGAACTTGTCCTCGAAATCAGACTTTGGAGGAGCTGGATAGGTTGGGTGGCACTGAGACTGTGGTAAGTAACAATCAGAATAGAAATCAGTCTGGTACTGAGGTGATGGAGAGTAGATGGGTTGTCTTTCATATGGGGCTTGAGTGTAAGGATCATTTGAGTAAGAAGCCCGACCTAAGAAGTGTGGGTTTGAAGGACTTTGCATAGGGTCTTGATATGGTACCCAAGAAGAAGATTGCTGGTTTTTCCACCTAGGATATGGGTTTGTGTAGGAGGTAGAGGTGGAAAATCTGATGAAAATTGGTGTGGCTCTTGGGTAAGAGATGAATTGTAAACCTCATTGTGGAAGAGTGAATGATTTTGATGATAATAGGCAAATGAAGGAGTTGAATTCAAATTGCCCGCATGGTTGAACATGAAAGAATCTATTAATGGGCCTTAACAAAATTGGATGTGGCAATGCAAAAGACCCAAGAAAGAGTTATATTTTTAATGATTTTTTTTGTTTTAATTTTTTTATTGTATTTTGTAGGAATTTTTTTTATTTTTTTTTAAAATTTTATTTTATTTTTTTGACATACACAAACAAGTTGACACACAATTTACCTAATCACCTAAATGTGACATAGACCTCCAAATAGGGTTTCACAAAATGTCTAAAGTGTAACTTAAGTTCACCCTCAATATTTCCACCGGCCAGGTAAGGGGTGGGGTAGTGGGAGGCTCCCCCTACTTTCGTAGGGACCTAATTATGTCAAACTACAGTCCCGCTTATGGCGTTTGCCATCCGACCGTCTTACCTTAGGCACCGGTTTCCACAAGATGGTAAACTCAAATCGTACTAAAATCATAGTGTGATCCTAGGGCCAATGTCTACTGGCTTTTATTTATGGCTTAGGTTATGCAAAGATGCAAGGGAAATGTGGTTTGTAGGCTAAGGATGGGTGATGAAATCCCCTCCATATGTTATTTAGGGGTATCGCCCTTAAAGTGTTTTGAAATGAAATACACACCATAATTTCAAATAATGGGTTCTTAAGCAATATGCATGCCAGAATATGATAAGTAGAACGTACCTTGCACCTTGCAATCTCCAAAATGTAATGACAAAAATTAAACAAGGAAAAATTCTATGCTAAATGATGCATGACCTAGAACATGGTGGGTGTGATTTCTATTCTTGAATGAAGTCTTTTATTTTTGGTGCAAGTATTTTTTTTTTAGTTAATGAACCTATCTAGCCAGCACAATTTTTTTGTTTTGATTTTTGATTTTTTTAAAATTTTCAATAAGAGATGAATGCAAGAAGCTATAAATAATAAAATTACCAAGACATGTAAATTTATTACAAAATAAAGCCTAAAATGATGTTTTTATATGTTCTGATTTTTTCTGATTTTTATAGATTTTTAAAGAATTTTTTAGATTTTTTTGAAGATTTTTCAGAAATTGGAAAAATAGAACATGTTCCTACGTTTCAGCCCTTTAGCGATGCTTTACTGCTACAGTTCCAGACTTTCAGCGACGCTTCATTTTTTAGAAACTTCAGGTCCAATTTTCCTTTCTTTGATTTTCTAATTTTTTTTCTTTTTTCTGCAAAAAAAATAGAAAAATTAGTATACAAATATACACATCAAACACAAGAATATCCAACTATAAAAAAATTAATTTTCCTTCCCCGGCAACGGTGCCAAAAATTGATGCGCTCAACACCCGTCGTTTAAAAATGCCGTGCCACACAATTTCACTATTTATAAAATCATACTCACTCACTAAAATGGATTTGAAAACACGAGTAAAGTGGTAAGAACGGGTCGATCCCACGAGGAAGAAATATTTTCTTTTAAGCACGAGTTGAAAAATTCTTATATTTGGAAGTTTCGAATTTTGTGTGAGATTAAACTAATTGAAAAGTAAACTTGTATGAAAATAAATGAATCTAAAGAAATAACAAAATTAAATGCGAAATAAAATAGACGAAGTGGGATAGATTTGGTGCGGCCGTGGTGTGATAACGGCTTCGTCTCCTCGAGCCTTTGCTTTACGAGTCATCGGGAATGACCACGTACACTCGACCGGATCGGAACTGCGTCTCTTGACCGTATTTGGAAGAATTTCAGAAAATGATCGAGATAGAATTTTGGAAGAACATTAGAGAGATGGAAAAGGATTATGCGACAAAATTAAATAAAACTAGAATGCAACGTAAATTAGACCGAATGAAAAATGCATACATGAATAAATTACAACAAAGTTGAATAAACACAAAGAAAAATAAAATGAAAAATCCTAAGCCTAAACTAAGGACTAAGAGTGGAGGGAGCGTGGAGGAGAATGAAACTATCTACGTACTATGCCTACTGCCTATCAGGAGGAGAAGTGCCTCCCATACCCTCCTTATATAGCCTTCACAATATCACTATTTCATCATGTGAATACACCAAGCCCACAATTTGAATTCTTCTTTCTCTTTGTTTTCACGTTGGCTTTGTGTGTGAAGAGCTTGTTGGCCTTTTGACCTTGTCGACAGTCGCTTTTGAAGAAACCCAGCTGAAGTGTTGCTTTGTTTTGTTTGGCCGACTGTGTGAAAATCAAAGCCTGTGGCCGCTTTTGGTACGTGTTTGACTGCCGCAAAGCCTTAGTCTATGTGAAGACTGCCGAACCTGCCATATTACATGCTTTGAATTGCTCATAGCAAAGTGGAACCTTGCCATGTGTTTGTTCTGCCGACATGTGAAGCTTGAAGCCCGCTAGAAGGCTGCCGCGAAGACCCCACCTTTTGCATTTGTTAATTACCTTGGCATTGTGGAATTGTTTGAACGTGGAAACTTGCCTTGTTAAGTGGATAGCCCAACCAATGTGAAACCTTGTTTGAAAGGCCATCGTGAAGCTCAAGTGGAGAAGCCTTGGTGCCCACCTGTTGTTTACTTTGTTTGGCTTCATGTGTTGTTTGAACGTGGAAAATGGCCCCATGGCCACTTTGAAAAGATGCTAGAACCTAGCGTGGAGCCCCTTGCTGCCCTGTGAAGCCGTTGGTGAAATCGGCTGTTCGTGTGATGTTTGAAAGCTTTGAAGTTTGCGTGAAAGTTGAAGGCCGCCATGGCTCGTTGGTCCACCAGCCGCATTGCCTTCACGTGAAGGCTGCTGTTGTGCTGACTTGCGCCTTGGTGAAGATGGATTGTTGGCGCTTTGTATGCTGAAGACCCTGTGAATGCTTTTGCCTTTGTCGACATGTGTGTTTGAAAGGTTTTGTGCATGAGAAGTGTTGCAGTGGAAGACTAGAGTCTTAACGTGAAGGAGGCCCCCATGTTAATGCATGTTGTGTGCATGCCTTTAAAGAGCCCACCTTGCCACCTTGAAGCTACGTAAAGTCCCAACATGCATGAGTATGAGCATGTAATGTTACATAGATTAAAACCTTTTTATACATATCTATATATCACATACATAGATATACATTTATGGTCATGGAACAAATATGGCTGCAGAGGGACGTGCTCTTCTTGATGGTCTTCGATTGGCTAAATCACATAATATACATTTAGAAGCAGTTTGTACAGATTCTCTTTCATTGGTTAGATTACTAAATTCTAAGAAAGCGTCTCCTTGGTCTTTATTACCTTGGTGGCAACATCTTCTAAATATGTACTCCCTTCTACATTGCCCGATTAATCACTCCTACAGAGAGGCAAACCAGGTTGCTGATGCTTTGGCAAATTATGCAATCATCATGGGCAGAAATATGGAATTTCAATCAATTCGTGAGCTTCCTGCTATTGCAAAAGGTTATGCCATTGCAGATGCAATTGGCCTGCCTAATTTCAGAATTAGAAAGGTCTAAATGGTGCTGATTGGTAGTCTGGAAGAGTAGTATCATTTACTCTATAGTTCACTGTGTACAGAATCTGTTTGTAAATCATCTATAGTTTTTGTTTCTCAAAGTCTTTAGTAATTTTTCTTTCCTCCTGTGGGAGGTTGTACATTCCAGAGGTATGCCCCTTTGACTTTGTATTTCCTTATACATAAATACAAATTAAGCATCTAATGGTGGATAGGTGGAGTGAGAACATTCCCTTCCTCTGGAATGGGGGTGCACTCTCCCTTCTTCCTTGTTAGATGACTTGGCTTCATAGAAAAAAAAAATATCACATACATATATATTATACCATATATATATCATATGTATATATAATATAACTATATATATATCATATATATAACTACATATATATATAGCATTTATATAACTATATATATATAACAACTATATATAACATATATATATATCAATTGTTTTGCTTTTCTTTTTGTTTTCTCTCTCTCTTTTTTTTTTGTTTTATTTGAACTAAGATTGGGCTTGGTTGGTATGGGTTTTTGGATATGTGAATAGGTTTTGGCCCATTTGTCTTTTTATTTGATTCTTTTTGTTGTGAACTTCTTTTGTGCCTGCAAAATAGAATCAAAATTTAATTAAATCAGACATTTAAACATTTTGATATGAAATTGATATTAAGTGTGAAAATGCATAGTGATTAATATTTAAGCTCATAAAAGTGTGTTATATCATTAATTACAATATAAAATTACACACTTATCAAGTCACCCTTCCCAGCATCGACGAGTGGCACCCCGGTCTCAGCAGCTCTAGCCCGAGTAGCTCCTGCGCCAGCTCTCGGTAATTAGCATAAGTCCATCCCGTCACCGGTGCACCATGCACTCTCAGTCCCGTGATCCTCGCTACATCCTCGTGCGTCGGGATCATATGTCCCCACGGGAACAGAAATGCCCGGCTGATCAGATCCCATCTCTTGTACAGCGCATATAGCAGCACGGTATCAATCCTCATCACTTCAATGCTCAGCAGCTCACCGAAGCCCATCGCTACCAATCTCTCTCTCTAGTAGTTCGGTAGTGCCTGGTATACTGCTCGGACCTATAGCCAGGAGATCCGGGTCCGTCTCTTCCCCTGCATCCATTTAAACGATCAAGGTCAGTCATTCTTGTAGTTTGTAAATCATACTTTGCATTGCATTATAAATAAAAACACAAAAAAATCATCATGCTTCCCAAACGATCGTCCCTGGACCGTTTGTTCCTCCCAAACGGTCGCCCCTAGACTGCCTGGTTCCCTAGCGGTCGCTGGAAGGACCGCTAGGCACCCAGCACACGGGCTTTGTTTGCCTCGTTTCCCTGAGCCATGGAAATGGCCTAAATGACATTTACAACATTTTTATGGTTCCCCAGACCCATTCCCATTCCATTTCATACACATGCATGGCCTAGGAAAATTAAAACTTGGGTTTTTGAGCCGTCG
The DNA here is from genome assembly GCA_022559845.1 of Amorphophallus konjac. Classification (NCBI taxonomy): domain Eukaryota; kingdom Viridiplantae; phylum Streptophyta; class Magnoliopsida; order Alismatales; family Araceae; genus Amorphophallus; species Amorphophallus konjac. The sequence continues at coordinate 227,365,970 of CM040128.1, read as the reverse complement.
GCCTACCTCGAACGACCGGCGTCCGGCCACCGCCTCCGGTGCCTCCATGGCCACGGGTTCATCCTCGCCCTCCTCTGTAGCATCTCCGGGGTCTCCCCCCGCCGTAGGAACGTCCTCCACCGCCGGTTGATCCGCCAGAGTTTCTTCCCCCACCGGTGGGTTCGCCACCGCCGGAAGCACTTCTTCCTCCTCTATCCACCACCAGAAGCGTCGAATAGCCTTTCTCTTCACCATTTTAGGGGATGGGTGGGTATGAGATTCTCCGTGGTCACCGGTGCTCAGTCGCCGGAGTGAGTGGAATGAGGTTGTGAAATGGATTGATGAATGGGAGAGTGAACACCATTTCTTTTTTTTGAATTCGCTCAGAGCCATGCAGTCTATCGCCAGACTATTTATGCCCTCTTTGCGGTCTTCCTGCAGACCGTTTGCCATTTGAGTCACCCCCATCGAAGAATGTGAACCGCCCTCGCCTATGCGGTCTATCACTAGACCATTAGCGGTCTTCTTGCGGTCCTTAGCTAGACCGTTTGTGTCTGCATGATGGTGATTTTAAATACTTTATTCTTGGCTCTATTTTGGTATGGTTCATATCTTATTTATTCGTAGTTTTATCTGGATACAATTATTGATGGCTAACCCCTTTTATTGTCAAAAGTATGAACACTTCATCCCATCATATCACATGCCATCACATTTCGCCAGGCAGGTAAGTCAGGTAAGTATTCCGATCCTTAATCCCTTAATACATTACTATATACTATCTATGATATATTATCTCAAGAACCGGCATGTCATTCATGTGTTCTGGGATCTGATGTTCCCCTCTAACAAAAACGATGATGATCTAGGTGCACATGTTTAATCGTTGGGTAGGCCGTTAGGTTGGGAGAGTTGGGAGACGATGGTTCTATCTTGCATGCCGTGGTTGCAGATAGTATCCTGACCCTAATTTGTCCGGTCTAGCAATAATATTCCCGAGTATCTTCCTTTTTTTATCCTTTCTTTGCATTCATTTTGATGATTTCCTTTATTTTAGCCCAGCATGCATCATGCACATCTTTGAGCATTCATGTGCCCTCATCTGTCTAAAGTGTCTCAATAATGGTGGATAACTATGCATCCAAGGTCTTGAGTAAGGGGAATCATTCCACTCTGAGTTGAAAGGTTTCCTTCGGTCTATTTGCTCGATTTGGTTAGCTGAGGATTCCTGTTTGGAGTTCAGTTGCTCATCTCTTTACTTTTCTGTTTGCTCCGACCGCCTATCAGCTGTGCGTCCCAATGAGAAGGTGGGTTGTGCTTTATTTTGTAATGCCCCGAGATCCGATCCCCAAATTATGGGTATTATTTTTTTTCTTCCATCGGACCTCGAGATATTACATCGCACATATCGTGGAAGTACAATATATAACATGGCTGTAGACACGCCAAAATTGATACTATGTTGATCAAATCTCATGTCACCATGTTAACGCCCCAAAGTGAACTTCAATATTTCCAAAGTGAAGTTTTTCTATTTTTGTGTGATTTTATGTGTTTTTCTAATTATTTTTTTTTTGTAATTCATGACTTGAAGTAGGGCGTGTTTTAAATAACGGCTTGCTCCTGGGCGCGTTTTAAGAAAGGACGACTGAACCAAGAGGCGTCAGTTTCTAGAATTTAACGAATTTCATTCAAATTGGAAAAATAAGAATTAACGTCCCTCTCTGGGTCGTGTTTTTAATTAACGCCTCTCCCTCAGGCGTCGCTTCATCATTTTCAAATAAGGAAGGTGTTTCTTACTAAAATTAAATCCATTAATTGATGCCTTTATGCCAGTCGTTATTTTAATTAACGCCCTGATCCAGGTCGTCAATTTCAGATAACGCCTTTATGTGGGTCGCCTCTTTTCCTTCCGTGTCCTGATTGAACGAAGCTTTCCTGGAGAGTTGCTTGCTCTGTTTGATCATCTTGTTGGATTAGGTAACTAGAGACCTTGCCGTGGATGGCTATTGCCAATTCTTATCCCATTAGATCTGTGTTTTCCACCCTATAAATGCATTCCTGGGTCGAGTTCGCAAAAGGTTGGCTGAAGGGAGAAGAAAAGAGGGATTATTAATAGCAGAAACAGGTTTTCTCCACGCATAGAAGCTTTCCACTCTCCTCTTCCCTGCGCATCCTTTGCTCTTGCGGTGGTTTCTTCTTCCTATTGCATCTGCCGAATCAATTGGTTTCTCCCTTTACTGTTGTCAGGAACAGCAGGGAACTCTTTACATCAGTTTACTGTTTCATCATCGTTCATCATAATTCTTTTGCATTAGCTTTGCATCACATCTCCTTCCTTCCCTAATTCTCTTAGGGGTTTTAAAAGAACCGAAAGGTGCACACTTTATGCTCATATTCCATCATCTTATTTTATCTTTGGGTTGATACTACACACACTTGGCTAATCCCTTTTTATCTTGTTTGTTTGTGATTTGTTTAAGGGTAATCAAGAAGAAAAACCCCTTCATCGGCCGGCCGGTAGAAGGAGGAGGAGGAAATCTACAATCATCCCGCATCATTGTTTTCATCAGGTATTCGCGATCAATCTCCCTTCTTTTTGAGGTAACCCCTCTGGCGATCACCCTCCATATAGCAATCTCTTGCTCCCCTTTTTATTTAGTTTTTTCTATTTTCTATCCTTCTATGTCGGAGAGATGATCATCTTTTTAGGTGTTCACAAATTGGCGATCACGGTGGGACTTCCACTGTTTTTCTTTTGATTACCCCTCTCCTTTTGGCACCCACGTGTGCCCTTTCCTATTGGCACCCACGTGTGCCCTTTCCCTGTGGCACCCGCGCGTGCCCCACCCTTTGGTACCCACGGTACCCCTCCATTTTGCCCCACGTGGCACCCTCCTTTGTGCCCCACGGGCACCTTCCATCGTGCACACTGCACACTCCCATCGGGATTAGCCAGATTGTGAGCATCTTTTATTCTCTGAATTAACGCCTTCCATCAAGGCGCCTCTCTTATTTAACACCTTTATTCAAGGCATCTTTTTGTTATTTAATGCCTTCTGCAGAGGCGCGTTTTAGCATATCTCTGGTTTGTTTTATTTCTACTTGTGAATTCACGCCCTTTGGTCTGGGCGTCCTTTCTTTGTGCAGCGCCATATCGCAAGGCGTGTTTTAGGTGAGCTTGTGCACCATTTATTTATTTTGACGCCCTCTTCCCGAGGCATCCCTTTCATAATTAGCGCCTCACATCAAGGTGTGTCTTCTGGACTGTCTGTCACTTTGCAGTAATTCACGGCAGGCCCACTGTCATTTTTTTTTGCTGGTAGCGACTATTTTCAAGTCGCCCTTTTTCTGTGTGTTTACAGCAACCTACTTGCTCTGTTCACTCATGCTGGATTGATTCACATGTTTATCATCTGATTATGTCTGATTGATTTGACTATATTATCCTGCATTTTGTGGCACTTGGTTGAGAGACCTCCTCTCTCTACACTAGGATTCCACACACCCTTCTTGGAATTGGAATAGCCCTCCATTGAGCATTCCATCTCTTTGGACCGGAAATTCCTTTTCCAAGACCTCCGTAAGTCCCCGCACCTGTGGATTCCCTCACGGACGCCGGGCTGGTTGTACCTTGAAGTACCCGGAGTTTAGACAACCTATCGTTGGTGAGGAGAGAGAAAGAACCTAGTTAACCTAAAGATCACACTCAAATTCATAACTAGGGTTCACATTGCAAAAGGGAGTGGATTGATCTTCAATTTAATTCACCCTAACCTCAAACTTAAATCTAAAAGCTCGCGCTCATCACAACTTGTTTGCATAAATTTGATTGAATTGAGTGGTTATTATGGTTATAATCCTTTAAGTTAAGCTTTCTCTCCACTTAAATATGCAACTTCGTTCAGGTAAAATCATCAACATGGCAAGCTACAGGTATTCTTATGATGATGTGGAGGAGAATATTTTTGGTCAATCTTATGAGGCCCCCCTCCAGGATTCCATTTATCATGAAGGAGACTACCCTCCATCTCATGCTCACTATTCTCAAATTCATGTGGTTGACACCACAACTCATGAGGTTGAACCCTCCTCTCAAGCTTTACCATCCAATCAGGACACATCAGGGAACACCTCCCCTTCTTTCAATGTCAATGATTTAATTCATGCTTTGTCCCAACTGGATGATTCCCAGTGGCAGGCAGTTCAGGCCGCTTTGAAAGGGAAATCTGTTCCCTCTTCATCTTCCAATCCCCCTCCAGCCATGAGTGGCCACCATGCTTCTACTGACCAGGCGGTCTTGCACAAAACTCCTTCACGTCCACCAACGCCCGTTGTGGCTATGCCGGCCCAACAGGCAAGTTATTCTGCGGCTAGGCCTCAATTCCTTCAACCTCCCCAAATTCTAAGGACGCCTATGCCAAATTCTTTCATTCCAAATTCGGCCCCAGTCGAGTCAGATTCCAATGCTCTGCTCCTTCAAAAGTTGGCTAGCATGGAAGAGCAACTCAAGAAAGTCACTGCAGCAAAGAATGCCTCGGAGATTTCTCTCCCCACATTGCCAGTATTTCATCTACCACCTTCTGAAATGCCAAATTTTCGGCGATATAATGGGACTGGCAATCCATTTATTCACTTGAAAGATTTTATGTACGAAACTTCTTTTTGGCAGGGCAATAAAGCCTCATTAGCTTATTTGTTTAGAAGGTCTTTAGAGGGGCCAGCCCTCGAATGGGTTTTTTCTTTAGACCCGGCAGATGCTAGTGACTTCGATATAGTTCAAAAGAAATTCTTGCAGAAATATAGGGACCGGGTTGGACCCTCCCTATCAGTTACTGATCTGGTTGCGGAGAAAATGAAGCCAGAGGAAGACTTCATCATATTTGCTGATAGATGGCGATCAATGGCTGAAAAATTGAAAGATACGTTGTCAGAACCGGAACAGGTTAAGATGATTATTTCAAATGGCACCCCTCAGTTCCGGCACATATTGGCCATGAACAAATTGACCACCATGGAGGATCTCTATGAAAGAGCTCGATATATTCAAACTCAGATGAAAGATTCGCCCATCATGGACATGTTTGAATCAAGACCACGGTTGGTCAAGAAAAATACAAATGTCAACAATAGCGGACCCACGACTGAGGGCACCGTTACAAATGAGCAAGTTGGCGTAGTTGGCAACCCCACACCCTCCCGCCAATCTAACCCACGACCTCCACCACCTCCACAACAAAGCACCCTCTTCAACTCATCCCCGCAACACTAATTTGCTACTCAACCTTCCTTTGCTCCTCCACAAAACCAAACGCACCGCACGGATCCACCAGCTCCACAACAATATCACCAAGTACCACCACCCGCCAACTACGGACCACCACAACAACAACAAAGGAGACCACTAGGCCCTAAAAGGGCCCACTACCCGCCATTGCCAGAAAGTCTCCCAGATATCTTCAATGCCCTGATGGCCACCAATCTGCTCATGTTACCAAAAGAAAGGGCAGCGTGGCCCGCTAATGTTGACACGTCCCGCTATTGTGTTTTCCACCGCTCCCGTGGCCACAATATTGATCACTGCTTTCATTTCAAGGACTATATTTATGATTTGAATGATCATGGCGGTATTAATTGGGAAGAGATGAGACAGTTTATCGCTTCTTTAAAGGTAAGAAGGCCTCCTCGGCAACAGCAGGCTCAGCAGCCGCAGCAACCAGCTCCACAGGTACAACAGCAAGCTCCAGCACCACAGCAAGACATGGGGATTGTCCACAACCCACTGCCAGAGCACCCCCCAAATCAGCATGTGAACCCTGTCATGTCCCTCGACGAGGTGGAGAGAGGACAAGGATGGCACGAAGAAAATGCCTCTGTCGGGGCACTTAACCATAATTCAAATCAACCTCCGCGCCTCTTGCGCACACTTCCTTCTTCCACTCCCCAATTGACTCGTCCCCTTCTGCGCCCTGTTAATCCATCGGCTCCAACTAATTCCTCATCCTTGCCAACACGGCCTCTCCTTACCCGTCCCCCACCATCGCAGCCCATCACGCAACAAACTCCACTACCTATTACCAACCCTTCGCCCTTGTCATCTAGGCCACTTCTCATCCGCCCATCACCAACACCCGTTACATCCACCACCATTGCTCCTCCACCGACAAGGACTCCTACACCATCAGTCCACTCCCCATTTATACCCAAACCTCTCCTTATTCAACCAACTATCTCCACACACACTCCAACACCCCCTTCTACCCCTACGCCTCCTACATGGGCTTCTCTTTTGAACCCTTCTCCAATACCCCCTACGGGGGCTCCTTCTTCGAACACTTCTCCACCACTTGTCAACACTAATGTTCCTTCTTCATCTTCCAACCCTCCCTCCACACTTACCCCGACAGAGGCGCACCAAACCATAGCACCGCTCCGTAGTGGACGGATGTTCCAGCGCATTTTTCCCCAGAGAGAGCAGGAGCCCACGCAGGGGCCCAATGAGCAAGATCAAGAGCAAGAGTCTGTTCCAGGCACTCAGTATGATTTACTAAAGCATCTCGACCGGACTCCAGCAAGAATTTCTATTCTAGAACTGATCAAGAGGTCAACGACCCATCAATTGGCCTTGAAAGAATATTTGTAGAAGGTTATGGTCAATGAAGACATCCCGGTCGAGCACATAACTACAGTCGTAACGCCCGCTAGCGATCAGCCAGCAATTACTTTTTATGAACATGAATTGGCACCTCAACCAGCAAGGAAATATGCCCTGTGTATCACAGTTGACATAAATAAAGTGGCAGTAAAACAATGTTTGGTGGACACTGGGGCATCCATCAATGTATTACCGCCTAGCACTTTGAAGATGTGCGGCATTCTTGAAAATCAGATTCGGCCATCCACTATAACAGTCACAGCTTATGACAACACCAAGAAGCCTCCCTTGGGCATGATAACATTAAAAGTCAGTTTGGGTCCAGCTACAATCACAGTAGATTTTCACATATTGGACATGGATCCAACATTTAATGGCATCCTGGGTCGCCCCTATATTCAACAGCTAGATGCAGTGCCCTCTACAAATCATCAATGCGTCAAGTTTCCACATAAGAGCCGCATTATTAAAGTCACTAGCATGCCAATTCTGCCAGATGAAGACATACACTTAGCAACGTCAGTTCCTTCTATTTGGCCTTCCAACAAACCATTGCTATCAGTATTGGATATCCCTCACCCACGGCCGATGCCACCCGAGACAGTTACAACAGTTGCCATGACACCCCTAACTGCCAAGGGGAAGAAGAAGAAAAATATGATGAATACCCCGGGTTGGAATATTCTGATGAAAATGGGGCACCAAGCTGGTAAAGGCCTGGGTGTTAATTTCCAAGGCAGAACTAAGCCTGTCAAGCCGCAAAAATTAATTGCACGGGGTGGCCTAGGCTATAAAGGGCCGGGCAAGAATGAAGAAGAACCATGGGCAGTTATGACATCCACTTTGAAGACAGATCGCCAACCGCTTACTTGGACATTGCAGACACATTTTATTAAAGGTGGCGTTCAAAATAATGAGTAGACTACAATAGTCACTTCCATGTTAGACTGTCAAGATATTCATGCTAGACAGTTTGCTCGTCATATTGCTCCATTAGCCACCTATAAAGCCCTCGAGTCTCTAAGGCCTGATAAGAGAAGGAAAATGGGTGATCCAGAGTGTGACTGGTATAGATGGTTTGACATGAATGATATTGCTATTGCTTTGAGTCGTCTATTTATGCCGACCGACCCAGAATGGCCGCCACTAATCCATGAGTTGATTGAAAAACCTGCTGTGATAACAGATAAGAGGCAACTGCTGAGCAATTATATAGACATTGGAGAGCCTGATGTGCCATACGAAGAAGGTTTCACGACAGACAGGCTGTGGGCCGGCCTTTTCTCTCTCACTTCCATGCATCCGTCTCTTCTTGTCTCCCTGTATTCCCAAATGTTTCCATGTGTGCCCAGACCGCCTTCAATCATGGTCATCTTTTCTCCAAGTTCACTTCGAGTTTCTCCTCCAATTCCTCCCCTGCTCCTCGAGCAATTTTCCAGACTCTCCATCACACCCCCGCGCGGGTCATTATTAATTCAACCCTTCTCCAATCTGTCAATTTCCACTCCTCCTTCTATTATTCCCCTTTCACATTGCTTTCTATTGAAAAAAGAAAATAAAAATGAAGAAAAAAATAAAGAAGAAGAAAAAGAAAAAAAATGCCAAAATTCAAACTTTTCAAACCTCCATCTCTGTTGAGGAGACCTCTTATCTCCTTTCTGAGTGTGACTCGACCCAGGGGCCGCTCTTCCAAGATTCATTGATAAACCTTTTCCACCCCTCCTGCAAGGGGTCCTCATCTGTATCCCCTCCTGTATCCACTTTTTCACCTCCTTCCTTTTCTTCTTCTAATGATCAAGCTAGTTGCTCCTCTTCTTCTTCTAATAAGATTCATGGGGTAGTTTCACATAAGAAACCCAAGGGTAAGCAGATTCCCCGTAGATTCTTGTTGGAATTGGCTAGAAGGTGCTAGGCATGCTCAACTCTTCCTGAATTTTTAGAGAATCCGATCATCTTGCCAGATATAGAATATGAGGGTGCTTGTACTTCTTATGAGAGTTTAGGTGTCTATGAGATTATGAACGATGAAGACCCTATTGAAGAGGGGGATGAAAGTTACGAAGAATATGAGGATGAGGCTGATGCCTTTGCTAGTGGCATGAGAAGATTTGATGAACCATCAGCCTCAGTAGAAGAGCCTACCAAAGAAATAAATCTGGGTACGGAAGAAGACCCAAGGATTGTCCTCATTTCAAATAACTTGCCGCCCTCCGAAGAGGAGGCGCTTATTTTGGTACTTCAAGAATACAAAGACACGTTTGCATGGAGTTATGAAGATATGCCTGGACTAGACCCTGCGCTCGTTGAACATCGACTTACACTTAAGGCAGGGTCTGTCCCGGTCAAACAACGGTTGAGACGTTTCCACCCAAACATGGCTTTAAAAATGAAAGAAGAGATCGACAAGCTTCATAAGGCCAGATTTGTTAGAGTTGTCCTCTATCCTAACTGGGTGGCTAACATCGTCCCGGTCATGAAGAAAGATGGAAAGGTTCAAATTTGTATAGACTTTCGAGACCTCAACCGTGCGTGTCCTAAGGATGACTTCCCCCTCCCTCATATTGATGTTTTAATTGATAATACGGCAGGATTTGAGACTCTCTCCTTCATGGATGGTTTTTCGGGTTATAATCAGATTCGCTTGGCTGAGGAAGATCAAGAGAAGACATCGTTCACTACACCATGGGGTAGTTACTGCTATGTGGTCATGCCTTTTGGACTCAAGAATGCTGGAGCCACCTATCAGAGGGCTATGATGGCAATTTTTCATGATATGATCCACATTTATATTGAGGTGTACGTGGATGATCTGGTGATAAAATCAAGAACAAGGATTGAGCATCCTGGGGTTCTAGCTAAAGTCTTGCAAAGATCACGAGAGTATCAGTTGAAAATGAACCCCAAGAAATGTGTATTTGGTGTTTCATCAGGGAAGTTGCTTGGATTTATTGTCAGCAAAAGAGGAATTGAAGTTGATCCCAATAAGGCAAAGGCCATTAGAGATATGCCTCCTCCCAGGAATTTGAAGGAAGTTCGAGGATTAATCGGGAGGTTGCAATTTATTCGCCACTTTGTCTCCCAGCATTCACAAAGGTGCAGGCCGTTTTACGAGCTTACTAAGCCGGGGGTCAAGTTTAATTGGGATGACAAATGTCAAGCAGCTTTTGAAGGATTAAAGGATTATTTGGCCAATCCTCCTGTCCTGAGGCCACCAGTTCCAGGCAAACCACTCATTCTCTATGTTTCTGTCCTGGATGACTCTGTGGGTGCTGTCCTAGCTCAAGTGGATGAAGAAGGGAAGGAGAGGGCAGCATACTACTTGTCTAAACTTCTCAACCCTTGTGAGTAGAGGTACTCAGCTATAGAGAAGACTTGCGCCGCTTTGGTCTGGGTAGTTCAGAAGTTAAAGCACTATTTCTTAGCTCACGAGGTTCACCACATTGCTCGCATGAATCCGATTAAATTCCTTCTTGAAAAATATGTCCTTACCGACCGATTAGCACGCTCGCAAAGTTTCCTCTCTCAATTCGACATCACTTACATTCAACAGAAAGCTATCAAAGGCTACGCCATTGCCGAACATCTTGCTCACCACCCTCTACCCCGATTTGATCCTGTCAATTCGGAGTTTCCAGATGAGGAACTAATGTCCATTAATCAACCCCACGATCCTATGTGGACGTTACATTTTGATGGAGCTCTAAATTCCCAAGGAAGAGGGATCGGCATGGTTCTTTTAACTCCAGAAGGGGTCACCATCCCATTCGCCGCTCAGCTTACTTTCCCTGTCATAAACAATATAGCTAAGTATGAGGCTCTTTTGGCCAGCCTTCAAACTGCTCATAGATATGGTGTTACCCAATTACGAATTGTTGGTGATAGTCAGCTCATTCTACGCCAGGTGCTTGTCAAATGCCGCACTATCAATCCTAAGCTCAAACCATACCTGGAACTTGCTTCAGCTTATGCCAAACTCTTCACCAAATTGATCTTCGTCCATGTCCCTCGTAGCCAGAACATCTTAGCTGACGCTCTTGCCTCTTTGGCCTCTGCTTTAGTCTTTCCTCCCCAGCGAGATTTTCATGTTCCCCTCATTCATCAGCGTGACACTCCAGCTATTAAGGATCGTGCATTCCTCGACATTAGGGACAAGGTGCTCGAGAAAGTCAGGCGGAGTGAAGCTCTTAAAAGCAAAGAGGTCATGTTATTAGATTGGGAAGAAGAATTGGCTGATGAGGAGAAACCTTGGTATTATGAGATTGCCAGATATTGCAATGATCAGTCCTATCCCGAAGAAGCCACTGCAGAAGAGAAGAAGGCAATTAGAAGAGTGGCTCAACGTTATGTCTTGGTTGGAGGTGTGCTCTATAGAAGAGGGCTCACGGGTGTTTTATTAAGATGCCTCGACGATGATGAATCCTGGAGGTCGTGGAAGAGGCGCATTCAGGAGTGTGTGGTGGTCATGTGAACAGCCAGATGCTAGCTAAGAAGATCCTTAGGCTAGGCTTTTATTGGCCAACTCTAGAAGAGGATTGCTCCATCTATGCTCGAAGATGTGTTAAGTGCCAACTGCACGCCGACAAGATTCATTCTCCTGCTTCTTCACTCCATCCTATGTCCTCACCATGGCCTTTCTCCATGTGGGCTTTCGATATCATTGGACCTTTTGGTGACTCAAACCTCCTTACGAAGCAAAAGTCATTCATCCTTACGACAACGGAGTACTTCACCAAGTGGGCGGAAGCGGAAGCATTCGTGGAGATCAAAGCGTCGACCGTCTGCAAGTTTATAATGAGGAACGTCATCGCAAGGTTCGGCATCCCAAGCACCATCATCACCAACAATGGACCTCAATTTATCTCTCAAGAGCTCAAGGATCTCTGCAATAGGTATAACATTGCATTGCATCATTCTTCTCCCTATTATCCACAGGGGAATGGCCAAGCAGAGGCAACTAATAAGACATTGATCAAAATTGTTAAGAAAACGTGTGAGGCTAATAAATTTTCGGATTGGCCAGACAAGCTAGTTGAAGCTCTCTGGGCCTATCGCACTTCCATTCGTACACCCACTGGGCAAACCCCTTTCGCCCTTACTTATGGAATGGAGGCGGTAGTTCCTTATGAGATTCTCATTCCCTCTCTGCGAGTACAATTGGACAAGGAATTCTCTATTGATGAGCGTCGTGATTCACTCCTTGCCCAGTTGGAACTCCTAGATGAGAAGCGTCTGGTCGCCGCTGAGCATGCGCGTGTGTATCAAAATAGGCTTTCACATTTTTATCAAAAGAAAGTAATTGAGAGAAAATTCAAAATCGGTGAGATGGTAATCAAGAGAATCTTCGTAAAACCTGGTGGACCCCGTTCAAAACTCCAACCAAACTGGGAAGGACCCTTTGTTATAAAAGATGTTTATCCTGGCAATGCTTATAAATTGATTAAAGCTGAAGGAGAAGAGCTAGCTCATCCTTGGAATGGGCTCTACCTTAAGAAATACTACCCCTAATCCATAAATAATAATAATAATAATAATAATAATAATAATAGAATTTTTCAAAAAAAATCTAAAAATATAATAATAGAAAATTTCCAAAATCTAAAAAAAATAAAAATTTCCAAAAATTCAAACAAAATAGAAATTTTCAAAACCCAAAAAAACAAAAAAAGGGAAGGGAAAAAGATTTTCAAAATTTCAAAATTGTTGCCATGGCGTACGAGGACGCAAAGTCTGAAAGGTTAAAATTCAGAATTCATTCATCAGTCTTGTTAATTTAAAATGGGGTCGACACCCGCACACACTGCACGCTTAAACCTCGAACTCAAGTGGTGCAAAATCCGATGGGAAGTCAAAACCTGACTAAAGGTGAAAAGAATACCCATTCTTTTCCTCTTCGGCCCATAAGGGAGAAAGGGAAGTCTCGGGGTGGACCCGCCAAGCCTACCCGCCGCCTTAGTAAGTGGAAGTCAAGGCCCAAAAGGGAACAAAATGCCGCAAAAGCCCAAGTACAATTAGATTTTTCATCAGTACAAATCAGTTTCAAAGTGAAAGTCAAATCGTGAAAAGAAAAGCATGTCAAGAGGGCAAAGTCCCCGCAAGGAAAACCTTGGGCGTATGCATGCAATATAAAAGAGGCCAAAGGCAACAAAATTTCCCTATGCCGAAGACTGAACCCCAACAGGCATAGGGTAGGGGAGGTAGTTTTACCTCGAGCTTTTCAGAATCTCTTATGGGCTTCCTTATATCTTCTTCCACCTTTTTCTTTGTGGTAAGTCATAAACCAGCAGAATGGTCGAGATTGACCTAGGAGATTGCATCGTGCGAGATCTTGCGTATAAGTTTAAACCATTATCACGTCGACCCCTTTTTGATTAAATAAGAAAGATCAATGAATCCTCAATGACGACCGTGTAGGACCCAGTGCCCTGGTAGCTTTGTCAACCTAATTTTAAAAGCAGCAAAAAAATTAATTAACGCCTCTGAGTAAGGTGCCTTTTAGATAATTAACACCTGAGTGGAAGTCGTCTTTTATCAAATAACGCCTTTGGATAGGTCATCTTTTCAACAAAATTCAAACTCTTTTTCAGAATTAACGACCGTCACTGAGGGCGTCTTTTATATGAAAAATGATCTAGTCTAAGGCGTCTTTTTGAGAAAATAAGAGAAAAAAAATGCAAAGGAAAAAAGAAGAAAAAAATGGTGATTTATCTTTCATGATGTGTGCTTGCATTTTATATGGGCATCTTTTGTTATGGGTTGCATATGTATGCTTGCGTGTTGCATATCCCTTTATTGGTTATTTCATTCACCTTATTTGATTAAAGGCTTGGCCCCTTGACCCGTCATCAAGGTCAAAAGTAAAGACATCCCTTGCTTATTGAGCAAGGGGCCAAGTCGAACAGATGAATTAACCTGTTTGTTCAAGTATGAACTACAGCTGTAGGTACAGGGCTAAGTGAAGCAAAAGCAAAGAATGTGGAAAAGGAGCAAAGTACGCGACAACGAGTACACAACTACACAAGTGCTCAGGCAACAAAAATTTCAATCTCATATATATATACATCATAAATATCTGAGTACAGGTGTGAGGGTGGAGAAGTACAAGTAAGTCTCTCTCAGCTCTCGCCTCTACCCTCCTCTCTCCTACTCTCTACCTCGTCCTCGCCGTCCCGAGGGGGCGCTGGTGGAGGGGGTATGGGCCCCCGTGAAGAAGCTGGAACTCGAACCTGGCCCCCTACCTTGCTCCTCTCTCGAAGAGAAGAGCCCGCCACAAAGGTAGAGCTGGTGAAGCTGTACCCTACAGCTCGCGCCCGCTCCCGCCCTCGCTGAAGACGCTCCTCTGACGCTCGTAGCCGCTCCTGGGTAATGACTAGCTGGGTCCTCAAGTCTGCCAGCTCACGTTCGCGCACTGCCACCTGCTCCTGGTACCGGGCACGCTCTGACTGCTGTAGCTCGTGGTGACGCGCACAGTCTGCCAGGTGCTCCTCATGCTCCCAAGCACGCTCCTCGCGCTCTCGCGCACGCTCTCGCGCACGCTCTCTCCGCTCCAGCTCAAGAGCGACCCGCAGCTCCGCTACGTCCTGAGGCAGTTCCTCCCGCCGCCTCAAAGCCCTCTCCAGCTCCGCGACCCGCTGCTCACGGATCGCCAACTCCGCCCCAGCTAGAATTTATTTGTGATTGTGCACTTATGATCATGTCTTGTTTTGAATTAAGGATTATTTCTATCATGAGGCCTAATGAATTTTCAAGTGCAGAAGAGTGCAGGATTCGAGATGCATGGGAATGACATCATTCCGTTCTTGTATTCTTTCCTGTAAGCATTTTTACTATATGGTATTCTACACTATTATAGTATATCAAGGACCTTGTGGTTCTGACAAACTTGGAATTTGAGTTCCCCTTCATCAAAAACAGTGATAATTCCAGGAGAATCTTGATCACACGGATAGGCCATTAAGTCATTAAAGGTCTGGGACGATGGTTCCACTTTTTGGGTTGATGCACGGACAAACGGGCTTCGGCTTAATGTCAGCTCAGAGATATGGATTCTTGACCAAATCTAGATGGCTTAACAATATTATCCTTGATTATTTTCTATTTTTAGTTTGTTTTATTTTTCTTTTAGCCCAGCATGCATCATGTAGGACTTTGAGCTTAATGATGAAAATCTTCATATTATGGCAATAACGAAGGTCACTCGCTCTTAATTGAGTTGGCATGAGATATTCCATTCTAAATCAAATACTTTATTCTCTCTGAAACCGCTCAGGCTAGTTCATTGAAAGCGTCCCTTTGTTGGGTCTTCATCTCCATTCACTTTAATTTTCTACAAATCCACCTTGGTTGTAGCACGTCCACATTGGCTGGTAACCGCTCTCCAATGGTGCCTCCCTGTCGTGCCCTCGCGCACATTTTGTTTAGTTTAGTCTCCTTTATCCAGCCAATCGATGCTTTCTTGGAATCACCCGGAGTTGTTTCACTCAGAATCTTGGAAAGATTTCTAATGCTTAGTGTCAGAGGCGTGTCACATCACACCTTGGCATCTACTTATCAGTTCATTCCACTTCATTTCGCTTGTTACACTTTCACTTCATTTCGTCTCACTCCCTTGCAAAGCAGACGCCAAGGCGGGGCAGCTGTAGACACGCCAAAATTGATACTATGTTGATCAAATCTCATGTCACCATGTTAACGCCCCAAAGTGAACTTCATTATTTCCAAAGTGAAGTTTTTCTATTTTTGTGTGATTTTATGTGTTTTTCTAATTATTTTTTTTGTAATTCACGACTTGAAGTAGGGCGTGTTTTAAATAACGACTTGCTCCTGGGCGCATTTTAAGAAAGGACGACTGAACCAAGAGGCGTGAGTTTCTAGAATTTAACGAATTTCATTCAAATTGGAAAAATAAGAATTAACGTCCCTCTCTGGGTCGTGTTTTTAATTAACGCCTCTCCCTCAGGCGTCGCTTCATCATTTTCAAATAAGGAAGGTGTTTCTTACTAAAATTAAATCCATTAATTGACGCCTTTATGCCAGTCATTATTTTAATTAACGCCCTGATCCAAGTCGTCAATTTCAGATAACGCCTTTATGTGGGTCGCCTCTTTTCCATCCGTGTCCTGATTGAACGAAGCTTTCCTGGAGAGTTGCCTGCTCTGTTTGATCATCTTGTTGGATTAGGTAACTAGAGACCTTGCCGTGGATGGCTATTGCCAATTCTCATCCCATTAGATCTGTGTTTTCCGCCCTATAAATGCATTCCTGGGTCGAGTTCGCAAAAGGTTGGCTGAAGGGAGAAGAAAAGAGGGATTAGTAATAGCAGAAATAGGTTTTCACCACGCTTAGAAGCTTTCCACTCTCCTCTTCCCTACGCATCCTTTGCTCCTGCGGTGGTTTCTTCTTCCTATTGCATCTGCCGAATCAATTGGTTTCTCCCTTTACTGTTGTCAGGAACAGCAGGGAACTCTTTGCATCAGTTTACTGTTTCATCATCGTTCATCATAATTCTTTTGCATTAGCTTTGCATCACATCTCCTTCCTTCCCTAATTCTCTTAGGGGTTTTAAAAGAACCGAAAGGTGCACACTTTATGCTCATATTCCATCATCTTATTTTATCTTTGGGTTGATACTACACACACTTGGCTAATCCCTTTTTATCTTGTTTGTTTGTGATTTGTTTAAGAGTAATCAAGAAGAAAAACCCCCTTCATCGGCCGGCCGGTAGAAGGAGGAGGAGGAAATCTACAATCATCCCGCATCATTATTTTCATCAGGTATTCGCGATCAATCTCCCTTCTTTTTGAGGTAACCCCTCTGGCGATCACCCTCCATATAGCAATCTCTTGCTCCCCTTTTTATTTAGTTTTTTCTATTTTCTATCCTTCTATGTCGGAGAGATGATCATCTTTTTAGGTGTTCACAATGGCCACATTCGCTTGAGAGAGAGAGAGAGAGAGACCACAATTACATGAAATGTAAATAACATCTCAACCATTCATAAATTCCAAAGAAGAGTACATGACCATTGTTCCAAAATAAACATGAGTCCTCATAGGCTCACCACCCCATAACCTTACATATAAGAGAGACATTCATCCATAGCATACCCAGACGAACTAAGCACTAGCACTACTCCTTAGGTACAGCCTCCTCCTCAACCTCCTGCTCTATGTCTCCTGAAAACGTGTGTCACAAAGCGGTGACTGTGACGCTCAGTAGGTAGCCTAAACAAACCGGGGTTAACACGCATCTATATAACCAAATTATATACATAATTCAGATGTAAGTAATAGCATAACCAATTCATTATCATCTACATTAAAATAACTCACATGAGGAAAATACATGTTCTTTAACTAACATATAAGGTACCCATGCATGCATTAAAACCACGGTGAATGAGTAGTTTACATGTTATCGCCTTTTCATATATTCACATTTTCCCAATTTCCCATTTTCACAATTCTATTATTTTTGGAAACAAACAACTACCACAACACAGGTGGCCCCACACACACAAACGAACGAACAAAAGAGTACTGCGCAGACCCGAGAGCGAACTCCCACCTAGACTCATGTGGCCCACATAGTTATGCAATTTCACAGAACAATCGGCCGGATCAATATGATTTTTGACCAGGGTGTTACGTATCGCCATCCCCTGGGATCTTTTACTTCCGCGACGTTACGTATCGTCGTCCCGCAGAAAGGGCCGCCCCACAAAGGGACCGAAGTCCTATCTCACAGAATGCTGTTGTTCCCACTCATAACATTCACATCGTATTCGCATTCATACTCATTTTACAAATATTAGTACGATACTTTATCATAACATGCATGCTTCCAATAGTTTAAGTGGGTTAAACATACTTATATGCTGACTGGTGCGAAACAGTGCATGATCAGGTTACTATATAAAAAGAACATGTTTATCCTTATAGGCTACACATGCACAGAAGATGATTTATATCGAAAAGTACAGAATTTTTGTGAGCATGAAATTTTTACTGTAGGTTACTAACTTAGCCTTCTACCATTTTCTAATTTCTCAGATTTTTCTGAATTAATATGACCTCCCAAAAATCTCTTTTATCACATTTCTAGAAATTGGGGACAGTGCCCCAGGGTGTCGACCTGTTCAAAGGAAGTGTCGACCTGTCCACCCCACACATGCCTAGAAAATGAACCATAACTACAAGTGCAGAATTTATGTGAGCATGAAATTTTTACTGTGAGTTACCAACTTATGCTTCTACCATTTTCTAATTTTTCAGATTTTTCTAAATTAATTTGACCACTCAAAACCCTCTTTTCCCACGTTTTTGGAAATCAGGGACAGGGTTCTCAGGGTGTCGACACATCCATGGGAAGTGTCGACACATCTGTGGGAAGTGTCAGCATGTCCATGGGCAGTGTCAGCACATCCGACAGTTTCTAAAGATGAAGTGTCGACACATCCAGGGTAAGTGTCGACACATTCAGGGGAAGTGTCAGCACATCCGACAGTTTCGGAAGGGGAAGTGTCGACACATCAAGGGTAAGTGTCGACACATTTAGGGGAAGTGTCAGCACGTCCATGGGCAGTGTCAGCACATTCATGGGATGTGTCAGCACATTCATGGGAATGTGTCGACACATTCGTGGGCAGTGTTGACACCACCCAATATTTTTAGTTAAAATTTTGAGAAACCTCTCAAAACACATAACTTGATGGAAAAACTAGTAAATAGACATGGTAGTCAATCCCATATGCCCTTAATCCCTCTTTGGCATATAGAAACTACTTTAAAATCATTTTAATGCATCATTGACCCCTAAGATTTGAAGATAGGTTCCTACCTTTGAAATGATAAACCGACGATCCGGGGATGATATCCACACCCCATATCGTCTAAAAGCTTTTCCACCCTTCGAGCCCGGGGCTTCCAAGATCGTCCTCCACGCGCCGGATCGACCACCCACGCACCGGATGGTCCGCCCACGAAGAGACAAGGTCCCTCACTCTCATCTTACTCAAGAAAGCTAGAAGGTGGTGGAGGGTTGATGGAAATTGTTTGCTAAAGGCTTGACACCCTTAAAACCCACCTCCTTATATAGTTTTTAAGCTTCCCAAGGGTTTATCCACGTCCCTCAAGGCTCTAACAAGCTCCAAGGTCGCTGGTTTTGAAGAGGAGTTAATGCTTAGCACCTCTTCGGGTTTGAGCAGGTGTGACCTTTCGACCTCCTATCCTAAACTCTGTTGGACGTACACTTATGCTAGGAATTAGGTTAGGATGTATTCATATGAAATGAAGAGGACTTACATATCTAACTCTGGGTAATGGTTTCATCGAATTTCGTTATTCTGAGCCCGAGTTATGATGTTTCAAACATTAACATTTATTTTCCCCTGTTTCAGTCGCGACCCTTCATCTACTCAGTCATAAATGTGCGTGGGAGTGCTCTTTCGTCGAGATTCAGGCTAGGACGTCTTCATATGAAATCAAGAGGACTTCGGGATCTAAATTTGGGTCATATTTTCATCAAATTTTATTATCCCTACCACGAGTTATGATTTTCACAATATTAATATTTATTCTCCCTTGTTCCAGCCGTGACCTTTCAGTACCTCGAGGTAATTCGAGTATAACTATAGTGTCCAGGCAGAATTTGGCCTTGACCTCAACAGAGAAGTTGTAGCTAACACCCCATTCAAAATTATGGCTCTAGTTTCAGGTCATTTCATAAACCACAGACGAAGGTATGAATTTTCAATTAATTACATTCAGATTCTCCTAACAGTCACACCTCTCTATGACAGCTGACAGCAAAAGGCTCTGAACCTTGGGTTTTGATGCGAAGTGGGTTTCCACCTCAACAGAAGAGTTTGGGTCAAGGGCCTAATCTTTATAATGGGCTAAGTTTCATCTCATTTGGTTGACGGTGGCGCATGATATCCCTATTTAAATGGGTGGCCATTTTTCTGTAACTGTTTCGACCTATTTTCATAAACTCCCTCTTAACTCCTATTAGGCCTATTTTTCAGAAGTGATACTCTTCACCAAAGTTGTTCCTTACTCAATGGCAAGTGTGTGTGCTTTGATTTCACCTAATTCTGACCTCCCTGTATTAAGTTACGAATTTCCTAAGGATCCTTCAGTAATCTGTCAAGATTTCTAGCTCCTTGAGTTCATGGGCCCGAATTGTTCTCAATTGGGCCAATGCCCAAATTGGTGGTCATAACATCCTCTCCCCCTTAAAATAAATTTCATCTTCAAAATTGACTTGAGAAATTTTCTTTAAAAAATATATATTTTTTTGCACCGAACAGTTGACGGTATTCCAGGCGCATCTTACCCTCTGGCTCCAATATTACTTCCTCAGAATGAGAATTCCTCTATAAAACCTTCACTAGCCAGATGGTTTTATTCCTCAGTACCTATTCCTTCCAGTCTATGATCTCGCTGGGCTGCTCCACATAAGACCGATCTGCTCGAACCTCCAAGGGCTTGTACTCTATAACATGTGGGGCATCCAGGACATGCTTCATGGGCATAGAGACGTGAAAGACCGGATGCACATGCGACATGGCAGGCGGAAGTGCAAGTCGATAAACCACCTGGCCAGCCTTTTGCAAAATCTGGAAAAGCCCGATATATCTAGGACCAAGCTTGCCCTTCTCCCTGAATCGCAAGACTCCCATGGGAGAGACACCTTTAGGAGCACATGGTCCCCCTTCAATTTTTCTTAAACATATGAACTGACATGACTGAGCTTTACAAAGTCTATAACTCCAAGTTAAAGCCTACCCACCCAACAATCTGAAAAATGAGGTAACAGTTTCCTACCGCATGCAACTCAGGACTTCAAAACTAACTTGGTGAGACACAGGGCAACCCATTGATGCAATTGGTAGGGAAGCTATACTGTCGGTCAATGCTGAATGGACATTATCTTTCATGGTAAAACTATCATTATGAACCATATTAGAACCCCCTTCCAAACTTTGATAAGTATTTTGCAGCTAGTTGAGGAGCAAGGTCATCAGTTTAAAGTATGAACATGAGCATTTTGCCTAGAATCCATAGTATCAACATAACGAGATATCTTAATAGGCATTAAATATGTCAGGGACAGGAAGAGTTTGACCCTAGATATCAATTTCTTGAAGTTTAGAGCTGGCACATATCTTAACCAGACCTTGATGGTATCCTGGACAGCCCGCTTTGCCACAACTAAAACGGTTTAAGCTTGCTTGTCGTATTTCCTAATTCAGACATTAATGATCAGTTGACCTTCTTCTGTTTTGGAAAGGAAGCTTGCACGTGTAACGCACAAGCGGTGTTTTCAAGGCTCATTGAATATCACCTTACTTAAAATAATTGTAACCTACAACATATGCCACACAGTGTATGCTTTTAGGGTTTTTATCAGTTACATTCGAAGGTTCAGCTTGTCATGCGACTCGCAAACTAAAATGGGTCATTGCTCCGTACCTTCAATCACGGTAGGGTTATTGTCTGCCTCCTCTTGCATTAGTGTATAAACTCGCCCTCTGTACCGAATCCTCTCCCGCAGTGGTACTGGCTCTTGTAGAGTCTTCTTAGGACAGTTCCTCACAATATGTCCAGCCTCGCCGCATCCATAGCACTTGCCCTTTGCCTTCCAGCATTGTTGTCCCGGATGGTTGCGCCCACAATGGACACACAATGGGACCCCCGGTCCTCCCCTTGGTACCTGCTCCTGACGTGCCACCTTTTCCAAGCCCTGCCTCCCTTCTGCCCGTCTAGGACTCTTGCCCATCGTCTTCTGCTCCTTAGTGAACCTATACAAAGGTATTCATTAGAACCTAATTTAATATGTTCCTAAAATTCTTATGATTTCAATTATTACCTATGAGGGTTTGTCTGTTTGAAATGGGTTCTAAATATACTCTACCCCATTTCACTCTAGCCTACCTCTTCTTCTACTACTTGGACAATTGGAATGGTTGTAATCATGGTTTGTCTCTCATGCTCTGATACCACTTTGTAATGTCCCGAGATCCGATCCCCAAATTATGGGTATTATTTTTTTTTCTTCCATCAGACCTCGAGACATTACATCGCACGTATCGCGGAAGCACAATATATAACATGCCCACATTTGCATGAGAGAGAGAGAGAGAAACCACAATTACATGAAATGTAAATAACATCTCAACATTCATAATTTTCAAAGAAGAGTACATATCCATTGATGCAAAATAAACATGAGTCCTCGTAGGCTCACCACCCCATAATCTTACATATAAGAGAGACATTCATCCATAGCATACCCAGACGAACTAAGCACTAGCACTACTCCTCAGCTATAGCCTCCTCCTCAACCTCCTGCTCTATGTCTCCTGAAAATGTGTGTCACAAAGGGGTGAGTGTGACGCTCAGTAGGCAGCCTAAACAAATCAGGGTTAACACGCATCTATATAACCAAATTATATACATAATTCAGATGTAAGTAATAGCATAATCCATTCATTATCATCTACATTAAAATAACTCACATGAGAAAAATACATGTTCTTTAACTAACATATAAGGTACCCATGCATGCGTTAAAACCACGGTGAATGAGCAGTTTACATGTTATCACCTTTTCACATATTCACATTTTCCCATTTTCACATTTTCACAATTCTATTATTTTTGGAAAAAAATAGCTACCACAACATAGGTAGCCCCACACACACAAACGAACGAACGAACAAACGAAAGAGTACTGCGCAGACCTGAGAGCAAACTCCCATCTAGACTCATGTGGCTTACATAGTTCTATCGTTCCACATAACAATCGGCCAAATCAATAGGATTTTTGACCAGGGTGTTACGTATCACCGTCCCACAGAAAGGGCTGCCCCACAAAGGGAACGAAGTCCTATCTCACAGAATGTTGTTGTTCCCACTCATAACATTCACATCGTATTCGCATTCATACTCATTTTACAAATATTAGTATGATACTTTATCATAACATGCATGCTTCCAATAGTTTAAGTGGGCTAAACATACTTATATGCTGACTGGTGCGAAACAGTGCATTATCAGGTTACTATATAAAAAGAACATGTTTATCCTTATAGGCTACACATGCACAGAAGATGATTTATATCGAAAAGTACAGAATTTATGTGAGCATGAAAATTTTACTTTAGGTTACTAACTTAGCCTTCTACCATTTTCTAATTTCACAGATTTTTCTGGATTAATATGACCACCCAAAACTCTCTTTTATCACATTTCTAGAAATTGGGGACAGTGCCCCAGAGTGTCGACCTGTTCAAAGGAAGTGTCGACCTGTCCACCCTACACATGCCTAGAAAATGAACCATAACTACAAGTGCAGAATTTATGTGAGCATTAAATTTTGACTGTGGGTTACCAACTTACCCTTCTACCATTTTCTAATTTTTTAGATTTTTCTAAATTAATTTGACCACTCAAAACCTCTTTTCCCACGTTTCTGGAAATTGGGGACATGGTTCTCAGGGTGTCGACACATCCATGGGAAGTGTCGACACATCCGTGGGAAGTGTCAGCACGTCCATGGGTAGTGTCAGCACATCCGATAGTTTCTAAAGAGGAAGTGTCGACACATCCAGGGTAAGTGTCGACACATTCAGGGGAAGTGTCAGCATGTCTAGGGGAAGTGTCAGCACATCCGACAGTTTCTGAAGGGGAAGTGTCGACACATCTAGGGTAAGTGTCGACACATTAAGGGGAAGTGTCAGCACGTCCATGGGCAGTGTCAGCACATTCATGGGATGTGTCAGCACATTCATGGGAATGTGTCGACACATTCGTGGGTAGTGTCGACACCACCCAGTATTTTTAGTTAAAATTCTGAGAAACCTCTCAAAAACACATAACTTGATGGAAAAACTAGTAAATAGACATGGTAGTCAATCCCACATGCCTTTAATCCCTCTTTGGCATATAGAAACAACTTTAAAATCATTTTAATGCATCATTAACCCCTAAGATTTGAGGATAGGTGCCTACCTTCGAAATGATAAACCGACGATCCGGGGATGATATCCACACCCCAGATCCTCCAAAAGCTTTTCCCCCCTTCGAGCTCGGGGCTTGCAAGATCGTCCTCCATGCGCCGGATCGACCACCCATGCACCGGATGGTCCGCCCATGAAGGGACAAGGTCCGTCACTCTCTTCTTACTCAAGAAAGCTAGAAGTTGGTGGAGGGTTGATGGAAATGGTTTGCTAAAGGCTTGACACCCTTAAAACCCACCTCCTTATATAGTTTTTAAGCTTCCCAAGGGTTTATCCACGTCCCTCAAGGCTCTAACAAGCTCCAAGGTCGCTGGTTTTGAAGAGGAGTTAATGCTTGGGACCTCTTCGGGTTTGAGCAGGTGTGACCTTTCGACCTCCTATCCTAAACTCTGTTGGACGCACACTTATGCTGGGAATTAGGTTAGGATGTCTTCATATGAAATGAAGAGGACCTACATATCTAACTTTGGGTCATGGTTTTATTGAATTTCGTTATTCCTAGCCCGAGTTATGATTTTTCAAACATTAATGTTTATTTTCCCCTGTTTCAGTCGCGACCCTTCGTCTACTCAGTCATAAATGTGCATGGGCGTGCTCTTCCGTCGAGATTCAGGCTGGGACATCTTCAGATGAAATCAAGAGGACTTCGGGATATAAATTTGTGTTATAGTTTCATGAAATTTCATTATCCCTACCACGAGTTATGATTTTCACAATCTTAATATTTATTCTCCCTCGTTCCAGCCGTGACATTTCAGTACCCCGAGATAATTCGGGTATAACTATAGTGTCCAGGCAGAGTTTGGCCTTGACCTCAACAAGGAAGTTGTAGATAACACCCCATTCAAAATTATGGCCTTAATTTTAGGTCATTTAATCAACCACAGATGAAGTTATGAATTTTCCATTAATTATATTTGAATTCTCCTAACAGTCACACCTCTATATGACAGCTGGTAGCAAAAGGCTCAGAACCTTGGGTTCTGATGCGAATTGGGTTTCCACCTCAACAGAAGAGTTTGGGTCAAGGGCCCAATCTTTCTAATGTGATAAGTTTCATCTCATTTGGTTGACTGTGGCCCAAGATATACCTATTTTAATGGGTGGCCATTTTTCTGTAACTGTTTCGACCTATTTTCATAAACTCCCACTTAACTCCTACTGGGCCTATTTTTCAGAAGTGATACTCTTCATCAAAGTTATTCCTTACCCAATGGCAATTGTGTGGGCTTTGGTTTCACCTAATTCTGACCACCTTACATTAAGTTACGAATTTTCTAAAGATCCTTCAATTATCTGTCTAGATTTCTCGCTCGTTGAGTTCTTGGGCCCGAATTGTTCTCAATTGAGCCAATGCCCACATTGGTGGTCATAACATATTTTCTTTAGTTGTTAGTTCCTCCAGGCATGCGTCATTCGGTTTAGCCGTTCCTTGTGATTGGTTTGAAGTTTTCCGGAAGATTCCTATCGCTGTTGGTTGAGGACGGGTGTCGGTTTACCTTAACACCGGCTTTTCAGTCCACTCCGCTACATTTTCGCTTCATCTCCATGTTCCATTTCACTTTCGCTTCACCTCCGCTTGTTCCCCTGCAAAGAGGACATTAAGGAGGGGCATCTGTTGACACCCGTTTTATGACCAATGAGTTTGGTCATCTCCTTATCTATATTTTTATGATGTCCCGAGTTATTCACCGGGTTGTTGGGTCATTGTTTTGGTCAGTTTTGGGCTTATTTTATGGGTTATTCTCCCTGGTTGGGCCTAGCTACTCTGGTTTCTCGACATTTAAGCTTATTGGGCCTGAATAAGGGCTAATAAGGATTTTATTGTGGATTAACTTGGAGATTTATTAGTCTTTATCTCTTTTGCCACGCCCTTTAGCCTAGCGGTCTATCGTATGACCGTATGGTCGACGTTGGCGGTCGTTGGCTAGACCGCTAGGAGGTGGAGAGTCCTGTTGGGTTTCTTTGATCTTATCTTTTCTGGACGACTGAGCTTAGCGGTCCATTATTTGACCGTTTCTTGAGCTTTGCGGTCTATCGCAAGACCGTTTTTGGAGATAGAGAGTCCTACTCTGTCTATTCTTCCTCTGCTTTGCCGTGGTCGAGCTAGAGTCCTTGATCTCTTGATTTCTCTCTAGATAGTGTAGACACGGCAAATTTGACATCATTTTGAGCATATCTCCTATCGCACTGTGATGCCCCATTTGACCCTCAAATTGACTTATTTGAGTGGTTTTCCTCTCTTTTCTTGAATATCCAACTTCCCCCAATTTTTACACATCTTTTCCTATTTTTTCCAGATTTTTTTGAGCTTTTTCTCCATTTTTTCGGGCCTTAAATCAAATGGTGGCAGGGACTCGGGTGCCATTTAAATAGCTCCCAGGCAGGGGGCGTGCATTTCTAGTTGAGTCCAGTTTGGCCGTTTGCGAAATCTATGAAATAGCGACACTCCAGAAAGTCGCCATTTCTTTAAATAGCGACCGTTCGGAAGGTCGTCAATTTCCTTGCCTTATTTTGAGCATTTAACTCAATCCAAAATTCATATTAATTCCTAATTGGCGACCACTTCATGGGCGTCAATTCTTTTTTAATTTTAGACTCTTTTAATTAGCGACCACTAGGTCCGACGCTATTTCTTATAGAATTTTGATTTCGAACAGAATCCTTTCCGTTCCTCACTTAAACTTTTTTTCCACTTGGGAAAGGGTTCCTATGGCTTCCTAATGTTGGAAGGACACTTGGAGGAATGATCCCCCTTTCCAAATCCCACCAAAACTCAATTTTTTAATTTTTATAGAATTAAATTCCGAATTTCCTTTCCCTTCCTCACTTAAACTCCTTTTCCACTTGGGAAAGGGTTCCTATGGTTTCCTAATATTGTAAGGACACTTGAAAGAAGGATCCCTCTTTCCAAATCCCACCAAAACTCAGTTTTCTAATTTTTATGGAATTAAACTCCGAATTTCCTTTCCCTTCCTCACTTAAACTCCTTTTCCACTTGGGAAAGGGTTCCTATTACTTTCTAAGGTTGGGAGGACACTTGCCCAATAAATATCTCCCTCCAAATCCCATTAAAACATGATTTACTAATTTTCTTGGAATTAAACTCTTAATTTCACCTCTATAAATATGACCCCTCTCTCCCTTGTGTAAAAGGCATCAATTAATCAATCAAAGGGAGGCGCTACTGGATTGGAAGCTCAAGGAGGAGGTCTCCCATGCTTCAAGCTACATCCTTTGGAGCCTCTTCATCCCTTGGAGCATATTGAAGATTTGAAGCCCCCAAATTAGAGAAAACCACTAAACTTTCCTCTCTCTTTCTCTCATTATTGCTTAGTTAATCAAGCATTGCATGCATCATATTCTTCTTTTTCTTATTATCTAAACATTGAGATCCTCTTTCTTTTTCTTTTTATCTCAATTCAATTGAGATCTAATACTTGTGCACTCTAGCACATCTCTCTTAGTGCAACACTTGCACATCTTGTTGTGTCCCTGTGATTTTGATGATAGTAAACACTATAAGTCATTTGAATGCATACAATTCTGTTTGTGGTGCAGATGAATGTTTCATTGAAAATCTTATCTGAATTATTGCTACATTTTAAATATGGCTGTGTGGTGTGTGCTTTGGTGCAGTTCATAATTGCATTTATCTGGATTGTTTGATGTCATATGTGTTTACTTATGTTTTGATGATGACATAGTTTACGTGTGTTTTGATGATGACAAATTGATGTCATATGTGTTTACTTCATTCAGAACTGCTCATTCAGAACTTGGTACATTGCTTAACTGTGAGCATGGCATAGACTGAACACTCGTCTGTCTGCATGAGTCACCAAGTCCACACATTGCATCGTGTGCTTTTCATGAAGTCTATACATTGGCATGCAGCGTCTCATGAAGTATGTACATCCTCTTCAAGCATTTCAAAGTCTATACATCGCTTGGAGTTCTCTCAAGTCTATACATTACTGAGCGTCTCACTGACTGTCTCATGCAAGTATATACATTGGCATATGCATTCACTGTAGAGTCTATACATTCATAGCGTCCAGTGTCTAGAGTTTCATAAAGTCTGTACATTGGAAGTATGTACAACGGACTGTACATGCATCAATCTTCAAAGTCCATACATTGGACTGTTACACGCATCATTGAAGTCTATACACTAGTCCGTCTCTCCAGTCTGCACAGCCTTCTGATTGGACTTAATGTCTATACAGCTTGCATCGTCTCATGCAGCATCTCAAGCCAAGTCCATACATAGTCCATCAGCATTTAGAAGTCTGTACATCGGTCCATCTTGTTCAGCGTCTTAGTGTATTCAAAGTCTGTACAGCGTCCGTCTCAGCCAGCGTCTCATGCCACGTCTTAGGCAAGTCTATACATTGCTCTATTGCATGAAGCAAAGTCTGTACATCCGATTGTCTCACTCGAAGTATGTTCAGCCCATGGTCTAGAGACCAAGTCTGTACATCGTCTTGTGCCTTCAAGCTTTCAACGTCAAGTCTGTACATCACCTTCAAGGCAGCAAGTCTATACACTGGGGTCGTCAGCTGAAGGGACAGCATGTCTGTACGTTGGGTGTTCATCGTCTGCTGCATGCCATTTCAAGTCTGTACATCGATGTGTTGCTTTGATACCGTTGCATAGTCTATACATTGATGAGCTTTACGCACACATCTTCGGTGTCTATACTTTGCCTGTGTAACTCAAGCCTCTACATCAAAGTCTATACATTCGATAGGCTTGTTAATGCATCTGTCTGCAAGTCTGTACACCAAGGACGCTTGAAGGCTTTAAAGTATATACATTCTACACACTTCTCACTTACTGTTTCTAAGTATATACATTGTGTTGCATTGCTTGAATTTCGTAAAGTCTATACACTGCATGCCTCACTCTAAGTCTATACACTCGTGAGTGTCTCATCAAGTCCATACACTGGCTTTGAGCTGAAGTCTATACAGTGCCTCAGGCTGAGCAAGTCCATACACTGGCTGCTGTTCTTCAGAGTCTGTACATCGCAGTGAGTTGAAGGTTGCCAAGTCTGTACAGCCAAAGCCTGTTCAAGCTTTCACACAAAGTCTGTACAGCCACATCTCTGAAGCCAAGTCTATACACTCCTCACCTTTCCCTACGTTTGGCCAAGTCCATACACTCATACCTTTCCCTACGTTTTCTGGCCAAGTCTACACATCGTTTGCCTAGCGTTTGCTTCTGAGTCTATACACTCAGGTTGTTGAAGGGTTTTCAAGTATGTACACTGCATGCTCACTCAACTAAGTCTATACACTCGATTGTTAACCTTCAACTCTATACACTCGGTTTCAAAGCTTCAAGTCTATACACTTGATATCAGGCCTCAACTCTATACACTCGGTTTCAAAGCTTCAAGCCTATACACTTGATATCAGGCCTCAACTCTATACACTCGATTTCAAAGCTTCCAGTCTATACACTTGATATCAGGCCTCAACTCTATACACTCGGTTTCAAAGCTTCAAGTCTATACACTTGATATCAGGCTTCAACTCTATACACTCGGTTTCAAAGCTTCAAGTCTATACACTTGATATCAGGCCTCAAGTCTATACACTCGTTTGTTAACTCTCAAGTCTATACACTCGTCTGTTAACCTTCAAGTCTATACACTCAAGCTGCATCATGGCTGTACACACTTTGTTAAATAGTCTGGACCAAGTCTATACATTATCTGATACCTTCTTATGTCTGTGTGACAGGTACTGTTCGAGAAGCAGATAAGTGGCACGTGGTCCGAGGTTGGCACCTGGCACGTGATCCGATGATAACGCCCTAAATGCTGCAGCTATAAATACCAGGCCGCCTCCATCTGGAGAATTTAAGTGTGAGTGAAGAAAAGAGAAAAAGAGATCGAGATCAGAAAGAAAGATCGATATAGAAGAAGAGAGTTGCAGAGAGGCAGTGAGCAGAAGAAGAAGAAGAAGAAAGAAGAAGTGAAAGGAAAAGCTAGAGAGAGCCTGCGAAAGAAAAGAAAAAGAAGAAGTGAGAAGAAGAGAAAGTGAGAGTGATAGAAGCTTCAACTGAAGATCAGTTCCTGCTGGACCGTGGATCAAATCCAGGCCAGCCAGCTCCTGCGAGAGCCACATTCTGATTCTATTTTTCCAGCTTTCTGTTGCTGCATTTTTTGTTTTTTTTCTTTTCAACTATTCACTAGTTGTTCTTCCGATTCTCTTGTGTGAGGTCAGGTTCCCTCCGGTGTGGAGGAAGAGAGACTTGCGTCTCTGGTTGCCTTTGACTGGGAGTCATCGGTTGTTTCCCTCCGGTTTGGAGGAAG
Source organism: Amorphophallus konjac (assembly GCA_022559845.1). Classification (NCBI taxonomy): domain Eukaryota; kingdom Viridiplantae; phylum Streptophyta; class Magnoliopsida; order Alismatales; family Araceae; genus Amorphophallus; species Amorphophallus konjac. The sequence goes on along the minus strand of CM040128.1, from coordinate 227,335,990 downwards.
GGAGGATGGGTCCTCCGGTTCTGGGCTTGTAGGTTTCGAGTCCAGGGGTCCCTCCGGTTGGGAGGAAGAGAGGTCCGAGACCTCTAGTTTGCAGGTGACTTGGTGTCACTTGTGCTTCCCTCTGGGTTTCAGAGGAAGACAGACTGTGTGTCTCTGGTTTCCAAGTGGCTGGGAGTCACTTGGGGTGTCCCTCCGGTTGGGAGGAAGAGGGGAGGTTGTTCCCCTGGTCAAGCTGTTTGGCAGCATTTGTTGTAGACTGAGTCTGCTGGGCTAGTGTTACTAGTGGAAGCCTCACTCCGGTTGGGAGTGAGGGGTGGACGTAGGTCTTTGGACCGAACAACCTAAAAAGCCCGGTGTTCTTTTGTGGTTTGATCTTCTTATATGTTCACTTAATTGCTGCGCATTAGATGCTTGCTTAGGATCGTTTGAGGGCTTATTGAGTTGTTGTCTTCCTTTGATCCTTCTAAGTATCCTCAGTTTATTTCTGCAACAGTTTTAATTCCGCGTAACTGAGCTTTAGAGTTTTAATTAGGCTATATTTGTAGAGGGATACATTCAGCCCCCTCTGTATCCGGGCCTTGCATCCTAACACATCTCCCTCTATTCTTCATCATTCATCATCTTTTACCTACCCTTTTGCATAGGGGTTTAAAGGCCAAACACCAATAAGGTGTGTTCATATCCATGCTTTCTATGTCCATATTTATATTTGGATTTGATGCTACACATCTTGGTTTCTAATCCATGTTTGTTTATTGGTGTTTGTTAATTTTGCAAGGGTAATGAAAGTGAAAACTCTCTTCATCGGCCGGCCGATAGAAAAAGAATGTAACATCCACAATCCCCCGCATCCTTTTGAGGTATTTATTTCGCGATCCCTCCTCTTTTTTCATTGTTATATCTTTGAGGCCCTCAAGTCTCTGGCGATCACCTTTCCCCTTAGCATCCTCGCATGCCCCCCTTTCTCTCTCTTCCCATGCTTTTCTAGCCATATTATCCTTTTCTTTTCTGAAGTAGATTTTCTTAGATCTACAAATTGACGATCACGGTGGGACTACCATTATTTTTCTTTGATTACCCTTCCCCTTTTGCACCCTCGGTGTAACTCCCTTTGTGCTCCATGTAGCACTTTCCATTTTATTTTATCACTTGTGCACCGTATGCCCCCCCCTCTCCTTATGTGATTGCTAACTTGTTGGTTTTGGAAAATTTCACTTTCTTATCTCTCCATTTTTTTTAAAAAAACATTTTTGATGGCATGCTTCATATTATGTTGATTGCCTTGATTTGTATGGCCATGTGAGTGTTTTACCTTATCTTTCATTGGTTTGGCTCATATCATTGTTCATACTTTTTTTTCTTTGTCTTTTGCATTAGTACTTGCATATAGGGCATTTGGCTTGGGAGACCGGACCTCCTACCCCCTCTTGGTGAAGGAAGGACCCTTCATTGAGCATTCCGTCTCATTGGACCAGAAATTCCTAAACTAAGTCTCCATAAGTCCCCGCACCCGTGGATTCCCTCACGGACGCCGGGCTAGTTGTACCTTTAAAGTTCCCCCGGTTAGTTGGCCCATGTATGGTGAGAATAAACCTAGTTGGCATTGAAACAAAACCATATTGAAACTAGGTTCCTACCTTGAGTGAATCATACCCATCTTGTTAAAAAACATCTAATTCACATCAAGGTATCAACTAAAATTAAGCGTAAGCATCCCAACTTGATTGATATCTTTGTAACATTGCTTTGATTGGTTGAATGGTTTGCTTGCATGATGTTTGATCTTGATAATAAAATCACCATGTCTAATCAATCATATACTCATGAGGATGATAAACGTAGCATATCTTATAATCCTCAAGCTTATAAGTCTCACCACGATCCTTCTAAGGGACCGCATCCTCACTTTTATGGTATTGCCCGACCCATGGGCAATTTCCAATCTCATGGTCCCTCGCATTTATTGCATGCCACTACTCCCTCGGGACCATCTCGTCCCAATGATGAGAAGGTTTCCCAAATCATCCGTGCATTAGATCATCTCACCCCTCAACAAATCCAAGCCCTTAAGGCCATTGTTGAGGGCACATCTTCTTCTCATCCTCCATCCAATCCCACACGGGTGGCCCATCACCCACCTCTTTCCATTCATATCCGGGCGGCCCATTACCATCCTCCCTCTCTTATTCGCACTCCCGTTCGAGGAGTCCATCCACCTCCTTCTACACAAACTCCTCCTCGGGTAAGCCATCACCCACCTCCTTTTATTCCTCCTCCTTCACGGGCCCAAGGCCCACACATTCCTTGTAATCCGACCCATCCGGGTCCTTTTGTGGGTCGGCCCATTAACCCTTCTCCACGGCCCTCATGTGTCGCACCTCCAAGGCAATCTTGCCAACCCTCCCTTGCTCAAGTTACACCCCTCCACCAAACGCTTCTTGATAAAGTCGCTTCATTGGAGGAACAACTTAAGAGGGTCGCAAGCCCACGGCCCGCTCCTCATTCTCCTTCTCCAATCAATCCCCTTCACGCCGTTCTGAATGACATCACAAAGATGGAGAAAGATTGGAAGGATAGGAGAGACGACTATGACATCGGTAGTTTAGGTAATGAAAAGCTGGCAGATTTCAACGCTCAAGTGGACACCATCCGCCCTCCACCCATTCACCCCATTCATTCATATGGCCCTCCGCCTCCGCTTACGCATACACACTTGCACTCACCAAATCATCCGTAATACCATTACATATCACCACCAACATATACGTCTTCACCACGGTGTCCACTTGAGCATAATAATGAAGAACCGGCAACTGAAGAATTCCAGATGGCACGTGACGATGAAGTTCGAAAGCACCCCTCCCGAGTTTCCTTTGTTTTCCTCTCCCTACATTGCCACCCGATGGACTCCCTGCTTAGGATGATGCCACCATCACCAATCTGACCCCCATTTCTGAGACTTATTGGTGCTATGATGATGGGTCGATACTCCAATCACCCACGCCGACGCATCATGAGTCTTCTCCTACACCTAACACAGCTCCTACCCCTAAAATCTGACATTTTCAACGTGTCAAACCCTCCATTATCACACCCCCAACTCCTACACCATCAACCCCCACAGCACCGGACTCTGCCAAACCTTCCACTAGACCTCCACCCAATATACCATTAGCTCCACTCCATCAGCTTCCAACAAACTCACAACCGAACCTTCCTCGTTTAACCTTCCATTACCGCCACCTCGGCCCTCCATTATACCTTTAACCTATAACCCAGATACCCCTACTCTACCATTTAACCCTTCACCCTTACCCGTGGCTAATCCTGAGCAGGATCCACCCCTTTTTGCACTCGAGCCAACCCCGATTGCTTTCGAGCAAAGGGAGAAGCTCGACATGTTTGAACCTTTGTTTCCACTCACCCTTTCTCCAACACCTTCCATTACACCTCCACCATCCATGGAGCCTTCCGCCTCCGCTTCACCTCCCTTTACCACTCGGAACGGGCATCCTTCTACAAGTACATGTGCCAAAGATGATCAAGAGCTGGATAATAATGATTTGGATATGGCTATGCTGTTCAAGATGCAAGAATTCGTTTGTCGGATGCCCATCCACGTTTTTGTGCCGAGCATGGTTAAAGAGGCCAAGTCCCCGCCGCTACTCACTAAAAAAGATTGTCAAAAGATCATGCCGTATAAGTCTATGCCCAAGGGTCGGGAAGAGCACCCCTTGTTCCAACTTTCCAATCTTGAATCCATTCTTCCATACAAGGGGCGAATGCCTATTTTGTTCAACACTCCTTATATGCCACAATACCTAGGCGACACGTTGCTTCACGTTCCAACTTTTCAACTCTCTTGCATCATTGCTCTTCACTCTCCGAGAGAGTTGTCATTTATTATTGAAGCTTCGTCATGGGCTTGTACTTTATCCAGTGGGCCAATCGGCTATATACTCTTGTTGCTGTGGAGGGGTAGGCATTCTTATGCCAGGGGGGCATCCTCCATCCTATCCATCTTTTACTCAACTCCACCCTCGTTTATCATCAATTCTTCATGGGCCACTCTAGGGGTAAGAAGGAGGATCTCATCTTCTCGCCCTTCATATTCTTTGCATCTCATGCATTCCATGTCTTCATCGCATCCATTCTATTGCATCTGCAAGCATTTGTATTGCTTCTCCCCTAGGTTTCGGACCCGTGTCGTCCCTGCCTTCCAGAACCTCCAGACCTTTCGCATTTCCCATCTTATTCATCTTTATTCTCGGGATCTTCGGGTCCCCTTACACTTCCCGGGCATTGTGCCCATCTTCTTTCAGGGCATCGCGGCCTTTTCCAACTCTCGCATCTGGACTCTCTAAATTTATCGCTTGTCTTTCTGGGGCATCGCGCCCCATGGTGTCTTACTTCTCCGGAACCTCCGGACTTTCTCCTTGGGCATCGCGTCCCTTCCCTTTCTACTCTTCCGGAACCTCCGGATTTCTTATGTCCACTCCTAGGGCATCGCGTCCTTTCTTTCGCTATCCCTCCGGAACCTCCGAGTTTATCTAATTCCCTAGGGCATTGCGCCCCTTTTTATCTTCTTCCTCCAAAATTTCCAGACTTATCTTTCCTCCCTGGGCATCGTGTCCCTCAGTATTTGCCCCCTCCGGAACCTCCAGATCTCCCTTCCTTCTTATTTCTCCTCTGATTTATCTTCTTACTTCTCTAGGACATCCCGTCCTTTGTTCTCTTCTTTCTTCTTAATCATCATTTTCCATATCTTCTCCCAGGTGTAGATTCTAAGAAATCCACTTAGAAATAAAATGGATAATAAAGCTAAAAAAAAGCATGTGAAGAGGGGGAGAAAAGGGGGAGCATGCGTAGGATGCTAAGGGGAATGTGATCGCCAGAGACGCGAGGGCCTCAAAGATATAACAAATAATAAAAGGGAGGGATCGCGAAAAATACCTTAAAAGCGCGGGATTGTGAGTGCTTTCCTTTCTCTTCCGATCGGCCGGCCGATGAAGAGAGTTCTTCTTTTTTGATTACCCTTGTAAAGATCAAAGACAACAACCAATAAAAATAGGAATTAGAACCAAGGTGAGTGTAGCATCAAATTCATAATAAAGATGAACATGAAAATCATGTATAAGAACACACCTTGTGGGTGTTGGCCCTTAAACCCCTATGCAAAAGGGTATGGGAGATATGATGAATGATATGCAAATAGGGAGGTGTGCAAGTGTTGCACTAAGGAGATCTCAACATGGAGATAAAAAGAAATAAAAGGAAGAGATGGAATAATGATGCATGCAATTAACTAAAGAAAAATAAGAGATAAGAGGGGAAAGCTTAGTGGTTTCTCCAATTGGCTTCAAGATCTTCAATAGAGGAAGAAGATGATGTAGAATTCCATGGATGTAGAGGCTCCAAATCTTCAATAGAGGAAGAAGAACTCCATGGATGAAGCTTTTAGGTGCATGAGAGTCTTCCTCCTTGAGCCTTTGGTCCGGCAGCACCTCCCCTTGAATTGATCTTTTTATCCTCCTTTCACAAGGGAGAGAGAGGTCCTATTTATAGGGTTGAAATTCAAAATTAATTCCAAGGGAAATTAAGAAAACATGTTTTAGTGGGATTTGGAATGAGATAAACATTAGGCAAGTGTCCCTTCAACCTTGGAAAGTCATAGGAACCCTTTCCTAAGTGGAAAAAGAGATTAAATGACGAAAGGAAGTGAAATTCGGAATTAAATCAAGAGAAAATAAGAAAACATGTTTTAGTTGAAATTTGGAAGAGATAAACATTAGGCAAGTGTCCCTTCAACCTTGGAAAGTCATAGGAACCCTTTCCCAAGTGGAAAAAGAGATTAAATGAGGAAAGGAAGTGAAATTCAGAATTAAATCAAGAGAAAATAAGAAAATATGTTTTAGTTGAAATTTGGAAGAGATAAACATTAGGCAAGTGTCCCTTCAACCTTGGAAAGTCATAGGAACCCTTTCCCAAGTGGAAAAAGAGATTAAATGAGGAAAGGAAGTGAAATTCGGAATTAAATCAAGAGAAAATAAGAAAACATGTTTTAGTTGGAATTTGGAAGAGATAAACATTAGGCAAGTGTCCCTTCAACCTTGGAAAGTCATAGGAACCATTTCCCAAGTGGAAAAAGAGATTAAATGAGGAAAGGAAGTGAAATTCGGACTTAATTCCATAAAAAATTAGAAAACTTAGTTTTGGTAGGATGGAAAGGGGGATCCTTCCTCTAAGTGTCCTTTCAATATTAGGAAGCCATAGGAACCCTTTCCCAAGTTAAAAAGGAGTGTAAGTGAGGAAAGGAAGGGGTGCTTCTGGAGTTCGGAATTGAACAAGAATTGACGACCGAACAGACGGTCGCTAATTAAAGAAATGACGCCCCCTGACGGGGCGTTACTTAAATGACGCGCGGGTCCCTTCCCCCATTTGATTTAAGGCCCGAAAAGATGGAGAAATGGCTCAGAAAAATCTGGAGAAAAATGGAAAAACATGTGAAAAGCTTGGGGAAGTTGGATATTCAATAAAAAGGAGGAAAACCACTCAAATAAGTCGATTTGAGGGTCAAATGGGGCATCACAGTGCGATAGGAGATATGCTCAAAATGATGTCAATTTTAGTGTGTCTACACCAGGGCATTGCGTCCCTTGGGATTTCCCTCCTCCGGAACCTCCGGATGATTACTCCTATCATGATTTTCCTCCTCCACTGCTTCCGGAACCTCCAGATCCGCCTCTTTCTATCTATCAATTTCTTCTTATACTTCCACCCAATCATAGGTCTGACCCGACTTCTTCCACATCTTTGGGCATCTACCCTTTTTCCATTGCTTTCAAGGCTTTAGTCCTCACTCCACTTCTTGATTTTCCTCTCATTCTGTAGACCATTAATGTGATCAGGGTCTTTGTACCTTAGTGAGAGAGTTCTAGCCCTCGCCTCTTTTCCTTTTATCCTTATTCATCTGAGTTTGGTCTAGACACCACTCTTTCTTGTTAAGCCACTTTCAAACTTTGCTATCCTTCCTTATCTGCCAAAAGAGGATGACAAATCTCACGTTCATCAAGATCGCCTTCATCGGCAGCTACTTCTACAAAGGTCGCAAGGTAATATATTGGCGAAAGTATGCATTTTTATGATGTCATTACTTCACGCACGTTTTTCAAAATGAAGTGCTTCTTAACATGATTCAGAGAGGTATTTTTAAGGCCTTTATCCTAGGTCTTTATCTTCGTCTTTATTGAATTTAAAAAAAAAGAGTCTTTAGGCTTACTTTTGTAGCACCTTTGGTTAATAAGAACCCCGCGCTGGGAGTTCAACATTCTCTCCCGCTTGTTAAGGGCAACCCTTAGCTGGACACTTCACACACTTCACGGCGCCCTTTAGCCATCTCCTTTGGTAAAACACCGTTGCTACTTGGGCCATGCCATGAGTATGTGTAAAAGTCTTTTCTCTTCTTTGCTCGGCCAGTAGTAAGAGGTTGACGGGTAAGATGACCAACCTAGGTACTCCCCAATACGAGAGAAGTCTCAAATAGGGGCAGTCTTGACCCAAATTAAAGTGAATTTTCATGATACATCTAGCCAAAAAGGGCTATTATGAAAATCAAGTCAAAATTTTGATAAAAGTAAAATTATGAATTATGGCATGACAAGAGAGGTAAAGTCACCACAGGGAAAACCCTGGTTGTATGCATGTCAAGGGTCTAAAAATCAAAGGCACAAAGCCCCGGCCCAACAGACTATCTCTTTGAGGGGAAATACCCTGGAAGGAATTCAAGTCCCGATATCTCCCATCCTGCATAAAGCTTATCTCCAATTGTTCTTCTCTTCTCCCTCCAAGACCGAATGGTTCTCCGGTATGACCTTGGTAGGGGCACCGTTAACCAAGGGTAGTCGGTCATACCCGACTTTGGGCAGTTTTTAGCAAAAGGGGAAGGAACAAGGACTCTTAGCCAGTGGTTTAAACATCCTTTGATGCTGCTTTAGCAATGTCTAAACCAAAATCTAAAAAGTTGAATATTTCTTGTGAAAAATCTAAAAAAAAGTTGAATATTTCCTAAGCAAAAATCCAACAAAAATTGAATATTCTCAAAATCTATCAAAATTTAAATATTTTCAAAATCCATAAAAAATCAGATATCTTCCAAAAATCAACATAAAAATTCAAATATTTTCAAAACTCATGAAAATTTACATATTTCAAAATCCAAAAAAAATACATTATATTTTGTTGATGGTGCTTTTGCAGGAACAACAACTTTGTAAGGACCAAGAGCACGAGATGAGTCCTCTCCATTCGTTGCTATCTATCTTTCGATTCTTCTCTATGTTCTTTGATATCTTCAAGATATGCCACGTTGGGCATCAATTGATCACATCTTCATGATTTGCTAGGCATTACTCCAATTATTCATCTCCAAATCTTTTTAATCAACTCCGGCTGATTTCACTTGATCACTCTTGCCACTGGGCATTACTTAATCCTGATCATTCAAGTGACTAGCCAAGTTGTCATCCTCGTGACAAACAACAAACAATGATGCTATGCTATCTATGCTTTAATGATGCTATCTATGTTGAATGCTTAAATGCTATTCATGCCTTTCACGCTGTGCACACTTGAATGCTATTCAAGATATGATACATACATGCTATTGATGCTTTGATACATTCTATATTTTCATGTTATTCAATGCTATTTAATACTTTCATGGTTGAATCTTATCACTTCTATGGTTGCAATGCTTTAACGCCTTATTCATTTCTTGTTATCTTTTATATCTTGGCTAATGAATTTTTGAGCGCAGGAAAGAAGCTCTTGGTCCTACCATCTGGGTATCATCACTATGGCCCCACGGCGCTTGCATTTTCTCAGTTCCCACCATGCTTATTGCTTCACCATCTTCTCCCTGTATGCATTTTACTATATGTTACCTACACTACTAGATCATATCAAGGACCTTGTGGCTTTGAGAAATTTGGAATATGAGTTCCCCTTCATCAAAAATGATGACAATTTCAGAGGCGTCTTAATCATACGGATATGCCGTTGAGCCGTCCGAGTCTGGGGACGATGGTTTCCTTTTGTGAGTTGGTGTGCAGATAAACGGGCTTCGGCTTAGTATCAGCTCACGAATGGATTTCTTGACCCAGTCTCGACAGTTTAACAATATAATCCTTGATTATCTTATATTCTCATTTGCTTTACTTTTCCCTTTAAACCCAGCATGCATTCATATAGGAATTTGAATTAACTTTGGAAAACCCTTCTGATAAGCTGATTTTGAAGGTAACGATAATTCTGATTGTCCATGATAAGAGATATTCCATGTCGAGTTGTGTCCTTAGTTCGCCTTGTTGCCGTTTTAGGCTGCTTCCTTGAAAAACTCTTTGTTTGGATTTCTATCTCTCGTTCAATTCCTCTTCCTTTGATCCACCTTAGCTGTAGCACGTCCACATTGGCTGGTAACCACTCCCCAATGGTGAAACCTACAGCTTTGTGACCTGGGGTACTTCCACCGCGTTGGAAGTTGATCACTATTTTTATCTCCTTCGTGCCCGCGTGCACACTCCTCCTTTATCCAAACAATTGTTGCTTTTCATTGAATCTCCTAAAGATTACTTCATCTTGAGCTTTTGATTCAATTCTAATCAAGTGATGTTGATTGCGTGTCTCATCACACCTTGGCATCTACTTTTCAGTTCACTCCCACTTCATTCTGCTACATTCTATTTCATTCCACTCTATTCTATTCCATTCCATTCCGTGTCACTCCTTTGCAAAGCAGATGCCAAGGCGGGGCAGCTGTAGACACGGCAAATTTGACATCATTTTGAGCACACCTCCTATCGCACTGCGATACCCCATTTGATCCTCAAATTGACTTATTTGAGTGGTTTTCCTCTCTTTTCTTGAATATCCAACTTCCCCCAATTTTCACACATCTTTTCCTATTTTTTTCAGATTTTTCTGAGCTTTTTCTCCATTTTGTGGCAGGGACCCGGGTGCCATTTACATAGCGCCCAGGTAGGGAGCGTGCATTTCCAGCTGAGTCCAATTTGGCCATTTTCGAAATCTATGAATTAGCGACACTCCAGAAAGTTGCCATTTCTTTAAATAGCGACCGTTCGGAAGGTCGTCAATTTCCTTACCTTATTTTGAGCATTTAACTTAGTCCAAAATTCATATTAATTCCTAATTGGCGACCGCTTCATGGGCGTCAATTCTTTTCTAATTTTGGACTCTTTTAATTAGCGACCATTGGGTCCGACGCCATTTCTTATAGAATTTTGATTTTGAGCAGAATCCTTTCCCTTCCTCACTTAAACTTCTTTTCCACTTGGGAAAGGGTTCCTATGACTTCCTAATGTTGTAAGGACACTTGGAGGAAAGATCCCCCTTTCTAAATCCCACCAAAACTCAATTTTCTAATTTATATGGAATTAAATTCTGAATTTCCTTTCCCTTCCTCACTTAAACACCTTTTCCACTTGGGAAAGGGTTCCTATGATTTCCTAATATTGTAAGGACACTTGAAGGAAGGATCCCTCTTTCCAAATCCCACCAAAACTCAGTTTTCTAATTTTTATGGAATTAAAGTCCGAATTTCCTTTCCCTTCCTCACTTAAACTCCTTTTCCACTTGGGAAAGGGTTCCTATGACTTTCTAAGGTTGGGAGGACACTTGTCCAATAAATATCTCCCTCCAAATCCCATTAAAACATTGTTTTCTAATTTTATTAGAATTAAACTCCGAATTTCACCTCTATAAATAGGACCCCTCTCTCCCTTGTGTAAAATGCATCAATTAATCAATCAAGGGGAGGTGCTACAGGATTGGAAGCTCAAGGAGGAGGTCTCCCATGCTTCAAGCTACATCCTTTGGAACCTCTTCATCCCTTGAAGCATATTGAAGATTTGAAGCCCCCAAATTGGAGAAAACCACTAAGCTTTCCTCCCTCTTTCTCTCATTATTTCTTAGTTAATCAAGCATTGCATGCATCATATTCTTCTTTTTCTTATTATCTCAACATTGAGATCCTCTTTCTTTTTCTTTTTATTCCAATTCAATTGAGATCTAATACTTGTGCACTCTAGCACATCTCCCTTAGTGCAACACTTGCACATCTCCCTCTATTCTTCATCATTCATCATCTTTTACCTACCCTTTTCCATAAGGGTTTAAAGGCCAAACACCAATAAGGTGTGTTCATATCCATGCTTTCTATGTCCATATTTATATTTGGATTTGATGCTACACATCTTGGTTTCTAATCCATGTTTGTTTATTGGTGTTTGTTAATTTTGCAAGGGTAATCAAAGTGAAAACTCTCTTCGTTGGCCGGTCGATAGAAAGAGAAGATAATATCCACAATCCCCCGCATCCTTTTGAGGTATTTATTTTGCGATCCCTCCTCTATTTTTATTATTATATCTTTGAGGCCCTTGCGTCTCTGGCGATCACCTTTCCCCTTAGCATCCTCGCATGCTCCCCTTTCTCTCTCTTCCCATACTTTTCTAGCCATATTATCCTTTTCTTTTCTTAAGTAGATTTTCTTAGATCTACATATAGAGGCTCTCAGAAACTTCTGTTTCTTTCTAGGACTCTTGGGAGTATTATCTTCAAGATTTATCTAGGTTTCGACCTATTTTCGTGTCATTATCTCTCCAACTCGAACCTAGGGTTTGAGGGTCTATAAATAGAACCCTTGACTTCATGGCTTGAAGGGGGGAGATTTTCTGGGGTTTGCCACGAAGTGTTGCTGCGTTCTGGAGCGAGTACCAACTAGGGAGAAGTCATTTTGTAGCACCCCTGGAAATAAAAGAATGAAATAAGTGAAAATAAAAGAATTTATTTGAGTTGTATATATACTAATGGGCCTCACTTGTGTAAATATGGATATAAAGGCTTTAAACAAATCTTAAAAGCTTAAATCACTTAAACCCATACCCACGTACATGTATAAACCAATAAGGCCCACATGTGGCCAGCCCATTCAACAAATACCCTACCCGAAGGCCATTCACTATATGCAGGATCGAGCATGGCTTGAGCCTTTAGGGTTTTCAACGTCAAAAGTTGGCAGGGGGCTGTGGTTTGGGAAGGAAGAAAACAATACGTGGTAGGTTTAAAATCCTGCCATTTCAAGTGATAGAGCTTTCCAGAACCCTGAATGGTTATAAAAACACACCCACGTCGAATCACCAGTGGTCTTCCCTCTCCATCCTACTGTTGTTGCCGAACGAGAAGACGTTTGGTTCGTGAAGCCGTTGAAAGAGGAGTTTTCTTCATCCTGCCATCTTCATCCTGCGGACGTTTGAAGATGGGGCTCGTCTTCATCCTCCTCTCCCTCCTACGGCTTGACTGCTACGAGAAGAAGATTGATCTTCTTCCTTTCCTTCCTCCTGCGCCTGCAACCAAGAAGGAGGTGTGGAGGCTTCCTCCATCTTCATCCTGCAAGCAACATAAGCCTCGACATCTTCTTCCTTCAAGATCTTCTTCCTCCGACGATTTGCTCTGTTTGAAACAGAGTACCGTAACAGCATCAAATCTTCATCATTCCAATCTTCCAAAAGGTAGGTTATCTCAAGTTTCGTAGCCCAAACGAACATAAAACATGATTATGTTCATGCATATAGTTTTTTTTTGCTGAGTTTTGATAGTTCTGGGAAATTTTGTACATAGTGACCCTCATCAGGGCGCTAATTCTTTCTGACGCCCCAGCAAACGGTCGTCAATTCCCATGTGATTTAATAATTACGAATGTTAAAAATTTAATATCTACGTAACCAATAATCTGATTTAATGCATGAACATAGTTTTGGAATCCTGCTATTTTTCTTGACCTGTCCATATGTTTATATTGTAAAAGTGCTACTGTTCATAGTGGAAATCTGGAAAAAAAGAAAATGACGACTTGAAGTATGTCGTTTCTTCTGCATAAGACGCCACTGTCAAGGGCGCTATATGTATAGAAGGTGACAGCTACCAAGTCGCCACTTAATATATCCTGGAAAATTGATTATGTTAATGCATATATCTTGATTGAAATTGACGGCTCTGCACAGAGTCTTCAATTGATTAAATAGTGACCCTAACCAGGGCGCTATATGTCTTTAACGTGGCATCTGACAAGACGTCACTTACCAAGATTCTAAAATTTTATACCTATATAAAGATACATACAGAATTTGACGACTCTTCGCAGAGTCTTCAATTTGTGAAATAACGCCCCTGACCAAGGCGTTATTTATTGAAATGAAGTCATTGGCTAAGGCGCCAATTTCCTATCTTCTGATTTTTTGTGATTTTTCCTGTAACCGTGGATTTATATATATATATACCTGTACATGGCACTATATTCCAATCCGTGAGTATTGTCTCACGTTTTTTCGGCGCTTTACCGATTACCCCTTCAACTCTCGGTGACATACAAGCCCTCCATTGGACATTCCGTTCCTTTGGACCGGCAAGTTAGTCATTGGGACCTCCGTAAGTCTCCTCGTAGCCTTGGATTCCCTCAAGGCCGACTGAGCTGGTTGTACCTTAAGTACCTTGTACCTTTGATTGCCATGTCTTGTGGTAAATTGGCCCTCTCATGGTGCCATCTTGGTCCATGAGAGAATAATCCTAGCCGGTGGAATGATGATATTCCACTAGGTGGTGTCTTGGATTGAGTCCCTTATAGATGGGGTCAATCTCCCAGCTTGATTCATGTCCCTTGGGTGCTGACGGGTTTAGTCATCCTCTCAAGTTATCACGGCTACCTAGTTAAGGTACCGATTCTACCCAGGTTATCGACATGTCATGGTTCTCGTTGGTTTTATCATTGTCCATCTAATGTTCTTCCTTAAATTCTGTGGAACCTATCCACGAATCTACCTTGATATCCTACATGAGTTTGTTCTTGGAATTCCATGGCTATCACCAAAGTGGTTGTCTAGATATTACATGTAACAATGTCCGCGCATTATAGGGCCCGATCTGGTCCTGGGAGGAGCACCCGAAAGTACTTGTGCCCATGGGAGTTATATTGATCACGGTGTGGCATTGCACCGAAGTGCTTGCTTGAATCTACGACACTCCACTATCTCTCTCTCGCGTGCTTGACTTGATTGACTTCACACGACTTGCGTGGCCCGGAATGGGCAAAGTACTTGCTTGTTAATAGCCATTACCTCATGACATGAAAAAAAAAGCTTTATGGATATACTTTGCACTCGTTCAGATACTTGAAATCTTTAATGCTTGAAATTCCATATCTTGGATCAACCGTACATGTTATTTCCTCTCGTTATCATGTTCAATTCCGTATCGTTCTATTTTACATGATTGACATGCTAGACTTGCATTTTCATTTGGAAGAGGTAATTACTGAAACCAATTGCCTGTTCTTGAGATATAATTCCTACTGAGCGTTCGCTCATCAAGTTCTTTTCCCCAAACCTTTCAGGTAATGCGGACCTTGACTTGGACTCGGTTGGGCAGGAGCAAGAGTGACGAGCGTAGAATCTGCAAGCATCATGCTACTACACCTTATCGTGTTGAGTCGTCCTGAGTTTATTCTTGGAGTCTTTCCGTTAGAACTTATGTTATTTCAAGAGTTGTAACATTTAAGGCCTGTGGGCCTGATTAGAATTGTTAAGTCTTGGAGTTATGTGACTTTGTTTAACGGATTAAGTTGTTATCAATAGTATCACTATTTGGTTATGTTTTAAATTCTCATCTTATTGCGCACTCTGTTTTGATGTCAAAATTCTACTTGCTCTGATTGACATGATTGATATAAACTCGTCACGTTCTCCCCGGGTTCCTTCCGCGCTTGGGGCGTGACAGTTTTTGTGGTATCAGAGCCTAGGATTTCAAATTCCTAGGAAACCCAAGTCCAAGGATAGGTCTATCCCCAAACTGTGAGGATGGGTAGCGCCGTGGGTATAAGTCCTTGTAGGGCATCCGACTACAAATTTCAACATGAAACTAATTAAGGTTTACTCCTTGTAGGACTATGGCTACTGAACGCGCACAATGGCGTGAGATGCAACGAACTGTTCAAGGCCTGACCCAGGCCTTACAACAAGTGGCTAAAGGTGGGGCACACCATGGAGCTGGCGACCTCCATCGGAGTTTTAGAAACCTCAACCCTCCGAGGTTTGCAGGATCATCAAACCCCGAGGATGCGGAGAATTGGATAAAGGAGATCGAGCGAATCTTCCGCGTCATGCAATGCGCGGATGGTGAAAAGGTGCTTTTGGCCACGTTCCAACTGGAACGGGACGCCCGTGCTTGGTGGGAGTTCGTCGAGGCCACCTTGCTTGAAGATCATGTTACATGGGCCGAATTTGTCGAACACTTCAATAGCAAGTATTTCTCTGACCATGTTTAGGGGAAAAAGGCCGTGGAATTTGCTGCCTTGAAGGAACGATCCCTGTCGGTGGCAGACTACGAAGCCCAGTTCTCCAGGTTATCTAGATATGCACCACACTTAGTATGCACTGAGAAGATGAAGGCAAGAAGGTTCTTGAATGGGTTACGACCCCAATATATCACTCAGCTCGCTCCCTTGGATATTCAAGTGTACTCAGAGATGGTGCGTCATTCCCAGCTGCTAGAAGACGCTACAGAGTTGTCTGACAAAATCCGTGGTAAGGATAAAAGGGAGAATGTCACAAGCCCCAACACTTTTAAACCGTCTTTCAAGAAGCGGACCAATAATGGAGGCGAACCCTCCAAGGAGAAGAAAATCAGGAAGGGCAATAACAAACCTTTATCCATAACAGCACCGCCAAAGGAGAATTGTAATAATTGCGACAAGCCGGATCATCAGGCTGTGGAATGCTGGAGAAGGCTCAGAGCATGCCTTCGTTGTGGGAGTAAAGAACACCGTATTCCCAACTGTCCAATGATGAACGAGCAAAGTGAGCCGGAGACAAAGGAAGAGAAGCGTCCGGCAAAGAAGCAAGGACGTTTACAAGCTCTCCAAGAGACGGTACCAACCGAGGGTGGGTTGGTGGAAGGTATTTTGTCTGTCTGCTCTAAATCTGCTCAAGTACTGTTTGATACTGGCGCCACACATTTTTTTGTTTCAAAGAAATTTGCTGCTTCATTCTCTATGGAACCTGAATGGATAAACTTGGTGATTTCTACCTCGTTAGGGAATGAGTCTGATGTCACTTTCCATTACCCAAACTGCAAGATTATAGTTAAAGGTCACAACTTACCTGCAGATTTAATATGCTTAGACTTGAAGGAGTACAATGTAATTTTAGGGGCCGATTGGCTATCCACCCATCGGTCAACTGTAGACTGCCGAAATGGAAAAGTAACTTTTGTGGATTACCTGGAGTTAACTTACGTTACTCCCCGGAAGAGATCACCAGTCATCTCTGCTCTTCGAGCACATAAACTTATCAACAAAGGATGCGAGGCATTCTTAGCATTTGTAACTGCCACGGAGGCTAAGGTAGCTAGACTAGAAGACATTCAAGTGGTTCGGGAGTTTCTCGATGTTTTCCCTGAAGACTTGCCTGGTTTGCTACCAGAGAGAGAAGTCTCATTCACTATAGACCTTGTTCCGGGTGTCGGACCTGTTTCCAAAGCACCCTATAGAATGTCCCCCGCAGAATTGAAGGAATTGAAGGAGCAGCTTATGGAGCTATTGAAGAAAGGATTTATCAGACCAAGTACTTCCCCATGGGGAGCACCAGTGCTGTTCGTCAAGAAGAAGGATGGATCGATGAGGCTGTGCATCGATTATCGGCAGTTGAACCACCTCACTATCTTGAATAAATACCCACTGCCGAGGATTGATGAACTCTTTGATCAGATTTCTGGAGCAAAGTATTTCTCAAAAATTGATGTTCGATCGGGTTATCACCAATTGAGGATCAAGGACGAGGATATTCACAAAACTGTATTCCGAAGTAGGTACAGGCATTATGAATTTATTGTTATTCCTTTTGGACTAACAAATGCCCCTGCAGCTTTTATGCAGCTTATGAATAGCATCTTTAGACCGCATCTGGACAAATTTATTGTGGTCTTTATCGATGATATCATGATATATTCAAAGTCTGAAGAGGGGCATGAAATGCATTTGAGGATAGCATTGCAGATATTGAGGGATAATCAATTATATGCCAAATTTAGCAAATGCAAGTTTTGGATGGAAGAAGTGTCCTTTTTAGGACACGTAATTTCAAAGGATGGAATCTCAATGGACCCCGCAAAGGTCGAAGCGGTAAAGAACTGGGAACAACCGACAAATGCAACAGAAATTAGGAGTTTCCTTGGTCTTGCTGGTTATTACTGGCGTTTTATTAAAAACTTCTCGAAGATTGCAGTACCACTCACCAGGCTGACCCGCAAGGAAGTGCCATATGAGTGGAATGAGGAATGTGAACGAAGCTTCCAAACATTGAAGGACCATTTGACCATTGCTCCGGTCTTGGCCCTTCCTATTGAAGGAGAGAAGTATGAGGTATATACCGATGCTTCCGGTATTGGCCTCGGTTGTGTATTAATGCAACAGGGAAGAGTTATTGCATACTCTTCTAGGCAGTTGAAGAAGCATGAAGAAAACTACCCGGTGCATGACTTGGAGTTGGCCGCAGTAGTATTTGCACTAAAGATCTAGAGACACTATCTCTACGGAGAATAGTTCACAGTATTCTCCGATCATAAGAGCCTCAGATATCTATTCTCTCAGAAGGAGCTTAATATGAGACAACGTCGATGGCTGGAATATTTAAAAGACTTTGATTTCACTATTCAATATCACCCCGGTAAAGGGAATTCGGTAGCTGATGCCTTGAGTCGAAAGTCGAGAGCCCTTATAGCCAGCTATATGATACGGGAATGGAAACTATTAGATGAATTCTCCAGATTAAATATAAGCACGGACCAGAAAGACGGGTGTATTACTCTCTCTCACATGAGTGTGCATCCGGACTTGCTATCCGAAATCAAGAAGTTACAAGACGAAGATCCTGGAATGATTGAAATCAGGGAGAAACTAGATCAAAGAACCGGGTTCAAGCTGGCAGTTGATGGAAGACTAATGTTTCAGGAAAGGACATGTGTCCCGGACTGTCCTGAGTTGAAAAGGAAAATTCTAGATGAAGCTCACCGCTCTTGGTATACCATTCATCCTGGAGCAACTAAGATGTACAAAGATTTAAAAAGAACTTTCTGGTGGCCGAACATGAAGAGGGAGGTAGCAGACTTTGTATCTCGCTGTCTCACGTGCCAACAAGTAAAGGCGGAACACCAAAGACCCACCGGAAAGTTACACCCCCTTGATATTCCCAAATGGAAATGGGAAGGAATTGGTATGGATTTCATCATGGGATTGCCTAAATCTAGAGGCGGACATGATGGTATTTGGGTAATCATCGACCGACTGACCAAGTCGGCGCATTTCTTGCCAATTAAAAGTCGATGGTCGGTTGATGTTTTGGCCACATTGTATATTAAGGAGATCGTAAGATTGCATGGAGTCCCAACATCGATCGTATCTGACCGAGACCCTCGCTTCACGTCTCATTTCTGGAAGGGTCTACAACACTCTTTGGGGACGAAACTCAACTTCAGTACTGGTTTCCATCCCCAGACCGACAGTCAGACCGAGAGAACAAACCAAATAGTTGAAGACATGCTACGGGCTTGCATTATTGACTTTGGCGGAGGCTGGCAAGATAATTTACCCCTAGCCGAGTTTACATACAACAATAGTTACCAAGCCAGTATACAGATGGCTCCATTTGAAGTTTTGTATGGCAGGAGTTGCCGATCTCTGATATGCAGGGATGAAGTTGCTGAGAAGTAACTACTAGGGCCAGATATGGTAAGAAACACAACAGAAAAGGTTGAACTTGTCCGAGAGAGACTCAAAGTAGCACAATCCAGAAAGAAATCTTATGCAGATAATAGAAGAAGGGAATTAGAGTTCCAAGTTGGAGACCATGTTTACCTCAAGGTCTCACCCGGTCGAGGAATAATAAGGTTCAGAGTTAAAGGCAAGCTTACACCAAGGTTCATTGGTCCATTCGAAGTGCTAGAAAGAGTTGGTGAAGTAGCTTATCGCATCGCTTTGCCTCCACAACTGTCAGAAGTGCACAACGTGTTCCACATTTCCATGCTGAAGAAATATGTGCATGACCCTTTCGACGTCATTGATCATAGTAACTTAGTGATTCAAAGGGACCGCACTTATGAACAAAAGCCAATGAAGATTCTTGATCAAGAGGTCCGAGTCTTAAGAAACAAGACCATTCCCATGGTAAAAGTGCAGTGGAACAAATACTTGGAACAAGAAGCTACATGGGAAACTGAGGAATCTATGCGAAGAAGATATCCAGAATTGTTCTAAACCGTAAGTACTCTATACCCTCTATATCTCCATTCACACAATTGAATTTGGGGACCAAATTCTTCTAAGTAGGGGAGGGTGTAGCACCCCTAGAAATAAAAGAATGAAATAAGTGAAAATAAAAGAATTTATTTGAGTTGTATATGTACTAATGGGCCTCACTTGTGTAAATATGGATATAAAGGCTTTAAACAAATCTTAAAAGCTTAAATCACTTAAACCCAAACCCACGTACATGTATAAACCAATAAGGCCCACATGTGGCCAGCCCATTCAACAAATACCCTACCCGAAGATCATCCACTATATGCAGGATCGAGCATGGCTTGAGCCTTTAGGGTTTTCAACATCAAAAGTTGGTAGGCGGCTGTGGTTTGGGAAGGAAGAAACAATACGTGGTAGGTTTAAAATCCTACCATTTCAAGTGATAGAACTTTCCAGAACCCTGCATGGTTATAAAAACGCACCCACGTCGAATCACCAGTAGTCTTCCCTCTCCATCCTACTGCTATTGCCGAACGAGAAGACGTGTGGTTCGTGAAGCCGTTGAAAGAGGCGTTTTCTTCATCCTGCCGTCTTCATCCTGCGGACGTTTGAAGACGGGGCTCGTCTTCATCCTCCTCTCCCTCCTACGGCTTGACTGCTACGAGAAGAAGATTGATCTTCTTCCTTTCCTTCATCCTGCGTCTGCAACCAAGAAGGAGGTGTGGAGGCTTCCTCCATCTTCATCCTGCAAGCAACATAAGCCTCGACATCTTCTTCCTTCAAGATCTTCTTCCTCTGACGATTTGCTCTGTTTGAAACAGAGTACCGTAACAGCATCAAATCTTCATCGTTCCAATCTTCCAAAAGGTAGGTTATCTCAAGTTTCGTAGCCCAAACGAACATAAAACATGATTATGTTCATGCATATAGTTTTTTTTTGCTGAGTTTTGATAGTTCTGGGAAATTTTGTAAATAGCGACCCTCATCAGGGCGCTAATTCTTTCTGACGCCCCAGCAAACGGTCGTCAATTCCCATGTGATTTAATAATTACTAATGTTAAAAATTTAATATCTACGTAACCAATAATCTGATTTAATGCATGAACATAGTTTTGGAATCCTGCTATTTTTCTTGACCTGTCCATATACATGTTGTCATAAAAAAGTTTAAATTGGAAAAGTGCTACTGTTCATAGTGGAAATCTGGAAAAAAGAAAATGACGACTTGAAGTATGTCGTTTCTTCTGCATATGATGCCACTGTTAAGGGCGCTATATGTATAGAAGGTGACAGCTACCAAGTCGCCATTTAATAAATCCTGGAAAATTGATTATGTTAATGCATATATCCCGATTGAAATTGACGGCTCTGCATAGAGTCTTCAATTGATTAAATAGCGACCCTAACCAGGGCGCTATATGTCTTTAACGTGGCATCTGACCAGACGTCACTTACAAAGATTCTGAAATTTTATACCTATATAAAGATACATAGAGAATTTGACGACTCTTCGCAGAGTCTTCAATTTGTGAAATAACGCCCCTGACCAAGGCGTTATTTATTGAAATGAAGTCATTGGCTAAGGCGCCAATTTCCTGTCTTCTGAATTTTTGTGATTTTTCCTGTAACTGTGGATTTATATATATATATATACCTGTACATGGCACTATATTCCAATCCATGAGTATAGTCCCACATTTTTTTGGCGCTTTACCGATTACCCCTTCAACTCTCGGTGACATACAAGCCCTCCATTGAACATTCCGTTCGTTTGGACCGGCAAGTTAGTCATTGGGACCTCCGTAAGTCTCCTCGTAGCCTTGGATTCCCTCAAGACCGACTGAGCTGGTTGTACCTTAAGTACCTTGTACCTTTGATTGCCATGTCTTGTGGTAAACCGGCCCTCTCATGGTGCCATCTTGGTCCATGAGAGAATAATCCTAGCCGGTGGAATGATGATATTCCACTAGGTGGTGTCTTGGATTGAGTCCCTTATAGATGGGGTCAATCTCCCAGCTTGATTCATATCCCTTGAGTGGTGACGGGTTTAGTCATCCTCTCAAGTTATCACGGCTACCTAGTTAAGGTACCGATTCTACCAAGGTTATCGACATGTCATGGTTCTCGTTGGTTTTATCATTGTCCATCTAATGTTCTTCCTTGAATTCTGTGGAACCTATCCACGAATCTACCTTGATATCCTACATGAGTTTGTTCTTGGAATTCCATGGCTATCACCAAAGTGGTTGTCTAGATATTACATGTAACAATGTCCGCACATTATAGGGCCCGATCTGGTCCTGGGAGGAGCACCCGAAAGTACTTGTGCCAATGGGAGTTATATTGATCACCGTGTGGCATTGCACTGAAGTGCTTGCTTGAATCTACGACACTCCACTATCTCTCTCTCGCGTGCTTGACTTGATTGACTTGACACGACTTGCGTGGCCCGAAATGGGAAAAGTACTTGCTTGTTAATAGTCATTACCTCATGACATGAAAAAAAAAACTTTATGGATATACTTGGCACTCGTTCAGATACTTGAAATCTTTAATGCTTGAAATTCCATATCTTGGATCAACAGTACATGTTATTTCCTCTCGTTATCATGTTCAATTCTGTATCGTTCTATTTTACATGATTGACATACTAGACTTACATTTTCATTTGGAAGAGGTAATTACTTAAACCAATTGCTAGTTCTTGAGATATAATTCCTACTGAGCATTTGCTCATCAAGTTCTTTTCCCCAAACATTTCAGGTAATGCGGACCTTGACTCGGACTCGGTTGGGCAGGAGCAAGAGTGACGAGCGTAGAATCTGCAAGCATCATGCTACTACACCTTATCGTGTCGAGTCATCCTGAGTTTATTCTTGGAGTCTTGCCGTTAGAACTTATGTTATTTCAAGAGTTGTAACATTTAAGGCCTGTGGGCCTGATTAGAATTGTTAAGTCTTGGAGTTATGTGACTTTGTTTAACGGATTAAGTTGTTATTAATGGTATCAGTATTTGGTTATGTTTTAAATTTTCGTCTTATTGCGCACTCTGTTTTGATGTCAAAATTCTACTTGCTCTGATTGACATGATTGATATAAACTCGTCACGTTCTCCCCGGGTTCCTTCCGCGCTCGGGGCGTGACACGTTTCTACGTCCATAAGGCTTTTGGTCCAGGGAGTATTAAGTTCCATTGGTTTAGTTTGAGTCTTTTTTTTCTTAGTTTTCCCCTTCTCTTTGCATCATCATAGCATCTTCCCTCTTCCTCTTCCACATTCTCTGCACTAACACCATGTTTTTAAAACATCCTCCTATCTTTTTCACGCCCCACAGGGGTTAAAAAATCATCAACCCCCAGGTATTCACCCTTCCTTTTATGCACTTTAGTTTAATTGCATTATAGATACTATACTAGTCCAAGGGCTTATTGGGTCATTTTTGTTTGTGTCTACTGTCACGCCCCGAGCCGATAGCAGCGGGAAGCGATGCTCGGAACGTGGCAGTTAACAGTCATGATAACAAGAGCGAAAATAAATAACCACAATTAAACACATGGAGGCCATACACACATATTGAAAATATGAGCTCTTATTAATATTTAAAAGTATAATTTTGACCCACTCTTACAATATTAGATTCAAATTAAAGGAGGAAATAACAAAAGAAATAACCAGACTCACGACACCAGCTAGACTCAAGAAGATAAAAAGACAGACTCCAATCTCTAGGTTCCAGGTTCACTCGATCACACTGATCCGATTCCTATTTGCAACGTATCGTATACTGCGTTACCTGAAAACGATTGGAAGTAGGGGTGAGCAAGAAGCTCAGTAGGAATTATACTCTATCGTCAGGCATAGTTTAAGTGATTAACCAATTAATGAATATGCATGATTAACGCGATAAAATAAGCATAACTAAATAATCACTAAGATAGAAAGAGTAACGATAATTAAATGGAAGAAATAGTTGCATGTCGAGATATCAAGCAAGATTAACAAGATTTTCTAGTGAATGGCCATTTACAAGTCAATTTCAAGTCATGTCAAGCAAGCAAGCAAGTACTTCATACTTTAAGCATGAATAATAAGTTTCACGAGAATGTGGAATGTCGTAGACCCAACACGCTAGATAGTACCGGTGCCAAATGCCACACCTAGTCATTTACCTCCCCAGGGATCAAGTACTTTTCTGATGCTCATCCCAGGACCAGACTGGGCCCTTCATTTATTTACCTTGGCATTGATTTCTTTTTGGATCGTAGATCCCACGAGACTAGACATCCACAATATTTAATGGCCAAGAGTTCCAAGGTCAAGTTCATGTAGACAAGGTAAAGGACATAAGAATAATTATTCTTTAAGAGTCCAAACAATAAGCTCCTTAACCGAGAGGAATAATTGTCCCAAAGGACTATAATTGATGATCAATAGATCTAACAATAGGTCAAATCATGAAAAACCATAGCCAACATAGGCTTGGTTAGCTCACACAATTCGAAATTCATGAAATAATCACTTTCCGGAAAACTGTCATATACACGGTCATACAAGGGCCGCTCAATATATATACGGTTAATACTAGGCCGTGCATATCTAGAAGACATTAAGACCTATGAATAAGATATACGGTCCATACTGGGCCGTATTACGGATATGCGGTCACTATTGGGCCGCCTATGAGGATATATGGTCCACTATGGGCCGCACATGCCTCTCTTAGCCCAATTCGATCCAAGACTTAAAACCAACGGTTCAATCACGTAAAACGATGTTTTGGTGGTTCATTAGGTTCTTAACAGGGATATAAAGAAATCCCGTGATGCTAAGTTCACCGGATGGAGTGTTCGGTGGTAAGTTCAAGGTTAACACAACTTAAAGGGCTAATGACTTACTAGAAGTCCGCAATTTGGTCAAAACGTTCTACTCGAATAGAATGGTTATCCAGCAACCTAATATTCCTTATAAACCTAATTTCATGTCAATCTACCAAGGAATATAATTTACATTAAGTCAAATTGCCAAAAAGATGAATCAAGATGATAAGGAGAATGAACAAGATCGCGTAGGAATGAACATCATGCATTTAACAGAAATTTAGTTACATAATTAACCACTTATCATGTGGGTTTCTAATTTACTAATTACCATTTATGATACTAAAATAGATCAATTAGAACTCATACTAAGTCATTAACTGCATAGATAAACGGTTCTTGGAAGACATTATATCTATTGGGCTAACCGGGGGCTTGCAGGGAGTTGTGTGCATTGCTGGGGGTTGGGTGGCCATGTCAGAACCGCCCAAGGGGTTGGGCGGTTCTCTGGGAGCCGCCCAAGGGGTTGGCGGTCAGGTAAGAGCCACCCATCCCCTGGCTCCTGGGTTATGTGGTCACCAGAGGGCCGTTTATCCCCGGATTTGTGGTCACTTCGGGACCGTTCAACTAGATATGTGGTTAGATGAGGACCGTTCATCCTGGTTATGTGGTTAGTCAGGAACTGTTTAACTCAGGCTATACCAGGGTCAAAGTCTGGGCTTGAGTTGTGCGGTCTATCGTAAGACCGTCCAACTCTGGGTGTATTCCGGTCACCCCTTCCACGTCCGATGAACGCCGGAAGGTTGAGGGTTGATAGGGTTGAACAAAAACACTAATATCTCATAGAAACAAACTCCAAACAAGGGGCTTTTGGTACCGTTGGAAAGATTATGAAAAATACTACCTAACAACAAGGTCAATTTCATAATTACTTTTTGAAATCATGATTTATAATGGCAGGAACATTAAAAACCCTAATCTGGACATGCTGTTACTAAATCGTGAAATTCTCACAATATACACAATGAAAATTGGGGCTTTATATATCCAAAGAAAGCTTACTCGATGTTGATTCCAACCATATATGACATGCTATATGGGGATCAAGATTAACAACTTGAAATCACACGAAATCATAATTTAACTTAAAAGAATACTTCAAAAAACCAAGTCTAGACATATCCT
The DNA here is from genome assembly GCA_022559845.1 of Amorphophallus konjac. NCBI lineage: Eukaryota > Viridiplantae > Streptophyta > Magnoliopsida > Alismatales > Araceae > Amorphophallus > Amorphophallus konjac. The sequence continues at coordinate 227,310,630 of CM040128.1, read as the reverse complement.
TACTCAGATTGAAAATTCTCTAAACGTGATCCATAAAATTTAGGGCTTTTATAATCAATGTAAAGAGCACGAAAAACTCTACAAAATGCATGGATCAATTTAAGATTTACAGCCTGAAATCACTACAGAAATCAAAGGGGAACATGTTCTGCCCTAATTCTGACATGCCTCTACTAAACCATTAAATTCGCACAGAATACCTAATAGAATTTACGGCTTCATATACCAAAAGAAAGAGGACTGGATGCTGAACATTTTGATTTATTACTTGAGGTTTGAGCTCGAGAGAACCTACCTCAATCAGGGAAGAAATGAAGAAGAAAGGAAGAAGAACGGACGCCGACACGTCACCACTAAACACCAGAGATCTCCCTAGATCGATCTCCACTGCGACCGCCGCTACTACCAAAGGATTCGGTTGTAGAGCTTCATTTTTATAGCTCATACACCTTCTGGAGCCTTCGGAGCTGGGAGAATTTGTCGAAGCAAGTTGGGTGTTTGAAAACGGCACCGTAATGGTTGACCTCACCAAAGCTCGACCGACACCACGTTTTAGGGTTAGGGTTTCGATCAATTAACAGAGGGGAAATGATACTTAGATCGTGGCCTTTCATTTGCCACCGATTTGGGGTTATTTTGTGGAGTATTAAGCTCTAATTTCGTGGTTTAAGTTAAGGTTAGGTAAGAGTTAGGTAAGTGTGCACTTTTAGGCTTAATCCACTAATTAGACCTAATTACGGATTTTTGTTGGGTCGACCACAGAAGATAAAGTTGTTAAATAAATGGTCTTTAACCCAATTACCATTTTTCTAGATTTTTATAAGGTAGTCGAAAATTTCACTAGTTCTATTTACTAATGAATTAAATATTAGATTCCGAAATTCATTTATTTGAATTAAATTTTAGATTTTTAAAACCGGGGTATTACATCTACATTGTTTTACAGATTTACAAGGTTCATTGCACGAGGCCCAGCTCTTCTGGCCGGCCAGGAGGGTGGAGATTCAAAGTTCCACGTTGCTGTTCTGGGTGCCTGGCCTTGTGGCCTTTTAGAGGACCGTTTGCATATCTCAGGCAGTCTATCGTAGGACCGTTTGCCTTCGTCTAGTGGTCATTTGGAAGACCATTTTCTATCGCAGCACCTAGTTTTCTCTCTCCCGCAGGCGGGTGACTCCACTCGGCTCTTTCCAAGGTACATATTGCAGTTTTACTGTGTTATTTACCTTCGTGGCAATCACATCACTCCTTATTTGGGCATTGTTCATCATCTTGCTCATTTGCTCGTTTATTCCTTTGCTCCACGCCCCAGCGTGTGTTTTTATTTCTCCTTTCTTTTATTTTTGCGATATTTGAGATGACATGCCCACACACTTTAATTTCATGTTGATTGCTTGAGCTAGTGCACCACTTGTTCACACATATTTCACATATTCACATCACTCACCACACATTCACACCATCACAAACCCACAAAAAACTATCAACACTCTCCATTCGAACATTTCTCAACTGATGATTAGGAAGAAGCTTACTTTGAACTAATGGATAAGTATGAAGTGTACAAGAAAGAAAAGAATGCTTTAAAGAAGAAAATTAACACCTCGAAAAATGATCATAGCCTGAATGAGAAAACTTCTTCCCTAGAATCTGAAAATGAAGATCTTAGAAAAGTGATTGAAAATTTAGAAGAGGGAAGAAATGAAATGAAAGATTTGGAAGTTGAAAATGAAAGCCTAAGAAATGAAGTTGATGAATTAAAGTTAAAAATGTAAAACTATGTTAAGGACAACAAACTGTGCAATGAGAAATACGATGTAATTAAACAAGTGAACTCTTAACTTCTTAAAGATATTGAAAAACTCCAAAAAGACCTGGAGGACAAACAAAAGTGTTTAGAAAAATTTGTGGACGGAAGTGAAAACCTCAATGCGTTGCTGGGCACTAAGATGAATTTCAACAAGGAAGGGCTGAGATATAATCCCACCGAGAAAAAGTCAATTGGTATGAAAACCATAACCTTTGTCTCATCTTCTGAAGCATCAACTTCTAAACAAAATCTTGCCAAAACCAAGAAAAAGCTAAAAACAAAGGAAAAGAAAAAATGGAAGAGCCAATGGAGAAAAACCCTGAAAAACCCAAAAAGGTTCACCAATAACACCAAATAGGCCAACACCAGTCCCAGTTTAGGTCTGCACATCCTCAGGGTAGAAATTGTCCAAACCACAACATAGGTCAACACTACCCTCAGGACAGGTCGACACCTTCATGGTCATCTCCCCGCCAGTTTGCTAGAAATACCCCATCAGGTTGACACTTTTATCACAGGAGGTCGACACTGCCAGTAAACAGAGACCGTTATAGATGGGCAGGATGGGCGAGAGGTCGACACATAGGTGACAGGAGGTCGACACTTCCATCATCCAGGAACCGTTATGAGTGGGTAAAAAGGGGAGAGGTCGACACTTCAATCCATATAGGTCGACACCATCATACACTTGGGATTGTTATGAGTCATACTTCCACATGCCTAGCCAACCTCAATACCCCAGGTACTATAACAACTTCTACCACTAAAACCCCAATCATTGGACCAAATGGACTAAGAATCAATCTTTCTCTAACTTCCATCAAACGTCAAAGGTTCAAGAGGCTTATAGGCAAAAATGGAATGTGAAGAAAGTGAATAAGAACCAAAACTCTCCACCAAGCAAGGAAACCAAGAATGTAAAGAATATCTGGATTCTTACATTCATGTTATCATGCTTTGGTGAAATGAAAAGTTTATGGGGACCCAATTGTCCTTGGGTTCCAAACATTGTTACTTAATTCCTTGTGCAGGAGTGTCTTGCAGTCATGCATAATCGATGGTATCTTGATAGCGGCTGTTCAAGACACATGACCGGGGACAGAAAAAATTCTATCTCTTGGTGGAGAAGGAAGCATGTCATGCTACATTTGGAGGGAACAACAAGGGCAAAATGATTGGTATAGGTAAAGTTGGTAAGAACCCCTCCAACTCTATTGAAAATGTCTTGCTTGTTGAAGGTCTAGAATATAATTTGTTGAGCATAAGTCAGTTATGTGATAAAGATCACACTGTTGAGTTTGACTCTAATTAATGTAGGATCTTGCACCTTATTTCAAAAGAAACAAAATTTTCTGGTAAAAGAGTCAACAACGTATACATGATTGACTTAGATGACCCCGCTCATATAAATCTTTATCTTGCTGCACCTAAGTTAGATTTGGCATGTTTGTGGCATCGTAGACTAGGTCATGCTAGCTACAATACCCTTCATAAACTTGTAAAGCATTCTATTGTAAAAGGATTGCCTGAACTCAAATTCAAACAAAACAATAAAATCTGTTATGCATGCACCCAAGGAAAACAAACTAGAAAGTCATTCAAGAGTAGAACAGGAAGTTTAGCATCCAAACCACTTGAACTAATCCACATGTACTTGTTTGGTCCAGCTAAAACTACTAGCTTAAGTGGTAAAAGATAACGGCTATGTTCCAGTAGATGATTTCTCTAGGTTTACATGGGTGTTTTATCTTGCTTATAAAAATGAAGCTTTTGATGAGTTTCAGGCACTCTACTTAAAGGTGAAGCAAGAAGGTGAGTTCAAAATTTTAAACATACTTTTAGATCATGGTGATGAATTCGATAATGCTAACTTTGAAAATTTGTGCAGGATTGAAGGCATAACTCACAAGTTTTCATCATCCAGAACCCCTAAACAAAATGGGGTAGTTGAGAGGAGGAACAAAATGCTTATAGAGATGGCACAGACAATGCTAGCTGAAAGGCAACTCCTAAGGAGGTATTGGGCAGAAGCGGTTAACACTGCTTGTTATATCATAAAACGCTCCATTGTAAGACCCTTCACTAAGGAAACTCCTTATGAGCTGCTAAAACGTAAAAAGTCATCCCTCTTTCACATGAAAGACTTTGGGTCAAAATATTTTATTCATAATAATGACTAAAGAGATTTAGATAAGTTTGAGCCCAAAAGTGATGAAGAGATTTTTTTTGGATATTCTGATAGGTCTAGGGCTTATAGAGTCTATAATCTCAAGACTCTATGTGTGGAAGAGTCACCCCACATCACATTTGATGAAACTGATGATGATAAATCTTGTAGGAAAAATGATGATGGGGAGTTCCTCAACCGCAAAGAAAAGGAAGATCTTCCACAAGGGGAGACACAAAGAAATGGTGACCAAGGAGAGTCAAACAATGCAAGGGTCCCTGATGCAGATGGAGGTAACACTCTCACTGATATTAGAGTGCTTAAAGACCATCCATTAAAAAATATCTTGGGTAGTCTGCATGATCCACTTAGAACTAGGTCTCATTTTAGAATCATGGATGAACTTGAACTACTTGCACTTGTCTCCCAAACTGAACCAAAAAACATTGAAGAAACTATTAGTGCAGCGAAGAGTGATATAGAAGGGGGGGAATGAATAGATCACTCCCAATTTGTAAAACTTCAGCGGAAACTCACTACTTCAAAATACAACCCTTCAGATATGGCTAAACAATGCAGCTAACGCAGTGAGAAACTAAGATAGGATAATAAGGTGTGATTGGAAGAGGCCGTCCACACACAAACACAATACCGAACAGAAGGAAAGCACAAACGATAATACCAAGCCACAGAGGAGATAAGAGATTTTAAGGTGGTTCGATTGTAGTCCACATTCTACATCCACCCCTCACTCCAACTAGAGTGAGGATTCCACTAGCCACTGCTAGAAAACTGCAGACTCAGTCTGCGAACAATATGCTGCCACACAGCTTAAACAACCAAGGGAAACAAATCCCTTAACCAAACTCTGCTACCCACAGAGCTTGACACCTGGACCTGCTACCAGCAAGACCAGAACCGGAGATGGCTCTCCCTTCCTCCAACCCGGAGGGAACCTGCTAATGACAACCCGTCACTGGCAAAACCAGAGATCACAGATCTCTCTTCCTCTGCAACCCAGAGGGGAACCGGAGTAACTCTCCCTTCCTCCAAACACTGGAGGGTAACAACTCGAAATCAGAGATATGAAGAAATGAAAGGAAAAATAGAAATGTAAACAAGACCAACGATGAACAACAATCGTTTCAGAAAAACCAAAATCAAATGTAGCTTCCGAAGAAGCAAATCGAACTCTTCTCTCTCACTCATACTTTTCTCTCACATCAATACTCTCAAATCTTTTCTCTCTATATTCTTTCTGGAACGTGGAGGCTCTCTCTCTTTTCTTCTTCTGCTCAGGGATTTTGCTCTTCAGCTTTTTTCTCCAGTTCGCTCCATCTAATCGCAGAAGGCACCTTTTATATGGCATTCGACCTGAGTTTCAGGCCTTCACACGAGTGAGTCTCGTTCCCTCCTTTTCCAGAGCATTCTCGGATCACGTGCCAGGTATCATCTTCGGTTCACATGCCCAATCATTAACCTGAATCATCTGCAGGCAGAAACAAGGAAATGTGATTAGTTAGTTTAGTCAGATATCAACGAATGTATATACTTTAGAATAGCAAATGAGTAAGTGTGTACACTGAGGGAGTGTATAGACTTGTGAGTCCTCATGCGACCTTAGTGTATAGACTAGCTGAATAATGCATTGGCACAACAGGGGGAATGTGTGGACTTCTGTGAAATGTATAAAGCCATCGAGTGTATAGACTTAGAGATGTCAATTAGGCAAGTGTGTCAAGTGTGAGAGTGTGTAGAGTTGAAGTTCTTCATGTGAGCTCAGTGTATGGACTTCATTCAGCAGGCAAGGCAATGGATGTATAGAGTTGGTCGTGTGAAGGAAAGCGAGTGTAAAGACTTGTAATGAAGAGCAGCAATGTGTAGACTTGTGAAGCACAACTGTATGCAATGTATAGAGTTCAATGTATAGACGTCGATGTTTAGACTTCGATGAGAACAATGCATGAAGGCAACGGGTGTGTAGACTTAGAACCAGCAATTAAGCAAGTGTGTCAAATGTGAGAGTGTATACACTTGAAAACAACATATAGGCAAGTATGAACAACTTGAGAGTGTATACACTTGAAGGCCTTCAGCGTCCTCAATGTATTGACTTGAAATCTGATGCATTTAAATGACAACGGGGAATGTTAACTTCTGTGAATGAAGGAATAGAGTGTATAGACTTGCGAACAAGGGACTGTACAGACTTGATTATAGAGTGCATGTGAAAGGCAGTGTACAGACTTGAGATGAACAAGGCATGAATAAGTCTATCCAATGTATAGACTAGAAACATTTGAACATACGGACAATGTATACACTTGACCTTTGAGGAATGGTGTATAGACTCTGAACGTGAAGGCAGGCTGTATAGACTTGGAGACTATTGAAGCACTGTATAGACTTGGTAAACCTGAACCAATGTACATACTTGTGGAACGCCTGAGGACCAGTGTACAGACTTGGAATCAATGAAGGCATTGGCTATACAGACTTGCATGAACGATGAATACACTTTGCCAATGTGTAGACTTAGGGTGTAGCTAAAGAAGGAACGTAGGAATAGGTTGGAACGTATAGACTTACGTTCGATCAGCAATGTACAAACTTCAACTAGGGAAGCTACAGTGCTATGTCTAGACTTAATGATGCAAGCCTTGTATAGACATTGGAACGCTTGAAGTGATATACAGACTTGGTGAGCGCCAAGCAGTGTACAGACTATAATGAACGCCGCTCGCTGTACAGACTTCGAATCAAGGCATGAATAGTGAAACAATGTCTAGACTTGGATGCCCAAGCCAATGTATGGACTTGTGCAGTGCAGCCAGTGTATGGACTTGTACAGTGACTAGAGGTTGTACAGACTTTGGGTCATGATGTGTGAGACGAGGGACAGTGTATTGACTTTGAAATGGCAGACGATGTATAGACTTGGGGTTCAACTGAGGATATATAGACTTGGAAGATGGAAGGCGATGTGTAGACTTTGGAAGGAACGGGAGAATGTATAGACTTGACTCCTTGAAAGGATGTATAGACTTCAGATGCAAGCTACAGTGCCGTTGTATGGACTTGAACTCAAGGAATGGCTGTACAAACTCTGAAGGCTTAGAGGAGGGTGTAGATACTTTGAATATTAAGTTCAATGTATGGACTTCAGGTGAAGACCAATGTACATACTTTGAATATGAAATTCAATGTATGGATTTGGAAGGCAAAGGGGGCGTCGACCCATCAGAGGTGGAGCGTCGACCCATCAGAGGTGGAGTGTCGACCCATCAGAGTCCAGACTATGCAGACAGTGTGTAGACATGATCAAGTAGTGCATATCTATCTGACAACCATATGAACTGCACAGTCCTACATGATGAAGCATGAATTATTCTAGAGATAGAAGATTGATTTATGGTGTGAGACATCATCAAAACCGTAGGGATGCAATAATCTCCCCCTTTTTGATGATGGCAACACTATGAATCAAGCAATATCAAAGCTTAACAAGAAATTAACTGCAGTTTCAACAATCAAAGCAAATTCAAGGCAAGTGAAAGCACAACCAAATTAAACACTACTGCAGAAGCACTTCTTTCTCCAAAACCACTCCCTCTCAGCTCCCCTACAACCCATTCTTTGATAAAGCCATCACATGACAAGGCAATCTCCCCCTTAGCTCATGAACAATACTCCCCCAAATCTCATGACAATACATGATCTACTGATATTACAAAACCTCTCTCCCCCTTTGACATCAGTAAAAGGAAATGCAGAGTATATGAAAGTGCTGGAGACATGAAGAAGAAGTACAGTAACTTCTTAGTGCAGAAAGACACAAGCAAGTCTTAAGAAAATAAGTGAGGTGCTAAACTCAAGTGAAGATTCTCGAACTCCAGTACACACTAGAGAAATAGAATGATAGAAAAGTTTATCAGCATACATAGAGTATGATTTAGAGTAGGTGTTAACAAGTATGGCCATATATAGCTGAACTGTCAACAATCCAAAAAGACAACAAGAGACAAAGTCAGAGAGGTGTTCTCAAGGTATTGAGGACAAGCAATCCATTAGTTGCAAAACAACAAGGAATTTTTGAGATGATTTTCAAGAAGATCAATGAGTAAGTTGGTGATTCACTCTTTTGACATTAGGGAGACACCTTGATTGGAGGCCTGAATCCCCAGTTATTCAGAGTGAGTACCTCATTACTTCCTTCTTTTTTTTTATTAAGGAACAAAGTTAGTAACTGTGGCTTTTGACATGAGGAAACACCTTGATTAGAGGCCAGAGTCCTCAGTTACTCACCAGCTAGCCACCATTGCTCTGTCATGTCTTTTTCATTCATTTTAAGCATTTGACACCTCATGACATAGGAGAAATATTCATTTCATTGATGAAGCTCCCAGTTTCTCAGTGAACAAAACAAGACATGTTTGTTTAGTTAAGCCCTTGTGTTGAAGAGATGGAATGATTGAAAACAATACCAGAAGGACTATTACTTGAAGTGAATCTTGAAGTCTAGATTTCAAGCTGATTGGGTCAGATATCAAGACATAAAGGTTTTGGCCTGAACCAGAATCATTGATAATGTAGGAAGATATACTTTTTACAATTAATCCAGATCTCTGAAGGAATACCATAGGAAAGATTCTAACTGGACTTTAGTATCACTGACTTATAGACTTAAGAATTAAGTGACATTCTACTGTCTGAGAGAACCACACTAGATCTGTCATGAAAACCAGCAAAGACACACATTTGGTCAATCTTTTTGACTTTGTCAAAGAACACTTCCTCTCACAGCTCAACCAGCTCCCCCTCACTCACAGCATTTCTGAAAGCTAACCAACTGTCATACAGAACTCCCCCTCACAAAAAGAATAGGCTACACAATTAAGATAATTTGTATAAGCCTAATTCTCTTCTTAGTGTTGTGAATTTTTCATTATCCAGAGGTTTAGTGAAGATGTCAGTAATCTGATTATCTGTGCCTACATGAATCAATTCAAATTATTTTTAGAAACCTCATCTCTTATGAAATGATGCCTTATCTCTATGTGTTTGGTGCGTGAATGCAAAATAGGATTTTTGGCAAGATTAATGGCACTGGTATTATCACAATAGATAGGTGTGCACCCCAGGTCTACTTGGTAGTCCTGAAGCTGGTGTTTAATCCAAATGACTTGTGTTCCACAACTCCCTGCAGCCACATATTCAGCTTCTGCAGTGGAGAGGGCCACAGAATGTTGTTTCTTGGAACCCCTAGACACTAAACACCCACCCAAAAATTCACAATGACCACTAGTGCTTTTCCTGTCTAGTTTACATCCTGCATAATCAGTATCTGTGTATGCAACTAAGTCAAATGTGTGTGATGCAGGAAACTATAAACCAAGAGAATGAGTAGCTGACAAATATCTGAAAATTCTTTTCACTGCAGCTAAATGTAATTCAGTAGGTCTAGACTGATACCTTGCACACATTCCTACACTGAATTGTATATCAGGTCTAGAAGCTGTCAAGTATAGAAGTGATCCAATCATACCTCGATAGAGCTTGGCATTTACTTCTTTACCTGTCTCATCTGCATCCAGTGAGGTATTGGTACCCATGGGTGTTGTAATGTGCTTCAGGTTTTCCATACCAAACCTCTTGAATAGTTCCATTGTGTATTTGGTCTAGTTGATGAAGCACCCATCCTCTAGCTGTTGTACCTGCAAGCCAAGGAAGTACTTTAGTTCACCAACCAAACTCATCTCAAATTCAGCAGACATCATTTTAGAGAATTCAACACATAGTTCATGCTTAGTTGATCCAAACACAATGTCATCTACATATACCTGAACTATGAGGAGATCTTTATTTGTACCCTTGGTAAATAAAGTTTGATCTACTTTACCTCTTTTGTAGCCCTTGCTGATCAGAAATTCAGTCAATCTTTCATACCATGCTCTTGGAGCCTGCTTTAGACCATACAAGGCTTTGTTTAACCTGAAAACTTGGTCAGGTTGAGGAGAAAATTGAAATCCAGGGGGTTGTTCAACAAAAACCTCTTCTTTAATGACTCCATTTAAAAAGGCACTTTTAACATCCATTTGTTGGAGTTTTATGTTCTTTGAACATGCAAAAGCAAGCAACAGTCTTATAGCCTCCATCCTAGCAACATGTGCATAGGATTCATCGAAATCTACACCAAATTCCTGACAGTAGCCCTTGGCTACTAATCTGGCCTTATTCCTAGAAATGATTCCATCTTCATTCATTTTATTTTTGAACACTCACTTAGTTCCTATGATATTAACATTATCTGGTCTTGGAACAAGTTCCCAGACATTATGTCTTTCGAACTGGCCCAATTCCTCACTCATGGTATTGACCCAAGCTTGATCAGCCAAGGCCTCTTCTATTGATTTGGGTTCAATTTGTGAGACTAAAGTAATTAAGTCTTCATTATTCACATTCCTAAAATGAGACCTAGTCCGAAGAGGATCTTCAGGATTGCCTATGACATTATCTATCGGATGATCTTTAAGAAATCTAATATTTATTGAAGACTCACCTGCTTCTCTTGGCTCTTCCTGGTTGGGAGGATTTGCTGTTCCACTTGGCTGAGTGTTCTCTTCTTCTTGGTCTTCTAGGAATTCCCCATCATGATTGGAATCCCTGTCAAAATTTTCATTGTTAGAAACACCTTTCTTTTCACTAAAAATAATGTGTGGAGACTCTTCAACCTTTTTGTCTGTTATGTTGAAGACCCTATATGCCCTAGACACTTCTGAATATCCTAAAAATATTCCAGGGGAGCTTTTAGCTTCAAACTTGTCTAAATCTTTCTTGTTATTGTTGTGAATAAAACATTTTGCTCCAAAAATTCTGAAATGAAACAAGTTTGGTTTCTTACCTTTTAGAAGCTCATAGGGTGTTTTCTTTTGAATGGGTCTTACCATGGCCCTGTTGATTATGTAAGTTGCTGTATTGGCCGCCTCTGCCCAAAACCTCCTTGGTAATTGACTTTCAATTAGCATGGTTCGGGCCATCCCACCACAGTTCTATTTCTTATCTCTACAATTCCATTCTGTTCAGGTGTCCTGGGAGAAGAAAATCTGTGTGTTAGTCCCTCTCTTTCACAAAGATCAGAAAACATGGAGTTTTCAAACTCACCTCCATGGTCAGATTGAATAGAACAGATCTTGTGTTTTCCTTCTTGTTTGACCTTATTGAAAAATAGATTAAACTTTTGAAATGCATCACTTTTATTTGCTAAGAAAAAGATCCATGAATATCTAGAGAAGTCATCTATGATGACATAGCCAAACCTATTCCCATTAAGACTCTGAGTTCTAGTAGGACCGAAGAGGTCCATATGGAGGAGTTCCATTGGTCTAGAGGATAGTGGCTCAGATCTTAATTTGAAAGAATTCCTGGTCTGTTTGCCTAGAGCACATGCATCACATGATTTTGAAATAGAATTGAATTTTATTCTAGGCAAGCCTCTCACTAAATCATGCTTGACCAATTTATTTAAAGTAGTAAAGCTAGCATGACCTAGACGTCTATGCCATTCAAAAGCATCATTTTCAGAATTGGCAGATAAAAAAATATTAGATTCAGATTCCTCATCTAGGTCTACCATGTAGACATTATTAATCCTGTTGGCTACAAATTTAACCACATCAGAATTTATTTCAAAGATTTTGCATGAGTTATCATCAAACACAACCCTGTGAACCTTGTCACATAACTGACTAATGCTAATCAGGTTGTGTTGAAGACCTTCCACAAGTAGAACTTTTTCAATGGAGTTTGTGGAAGACTTACCTACTGTACCAACTCCAATAATCTTACCTTTGTTCTTTCCTCCAAACTTGACCAGACCCCCTACCTTCATCTCTATCTTGCTGAACTTGGATCGGTCACCTGTCATGTGCCTGGAGCAGCCACTGTCGAGGTACCACTTGTTGTCTTCAGCTGCCAGGCTGACCTACACAAATAACATCAAGCAGAGTGATTTGGAACCCAAGATGAGTTGGGTCCAAGGACATTATTCAAATCTCTAATCAAGTGTTTAGGAATCCAAATTTGCTTCAGCATGGATTTCCCTGGCACCTTTACTTCTGGTTTATTGAAATTAAGTCCAGCTGGTCTGGAGAAGTAAGTTCTATTCCATTCATTAGGCTTGCCACCCTTAGGATATCTCCTATAAGTTTGTTGATCAACAGATTTTTGAAGATGATGATCATTTCTCTAGTAGGTCCTCTTTGGACCCATCTGATTGTAGTAATTCCAGCTTTTCTTCTGATCCACTTGCTTGGTCCATTTACCATTTATGTTCTGATTGGTAGGCTTAGTGAAATTCTTCATAGAATTCATTCCCATTTTAAATGGTTGACCAGCACTATTTTTAGAACTTTCCTTCTGACCTTGAGTTCCCTTACTGCTGTTTGAGCTGGATGGTGTGTCCAGCTTTTCTTTTCCCTTCTCTGGGCAGAAGGTAATGATTTTGAATTGTAAGGGTCTTTTGTTAGTTGGGTCGTAGCCTAGACCCTCCTTATTGAAGTTAACCCTAGCCCCCAGTATAACATCCAGACTAGATTTTCCTTGGACAAAGTTTTTCAAAACTTTCTGTTTGTCTTCCAGCTCCTTTTGAAGGGACTCAGAATTTTTTAGAAGTTCACCATTGACTTTCTTAATAGCTTCATATTTTTCTGAGTTCACTCTACTTTCATTCAAGCTTTCTTCAATTCTTATTTTGAGTTCATTGAGCTGATTTTGACTTTCTTGGTTTTCTCCATTGAGCTTATCATTTTCTCTTCTTAGTGAGGTCATTTCTTCTAGTTGCTCTTTTAGTTTCTGAATTTCCTCACAGACCTGGGTTTGTTCTTCAACATTAGTATTAAATTTTCTTTTCAGAACCCTATGCTCTTTACTAAGAGAATTGAATTTATCTAATAACTCAGCATAAGCATCTTCTCAGTCATCAATCCTAAAATTTTTAAAAACATTGGTTACCTCCTCTTCACTGTTTGCCATAAGGCAAATTCCTTCTTCATGCTCCTCTGAGGAAGTATCTTCAGGATCTTCTTCCTCCTCGCTCCATGTGCAGACCATCGCCTGTGGCTTCTTCTTCTTCTGCACTTTTGTGTTCTTCTTTTGGAAGTAGGGACCCTTCTTCTGAAGATCTGGGCATTCGCCTTTCATGTGTCCCTGTTTGTTACAATGATAACAAGTCAGTCTCTTAGAATTTCTATCCCTATGATTGGTAGATTCAACATTCTTGTTAAAGGAGTATGGCTTTTTCCTCCTAAAGGTCTTCCCCTTTCTCCTTAAAAATTTACTGAACTGACGAGTGAGCATTGCCTGCTCCTTCTGGTCGAGATCTAAGAAGCCATCAGACTCACCGCTACTACTGCTGCTGTTGCTACTGCTACTCTTGTTGCGGGATGCCTTGAGAGCTACATTCTTAGCCTTCCTATCACTTCCTTCACCACCTCCTTTGAAATTAATCTCATAGGTCATGACGGATCCTATGAGTTCATTCACTGTCAAGGTCGTCAGATCTTTTGACTCTTCAATCACGATGGCCTTAGTGTGCCATGCTGGGGATAAGGATCTAAGAATTTTCCTGACTATGTCTGCCTCAGCTAGATCCTTCCCTAGCCCCTTTAGTGTGTTTGTGATCAAGGACAACCTAGCATACATTTCAGTAATATTCTCCTCTGCATTCATCCTAAACAGTTCATACTTAGAGGTGTAGAGGTTTACCTTCGAGGCTTTCACTTGAGCGGTACCTTCGTAGATTAATTGCAGCTCATCCCACATTCGCTTGGCAGTCCTGTAGGCAGATATACAGGCATATTCCTCTGGGTGAACAGCACACTGGATGATGTTCAGCGCCGTCCAGTTGAGTGAAGATAGCTTGACATGGTCATCTGTCCACGCGTCCTCGTTCGGTGGCAGATCATACGGGCCAACAGTGATTACCCTCCAAAGCTTGTGGCTCTGTGCTCTGATAAACACTTCCATCCTGTTCTTCCAAAAGAGATAATTATTACCATCAAAAAATGGAGGGCGACTAATGGATTGACCTTCAGCCATGAAGCTTCTAGGACCATTAGCATTTCCCTGACCGTTCATCCACATGATGCAAACCTGCTCTGATACCAAATGTTAGTGCAACGAAGAGTGATATAGAAGGGGGGGATGAATAGATCACTACCATTTTGTAAAACTTCAGTGGAAACTCACTACTTCGAAATACAACCCTTCAGATATGGCTAAACAATGCAGCTAACGCAGTGAGAAACTAAGACAGGATAATAAGGTGCGATTGGAAGAGGCCGTCCACACACAAACACAATGCCGAATAGAAGGAAAGCACAAACGATAATACCAAGCCACATAGGAGACAAGAGATTTTAAGGTGGTTCGATTGTAGTCCACAATCTACATCCACCCCTCACTCCAACTAGAGTGAGGATTCCACTAGCCACTGCTAGAAAACTGCAGACTCAGTCTGCGAACAATATGCTGCCACACAGCTTAAACAACCAAGGGAAACAAATCCCTTAACCAAACTCTGCTACCCACAGAGCTTGACACCTGGACCTGCTACCAGCAAGACCAGAACCGGAGATGGCTCTCCCTTCCTCCAACCTGGAGGGAACCTGCTAATGACAACTTGTCACTGGCAAAACCAGATATCACAGATCTCTCTTCCTCTGCAGCCCAGAGGGGAACCGGAGTAACTCTCCCTTCCTCCAAACACTGGAGGGTAACAACTCGAAATCAGAGATATGAAGAAATGAAAGGAAAAATAGAAATGTAATCAAGACCAACGATGAACAACAATCGTTTCAGAAAAACCAAAATCAAATGTAGCTTCCGAAGAAGCAAATTGGACTCTTCTCTCTCACTCAGACTTTTCTCTCACATAATTACTCTCAAATCTTTTCTCTCTATATTCTTTCTGGAACGTGGAGGCTCTCTCTCTTTTCTTCTTCTGCTCAGGGATTTTGCTCTTCAGCTTTTTTCTCCAGCTCGCTCCATCTAATTGCAGAAGGCACCTTTTATATGGCATTCGACCTGAGTTTCAGGCCTTCACACGAGTGAGTCTCGTTCCCTCCTTTTCCAGAGTATTCTCGGATCACGTGCCAAGTATCATCCTCGGTTCACGTGCCCAATCATTAACCTGAATCATCTGCAGGCAGAAACAAGGAAATGTGATTAGTTAGTTCAGTCAGATATCAACGAATGTATATACTTTAGAATAGCAAATGAGTAAGTGTGTACACTGAGGGAGTGTATAGACTTGTGAGTCCTCATGCGACCTTAGTGTGTAGACTAGCTAAATAATGCATTGGCACAACAGGGGGAATGTGTGGACTTCTGTGAAATGTATAAAGCCATCGAGTGTATAGACTTAGAGATGTCAATTAGGCAAGTGTGTCAAGTGTGAGAGTGTGTAGAGTTGAAGTTCTTCATGTGAGCTCAGTGTATGGACTTCATTCAGTAGGCAAGGCAATGGATGTATAGAGTTGGTCGTGTGAAGGAGGACGAGTGTAAAGACTTGTAATGAAGAGCAGCAATGTGTAGACTTGTGAAGCACAACTGTATGCAATGTATAGAGTTCAATGTATAGACGTCGATGTTTAGATTTCGATGAGAACAATGCATGAAGGCATCGAGTGTGTAGACTTAGAACCAGCAATTAAGCAAGTGTGTCAAATGTGAGAGTGTATACACTTGAAAACAACATATAGGCAAGTATGAACAACTTGAGAGTGTATACACTTGAAGGCCTTCAGCGTCCTCAATGTATTGACTTGAAATCTGATGCATTTACATGACAACGGGGAATGTTAACTTCTGTGAAGTGTATGAAGGAATAGAGTGTATAGACTTGCGAACAAGGGACTGTACAGACTTGATTATAGAGTGCATGTGAAAGGCAGTGTACAGACTTGAGATGAACAAGGCATGAACAAGTCTATCCAATGTATAGACTAGAAACATTTGAACATATGTACAATGTATACAATTGGCCTTTGTGGAATGGTGTATAGACTCTGAACGTGAAGGCAGGCTGTATAGACTTGGAGACTATTGAAGCACTGTATAGACTTGGTAAACCTGAACCAATGTACATACTTGTGGAACGCCTGAGGACCAGTGTACAGACTTGGAATCAATGAAGGCGTTGGCTGTACAGACTTGCATGAATGATGAATACACTTTGCCAATGTGTAGACTTAGGGTGTAGCTAAAGAAGGAACGTAGGAATAGGTTGGAATGTATAGACTTACGTTCGATCAACAATGTACAGACTTCAACTAGGGAAGCTACAGTGCTATGTCTAGACTTAATGATGCAAGCCTTGTATAGACATTGGAACGCTTGAAGCGATGTACAGACTTGGTGAGCGCCAAGTAGTGTACAGACTTTGATGAACGCCGCTCGCTGTACAGACTTCGAATCATGACATGAATAGTGAAACAATGTCTAGACTTGGATGCCCAAGCCAATGTATGGACTTGTGCAGTGCGGCCAGTGTATGGACTTGTACAGTGACTAGAGGCTGTACAGACTTTGGGTCATGATGTGTGAGACGAGGGACAATGTATTGACTTTGAAATGGCAGATGATGTATAGACTTGGGGTTCAACTGAGGATGTATAGACTTGGAAGATGGAAGGCGATGTGTAGACTTTGGAAGGAATGGGAGAATGTATAGACTTGACTCCTTGAAAGGATGTATAGACTTCAGATGCAAGCTACAGTGCCGTTGTATGGACTTGAACTCAAGGAATGTCTGTACAGACTCTGAAGGCTTAGCGGAGGGTGTACAGACTTTGAATATTAAGTTCAATGTATGGACTTCAGGTGAAGACGAATGTACATACTTTGAATATGAAATTCAATGTATGGACTTGGAAGGCAAAGGGGGCGTCGACCCATCAGAGGTGGAGCGTCGACCCATCAGAGTCTAGACTATGCAGACAATGTGTAGACATGATTGAGTAGTGCATATCTATCTGACAACCATATGAACTGCACAGTCCTACATGATGAAGCATGAATTATTCTAGAGATAGAAGATTGATTTATGGTGTGCGACATGATCAAAACCGTAGGGATGCAAAAGAAACTTTAAAAGATGAGAACTAGATAAACTCCATGCATGATGAATTAAACCTGTTTGAAAGAAGTAAAGTGTGGTATCTTGTTCCTAAGACCCAAGAAAAATTTGTCATAGGTACTAAATGGGTCTTTTGGAACAAATTTAGTGAAGATG
The DNA here is from genome assembly GCA_022559845.1 of Amorphophallus konjac. NCBI lineage: Eukaryota > Viridiplantae > Streptophyta > Magnoliopsida > Alismatales > Araceae > Amorphophallus > Amorphophallus konjac. Next base: position 227,293,365 of record CM040128.1, on the reverse strand, counting down.
GTAGGATAATAAGAAATAAAGCTAGATTAGTGGCTCAGGGTTATAATCAGGAGTTTGGCATAGATTTTAAAGAGTCATTTGCCCTTGTAGCCAGATTAGAGGCAATGAGAATCTGCTTGCATTTGCATGTTCATATAAAATCAAATTACAGCAAATGGATGTAAAAAGTGCCTTTTTGAATGGGTTGATAAAAGAAGAAGTGTATGTTAAACAACCCCCCGGTTTTGAATGTTATCATCATAAAGATCATGTTTATAAGTTGGACATGGCTCTTTTTGGACTGAAGCAGGCACCCAGAGCTTGGTATGATAGGCTACGCTCATTCTTCACTGAACAAAGTTATATAAGAGGTAATGTAGACCATACACTATTCACCAAGAGACAAGGTAAGGATATCTTGTTGGTTCAGATTTACGTTGATGATATAGTGTTTGGGTCCACAAAACCTCAAATGTGTGAGGATTTTGCTAAACTCATGACAAATGAATTTGAGATGAACCTTATGGGTGAGATTCAATTTTTCCTTGGCTTGTAGATAAATCAAAGTAGTGAAGGATGCTTCATTAGCCAAGCCAAGTATGTGAAGGAGCTGCTGAAGAGGTTTGATATGACCAACTGTAAATCAATTGGAACTCCTATGGGGACTACTATATCACTGGATGTAGATGAAAAATGTATACTTGTGGATGCAAAGAAATATAGAGGTATGATCGGCTCATTACTCTATTTAACTGCATCTAGACCAGACATCCAGTTTAATGTTTATCTTTATGCTAGATTTCAGTCTAGTCCTGAAGAATCTCACTTGACTGCCATGTTGAGTATCACTGTATGGTTTTGGTGATAACAAAATCCCAAATTGAGTTTCTATCTTGTGCCGTGTCAATGAAGTCAAAATGATGATTAAGTGTGCTTAAGTGTTGGTTTAAGAATATCTTGTATATAGCTCAAGTTCTTAAAATGGTTCAACTTTTTCCACTAACTAAACCAAGTCTAAACAAACCCCAAAATGCAAGAAATAAGCAAGGAGATAAAGCCATTATCATTTGGATATGTTTCATTGGGCTAACACTTCTTTTTTGCAGGTCTGGGACATTTCGGTCGACCAACGCACCAGGGGCGGTCGACCAGAATTGATAGAATCGAAAAAGCCCAACCCTGCAGGATTTCGGTCGACCGCCAACTATGGGTCGGTCGACCGATTTTTCCAGCAACCAAAAGTGGTCACCCAGCAGAATTTCGGTCGACCGACCTAGTGATTCCGGTTGACTGAACACCCCGAAGCCTCAATTGTTGACTTTTCAATTCAAGCACGAGGAGAGGTTCTTTCCCCCATTTCTTTAAGCCCATTGCCCTTAATCAAGCCCTGATTTGTGGATCTGGTTTGGGGCATGTCTCTGGACCTCCCAAGATCTATAAATAATCTCATTGAGGTCAAAAACTAAATGCATTCAAGGAAGAACAAGGGGAGGCTATCAAGGAAGATGGGGCTATCACTGTAGCTCCGTGAATAGTGATCCGTGGAGGAGTTCTTCATCATAGAGCTGAAATTTCAAGAGCTATCTCCATCTTATTCAAGTGGAGATCGAGCTGGGAGCTAGCTTCATCCAATACCATCTTCATCGACTATGGGGGAGCTTGATTTTGTGTCTTCATTTCCCATTTTCTCCTTCCATTCTTACTGGGCTTTATTTGTGTGTTCTTGTAATATTCAAACAATTATGTGTGTGTGGATGTAACGCTCGAGAATTTTCTAAGAATTTTTTAGATTTAAAATATAATTATTTAGCATTTAATAAGCTATTAATTGAATTATAATGAATTATATTTAAGGCCCTACATTGATCCAAAAGGATTAGGCCCATTTAATAAACCTAATAGGCCCAAAAAGATTATTTAGGACTTTATCCCATGTTTGAGAATCTAGGAATGGGTATAATCACGGAATTTAAAGATAATTACTCTTTAAAGAGATTAATAAACAGATAATAAGTGGGATAATACCAAAAAGAGTTTGAAGTATTTCAAATTCGGTGCTCACGAAGGCTAGCAGTCTATCGTGAGACCGCTAGAGGATGGTTGGCGGTCCAGTATTAGACCGCTAATGTTTGTCTATTCCGTGAGAGAAAGAAAACTTGAAAAGATTGGATTTTTCATGTCCAAGCCATCTAAGATTGACTCTATCGACTAATTAGATAAGTCTAGAAGGATTGTAGATCATATTGAAAGTCTAATTGGGACTTTAAGTTCGTTCAAATCCGCAAACCCTAGCTAAATCCTATAAATAGGTCCCAGATTTGACCTGTGCGACCCTTACTTTTGGCACGGGTGGAACTCAGGTAAGGAGGAAGAATTAGAGGTAAGTTTCATCTAGGAATTTGTTCATTATATTTAGGTCTAACTACTCTCTAATTTTCGTTCTAGGAGATCAAGGCTGCAGGAAGTTAGAGACGTCCAAAGTAGCTGATTCCACAACAAGAACTCAGGAATTAGTGTGTCCGACCTAAGAAGATCAAGGTATTCAGAGCCCTAAACGAGGTAATTAGATAGTGGTTCTTTAGAACTTTATGTTCCCCTTCATATCCTCTACTTACCCTCAAAATTTTACGTCCATAGGTTAAGGGAATCAAGAGTTAAAGGGACGTGAATTTACTGATTTAGAGCAAGAAAGTGCAGAAACTAGGGCGTGATTTCAGTCAGAAATTCGTAGTTTAGAGGCATTATTAAAGGTATGTTATCTCATGAAAGGCTTAAATTTAAAGTCAGGAATAAAAGCCCTCTTGTTTCATTCGTTTTCATGCATTATATCTTGAGAATTTCATGTTTTACTTAGGACTAGGCATCTAGATTAGTCTTCATGCATAATACTTAGCCTAATGAAAAGAAAAATGAAATTTCTTGTTGTTCACATAAACCCATGCATATTGTTGGCCTATGCACGATCTATCATGGTTATGGAAGTTAAAATATGTTGATTTCCAGACATGATATGTCTTAATTAGCATTGTTATTTAGTTATATTTGGAACTCATATTAATACAGAAAGAAACGATCTTCTTTCTGACTGCTAGAAAACTCTAGCGGTCATACGATAGACCGCTAACAGTAAAATGATGGTCCTGTATTTGACCGTTTTCTATTTCTGAATTTCTACATTAATTTAACCCATGACTTAATGCAGATTTGCCATGATTATTACATGTTATGCCTAGTTAACAAAGTTTTATTGCTGATTTATTTACTGATTTTATATACGTAGTTAACGTACTTGTTTATCATGATAGATTTCATGTTTTGAAGCATATTTGGTATTATTTTGAACTTATGTTAATTATGCCCAAAATCATATATTCTTGTAATAAACATATGTTCAAATGATAGATGATTCATGATCACTGTTTTATCACGGTTTTACCTGATTCTCTTTCTCATCTTAGTGTCACTTTCATAAGTACATGGCATATACTCCGTTATGTTGTCATTAGATATACTTTTTGCACAATAGGAACATAATCCTGGACTTGATGACCTCTCCTTTCGATATTCCTTCCAATGAACTAGGAAATCTTGTTTAAAGGCCTCCGTAATTCTCCGTGAGCCTGAGATTCCCTCCAGGACGCCGAGTTGGTTGTACCATTAAAGCCCAATTGTCTAGAAGGCACAAATACCGATGTTTTATATTTCTGGAAATAGCGGCCTTATGATTGACCGCCAAGACCTGCTAGCGGGCCTACACTTGACCGCTAATGGATCCTATACGATTCTACATTTGACCGCTAAAGACTCTAGAAATGCTGTTTTCAAAATATCGGACTATGTTCATTAACGGTCCTGTACTTGACCGCCAGGAGCAAGAGACGGTCCAGTAAATGACCGCTAGCTATCTGAGTTTGATTAACCCGAGGTTTGACTCATGGGCTGATTTCCTTATGTTCCTAGATGGTCAAATTGATTATCTAGAACTTATCACACTATTCCAAATATACTTAAGTAATTTTTGAAAGTTAAAGAATGTACCGTTATGCTGCCGATTTATTTTCATGGCATAACCTAGTTATTAAATATATTTATTGAAATCTCTTATTCTTAATTGAAGCATTCTTATTTTAGGTTGCTTTATCGTGGAACTATATTTGAAATTGTACATTCTTGGCCGTATTAACGTGGAAGTAGCTTGATTTATACTTGAAGATGCAGTTCGAGCACTGATTGTGTTCAATGACTCTATGCTAGTCCCCTCGGTTGATTGTCGGAAACATACTATATAAACCATGGGGTATGATGTTACTGGCGTCGCATTGCGCTGGGAGTACTTTCTTTATAAATAAGTGAAAATTCACAGGAACTGAGTACTTTCTTGCTTGTTACATGACTTTCTAGTACATTCTTGAAATGCCAAATTGTTTACATTCTTGTTATATTCTCGATCAATTCATATTCTCATATCTCATTCTTGATCATATCTTGTTATTTTGGCTTTATTCGCATGTTTCATCGTATTTGCATGATTTATCTTATTTCTTTAAAGCTAAGACATTAATCACTTTAACATTGTCAATCATCTTGATACGAAGATACCTACTGGGCAAGTGTGCTCATTACCTACTTTCTCAATGTTTCAGGAGGTACGAGTGAATCGGATTCGGATTACTCAAGTAGCGGGTCCGAGAGTGATTAAAGGAAAAATGGAATTGAGTGAAGACCTAGAATTATCAAAAATATGTCTAGATTGAGTCGTTATATGTAATTTTTCTTCTTATTGAATCTAGATTAAAAAGAGTCGAATATTCATGTATTTGGATTGCGATTATATGAAATAAAATAAAGATGAGAGTTTGATTTTCATTATTGTGCAATTACCCTGTGTGATTGTTCTTACGCTCTGATTATACTGCTTGCTCGAGGCTTACCATGCCTGCTGTTCGCGTTCCTGAAATCATCTTCCGCTGTTATAATAGCTCAGGGCGTGATAGTTAAGTTAGTATCAGAGCACTAGGACTAGAAGTCTTAGGAAAGATGTCGTGTCATAGGATCAAGTCCAAGGTTTAAGGACCATACCTATGAAACTAGGAAAGAAATTCCCAACCTATGAGAGGAATTCAGTAGAACCTAGGATGAGATAATCCTTAGAATTATTTCTAAGACTTAACCCCACTCATTCCATTAGAATTAAACAAATTCATACTCTTCTCAGGTACGTCACTCTCAAAATGGCTCATCGCGTAGACTGGAATGGTATGCAAGAGACCGTTGCGGGTCTAACTCAAGCACTACAAACGATGGCACAAGCTGGCGCAGGAGCAAGGGCTGGAGATTTACATCGTAATTTTTGGAGTTTAAATCCTCCGAGATTTTTTGGTTCTTCAAATCCCGATAAAGCTGAGATCTGGATTGACGAGATGAACGGCATCTTCAAAGTGATGCAATGTACTGATAAGGAGAAAGTCCGTTTAGCAACATTCCAATTAAATAAAGATGCTCGTACGTGGTGGAAGTCTGCTCCTACACCACCAGCTGATGCACCTCATACTTGGGAAGGTTTCCTTACGCTTTTCCGAGCCCGATATTTCTCCGAGCATGTTAAGGAGCGGAAGGCTATGGAATTGGCTTTTTTGTGCCAGGGCATGATGTCAGTTGTAGAGTATGAACTATAGTTTTCCCGACTAGCACCATATGCTCCTCATTTGATTAGCACCGACTTGTTGAAAGCTAATCGATTTATGGATGGATTGAGGCCCGGGTATATTCAGCAATTGGGGACTCAGAATATCCATCCTTATGCGGAGATTGTCCAACGGGCATACTTATGTGAAAGGACCTTAGAGAAGCTCAAGAAATTAAAAGGAAAAGGAGAGGAATCGATCCGAAGGTCTGATCGACATGACAAGAAGAAGTTTAGCATCACGGAACCCTACAAATCCCGTCATAGCAATAAAAGATCCCGAAATGGGAGTGGTAGTGGTTCCCATAAAAATAAGAAAGTCAAGGAAGAAGACAAACAAGTCACCACGGCTTGTTCCTTTTACGAGAAATTCGGTCATTCGGCTGAAGAATGCTGGAAGCGTCTCGACGCTTGTCTTCGTTGTGGCAGCAGGGAGCACTGCATGCTGGATTGCCCCCTAATGAAGGAACTCTCTTCTGGAAGTGGACGTAAGTGACATGCTAATCTTAATGCTATTATAGATGATGAAGCGCCCAGGGATGATGGGCTTATGGAAGGTACCGTTCACATTTGTTCCCATCCTGCTTTTGTACTATTCGATACTGGTGCTTCTCATTCCTTCATATCTACCGCCTTTACAAAGACCTTACCCATTTCATCAGTTCCTTTACCTTCAGACCTTGCTATTACTACACCTTTAGGTCCTGGAACAAAACTTACAACTTATTACCCCAATAGTGAGTTAAGGGTAGAAGGTCACAATCTTCCTGCAAACCTCGTATGTCTGGACATGGAAGGCTACGATGCTATTTTAGGGGTGGATTGGCTTGTAGACCATGATGCCTACATAAATTGCCGGAATAGGATTATCTCTTTTCGAAAACCTGGTCTTCCAAGGTTTTCCTTTCTTGGTATTAAATATAGGAAGCATCCTACTATCATTTCGTCTCTGCATGCTCGCAAATTAATTTCGCAAGGATGTGCAGCTTTTCTTGCTTCTGTAACCCTCACCGAATCCAAGGAGATCATCTTAGAAGATATCCCTATTGTCAATGAATTTTTGGATGTATTCCCATCGGATTTACCCAGTTTACCGCCCGAAAGGGAAGTAAACTTTTCCATTAAAATTATTCCTGGAGCGGCACCTGTTTCAATAGCTCCCTACAGGATGTCCCCCACAGAACTCAAGGAATTGAAGAAATAACTTCAAGAGTTACTAGACAAGGGTTTTATTCGACCTAGCACATCCCCTTGGGGTGCACCAGTCCTATTTGTCAAGAAGAAAGATAGATCTCTCAGGTTGTGCATTAACTACCGGCGATTGAATCAGCTTACTATCAAGACCAAATATCCGTTGCCGCGCATCGATGAGCTCTTTGATCAGATTTCAGGAGAAGAATATTTTTCTAAGATAGACCTCAGGTTGGGATATCATCAACTTAAGATCAAAGACAAAGACATACACAAGACGGCTTTCCGGAGCCGGTGTGGCCACTATGAATTTGTTGTAATGCCATTCGGGTTAACTAATACCCCGGTAGCATTCATGCAACTTATGAACAACATCTTCAGGCCTTATCTCGACCGGTTTGTGGTCGTGTTCATTGATGACATTCTTATATACTCAAAAAGAAAGGAGGAACATGAAGAGCACTTAAAGATGGCCTTGCAAACGCTAAGAGAGCACAAACTCTATGCGAAGCTTAGTAAGTGCGAGTTCTGGCTAAAGGAGGTTTCTTTCCTTGGCCATATTATTTCAAAAGAAGGTATCGCTGTTGATCCTTCTAAAGTTGAGGCTGTTAGGAATTGGAGCCGACTGACGATTGTGTCTGAAGTCAGGAGTTTCCTAGGATTGGCTTGTTATTACAGGAGATTTATTAAAGATTTCTCCAAGATTGCCGTTCCTTTGACTAGACTCACAAGAAAGGAGAACCCTTTTATATGGTCGGAGGACTATGAGGAGAGTTTTCTAACTCTTAAGGATCACCTTACTACGGCCCCTATTCTGACATTACCAACAGAAGGTGGCGGTTTTGAAGTTTATACGGATGCGTCTAGCATTGGCATGGGATGTGTCCTTATGCAAAATGGAAAGGTGATTTGTTATTCCTCAAGACAGCTGAAGCGTCATGAAGAGAATTACCCTGTGCATGATCTGGAGTTAGCTGCGATCATTTTTGCACTGAAGATTTGACGACATTACCTTTACGGGGTGAAATTCACTATATTTTTAGATCATAAAAGTCTGAAATACTTTTTCACCCAGAAGGAGTTGAATATGCGACAACTCAGATGGTTGGAGTATCTCAAGGACTTCGACTTCACAATTCAATATCATCCAGGGAAAGCAAATGCTGTAGCAGACGCTCTTAGCAGAAGACCGATGGCAACACTAGCAGGCCTTAGGGAAGGTATGACTTGTCTTATCAAAGATTTCTCTCCCTTAAATCTTGATATTGATAGGGAAGAAGAGGGATGTATAATTGCCAATATAAGGTCTCAACCTACATTGATTAAGGAAATACTGAAGCTACAAGAGAATGATCCTACATTGATGGAAATCAAGGATAACATTGATCAAAGACTGGAATTTTCTATTTCACATGATGGAAGATTGTTATTTAAGAATAGAATTTGTGTGCCGAATCATGATGATACTAAGAAATTGATCATGGAAAAAGCACATAAATCAAGATATGCTATTCACCCTGATGCTACCAAGATGTATCAAGACTTGAAAAGAAATTTTTGGTGACCCAATATGAAAAGAGAAGTGGCAGAATTCGTGTCTCGTTGCCTCACTTGTCAGCAGGTAAAGGCAGAACATCTAAAACCCGCTGGAAAATTACACCCCTTAAATATTCTCGAGTAGAAATGAGAAAGTATAGGGATGGATTTTATCATGGGCTTACCTAAGATAAAAGGTTGACACAATGGTATATGGGTGATCATAGACCGATTGACGAAATCTGCACATTTCCTACCAATCAAGAGTCGATGGTCTATGGATGTACTAGCAGCATTATACATGAAAGAAATTGTCAAACTGCATGGTGGCCCTGTCACCATTATTTCTGACCGAGATCCTCGGTTTAGATCGCAATTCTGGAAGGGTCTTCAACATTCTTTAGGGACCCGATTGAACTTTAGCACTGCATTCCATCCACAAACTGATGGTTAAACGGAAAGGACAAATCAAGTGGTGAAAGATATGCTTAGGGCTTGTGCTATTGACTTTGGAGGAAGTTGGCATGATCACTTGCCTTTAGTGGAATTTGCATACAACAATAGCTACCAAGCTAGCATACAAATCGCACCGTTCGAAGCTTTATATGGAAGAAGCTGTCGTTCGCCTATTTGCTAGAGTGAAGTGGGAGAAAGTTAATTTCTTGGTCCCGACATCATTAGGGATAATACCGAGAAGATTAAACTCATTTGAGAAAGACTTCATATGGATCAAGATAGACAAAAATCATATGCTGATAATTGAAGGCGTGACCTGGAATTTCAAGTAGGAGATCATGTGTTCCTTAAGGTTTCTCCAGGTTGGAGCATTCGAAGATTTGGTATCAAAGGCAAACTTACTTCATGATTCATTGGCCCCTTTGACATTCTCGAAAGGGATGGTGAAGTTGCATATCGTATTGGTTTGCCCCCTCAATTAGTAGAAGTTCATGATGTATTTCATGTCTCAATGCTCAAGAAGTATGTACCTGATCCTTTCTACGTCATCACTTACGACAACTTGGAGATCAAAAAGGACTTGACATACGAGCAAAAGTCAATAAGGATGATTGAACGAGAAATACATCAACTGCGGAATAAAACTATTCCAATGGTCAAAGTCCAATGGACCAAGTTGTGGCCACATGAAGCAACATGAGAAATCGAAGAAGCCATGCACAAGAGATTTCTAGAACTATTTGAATGTAAGTACACTCTCCATAAATCCATGTATTGAATTTGGGGATAAATTCTTTTTAATTGGGGGAGGGTGTAACGCCTGAGAATTTTTTAAGAATTTTTCAGATTTAAAATATAATTATTTAACATTTAATAGGCTATTAATTGAGTTATAATGAATTAGATTTAAGGCCCTACATTGATACAAGAGGATTAGGCCCATATAATAAACCTAATAGGCCCAAAAAGATTATTTAGGACTTTAGCCCATGTTCTAGAAGCTAGGAATGGGTACAATCATAGAATTTAAAGATAATTACTCTTTAAAGAGATTAATAAATGGATAATAAGTGGGATAGTACCAAAAAGAGTTTGAAGTATTTCAAATTCGGTGCTCACGAAGGCTAGCGGTCTATCGTGAGACCGCTAGAGGATGGTTGGCGGTCCAGTATTAGATCGCTAATGTCTGTTAGTTCCGTGAGAGAAAGAAAACTTGAAAAGATTAGATTTTTCATGTCCAAGCCATCTAAGATCAACTCTATCGACTAATTAGATAAGTCTAGAAGGATTGTAGATCAAATTGAAAGTCTAATTGGGACTTTAAGTTCGTTCAAATCCGTAAACCCTAGCTAAATCCTATAAATAGGTCCCAGATTTGACCTGTTCGACCCTTACTTTTGGCACGCGTGGAACTCAGGTAAGGAGAAAGAATTAGAGGTAAGTTTCTTCTAGAAATTTGTTCATTATATTTAGGTCTAACTACCCTCCAATTTTCGTTCTAGGAGATCAAGCTTATCGGAAGTTAGAGACATCCAAAGTAGCTGATTCCAAAACAAGAACTCAGGAATTAGTGCGTCCGACCCAAGAAGATCAAGGTATTCAAAGTCCTAAACGAGGTAATTAGATAGAGGTTATTTAGAACTTTATATTCCCCTTCATATCCTCTACTTACCTTCAAAATTTCACGTCCATAGGTCATGGGAATTAAGAGTTAAATGGACGTGAAGTTACTGATTTAGAGCAAGAAAGTGCAGAAACTAGGGCATGATTTCAGTCAGAAATTCGAAGTTTAGAGGCATTATTAAAGATAGGTTATCTCATGAAAGACTTAAATTTAAAGTCAGGAATAAAAGCCCTCTTGTTTCATTCATTTTCATGCATTATATCTTGAGAATTTCATGTTTTACTTACAACTAGGCATCTAGATTAGTCTTCATGCATAATACTTAGCCTAATGAAGAGAAAAATGAAATTTCTTGTTGTTCACATGAACCCATGCATATTGTTGGCCTATGCACAATCTATCATGGTTATGGAAGTTAAAATATGCTGATTTTCAGACATGATATATCTTAATTTGCATTGTTATTTAGTTGTCTTTGGAACTCAGATTAATACAGGAAGAAACGGTCTTCTTTCTGACCGCCAGAAAACTCTAGCGGTCGTACGATAGACCGCTAACAGTAAAATGACGCTCCTATATTTGACCGTTTTCTATTTCTGAATTTCTGCATTAATTTAACCCATGACTTAATGCAGATTTGCCATGATTATTATATGTTAAGCCTAGTTAACTAAATTTTATTCCTGATTTACTTTCTGATTTTATATACGTAGTTAACGTACTTATTTATCATGAAGATTTCATGTTTTGAAGCACATTTGGTATTATTTTGAACTTATGTTAATTATGCCCAAAATCATATATTCTTGTAATAAATATATGTTCAAATGATAGATGATTCATGATCACTATTTTATCACGGTTTTACCTGATTCTCTTTCTCATCTTAGTGTCAATTTCATAAGTACATGGCATATACTCTGGTATGTTGTCATTAGATACACTTTTTGCACAATAAGAACATAATCTTAGACTTGATGACCTCTCCTTTGGATATTCCTTCCAACGGACTAGGAAATCTTATTTCAAGGCCTCCGTAATTTTCCGTGAGCCTGGGATTCCCTCCAGGATGTCGAGTTGGTTGTACCATTAAAGCCCAATTGTCTAGAAGGCACATATACCGATATTTTATATTTCTGGAAATAGCGGCCTTATGATTGACCACTAAGGACTGCTAGCATGCCTACACTTGACCGCTAATGGATCCTATATGGTTCTACATTCGACCGCTAAAGACTCCAGAAATGCTGTTTTCAAAATATCAGACTCTGTTCATTAACGGTCCTGTACTTGACCGCCAGGAGCAAGAGACGGTCCAGTAAATGACCGCTAGCTATCTGAGTTTGATTAACCCGGGGTTTGACTCATGGGTTGATTTCCTTATGTTCCTAGATGGTCAAATTGATTAACTAGAACTTATCACACTATTCCAAAGATACTTAAGTAATTTTTGAAAGTTAACGAATGTACCGTTATGCTGCCGATTTATTTTCATGGCATAACCTAGTTATTAAATGTATTTAATGAAATCTCTTATTCTTAATTGAAGCATTCTTATTTTTGGTTGCTTTATCGTGGAACTATATTTGAAATTGCACATTCTTGGCCGTATTAACGTGGAAGTAGCTTGATTTATACTTGAAGATGCAGTTCGAGCACTGATTGTGTTCAAGGGCACTATGCTAGTCCACTCGGCTGATTGTCGGAAACATACTATATAAACCATGGGGTATGATGCTACTGGCATCGAATTACGCTGGGAGTACTTTCTTTATAAATAAGTGAAAATCCACGGGAACTGAGTACTTTCTTGCTTGTTACATGACTTTCTAACACATTCTTGTGACATTCTTGAAAGGCCAAATTGTTTACATTCTTGTTATATTCTTGATCAAATCATATTCTCATATCTCTTGCTTGTTACATTACGTGGAAGTATTTTGGCTTTATTCGCATGTTTCAGCGTATTTGCATGATTTATCTTATTTTTTTAGAGCTAAGACATTAATCACTTTAACATTGGCAATCATGTTGATACGAAGATACCTACTGGGCAAGTGTGCTCATTACCTACTTTCTCAATGTTTCAGGAGGTACGAGTGAATCAGATTCAGATTACTCAAGTAGCGGGTCCGAGAGCGATTAAAGGAAATATGGAATCAAGTGAAGACCTAGAATTGTCGAAAATATGTCTAGATTGAGTCGTTATATGTAATTCTTCTTCTTATTGAGTCTAGATTAAAAAGAGTCGAATATTCATGTATTTGGATTGCGATTATATGAAATAAAATAAAGATGAGAGTTTGATTTTCATTATTGTGCAATTACCCTGTGTGATTGTTTTTGCGTTCTGATTATACTCCTTGCTCGAGGCTTACCATGCCGGCTATTCGCGTTCCCAAAATCATCTTCCGCTGTAATAATAGCTCGGGGCATGATAGTGGATCTACACAGATCCGTGTGTGTGTGTGAGTGATTTTCGTGTCCTTCACATTTCTTATGAGTCGGTGCTCTTGCTCTTTCGTGGGAGTTTCATACTCCTCACGTGTGTGTGTGTGTGTGTCTTTGATCTTGTAATCCCTTACAAGATAGTGTGTGAATCCTCACAGTCTGTGAGGGGTGGACGTAGGTTGCCATTACTAGAACCGAACCACCTAAAAATCATTGTTCAATCATATGGTTTGCTCCTTCTCTTCTACCTCCGTTCAGTGCAACATACATTTAGATCAGTTTGGTTGAATTAATTGAGTTAGATCTAGAATAATTTATCATTCTCATATTAGATCTTGGGTATATCAAAAGACATATTAAGATCGACAAGGCAAACCTTGTCAGGAAGATTACCTCTTGCGTGTGTAGAATCTTCAGATTTCCACCTCCGCCATCGTACCTAAGATCGATTAAGTGTGATAAATATTACTATATAAGACAGTTTACATTTAGATCTAAAGCTCATTATGATTATCGTTCATACTCATTTGAATTGGCCAAGGTTTGTTAAAAATTTGTAAACACCCAATTCACCCCCCCTCTTAGGTGTTATTGATCGTGGGACTTCAAGTGGTATCAGAGATAAAGCTCTAATTTTCACAGATCTAACGATCTAGAGTAAGATCCGGATCAATGGCAAACAAGGGTATGATGACCGAGGGTCACTCCATCAACCATCCTCCTTTCTTTGACGGTTCAAACTATTCGTACTGCAAAAAAAGAATGCATGTTTTTCTAAAGGCTCAAGAGTACGAAGTTTAGAGAGTTGTAGACAAGGGTCTTTACAAACTCTCAGATGATGAAGATAAATGGTCGATTGAGGAAATAAAAAAATCCACTATTAATTTTAATGCTATGAACATCATGCAATGTGCTATACATCCTAACGAGTTTTCTCGTGTATCAATGTGCAGCTCAGCGAAGGGGATGTGGGACAACTTACGGCTCATATATGAAGGAACTTCCGAGGTCAAGGAAACCAAGGCGAACCTTCTAGTCAGAGATTACGAGCTGTTCAAAATGAAGCCCGAAGAAACAATTTCAGAAATGTTCGCAAGGCTAACTGAGATCACAAATGGTCTCAAAAGCCTTGGGAAGGAGTACACAAACTCTGACCTGGTGAGGAAAGTTCTGAGGTCTCTTCCATCTGCGTTGCACACAAAAGCCACAATGATTGAAGATTCCAAAAATCTATCCACACTTTCTTTGGATGAACTCATAGGGTCGCTCATGACCTATGAGATAAATATGAAGAGAACAACCGAGGAAGATACAAAGAAGAAGAAAGCAATTGGATTGAGAGCTCACCAATCTGATGACGACTCTCAAGAAGAAGAATCAAGTGAAGGAAGCAACGGAGAAGAAGACTTGGCCATGATAACTCGCCAAGTGAAAAGGTTTTTGAGGAAGAAGAGAAACTTCCAAGGCAATTTCAGAAAGGGGCAAAAGAAGTCTACTCAAACCAAGGGCGAGCCAAGCAAACCAAGTAGCATCATATGCTACGAATGCAAGAAGCCCGGGCATATGAGGGGAGAGTGCCCAGATCTTAAGAAGAAATTCAAGAAAGATAAATTTAGAAAGCCCAAAGTCATGGTCGCCACATGGAGCGATGAAGAGGACGAACCGTCCGATGAGGAGATACAAGAGCTCGTAGAAAGCCTGTCCCTCATGGCACATGAGGATGACTCAACCAAAGTAAATTCTAACCTTGACTTTATTTCAAATGAACAATGGGAGTCAGAATATGAGAAGTTGTATTTGAAATATAAGAAAATCAGATCTGAAAACAAAAATCTCAAGAAAAAGTTTGATGAGTTAACACATGAGGATATTTTTGTTAAGTTTGAAAAATTGGAACATGAATGGTTTGAGTTGACGACAGAAAAAGAAAGCATGTTGCAAATAATTTCAGCCAGTGAGAAAAATCAGGAGGAATTGATGTGTAAATTGTCAGAAATTGAAAAAGCTGTTGAGAAGTTAAAAAATGAAGAAGAAGTTCTGAAATCCACAAATCAGAACTTTAAAAGAAAAATGTGAGTCTGGGTGAAGAAGTGGCTGAACTTCAGTCCACCTTGTCTAGGTTTGTCAAGGGCAAACAAAACTTAGACAACTTGTTGGGAGTGAAAGTTAACTTCCAGAAGGAAGGATTGGGATATAGTCCTTAAAACAAAAAATCTTTTGAGCGTAAGATCACTACATCCTATGTTCATGAAAAAGAAAATAATCATGCTTCATGTTCCAACTCTAAGCCAAAACATGTCCAACCCAAATCATGACAATTTCAAAGAAAGTTTGCATCTGTTAATTGTTATCATTGTGGTAGTTTTGGTCATGTTGTTGTAAATTACTAGTTCAAACAAAACTCACCAAGAAATCCTACTTTTTGGACCAAGAAAAGATATGCACAGAATTGGACTAACTCCTACGGACCCAAACTAGCTTGGGTACCAAAATCAATTGCATGGGAATGTTGTTTCTTACAGATATTTCTTGAAACCTGGGGGAGCAAATGGTACTTGGATAGCGGATGTTCAAGACATATGACAGGGGACAAGAAAGTGTTCTCCAGCCTACAAGATAAGGATAGAGGCTCAGTTGCTTTTGGTGGAAAAGACAAAGGTAAAATAATTGGAATTGACAACATAGGTAAGAATTCTGAAACCTTGATTGAAAATGTTCTTTTGGTGAAAGGTTTGAATCATAACTTGCTGAGCATAAGCCAACTGTGTGACAAGGGCTTTAAGATTATTTTTGATGAAACTCATTGCCTTGTCATGAATAAGATCTCAAATGAAATCAGATTCATCGGTAAAAGGAACAATAATGTCTATACCATTGACCTTGATGAGGTCTCCTGTGATGATGTGTGCTTGGTAGCCAACAATCATGAGAATGCATGGCTATGGCACCGAAGACTAGGTCATGCTAGTTTTGGAGTAGTATCCAAGTTGTCTAGACATGACTCGGTGAATGGGTTGCCCAAATTAAAATTTGAAAGTGATAAAGTCTGTGAGGCTTGCACATAAGGCAAGCAAACACGCATATCCTTCAAACATAAAAATATTGTTTCTACCTCCCGGCCTCTAGAATTGCTGCATCTTGATTTATTTGGCCCTACTAGGACATCCAGCCTGGGGGGTAAATCATTTGGATTTGTTCTTGTTGATGATTACTCCATATTTACATGGGTGTTATTTTTAGCCAATAAAAGTGATACCTTGATGGAGTTTCAAGTGTTTTGTAGGAAAATCCAGAATGATAGAGGCTACCTTATCACTACCATTCAAAGTGATCATGGTGGTGAGTTTGAAAATCATGAGTTCAGCAACTTCTGTGAAGAGCAGGGGTACATGCATAACTTTTCATCACCAAGGACGTCCCAACAAAATGGAGTGGTGGAGAGAAAAAATAGAACCTTGATAGACATGGCACGGACCATGTTAAGCGAGAACTCCCTACCTAAATATTTTTGGGCCGAGGCAGTAAGTACGGCATGCTACATCATCAACAAGGCAATGGTAAGGCCTATCTTGAAGAAAACTCTATATAAGAAGCAATCGAATATCTCTCATCTTAAACCCTTTGGATGCCCATGTTTCATCCTGAACAATGATAAGTCCAACCTAGGTAAGTTTGATGAGAAAAGTGACAAAGGAATCTTCCTAGGTTATGCACTTAACTCTAGAGCTTATTGACTATTCAATAAAAGGACCCTGGTTGTTGAAGAAAGTCCTCATGTTATTTTTGATTAATCTGAATTGAAGCTAACCAATCAATCTATTCCAATTGTGGATGCAGATGAAGATCACAAACGTCCAGATGATGCTAAGGCCAAGTATGAACCAATTGACGAGATACCCAGCAAAAGTGAAGAGGATGAAGATCCCTCAATTGAGACATTGCAAGAGCAACAAGTGTAGCATCCCGACTTGCCTAGTTCTTCTACTTTCCTAAAGGATCATCCAGCTGAAAATATCATAGGTAATCCTGAGGATAGGGTAAGAACTAGATCTTCATTAAGGCAAGTCGAAGAGGAAGATTTAATGGCTTTGATCTCACAAGAAGAGCCTAAGGATATTCGTGAACCTCTTCAAAATGAATCATGGATCCAGGCTATGCATGAAGAGCTACACCAGTTTGAAAGAAACGAGGTGTGGACTCTTGTGCCGTGTCTTAGGAGTCAACCCGTGATAGGAACCCGATGGGTTTTTAGAAACAAGTTGAATGACACGGGATTGGTTGTTAGGAACAAGGCCCGGCTTGTAGCCAAGGGGTATAGCCAGGAGATGGATATTGATTTTGATGAGTCTTTTGCCTCGGTTGCTAGACTAGAAGCAGTCCGGATTTTATTGTCATTTGCTTGCTCTCTCAACTTCAAATTATTTCAGATGGATGTTAAATCAGCCTTTCAAAATGGGTACATCAAAGAGGATGTTTCTGTAGAACAAGCTCTAGGTTTTGAAGACTCAAAACATCCAAAGCACGTGTACAAGTTGCAGAATGCCCTGTACAGATTGAAACAAGCTCCAAGGGCATGGTATGAAAGGCTAACTTCATTTTTGATTGAGAATGGCTTTAAAAGAGGTAAGGTTGATCAAACACTTTTCACAAAAAAATCAGGTAAAGACATATTGGTAGTTCAAGTGTATGTTGATGACATAATTTTTGGAGCTACTAATAATGTTCTATGTGATGAATTTGCAGGAATTATGCAAGGAGAATTTGAGATGAGCTTAATGGGAGAACTAAATTTTTTCTTGGATTGCAAGTGAAGCAAACGCCTGAGGGAATCTTCATAAAGCAAGCCAAGTACACACTGGAGTTGTTAAAGAAGTATGGGATGGCTGAAGTAAAACCTTTATCAACTCCAATGGCCACAACCACGAAGTTAGACAAAGATAAAAATGGTAAAACAGTAGATCCTACACTGTTTCGAGGTATGATCGGATCACTACTATATCTCACAGCATGTCGCCCTGATATTCAATTCAGTGTATGTCTATGTGCTCATTTTCAGTCATGTCCTAAAGAGTCTCATTTAATGGCTGTTAAATGCATTTTTAGATACTTAATTTGCACAATAGATTTTGGATTATGATTTTCGATTGGCAGTTCATTTGATTTAATTGCATATACCGATGCCGACTATGCTGGATGCATTATTGATCGCAAAAGTACTAGTGGGTACTGTAAGTTTCTTGGTGGATGCCTAGTTTCATGGGCCTCCAAGAAACAACATTCAGTAGCTCTCTCAACGGCCGAGGTTGAATATGTAGCCGCCGGAAGTTGTGGAGCCCAAGTACTTTGGATCAAAAATCAATTGCTTGATTTGGATGTTGAAATGAAATGTGTTCCAATTCTATGTGACAATACAAGTGC